>CM072998.1:11444346-12644346 GCA_037038555.1 Rhynchonycteris naso | reverse complement strand
GCTAAGGAAATGCCATCTTCAGTCAGAGGTGGAAAGGGAAAGTGCACTCTCTGAGCCAGGGGGGAGCTGGCTTATATAGACAAACCTCACTCCCCTGGTCTCTGATTGGTCAGTCCTCATGCAAATGAAGACTCCAAATCTTTGCACATTGATTGGTCCAAAAGGCAATGTCCTGATTAGTCAGGAAGGAGCTGCTCTGATTGGTTGATGAAGATGTTAATAGATATAAAACTGTGCAGTTCCGATTGTTCAAGGAAGTCTTAATGCTGTTGATTGGAAAAGGATTCCCGGAATTTCTCTCTTAACTGCTGGCTCAGATGGCAGAAACACCATGCAGGCAGGCAGTTCAGTGCTGGAGTCAGGCAGCTTAGGGCAGGCTTCTCCTTGAAATGAGTTCAGTATGAGAAATGGCTACTAGGTTCTGTTTTTTAAATATGGGCCCTGTTAGCCACCAGGAATCTTTCTTAGTATCTTTCTCAGGGTCCATAGTATAAATTTATAATTTTAGCTGCTGTGAGGCATTTTCAAATAAAAAATACAGTTTTATTGTTAAAATTAAGAATACTGTTTCTTTTTCTTCCCATTTAGGGAATGTAAATTAAGGTCAGTGTAAATTAATTCTCCATGCCCATAGCTAATAAATTCTCAGCAGCACAGTATGAATGAATTAAAACAAATTATCTTATTCATGGGATGATTTGATAAGACATTATCAAATATCAAAGGTCTTTTTATCAGGCAATAAGCAATTCCTTGGCAGCTGTTAGCTCAAGTACTTGGGAAAGACTGGAACAAATTAAAGATAGTTTCTCTCGAAAACAATTGGGCAAAGTGCGGTGTTCTTTAAAAAGAAAAAAAAGCGATAAAGTTTTAAGTTAATTACTTACAATGTACATCTAAGAATTAAATATGAAAAACTAGATTGGTATTGAGGCAGAGTGCTGCATTTAGACAGGGTAGGCTAAGATGAGATGATTTGATAGAATCCTTGGAAAAGAAGAACACTCATTCAGAAACTGATGAATATTCTTTGTTAGCTGCCATATTTCATGCTTATAATTGCAGTTATTCATAAAAACTACAATTTATAGTCTAATTTGCCAATAAAATGATAAAAATGGGAGAAAGTATAAATAAAAAATAACCTACAGGTTTCTGGAGAGTTTGGGTGAAGAACATTTACAAATAATTATAGTACACAAACTGTATGCCTTACTGTGCTGTGGGGAACTCATTCTAAAGGCACAGGACTGAATGGGTGCATCTTTAATCATGTGGAAGTAAGAAATCCATTATTTTTTTAAACCAGACAGTGGTTGTCTGTTTCAGTGGAACAGTCGGCCAACTACATTTCTTTGGGGCTTTACTTCCCAGTGCTTTACTTCCTGTATATATTTAAATTCCAGCTTTAGGGGTTGTCATGAGTGAGTGAGAGAGTCAAAAGAATTTTGGAAGATGGATCTGAGGTTGATAATTGTAAGTCAAATAAGTTTGTAAATATGATGTATATGTTTGCTCGCTTATAGTTTGCATTGGGTGTGGGAGACAGGCTGTAAGCTGGCAAAGTCATTATAGACTAAGGCTTAGTTTTAAGACTGAGCCTTTCCCGCACTTTTAATACTAAGATCTTTTCAAAACTAAGCTTTTACCCACACCCTTGACTGTTACATCATATAAGTGACTTTGTATCAGAGACTTCTTTATTTGTATATTTACTTAAAGGTTTGATTTGTACACTAAAAATGGGGCAGAATGGGGGCTCGCTCTCTCTTGGTTCCTGAAATTAGCATTGCAGAAGAGAAGCAGCCAAGATGGCAGAGTGCTGAAGGACAAACCAGTTTGTGCAAAGAGAAGGTAATGAGGAACAGAGGTGAATCAGGCTGGTGAAGTAGAAACCTTTGATTCTAGGAAACTCGGATAAGTCAGTGGCTTTGGGAGCCCTGAATGGAAAGGGAAGTGTTTTCCCACTGTGTGTATTTCTCATCCTCCAAGTGCGAGCTAGGATTAAATGTAATGGCCCACCAGTTCTTGGCTCCGTTGTTTCATTACCGTCTGTCCGAATCAAATGCGAACCTGCACGGGCCAGGCAGCTGTGATGATGGCCGTGGCTACTGGCTTTACAATAATCTTAGTAGTTTTTGTGACATTACAATCAGGCTCTTTAAGGGAAGTAGATGTCCTTATAGCAGGTTGTAAAGCCAGTAGCCAGGGCCATTATCACAGCCGCCTGACCTGTGCAGGGATTTGAACAGTCGGTAATGAAACAACGAAGCCAAAAACTGGTGAGCCATCAGCTTTAATTCTAGCTTGCACCCGGCGGACAAGCAAAAACACACACTGGGCTCCAAAACCCACTCATTCAGTGCTCAAAAAAGCTACTGACTTATCCGAGTTTCCTAGAATCAAAGGTTTCTAGCTCACCAGACTTATTCACCTCTGTTTCCCATCTCCTTCTCTCTACACAAACTGCAAAAACTGGCTTCTTCCTCAGCACTCCGCCATCTTGGCTGCTTCTCCTGGCCTCCATGTGGCCTTCATCTGCTCTCCTCTTTGATACTTCAGGAACCAAGAGCAGGCTACTGGTCTGTCCCACTTTATACTGTAGAAATACAAACCCTTAATCCAATCTATAGACAAGGAAGTCTCTGATACAAAGTCACCCATCTGAGGCATAATGGGATTCCTCAGGAGAGTGCACCACCCCACATCATCCAATCAGTAAAGGGTGTGGGGAAAAGCTTACTCTTAAAACAAAGCCTTAGGCTATAACCACCCGGCCTGCTTACATTACAGCCTTTCCCCCACACCCATCCCAAGCATAAGGGCAAATAATCTCACCTGGATGACGGGCTTCCATGTGGGCAGCGCCATCTTTAACAAAGTGAGCATATTATATTTTATCTGCCCAACACAGGTTACAACCTGGATGCTTAGAAATGGTCTCATCTACAAATACACAAGCAAAAACTTTCATCTTACAGTACAACCTACTCAATAGAACAGAGAATTCAGGGTCTGTCAATGTTTTCTTTTTAGTAGACAGAATAATGCTTCTTACCTACGTTGAAGGAAATAAAAGAGTCTGTTGTAGAAGTTAACAAAAAATTCTTCACCATTTTATAGCAACAAAATATATACCAGCTTTCTGGAAAGCAGAGTTCTGTTTTAATTGCAGACTCCCATATATAGAAGGCAACATACAGGTAAAAAATTTCTGGCTACATGCTTCAGAACGTTAAAAAAGGAACATCTAAGATGAATTCAAAGGAAAAGTTAATTGTAGTAAAAAAATGTGTTGAATTCATAATCCCTACCTACAAATTAACTAGCAGTCCCAAAGCAGACCCAGGACACTGTTGGCTGGTTGGAAGATCTTAATGAAGATTTTTTCATTGGAAGTTGGAATTTTTAGGTCCTCATATATTTTATGTTCTTACTAAAAACTAAGAAAGTTTTCCTCTCTCATTAATGTTCTCTTTCATTGTAATCACTTAACACTCTCTGATTGGGATCTCATATACTGTCAGCTATTTGAAATTGTATTTAAGGACACAGAAATGCTTCATTACAGCTTATTCATTCATGAAATGTAAGGCGTGTTCTTTCTCTCCCGTGAGAAGAGATTCATGTGAATGCGTTTGCCTTTTTGGAATGCTTTTGTTTGATCTAGGGTAATGCCCTTAGAGTCCCCTTCCTGTAATGAAAGGAAGGTGAGGTGAATCAGTCAGGCCGATAAGACAGGAATGTACTTCTTGGTGACTTCTTTGGGCTTGGAGACTGTGGCTATATATATCCTTTACCTTTTTTGCCTAAGGGTGCAGGGAGGGCATTGGTCAGCTTCCTTTCAGATATACAGGGCTTCATGCAGATGGGACTGGCCTGCCAAATTCCTGGAATTCATGACTTGATTTGGGACATAAAAGAAGCTGCCAAAAATAATAAGAGGTTGACATTTTTAGTTGGTTGAAACTGAACACAGAATAGAAATGAAAACTATACCTCTTTTGTTTAATGGTGCTCCATCCAAAGGTTACCGTTTTTGTGTGGATTTGTTAAATTTTTGCTTAGTTTTGTTACCCTATTCAAATTATTTGTCTGAGAAGGTTGCACCGTGCGGTCATTAAAACTGACTGGTCCGTTAAAAGGACCTGGGATTTCTTTTCCCCCTGTTACCTCCCCAAAGTTAATGATTAACATATGGTCATTCAGTTGTGAAAAGAATGTTGATTACTCTGGAAAAAATACATGGTAATTATTTAAAGTTTCCTAAAGAAGTTTGCTCCTTATTGCACTCTGTTGAAAATGGGCCAAGCTCCACTTTCTGTGCACTGGAATGTTCAGGTGTGGAAGGCAGGCGCATTCTTCTGGGAGGAAGCCCAGTTAACAGTAGCTGGTGAGTCTTGTCCCAGTGCCAACAGGAAATTTACAAAAGCACTTTGTCCTGCTCACCGCTATAGGCCTGGTCTTTCTGAAGCAATCATTTCATGTCAAGCACAGGAACACAAATATGAGCTAGGCAGTGGAACCTCAATCTAGATCGCACCTTTTTAAAAATAATATTTTGTAATTGAAAAAAATGTTTAAAAATATTTTTTAGAAGATAATAGAGTGTATTATTATCACTGTACATAGTCCATACTGACATAATGGAATTAGGTAAGACTTCTATGGAATAAACAGTTTCTTAAAGATTTAATATTCTTAAATACAATAAAGTGATAAATTCTAACATATCTATAGTTCTATCTAAACAATTTCCTTATTTCTTATTCAATGCCTATATTTGCTGGGCCAGAGGAATTAATGATACTGTAATCTTACTGTGCTATCACTCTTAAAAACAGCTAGAAAATTCAGGTTTATTACATTTTATGCGAAATATCTTGTGGTTTTTGTTTTTACTTTTCTGTGAAGATTTTGGGAGTCATTGGGAATTTTAACCATTTCAAAAGGGATCTCTGGTCCCTCAAAGTAGTAGTAACTCTGGAAGATGAGTGGGGAGAGGAGAGCCAGACCGCAAGCCCTGGTGATATGGGATGGGTCTGTGTGTGTGTGACATTAGGGAGGGGGACCAGCCGGCTGGACTGGCCTAGACCGCAGGTGGACACTGGAGGGAAATGAGTTTGGGAGGCGAGGGGTGGACAGTGGATGAGGAACAGAGTCTGTGCATCAGCCGTCTCAAATACTGCTTGGGTTCCTTGAAGCAGGAGGACTTCGGAGAGGTCACTTCCGGAAGTGAAGCTTTGGGAGAATTTCACAGAGGCAAGATTTGAGAAAATTAAAAAAAAAAAAAAAAAAAAAAAAGGCTATGGTGAAGAGTTCATTCATTTGCTCATTACTGTTGACTGGTGGCCTCATCGAGGTAACCTGTTCTAGGTGCTGAGTGTTCTGCACTGTATGAGGTACACAGTGCTCTGGGCTCTGCACGGAGCTTTCTTTCTGATACGCAGGCACGTAAGAAGGTAAACGTGCTTTACCTTAGAAGTGCTGCAAAGAGCAGGGCAACGGGATGGCGGTGGTTTGCAGGGTGACGATGGCCTTTAAGCTGAGTGGTCCGAGGTGGGCTTCCAAGGAGGAGATGTGTGATGGGACTTGAGTGGCAAGAATGGAGAGCCATTTAAAGTCCACGTGAAGACAGTTTTTGATCAGGGGGAATAATGGCCCCAAATATACAAGACAAGCTCATGAGGGTGGGAGTCTGAGACAGGGAGGTGAGAAGGGCAGGAACCAGGTCACGGGGAGGCTTCGGCCTAATGACTGAAGGTGAGTGTTGGGAATACAGGTCAGCAGTAGCCCTGCCCTCCCACTTTTGTGACGGGTGCTCCTTTTTTCCCCCGACTGCTGACTGTCCCACTGCCCCAGACATCCTAGTTTGAATTTTATCCCAGTTCAAGCTTTACGTATGGCTCGTTGGGGACCTCTGTGATATAGTAGCTGGCAATTATTAGTGACAAGGAGAAAAGAAGCGAAATACTCTTCTCTTCATCTGACTGCTCTTTACATTTTTGATGGTTTTCCAAACCAGCTTTTCTCCTTGGTAATGGACTTGTGTACATAAAATCCTGGAAAACAGATTGCTGTTTTAACTAGTTTTTGTGGTTTTTTTTAAAATCATTAAAAGCAAGTTGTTTTCTCTCAGAAGTATGTTTTTTATTTTAAAAAGATTTATGCATACATATCATTTAAAAAGTTATGCATTTGAGAAATTTATAATTTTTGGCAATGCAGAAGGTAAGTTAGTAGTTTTTTTTTTTTTTTTTTTTAATATATATTTTATTATTATTAATTCCAATGGGGTGACATCAATAAATCAGGGTACATATGTACAATGAAAACATCTCCAGGTTATCTTATCATTCAATTGTGTTGCATACCCATCACCAAAAGTCAAATTGTCCTCTGTCACCTTCAATCTGGTTTTCCCTGCGTCCCTCCCCTCCTCCCTATCCCATTCTTCCCTCCCTCCCCCCATCCCATAACCACCACTCTCTTGTCCATGTCTCATACCCTCACTTTCATGTCCCACCTATGTATGTAATCGTGCTGTTCTCAGTTTTTCTTTTTTTCTGATTTACTTATTTCACTCCGTATAATGTTATCAAGGTACATCCATTTTGTTATAAATGATCCGATGTCATCGTTTCTTATGGCTGAGTAGTATTCCATAGTATATATGTACCATAGCTTTTTAATCCACTCGTCTTCTGACGGACACTTGGGCTGGTTCCAGATCTTCGCTATTGTGAACAATGCTGCCACGAACATGGGGGCGCATTTCTTCTTTTCGAACAGTGCTATGGTGTTCTTAGGGTATATTCCTAAAAGTGGGATAGCTGGGTCAAAAGGCAGTTCGATTTTTAATTTTCTGAGGAATCTCCAAACTGTTTTCCACAGTGGCTGCACCAGTCTGCATTCCCACCAGCAGTGCAGAAGGGTTCCCTTTTCTCCACATCCTCGCCAGCACTTATTCTGTGTTGTTTTGCTGATAAGTGCCATTCTGACTGGTGTGAGGTGATATCTCATTGTGGTTTTAATTTGCATTTCTCTAATGATTAGTGATGTTGAGCATTTTTTCATATGCCTATTGGCCATCTGTATGTCCTCTTTGGAGAAATTTCTATTCATTTCTTTTGCCCATTTTTTGATTGGGTTGTTTGTCTTCCTGATGTTGCTTTTTATAAGTTCTTTATAAATTTTAGTTATTAACCCCTTATCAGATGTGCTGTCAAATATGTTCTCCCATTGTGTGGTTTGTCTTTTTATTCTGTTCCTATTGTCTTTAGCTGTGCAAAAACTTTTTAGTTTGATATAGTCCCATTTGTTTATCTTGCCTTTTATTTCAGTTGCCCATGAAGATAAATCGGCAAATATACCGCTGCTACAGATGTCGGAGAGCTTGCTGCCTATGTTTTCTTCTAAAATGCTTATGGTTTCACGGCTTACATTTAAGTCTTTTATCCATTTTGAGTTTGTTTTTGTGAATGGTGTAAGTTGATGGTCTAGTTTCATTCTTTTGCAGGTAGATGTCCAATTTTCCCAACACCATTTGTTAAAGAGGCTGTCTTTACTCCATTGTATGTTCTTTCCTCCTTTGTCAAATATCAGTTGTCCATAAAGCTGTGGGTTTATTTCTGGATTCTCTGTTCTGTTCCATTGATCTATGTGCCTGTTCTTATGCCAGTACCAGGCTGTCTTGAGTATAATGGCCTTGTAGTAAACCTTGATATCAGGAAGAGTGATACCTCCTGCTTTATTTTTTCTTTTTAAGATTGCTGAGGCTATTCGTGTTCTTTTTTGGTTCCATATAAATTTTTGGAATATGTGTTCTATATCTTTGAAGTATGTCATTGGTATTTTAATTGGTATTGCATTGAATTTATAAATTGCTTTGGGTAATATAGACATTTTAATGATGTTTATTCTTCCTAGCCATGAGCACGGTATGTGCTTCCACTTGTTTGTATCTTCCTTGATTTCTTTTATCAATGTTCTATAATTTTCTGAGTACAAGTCCTTAACCCCCTTGGTTAAATTTACTCCTAGGTACTTAATTTTTTTGGCTGCAATAGTGAAGGGGATTGTTTCCTTAATTTCTTTTGCTGATATTTCATTGTTGGTGTATAGAAATGCCTCTGATTTCTGAGTATTAATTTTATATCCTGCCACCTTGCTGAATTCATTTATCAGGTCCAGTAGTTTTTTGACTGAGACTTTAGGGTTTTCAATATACAATATCATATCATCTGCAAATAATGACAGTTTTACTTCTTCTTTTCCAATTTGTATGCCTTTTATTTCTTCTTCTTGTCTGATTGCTGTAGCTAGGACTTCCAGAACTATGTTGAATAAGAGTGGTGAAAGTGGGCAACCCTGCCTGGTTCCTGATCTTAAGGGGATTGCTTTTAATCTTTTTCCATTTAGTATGATGTTTGCTGTCGGTTTATCATAGATGGCCTTTATCATGTTAAGGAATGATCCCTGTATTCCCACTTTACTGAGAGTTTTGAGCATGAATGGGTGCTGGATTTTATCAAATGCCTTTTCTGCATCTATTGAAATTATCATGTGATTTTTGTCCTTCCTTTTGTTTATGTGGTGAATCACATTGATTGATTTGCGAATATTGAACCAGCCTTGCCTCTCCAGGATAAATCCCACTTGATCGTGGTGTATGATTTTTTTCATATATTGCTGGATCCGGTTGGCTAATATTTTGTTGAGAATTTTAGCGTCTAAATTCATCAGGGATATAGGCCTATAATTTTCTTTCTTTGTGTTGTCTTTGCCCGGTTTTGGGATCAGAATTATGCTCGCCTCATAAAAGGAGTTTGGAATTCTTCCTTCCTCTTGAATTTTTTGAAATAGCTTCAGGAGAATAGGAGTTAGTTCTTCTTTGAATTTTTGATAGAATTCACTTGTGAACCCATCAGGCCCAGGACTTTTCTTTTTTGGGAGTTTTTTGATAACTGTTTCAATCTCATTTGCTGTAATTGGTCTGTTTAGGTGTTCTGATTCTTCCAGATTGATTTTTGGAAGGTTATATGATTCAAGAAATTTGTCCATTTCACCAAGATTGTCTAATTTTTTGGCATATAGTTCTTCATAGTATTTTCTTACAATGCTTTGTATTTCTGTTGTGTCAGTTGTTATTTCTCCACTGTCCTTTCTAATTTTATTTATTTGAGTCCTCTCTCTTTTTTTCTTGGTGAGTCTAGTTAAAGGTTCATCAATCTTGTTTACCTTTTCAAAGAACCAGCTTCTTGTTTCATTGATCCTCTGTATTGTTTCCTTAGCCTCTATGTCATTTATTTCTGCTCTGACCTTTATTATTTCCTTTCTTCTACTTGTCTTGGGTTTTATTTGTTGTTGTTTTTCTAGTTCTTTTAGATGCAGGGTCAAGTTGCTTATTTGAGCTTTTTCTAGCTTCTTATGATATGCCTGTAGTGCAATAAACTTCCCTCTCAGAACTGCTTTTGCTGTGTCCCATAAATTTTGAGTTGATGTATGCTCATTATCATTTGTTTCTAGAAACTTTTTTATTTCTTCTTTGATCTCATTGTTAATCCATTCATTATTTAATAACAAGCTATTTAGTTTCCAGGTGTTTGAGTATTTTTCAGTTTTTCTGTTGTGGTTAATTTCTAGTTTCATGGCATTGTGATCAGAGAAAATGCTTGATATGATTTCAATCTTCTTAAATTTATTGAGACCATTTTTGTGTCCTAACATGTGGTCTATCCTAGAAAACGTACCATGAGCGCTTGAGAAGAATGTATATTCTACTGCTTTAGGGTGAAAAGTTCTGAAGATATCTATTAAATCAAGTTGATCTAGTGTCTCCTTTAAGTCTGCTGTTTCTTTATTAATTTTCTTTCTTGAGGATCTATCCAGTGTTGTTAGAGGGGTATTGAAATCCCCTACTATGATAGTATTGCTGTTAATCTCGCCCTTTATATCCATCAAAGTCTGCTTTATGTATGTCGGGGCTCCTATATTTGGTGCATAGATATTTACAATAGTTATATCTTCCTGTTGAATTGTTCCCTTTATCATTATGTAGTGTCCTCTTTTATCTCTTACTACAGCCTTTGTTTTAAAGTCCATTTTGTCTGATATAAGTATTGCTACCCCTGCTTTTTTTTCATTTCCATTTGCATGAAATATTTTTTTCCATCCTTTTACCTTCAGTCTATGAACATCTTTTATTTTAAGGTGTGTCTCTTGTAGACAGCATATGTATGGGTCCTGTTTCTTTATCCATGCAGCTACCCTATGTCTTTTGATTGGATCATTTAATCCATTTACATTTAAGGTTATTATTGATATGTAGTTGTTTATTGCCATTTTATTCTTTAAAGCTGTATTCTTCTTTTGCTCTATTCTTTCCTCCCTTTAAACTGTTCAAAACAGGCCCCTTAGTATCTCTTGCAGAATTGGTTTGGTTTTTATGAATTCCTTGAGGCTTTCTTTTTCTGGGAAGCTCTTTATTTCTCCTTCAATTTTAAACGTTAGCCTTGCTGGATAAAGTAGTCTTGGTTGTAGGTTCTTGTTCTGCATTACTTTGATTATTTCTTGCCATTCCCTTCTGGCCTCAAGTGTTTCTGTTGAGAAGTCCGATGTCATCCTTATGGGGGCTCCTTTGTAGGTGATAGTCTTTTTTTCTCTAGCAGCTTTTAAAATTTTTTCTTTATCCATTAGCTTTGGTATTTTAACTATGATGTGTCTTGGTGTAGATTTTTTTGGGTTTCTCCTTAATGGAGTTCTGTGTGCTTCTTGAATGTGTGGAGTGTTTCCCAGCCTTAATTTAGGAAAGTTTTCTGCTATAATTTGATTGAACAAAGTTTCCATTTCCTGTCCTCTCTCCTCTTCTTCAGGCACCCCTATGATGCGAATGTTGTTTCTCTTCATGTTGTCACAAAGCTCCCTTAGAGTTTCCTCACATTTTTTAAGTCTCTTTTCCTTTTTCTTCTCTGCTTCTGTGCCTTTGTTTATTGTGTCCTCTAACTCGCTTATTCGATCCTCAGCGTCATCCATCCTGCTTTTAATTCCTTCCATTGTGGTCTTCAGTTCTGATACTGTATTTGTCATTTCTGTCTGATTCTTTTTTATTATTTCAATTTCATTTTTTATACTTGTTATCTCTTTATTTAGGTGTTCATAATGACTATCCATTGTTGCTCTAATTTCTTTGAACATCCTAACTATCATTATTCTAAATTCTGCTTCTGGTAATTTGGTTATATCTGGTTCATTCAGGTCCTTCTCTGGGGATTTCTCTTGATTCATTTGGTTTGCATTCCTCTGCCTACCCATTTTTTCTGTGTATAAGCAAGTTGTGGCCACTGGAGTCCAGTATGTGTTGCCTTTGTGTTCTCTAGGTGTGGTCTATCTGCAGGCCCCCCACCCCCTCTGCCGGCGCCTAGGGTGGTTGGGTATGAGCGTTGCCAGCGCCGGCCCACTGTGGCTTTTGCTGTGATTTCTGCCTCTCCTCCGTGGGAGGGGCTGTCACTGAAGCCACAAGATTAGCACCAAGGGTAGAGGCGAGCACCTTTCCTCAGCTGCGGACCCAGCCTATTTCCGGACTTCCGCCCAGAACCAGCAGTCGGAACCTGCTCGCTACAGTTCCGCGGGTTAGGCGGGGCTTTTGACGTGCTCTCAGCTGTAAGCTTTTGCCCGTCAGGAGCTTTAGCCCCGCCCTCGAGGCCAGGGCCCTTTGCGCAGGGTCGGAAACCAAGATTTATTGGGGCGGGCGTGTTTGCTGGCTTCCGCCGAGCTGCGTACTTCCGCTCGTCCCGGACTCTACCCCGCCCCCGCGTTCGGAGCCCGCTCGTGCACGCATTAACGCTATCCGGGGTTTCTCCGGCCGGATGGGGATAGCAGCCGTGGGCTCAGCTGCGAGCCTCCGCCTGTCTCAGGGTCCACCCCGTTCCCGCGCTCAGAGCCCGCTCGCGCACGTATACTGGCCAGCCGCGGTTTCTCCGGCGGACGGCGTGGGGGGGGGGGCGGACTTGTAGCGTCAGCTCAGCCACGAGCCCCTGCCCGTCCCTGGTCCTAGCCCGGTCCCCGCGGTCAGGGCCGGCTTGCGCAGGGCCTGCCTGTTCCTGGCCTCCCGCTTTGTCCCCGTAAGTGGGATTAAAGGCGGGCCCGCAGCTTCCGGACCGCTCTCGCGTTTACCCTCCGACCCTCTGGGCTAGACCGATCTCCCACCGGCTTGGCCTCTGCCCACGCCGACAGAACCGCCTTTCAGCGTCCTGCCGCCCCAAAACCTTAAGCAGCCCTCAGCAGAGTAGGAAGGGACCTAATACTCCACACTGTAGGCCTGGGTGCTCCCTCACTTGTTTCACAGCTCAATACTGTCCAAACGCCTCTTTTTGGCTCTGGGACTGTAGGCTGGGGCTTGGTTCCTGGGACCCAGGTCCCTTCCTCTCCGCCAAAATCTCCTCCCGCCCCGCGGGTCTCTCCGGGCTGCCGTTTGCTCCGGGGAGCTGGGCAGCCCTCTTCGCGTTTTCGCTATTCCTACCAGTCTCAATGTGGCTTCTTCTGTGTTCCTTGGTTGAAGAGTCCACTTAGTTTTGTTCAAAGTTGGTTTATCCAGGTGATGGTTCTTAAAATTGAGTTGTAATCCACTTTGGTTCTGGGAGTTGGAAGTTGGTACGTCCGCCTACTCCGTCGCCATCTTGCTCCCCTTCTAAGTTAGTAGTTTGAAAAGAGTCTTGGGAGGTATGTAATTTATAATTCTGCACCTGGGTGGGGACCTAGGTTTTCTTAGATACGAAGGTCCCTCACTGTTTCTTACCTCCATCTAATATCCGTAGTTTTGTACATTAGGTGACTAAGGATTACTATACAGGTATAAACTTTATGCTTTAGAATTATTTTAGTCATGGTGTATTCTAAGAATCTCATTTATTGAACTTGGTTATTTTCACTTTCAAATCTGTAACAACTTCTGGAGATTAAAAGAAAATAAATGGGGAAGGAGATAGTATCTGAGGCAAAGATGGACATAATATTCTTTCTTTGCTCCAGAAATTTCTAGTTTAACTCTTCCGGCTTTTGGTTATCATGTCATCTTTGAAGTGAGACTTTCTAGTATGTCATGAAAGTAGCATTGTTCTTTCCTGGGTTTTGGAGGAGGGCTTCTGACAGAAATCATTGGCCACTTTGGTAGTATTGCTGCTTGAGCTGCACGTTCAACGTATTTTTTATCCTGTCAATTGTACTTACTTGTGTGTCTCTATAGAAAATGCTGCCGCAGTACATATCTGTTGCTCTACAATATTCGATTCAGACACTATGATTATTTTAGGTTCCTGGTCTTTAAGTGATTTCAATAGTTCTGTTCCATACACTGCTTTATAATAATGTGGTTTCTGTTCACCAGTTTTCTCTCCGGAGTAATAGGAACATCCATGTCACTACAGAGGTTAGGGATTAAAGGTGCCATACCTCTTTAAGAGTCTTTCTAAATCTTGACTTTGCTTTCACATCACAAGCATCAACACAGACTTACTATTAGCAGTTACCTTTATTTTTATACTAATCATCTAATCCTTAAAATACACCCCACATTTTATACATGAGGAAACTGAGGTATAGACCGTAATAAGTTGCCAAAGGTCACACATTTATTAAAATGCAGAGCTGGGACAGTTAACAAGAATGCTTAAGAATAACTGATGTTATTGCTTTAAGACTAGCAACTTTTAAGTAACACATGGAAGGAACAAAATCTGCATTCTTTGAAAATTTGATTCCCCCCTCTATTTATGAAGTATAATGCTGTTAAGTAATGATGGGGATGTGTAATTAAGTCAAAGTCATCGATTACATAGGAAGGTGGGTCCAGAGTGAGTACTTTTCGAGCTTTCTTAGAATTTTGTTGCAAATCACTAACTCTGAGACTGCTTCATTGAAGCTGGTTCTTCCTGCTATCAGTCATTCCTCTCACCAATCAGAAACCACCTTTCACTTCAACTGGAATTTGGGTTAAGGCAGCATCTCACCTGTCTACCAGGGGCCACTCTTGATGGTAGGTTGTGGTTTCAGGAGCCTGGGGTTCCAGTTATGGCTTTGAGTCAGTCAAGCTCTGCAGCCTAATGACAAGTCATTTACCCTCTAGACCTTGGCTTCTTCATCTGTAAAATTAGAGGGCAGGACCTGATGGTTTTTATTGCTTTTTCTTAATTCGTAATTTTATCTGCTTCTTCGGTTTGGCCATTTAAGATAATTAAATACCTTGCTTTAGAAGTTCCCTTGCTTTACTTTATAAAATGCTGTTTCCATAGGAGGTCAGCTGCCTACATGTGCCTCTGTAAAGGCACATGTTTGGTATCCAGCTATGTTTGCTTCCGGAGGGGAGAGGGAGAGGAGGGCAGGGGAGAGTAAAGGAGAGGAACATGACAGAAATGACGCCCGTGGGAAGCGTGTTACGTGTTTTATGGTGGTGTCCTCAGTAATTACAAATGTAAGTTCAGTCATACTCAGATTTCAAACTTATGCCTTAAAGTCTTTGACTCTTTGAATTATTTTTACCTTATTAAAAAATATCAGTATTGTTAAGATTAAGATTATTAGTTCTTAGTGTTTGACAGATTAGGTCAATGTTGGATTATATTTCTTTTATTTATTTATTTTCAGGGACAGAGAGAGAGTCAGAGAGAGAGATAAACAGGGACAGACAGACAGGAATGGAGAGAGATTAGAAACATCAATCATCAATTTTTCGTTGCAACACCTTAGTTCATTGATTGCTTTCTCACATGTGCCTTGACCGCGGACCTTCAGTAGACCAAATAACCCCTTGCTCGAGCCAGCAACCTTGGATCCAAGCTGGCGAGCTTTTGCTCAAGCCAGTTGGGCCACGCTCAACATGGCGACCTCGGGGTCTCGAACCTGGGTCCTCCACGCCCCAGTCCGACGCTCTATTCACTGTGCCACCGCCTGGTCAGGCGGATTATATTTCTTTTTAGAGACAGTAAATAAAGCCATGGATATGCCACAAATTGTTTCGAAATATGCTGCTGAAGTGGACATCTTTAAAATTTCTTCAATATTTGGTTAAATTGAGACTTAATTTATAAAGATTTTTTTTTTAATTATGTCCTTGGGGTCATTGGGAAAATTTTTATGTATTCTTTTGTTTAAGGGTATAGTTAGTACCAAATGGATACATATACTGGATCTGTGAGTTATGGTTGATTGAGAATTTGCCAACTATAAAGTAATCATTTAAGTGAAAAAATATTTTGAGTTTCAGATTGTAACATAGTCTGTTACAACAAACCAACCAAAGTAGGAGAATAGCTAGAAAAAAACATGCTTTGCCGCCTCTTTCATAAATAGTTGGATAAAGAGGCACGTCCATCCAGGAGTTTAGAATTGAATTATTTTGAAAAAAATCACTTTAAAAAATATGAAAATCAAACCTAGTAAGAGAACATCTGGCCTCTTTCCTTTGAACCTACGGTATATATCTATAATATCCTGTCATGAGCTAGAAATAGTTGAGCTTCTTTAGAAATGCCAGTAATATTAAATATTAAATACAGTGCTTTTTTGGGGGGGCGCACTTTTGCATTTTAAGTTTGCCTTTAGTTATTTAGTTTGGGGAAAAAGTATTTGTAAAGTGCAGATGACTTCCAAAACAAAATATGAGGAACTTCCATTTTATTGAATTGCAATTTACTTACTATTAATTAGGAAGAGATGTGTTTTTAGTGATTTGTACTTCCAACCAAGTAATACCTTTAATCAAAAAGATTTTATTTTTATTTGTTTTTTATTATCTGTATTTTAGTAATTGCCATACTAGTTAATGATAACTAATGTGCTGTAATTAACTGTTGTGCACTTTTGAATAAATTTCTAATGGGTCATTTGATTGTACACTTTTCTAATATATATGGCTGCATGGTGGCTGTGTGCTTGTCTTCGTGGTCTGTATCTTCTATTGTGGCCTCACACTATTAATGGTTAGGAGAATTAGAGAAGAAAATATTTCACTTTTTAATGAAATATTATTTGTTAAGAGGCAACTTTATTACAGAACAACTTTGGCTTCAATGGAGTGAATTAAGAACAAGGGTACGTAAGAACTATTGCAGTTGTTTATTCTGTGTACTTAATTTCCCCTAATTCAGTTCTTTGCTTTAGTTTTTAAATGTAGACATGTGACAGTACATTTGAGACCAGCAAATCTGTTCTTTCTATAACCTCGTATTATCTCCGTATGTCTCCATATCCTCTAAACTGATGAATTAGCAAGACTCTTTCTCCAGGTGCCTTAATTCACTGTTTCAAAGTACTGCTTTGTGAAATGTTTCAGGTCTGCTTAATTAAAATAGCGCAGATTATCTAATTCCTATGTATGCATCACAGTTCCACTGAAAATCTTGGCTATTTTGTTTCAGTTGTTTCTCTCTAGTTTCAGAATCCGCTGACAAATGTAGGTGTGCCCTGTCTTTTGTGATTTTTAAAAATCTATCAAATAAGTAATCTTTAGCTACATTCAAGTTAGTCACACTGGTCTCATTAAAAAAAATCCGAATTTAGACAACAGTTAAATTAAGGGATGATCAATATTTACACATTGATGTTTTGCCTTAACAAGGATTTTTAGTAAGGTTTAAATAATCGAATCTTGCAATGCGTTTAGGTCATAAGTTGTAGGTGTTTGATTTAATTTGAAGTGTTTTTTTTTTTTTTTAAGCAATAAAACATGGTATACCCAAGGTTTCTCCTGAGTTAGTGTCAATGCATCAGTTCATAAATCGGTTATCTTCAGCTAATGTAAGTGTCTGAGTTCTTCCAGGTATTGGATTTGGCCACAAATTGAATATTAAAAGTAATTGAATATTGTCTCTGATACCTTTTCCATTTGTAAAATAATTTGGGTTTTTTAAATTTAAAACTGCTTCATGGTCAAAATAGAATTTAATAGAGAAACCAGTATTTTGTGTTTTGTTTTGTTTTAATTAGAAGTTAAAACCGTCACTTGGGATGAGTGGGCAGGAAAGGTGGAATTTGTACAGGTTCCACAGGTACCAAAAAGAAAACGAGGTTTTTCCCGGCTTCCAGTGGCATGCAGTTCAAGTAAAACATGCCTTCCTTTTTGCATAGCTGAACTGCCTGTGGGCCTCCTTAGGTTTTATTTTAGGAAAAATAAATACTACTTGCAGTTTTCTGGATTTAGACTGTGTTTTGTAGAACGCTAAACACACGTTGGAGGAAGGACAGCCTGTTCTTCTGCCGGCCGGTGCATTCTAAGGTTCTGGAGACGACTGTCTCCTTGGGAAAGCCATGTTTATACGACGACCAGCGTCATGCTCCACTGTAGACGGAAGAATCTCATTCCATTCCTTCTTTAGCAGCAGAGTGCTTTAAGGAGTTTGGCATGAGGCTTAGTCATTTCAACAGACATTTTAATCATCGAATAGCGAGCGCCTTGTCTTCTGGCTGGAGCCCGGAGCATACTTGGCAATACAAATTTTGCAGGCAGTTGTTCCTCAGCTTATGGAAACCTGTAAGCCACTTCTTAACCTTTAAAGGTTGCTTTCACATTTCTGAAATTTCTCAAGTTCTGTTAATATGCTGTGGATTAATCCTTCCTACATCTGGGTTTAAAAAATATGTTTTATGTAATGAATATGTATTTCTTGTAGAAAATTAGAAAATATTGACCCAAGGAAAACATTTCTTCGTTCCCCGAAGCCTCCGTTTTTAGTGTATATACCCATCCTTTCCTGAATACAGAATAAATTTAGATTCCTTTGTACTTTATGTCCTTTTCCCTTTTTTATTCTAAATGGGCTTGGTCACCTGGATTCTTGAGCTTCGTACAGGCATCTGTTTGGCCAGATTCTGCTGTTTGGCCCGCAGTTAGTTGAGTTTACACTTTTTAGTCATGTCATTCCTTCTACCATGGACCAGTGGTGGTGGTGAGCTTTTGTAGGTGTGTTTGATTTTCTTCCCACTAACAGTGCTGGATTTATTTATGGGTTTACAAGGAAAGAACCAGGGCTAGAGAGTTGGACAAGGCTGTTGAATGATACTCTGCCACCCTGGCCCTGGGAACAGGAACAGCAGAGCGTCCTGGTGCTTGTGAGTTTGGACTAAGGAGCTAGTCAGCCAGGTTTGGCATCTTGCTTCTTTCCAGCTAGTTGGTTAACTTAAGGCAACTTACTTAACTTTCGAGTCTTATATGAGTTAGTAAATGTAAAGCACTTACTGGTAAGGAAATGTAATAATGCATTGATTAATTTATTGCTGTTATAGTGATGAGTAAATGACCTTAGACCAGTGACTTTTCAACTGTAAACCTCTGCCTTCACATATAGAAACAGGGAAAGACCACTGAGTTTACAGAGTAACTGTGGGGATTAAACAATATGGAGTAGGTGCAACATTTGCTGACTCTGCGCCCAGTACTATAAGGTGGGAAAGTAATGAACATAGGTTTCTAAAATATTAATAAAACAAAACAGTAAGAAACATGGCCCTTGGCATGTGAAATGTTTCTTTTGAGTTTTAATGCCTTCAGAGAGCTGTCTTGTGCATGTCATTTTATTCAATTAATATGTGCTCAAATGATACTTTTGATACCCAAGGATGATCCTCTTTAAGAGAGCTTATCCGTGAAAGCCCTCATTAACAATATTAATGATTCTGACATGGAAATCAGAGCTTGGAATCATTTCTCAACAAAGCATGAAAACATGGTTTAGCGGAGCTTGCCATGGGAATGACTTTTTGCAAAGCTAAGGAAATCCCTGGACTTGAAACATGATGCTTAAAATCTGATTATAAACTTAATTAATGTAAGTTCCTAGTACGTTTGTAAGTCAGAGAGCTTCCTCAGCTAATTTTAAAGTTATTGCAACAATTTTAATTGAAACAGTTGACAGATCTACATTTTCATTAAAATGATTTAAATAGGCAATCTAAATGATGAAAAAACAGATCGACAGATGCTATATACAAAATCTTTCCTTTTAATGATTAGTTTATAACCTAATTCTGGGCATTATAATTACAGGATTTCCTAGACCTAAAACTTTAATAAGTAGTTTCATATTTAAATGCTTCTGGAATATTAGATTGTTGATGCTGTCAGAATATCAGTGATAAATACTTGGAAGTGAAACTATATCTTCTATATAAAGGGGAAATAAAACAGAAGCTTATACTAATAAAATTTCTGAGGGACTGATGGTACTTAACATTTTATTTGGCTTTTTATTGTATTCGTTTTAAACATGGCTTAAAAGTCATTGATATGGAAATTTGCAGATTAAAAAATACTTAATTTTTTGGGTTGATTTTCATCATTGTTCCTTCATCACCTTGTTTTATGTTGTAGACCTTTTATTTCCCTGTGTGTGTTTGAGTGGTTTTTAAATTTTGAAACAAAACTAAACAGAACCACAGTCATATTTTGTACATTTTGATAAAGATTTCCATTTTCACTCATTTTGTTTATCACCAGCATTCTTCTATGTGATTGATATACTCACCTTCTAGAGCTGTTTCATATGTACCAATATATGTTAAAACAGTCCCCTTTTTCTCTGGGCACTGTGGAATGTGCTTACTGACCTAATGGCACAGATCAGCAAGGTCTTGCAGTATCAGACACTTGACCCAGATCCTCAAGTGTTGGGGGAAGAACAAAACCAGCTTTCTCCATCTGGCCACTACATTTTTGCATTCCACTGAAGCCAGGACCTTGCTCTGGACACTACCCACTGTGTCCAGATGCTGTCATTTGTCTCTCCAATTAGAAGACACAGCCAGACCTTGGAGGTGTGGCAGTGTGCTTGTCTGGCTGGAGCCAGTCTCTGGGATTGAATCCCAGCTCATCTGCTAACAAAGCAGGTAACTTTGGACAAGATGTTGACCTTCATTTTTAGCAGTAATGCTGAGGATGATTATGTTACTTCTTATAGTTGCTGTGAAGGTTAAATGAGTTAATATGTGAGAGGTGCTTTTAAAGTAATGTCCGTTGCATCATGAGCTCCACATCTGTAACTGCTGTTTGATAATATTATTGTCACCATCATCATTTCACTGAGTTTGCTGTGTCCCATCGTGAATGTTTCTCACAGAATGACACTCGTGGCAAGTCATTGGTTTTGAAAGGTTAGCTCGTGATAATAATCTGTACCGTGTCTTTAGTTAAACTGGAGAGATAATTTTACAACACAATTTACTCTATTTTTAGCTGTAAGTAGGCAGAGACATGTCTTTTGAATAGGCTGCTCGCTTAGCCCATGTGGAATGCTTCTTAGTTGACTTTATTTTACATGTTTTGATCTTTTTAAGTATTATCAAAAGCATTGGATATTTATCTCATGTTTGTGATCTTAAGCATTTAAAAATTAATCATAGATACCTCAGGCATTTAAAAACTAATTGTATATATCACTCTATTTTTTAAAGTACTAGAAATTTTTTGCAGCAAATATTTCTCTGCAGCAGAAGCCATTAAACATGACTCTGTATTTTCCTTATATTTTATGATTATAAACACCAGTAAAGGAAATAATATCTTGTATACTTGAGGTGACAGGAGTATAAAGGTTTGAGTGCTGAAAGCATTATTTCTTCTGTGTTGTTCTCTAAGTGAACTGAATAGCCATTTTAGAATCTTAAATGCCTTCAATTTACCACCGGCTCTTAACTCATTTGTTGCTCTATTTTAGTCAACAGTAGCAACACAGTTTTGCCAACGAATGACAGAAACAGGCAGGAACATTAAAGAGATTCTTTATGTATTATGTATTATGTTTTCCTATACTTGCATTTCTTAAAGAATTAAAGGGTTTTCATATATTAGATAATACTGCATGTCAAATTAATGTAGTCATTTTAAAGAGAGGTTAAATTTCAGAAATCTCACTTTATTTTTTTTATTGTTTGGATTATTCTGAAGTTAGAAGCAGGGAGGCAGTCAGATTCACTCCCGTATGTGCCTGACCGGGATCCACCCGGCATGCCCACCAGGGGGCGATGCTCTGCCCATCTGGGGTGTTGCTCCCTTGCGGCTGGAGCCATTCTAGCGCCTGAGGCGGAGGCCGTGGAGCCATCCTCAGCACCCGGGGCCACCTTTGTTCCAATAGAGCCTTGGCTGTGGGAGGGGAAGTGAGAGGTAGAGAGGAAGGAGAAGGGGAAGGGTGAAGAAGCAGATGGGAGCTTCTCCTGTGTACCCTGACCGGGAATCAAATCTGGGACTTCCACATGCTAGGCCGACATTCTACTGCTGAGCCAACTGACCAGGGCCTCAGAAATCTCACTTTATATATCAAGAAATACCACTTTTTGCACAGCAGTATTATGAAGGCCAAAGTAATAAAAAAACCTATCTTAAATGTATAGTAAATTTATAAGTTGAAATGTAAACAGATAAATGTATTGCTGTTTAAATCTTTAGCCCTAACATACAGGAATTTTTATCTACATATTAGGACCTCTCAAGGTATCATCAAGATGTTGACATACTAACAGCGTCATCAATCCCATCTAGCATTTAATGAAAAGAAAATAAATTAAAAAAATTTTTTTTCACTTTGGAGGAGGCAAGTTCATCTACATTGTATGAGCTCTGGTAGCTATTAATTTTTAAAAATTAAGTAGATACAGAAAAATTGCAGAGATGATACAGAGTTCCCATATAGTTCCATCTGTATTATTAACATTGTATTAATATATCTATTTGCTATAATCAGTGGAACAATATTGATATATTCTTATTAACTGAAGCCATAGTTTACTCAGATTTCCTGGATGTTTACTTAACATGCTTTTTCTGGTCCAGGATCCTGCATTCCATTTAGTGGTCACATTTCCTTAGGGTCATTTTGGCTGTAACTGTTTCACCTACTTGTTTTTTGATGAACATCCTTTTTCCCACACATGCTTTTTACCATCCCCTAAACAAAATGGACAACAAACCCACGCCCTCACGGGGTTCGCATTGCAGTGGGGAGCTTATAGTCTACTTCTTAAATTTAATTTCAGGGAAGAAAGAATGTCTTATAGTAGATTAATATTTAATATAGCAGTGTGGGACTTCTGATTTTTTTATAATTATCAGAAAAAAGTTTGAGTATTTATGGATTAATTATAGAAACATAGGTATTGTATCTCTAGTATGTATAAGATATCTTTGTCCTGTTATATTTGGGAAACACTTATTTCCAAAGAGTTACTCTGTTTATGGTGAGAATGTGGAACTGGAGAAAAGAGGAATCAGTTTCTTGTTGCCTGCAGGAAAATATCAACCAAAATTATATTTTATGTTTAAGTTTATCTTGTGATTGACCAAAGAAGCTTTTCATAAAATCATTGCCTTAAGCTTGTTTCCAGAAAAGTGGGGGGAAACACACACACGCACACACACACACGTATGTAACATATCAGAAAGGTGGGTAGGATGGATAGCAAATTTATGTTGCCAGGTCGGTGCTGATTGTGTTTTGGGTTGGAGTGTCTGGGGAGTCCAGAATGGAAGCCTGCTGTTGAAAGCTCAGGCACTAAGACTTGGTAGGGGGTCAAGGCCTATTAGACAAAGAAAGTAGGAATATTCCAGGAAGAAAGGTGTTCTGTGGCCATGGAAATCTGAGTCAGTTCAGTTATTTTTGGCCGTGAAGTGGCTCCATGTATCTTTATTTTTGCCCTAGAAATTACTATGTTGAAGGCATCTTGCTCCACCCATGTCGGTTGGAGGACCGCTTACGAGAGCACCTAATCTTGTACCTTAGGACCTTTGAAGAATCAGACTCCAGGAAAACAACATCAATACATGTTTACTTAAATGTGTGAACATTAATGAACTCTTCTGGAAAGAAGTTTTGTTGTGAGATATATTTTCAGCTGCATTTGGCCAAGCTCCTTTAACAATTACATTGTGGTTTTTTTTCTTCCTCTTGTCTAGTTTTTCCACTGTAGTCACATTTAAAATCAGTTTCCATAGTGACATCTGGTGGTGGTTTTGGAATCCTAGAGGGTGGTATGGTTGGAATGATAAACATTTTTACTTAATAGCTCCAGATTTTGGCTTCTTTCAATTTTTTCTTTGTATTAACAACTTTTCCTGAGAATGTCCTCATTGTATTCTTGAGATTAGAAGGCTAGGCATTTACTCTGCAATGTGTTTTATTAGAGGGAAGACCCGATTCCTTGTAACATGGCTAGGAAGTGCGTATCACAGGCTTGGGCAAACTTGTCTCGAAATATACAGTGCACTATAATGTACAGAATGGAATCCTTACCCTGCCTACTGCTTGTGCGCTACAACAGTGTGGTAGGAAAGGTCTCCCTTCTGCATTCCCCTCACTGCCTTTTTCTCTAACAGCACTGATACTCTTCTCGTCTATGTGCAGGCAGTTCTCTGGAAAGCCCGGGCTGCCTAGTCACCTAGTTGCACCCTATTGTCTCAGAAAGTGAAAGAGGAAATAAAAAATAGGAACAGAGATGGCAGAGAAAGAAGGGAAGGTATTTGAAGGCAGGAGGGCGACCTCAGAGTTGGTATGTGGATGTATTTAACATGCCGAATAAGATGCGGTGTGATTGTGGGTATGTGTTACAGAGAAATGTATTTAAAAGTAGAGCTTAAGTATGTATAGTTCTTGTTGGTCCCTTAGAGAATTGTGAATTTATAACCCAGTGGAAGAATAAAGTAGTTACTGAAAGTTCGATGGTAGATAATCATGGTTTGAGTGAAAAATGGGTGTGGTAGGGTTTTGAGAATGAACACAGTAGGTTGGTTAATCCGCTTCCAGTGACAGCTAGGAGTCTGATTATTGTTGCTTCCCTATATTAAAGGTACTAATTAGAAGTCTTCATAACACAGTTTTGAAAATTTGTCTCTCTTTTATGAATTGCGGGTAACTGCTGAAGTCACAGAAGAAGTCCATCTATAATGTGAGCTGTGGCTTTAGGAAGGACTGGGGACAGAAGTGTAGGAATAAGGACTTAGAGTGACCGAAAGAATAAACACTCCTCTGGTGAGACATTTGCACATGCTGGTTGTCTCAGAAACCAGGACTCCAGGATTCTGGTGAGTCCCTGGTTAAGGAGGTACCTCATTCTGGAGTCTGAGATCTGAATAATCAACTCTCTGAAGTTGGGCAAATCATTTCAACTTTCTCTAAAAACAAAGAGAGATGCACTGAGGATTTCTGAGGGGCTGCCAGTCTTCAACTCTTGATTTTTGAGATGCTAAGGCTCGGTCTTCCGGTCTTCCTTCACAGGTTACCTAGGCTGTTTGTAGCCTTCCCTGGGCCTTTTTGCTCTTGCTAGATTCCAGCTGGGAGCTCAGTGTAGGGCTTCAGTCGGTACCCGGGCGTCACGGGGGGTGGTATCTTGTGACTGAACAGACAGATTAAAAAGCAGAGCACAGAATAACGTTGCATGTGTATGCTACCCACTTTATTCTTTTAGTATATGCTTAGAATTGGAATCTGCCATTAGGAATACTTGTACCCCAGACCTTGTACCCCTGGCCAAGCCGAGTCCTTGGATCTTCTTCCCTTTATTGTCCTTTAAGTGTGGGAAGGACGCTTATTTCAGCATTGAAATCTCCATGTGGCCTCTCACAGTGGCTGTCGTCCCCTCCCCACATGGTCCCCTAGAATCCTTGATGCTATGGGGTGTGGGACAATGGTGACAGTCTAGCCCAGCGCTGCTCAGTTGGCGTGCTGCAAGAATTTAAAACATGCAATGCCTGACTATATAGCCAGGACCAATGGACTTCTCTCTTCACTTAGATTGTCAAATAAAAAAAAGAAAATGACAACAGCCAACACAACAGAAGCCGTCAGGTGTGAATGAATCAAAATTTTACCTATTTATTTTTTAGTGAATCAAAATTATACCTATTTTTATGTCAGATTGGCTAAAATATAATATATTTTCGGTATGCTACAGAATTTTAGTAATTAGTTTATGTGTGCCTAGAGATGAAAAAGGCTGAAAATCGCTGGTTTAAGGTGATTAAAAGAACCCGAAGGTTTCAGTACACACGAGGCCTGAGCAGTCCGCATCCGGGACTTCGCTAGGCTGTCCCTCCCCCTTTCTGAGCCACCATGGAGGGCATTTCTGCCAAACTAAGAGGCGCAGAGGAGTGTTGCTGCTCCATCCTCTTTCTGTAAACTGTAGCGGGAGTCACACGAGTACAGCCTGGCAGCCTGGGGAGCAGGGGTTGCTAGACTGGGGGCGGGGGGCTCAGATCTGGGCCCTGGCTCTGGTCTGTCTCTGGTTCCCTGATTGACATCTAGAAAAGTCAACCAATCTTAAGCAACCATAAATGTCATCCTTGGAAAAGCACAGTATTGGGCCATTAGATAATGCTTTCGTACCCCTCCATCTCATTGAGACTTAAACGAGATAATACTTATAAAGTGCTTCCTATGCTACCTGGCACCTAATACTAATACTGACAAATACGTTAATAGCCAGTATTATGTGTCACGTCCCGTTCTGATCCTCATGTGTGCAGGAGTTCCTTTAATCAACTTCGGAGGAACCTACGACCATTATCTCCCATTTTCTAAAAAAGGAAACGGAGGCATAGAGTTTAGCTGTCATGCCCAAGACCACACAGCTGGGGCGGCACCTCCGCCCTCCTAACTCGGACCTGTTGTCTAGTTTGGCACTTTCTCGGCGTGACGCTTTCTGTTGTTGTTGACACGGCCCTCCTGTTTTTCTTCCTTCTCTTAGGGGTCATAGAGACTTCAGATCGGCTGGACCGCGAGTCCACTTCCCACTACTGGCTGACGGTGTACGCCACTGACCAGGGGGTCGTGCCTCTGTCCTCCTTCATAGAGATCTATGTCGAGGTCGAGGACGTCAACGACAACGCGCCGCAGACTTCCGAGCCAGTTTATTACCCAGAAGTCATGGAAAACTCCCCCAAGGATGTGTCTGTGGTCCAAATTGAGGCATTTGACCCCGATTCCAGCTCGAATGACAAGTTGACGTACAAAATCACAAGTGGAAATCCTCAGGGGTTCTTTTCCATCCACCCTAAGACAGGTACGTGTTAATCCTATGAAACGAAATGTTCTTGTTTGTAATCTCCTGATAGGGGAAAATTTTAAGAATGAATTCTCCGCTTTTCATTAGTTTTTTTTTTTTTTTTTAATAAATCGTTTTACTTTTGAGTTACTCAAAACAAGCCTATTGCCAGATAAAAATTTAATCCAAATGTGTTTTTCTTTTGAATTTGCTTTTCTAAAGCTATTTTATGGATTTTGCTCATTCGTAGAGTTTCACTTGCAGGTTAAGAAACAAATGTTGTTTCAGTAATAGCTCCTCAGTTAGTGCTCTCTCTTAAACTTACTGCAAATTTTTCTGCTGTTAAGCATTCCAATTTTCTTAACTACTTTTTATGGAGACTATCAGGAGTTTATTTCTCAATTCACAGCAGGTTATTTTTTGGTACGTTGTTTGGAATTTTCCTTGGAGCAGTGCTGAGTCTCCGCAGGCAGTAGGGATTAGGATTAAACTATTTTCCAATTAGAAGCAGCTACTTTCTTGAACTGATTGTCAGATCCTCTCAGTGCCCGGCCCCTGCTTCCAATCAGATAGCTTCCTGATACCAAAATCCTGACACATTTCTAATCTTTGTTCTTTTACATTGGACGGTGCATCTACTTTTTTCTTAGTCATTAGTCCAAGATTTATAAAAATTTCAAAGGTAAGTTTCAGAGTCAAGAAACTGTCTGACATTAATAAATCAGGGTACATATGTTCAAAGAAAACATCTCCAGGTTATCTTATCATTCAATTATGTTGCATAACCATCACCCAAAGTTAAATTGTCTTCTGTCACTTTCTATCTGGTTTTCCCTGTGCCCCTCCCCTCCCCCTCTCCCTCCCTCTCCTCCCTACCCCCACCCTGTAAGCACCACACTCTTTAATGTCACCCCATTAAAATTAATAATAATAAAAAAGAACCAAACAAAAGAAAAAACTAAGAAAGAAAAGTACTTTTTAGTCCAAGTATCAGGGAACCCCAACAGAACTTAAATGTGACCAATCTTCCCCCACATAATCAAGCAGAGATTAGAAATGCTAAACTCCAGTTGCACAACTACAAATGTTTTCCACAAGAAAATGCATAAATAAATAAATGAAAATTAAAACCAAAAAAACAAAGAAACTGTCTGAGAGCGAGGGCGGCAGATACCATGGCCCTGAGACATGGCAAAACCCAGAAGTTAGAGCCCTGAGTCGGTAATTCGAGAATCTAACTGCCCCCTTTTTAAAATCACTTGCTGTGTTCGATTTTAAAATGTTTTCATGTGGTCTGTCTTTTACATTAGATTAACTTCTGTGTTGAAGAGATAGGCAAGAAAGCCATAAATGACCTTAATGACCTTTTGAATAGCTGAGCAAATATAGGTCTGGACGTAACGTATACTTCAGGAGGGAGAGAAAGAAGAAAGAAACTTAAAGCAATTCTATATGTTAGAGCTATTCTGAGGAGCCTTGAAACCTTGGTTACCTTTCTCTGGGACCCTTGTACTGCTTATATTGCTGCTGTGTTATGTCGTGGAAGTGTGGGTAGCGTGGTACTGCCACGCCCTTCGCATCCCTCTGTCCTGACAGCTTTCAGGAAGAGCTGTCTGCAGAGACTTGTTCCACATCACTGGGGAAACTAAACTCCCTCTAGGACCCGCGGCCGGCTCCCACAGGCCAGGTGGGAAGCACATGCATCCTGCGGACAGGACAGCGGGGGAGAATTCATGAGGACTGCAGCGAGCTTTTATTTTCTCCTGGGTTGAAGGCAGGTAACAGTGGAGAACAGGAATCTTTGTTGTGAAGTATTTTATAGACTGTATGGTTAGGAAAGAAGTCTGACCACTCCCTGAATCACCTAATGTCACTTCAGGTCAGGAAACAACCATATTTTAGCCTGGGCATTATTAAAGAGTAGAGTAAATAGAGCTTCACAAGGTCTTTATCTAGGGGACTCTATTTCCTCAACTCAGCAGAAAATTTGGGCATGATCCTCAGTCCACAGTGGAATGCTTCAAGCCCAAGTGTCCATCAGTACGTGCGTAGATAAAATAGTGGTGGTACCTCTAGAGAGTGAACTACTGCAAGGCAGCATAGATGGACCTGGAGGGCGTTGTGCTAAGTGAAATAAGCCAGGCAGAGAAAGACAAATACCATATGATCTCACTTATATGTGCAATCTAATGAACAAAATGAACTAACAAGCAATATAGAGACAGACTCATGGATAGAGAGCAAGCAACAGCTGTTTGGGGGTGGTCAGCAGGGCCAGAGAGGTACAGTGATTGAGCAAAAAAAAGGACATACCCCTACCCCGCCGAGAACTCTACAACTCATGAACACGGACAACAGTGTGGTGAGTGCTGGGGTGGAGGAGGCCATAGCCGGAATGAATGATGAGGGGAGAACACACAGTACAGTGTACAGGGATGTGTTGTACAATCAGGCACCTGAAACCTGTAGAATTTTTTTAACCAGTGTCACCCATACAAATTCAATTTTTTTAAAAAAAGTATACGCCTTTCTCAAAACTTTTGAAGCAGACTTGTTTTAATAGGCCAGATAGTGAGAGCTGACTAGAGACGGTCCAGTGGAGGAAGTTCTCTGGTGAACTGACCCAGAGCACCACCTGGAGTCCCTACATCACGTTACTCAGTAATTAATGACTGACTGAGAGAATTGCCGGGCTGGAAATCAAGGGGGTTGGACAGGTGTGAGACTCTTCCTTGGGGGTTCTGGGGAAAAGTGGCTTCCAGGCCCTTCCATGTTGTGATTAGCGACGAGTGTTCTAATCACACACACGCCTGTGTGTGGACTGCAGAGCACTCGGAACTGTTTGTGGGCAAGATGCCGTGGCCTCTCTCTCTTGCATGTGGTACATTTGCTCCCTTAACTGGACAGAAGATAATATATTTGTGCATCCCTTTTGGATAAACAAATCTGATGAGGTAAAACGAGTCCACCCTGCTCCTCAGTGGTGGTGATAAATGTGGGGCCCTGGTGCTTGATTGTCCAGCAGGCCAGAGAAAGCCCGCAGTCATCGCCCGCAGATCATTTGATTACGTGGCAGGTGTGTGTCAGGTGTGTGCTGAGCATCTGCCCTGTACACAGCTCGTTAAGAGGTGCTTGGAAAGCTGGTGTCTGTGTAGGTGAAGGGGCAGAGAGAAACAGACGGGTAGGAGACGCTGTGCAACAGGCTCTGTTACACGCGTGTGTGCGGGGGTGGCCAACACGCTGATGTGGTGGCAGTCATGAGCAGGATGGGGTCCTCTTGGAACATTTTGTATAAACAAATCCATTGACCTCACTGAGTTATATTTTCTCCCTTTGCCATAATATGACAAAATACATATTTTTTCAAAAAACAGAATAGGAAAACTTCCTAGGGCTAGATTTGGTATTCTGAATTTGGGGTTCTAAATGAGAAGTTTGATTGAAAATGTTTTTCATGTGTTTTTTTTTGAATCTTTTAGCCAAAGTTTTTGTGCTTGATTTTGGTGCCAGGAGCAGTCTTTCTACATTTTAGATGGGTCTTACCATATTTTTTATAAGGTGAATGGTGGGGCTTTTTTTCTTTTTCAGTGTGTGCAGGCAAAAGGGACTTGATCCCAACCCTTTCCTGATACCCACACTTTTGTTGACACCAGAACTTTTTGTAACCTTTTTTTGTTTGTTTGATTGTGTCCAGTATCAGTCAGGGTAAATTTGCTTTTTTGAGTATAAATTGTGCAGCAGCTCAGGAGGGAGATGGATAAGAGCGTGGAATGTCGGGTTGTCCGGCCATCAGGGCCCCGGCCCCCGCGGACAGGCGCGTCACAGCTGCGTTGGTGGTGTGTCAAGGACAGCGAGGAAGGGGAGCCCCGAACAATGGGGACCAGTGTGTGCTTTCCAGGTTTCAGTGTGAAGCAGTAACCCCAGGAAACTGAAATGACTGAAATGACCCTAGCAAAATGTCTTTGTGTAGTCAGTGTTACCAATTTGAACTTTTGAGGAGTGATATGCAACTTGTCACTGGCAGATAATTCTGAAGTGTTCAACTTTAGAAAAGACCGTGGTTTTATTCCCTTATCTGTATGTTTGGTATTTCCCAGGTTTAGGACACAAAGCAAGTATTGCTTTTTATTTTTGGAAAGGTTTTCATTGCAGCGTCATCGGCAGACAGTAGATTGCGCAGGAAGTCTACCATTGGATAAGCTTTGACATAGCTAGAGAACAGAGAAACCATTGCTGCAGTCAAGCCGTGAACACACTCATCGCTCTCAAAAGTTTCCCCTTCCTCTCTGTCCCCACCCCCGGGCCACCACTGCTCCACTTTTTGTCCCTGTGTATTACTCTGCATTTCTTAAAATTTTAATAAATGGACCTATACGGCGTGTACCCATTTTTGTGGTCAAGCTTCTTGCACTTGGCATATTTACTTGGAGATTCATGCACGTTGTAGTGAGTACCAGCGTTAGAACGTTCCCTTCACCGCTGTGTATGCCGGGTGTAGGTATTCTGCCGTGTGTTTATGCGGTCACCTGTTGATGGACTTCTGTATTCTGGCCACATTTGGGCTATCACAGATAAAGCTACTATGCACATTTCAGAGTAAGTCTCTGTGTGGATTTCAATTGGGAATGAGTAACTGGCTGGAAACTCTCAAGGCTGGGGGGCGGGGTCTCACCTTTGTTTCCCCTCCCCATCTTTCTTTGACCATCTAGTGTCCTGTAAACCGTTTTTTCATTTTTTTTTTGTCTGGTATTTTGTTTGTTCCATGATAGAAGGTGAATCCGAGCCTCTGGCTAGAAATAGAGGTTCAACTATTGCTTCCCTCCCCCCCAACCCCACCCCCGCCGAAGTGAGAAGCAGGGAGACAGAGAGACAGACTCCTGCACGCGCCCGACTGGGATCCACCCGGCATGCCCACCAGGGGGCGATGCTCTGCACATCTGGGGTGTTGCTCTGTTGCAACCAGAGCCGTTCTAGCGCCTGAGGTGGAGGCCATGGAGCCATCCTCAGTGCCTGGGCCAACTTTGCTCCAATGGAGCCTTGGCTGTGGGAGGGGAAAAGAGAGATGGAGAGAATGGAGAGAGAGGAGAGAGGGAAGGGTGGAGAAGTAGATGGGTGCTTCTCCCATATGCCCACCCGGGAATTGAAGCTGGGACTTCCACACGCTGGGCCAATGCTGTACCACTGAGCCAACCGGCCAGGGCCCAACTATTGCTTTTTAATCTTAAAAAAGAGTGCTTATTTAATTTTAGAACTGCTATAAATACGTATATACTGTTAAAATTTGATTTAATTGTGTGAATCTTACCAAAGATATTTTGTTGGTTTTTAAGGAGTAAGAATTGAATTCCTTGATTTATTTTAAAATAAAATTTAGCACATCCTGGGTATGTAGAAATATAGATCACTATACACTTTCATCAGCAAAATTATGTCACTGTATTGTACCTACAGCCCGGAATGGTGTGGGGATCAAGTTCCTCAGAATGCCATTCATTATCAATATAGTCCGCTTACCAAGACCAGAAAGTGGGTATATGTTTGAAGGTGTGTGCGGGGCGGGCAGGTGGCTGTTTAACATGCTTCATAAATTATATTACTTGTTACAAATAGGAAGTGCATTCAACATAGTACAAAATTCGAAAGGTTGAAAAAGATACTCGTGGGAATTTTTGCTCCTGTTCAGTTCCCCAGACACTCAGTTTTCTTCCTTAACATATTTGCCGTCTCATATTCTCTGTGTTCTTGATGCTCTGGTGTCTGGAAGCCTTGCTGACTGGTCAACACTGCTGCTCCCAGGGCTAGATGATTCTGAGAGACTGCACATTACCCCTCCAGGTGCGCCCTGGCCAGCGCAGACCCCATCCTGGGAGCCAGCCCTTGATCAGGCCATGTCCCCCTGCCCTCCTTGCCCTGGTCCTGTGCTGGACAAGTAGGGGCAGCCCGTGCTGCAGGGCCCACTGAGCTCTTTCTGGCTGGCCGGTGCTGAGCCTGCCCTGCCGCTTGGCGTGGCAGGCCTGTGGGAACCACGGGGAAGCCTCAGTCCCTGCCCTCTCCTCGCTCGGCTGCCTCCTGAGCGGCCCTGGGGCAGCCGCCCGGGGCCCGTGTTGTGTGGCCTGGCCTGCTCCTGCTCTTGGGGATTGTAACAGAGTGGCTTTTCTGTGGCAGCTGTCTCCCGACCTGTTGGCCTCGCCATACCTGAATCATAATAAAGCATAATTAAAGTGCTTTGAAGCAGGTAGTGTTTGCAGTTTCTTTCACTGGTGTCCAAGCCAGTAAGAATGCAGTTTTTACTATCTCAGCACCGTTGGCCGCATACTGTCCCTACACGGCGATGTGCGTCCTGGGCTCCCCCTGACAGCCTCAGACGCCGTGTTGTAGAGACACGACTTCCTCGTTGTCACTGATGGGCTGTTCCCATCATTACAGATCTATCTGTGCATAGCCACGTTTCTTTCAGTACTCGGGTCGCTGGTCTGCTGATTTTGCACCATCTAATATGTATTTTTTAACATCTTCTCATTTATTGATTACCTCTTCCTGTTTTGGAACAGGCACACTGAAAAATGTTTGTTTTTTTTTTTATGGTTAAAAATACATTCATCAGAAGTGTACGTTAGGTAAAAACAGAGGCATCCATTCTGCATGTATGTATGTTACGTGACTTCCGTGTGTCAGCGTAGCGTCTCAACGGGGGTTAGGCTCTTTGACAGCGATGGATCTATTTCTGTCCACTTAACAGAAATTTTAACTGGTTTAAAAAAGATTTTGAGGCTGTTTCAGCTTACTCTGTCCTTCACCTTCTTTTTTTTTTTTTTTTTTTTTTTTTTTTTTTAAATCTGTTCTGTAACTAAATTTCTTATAGGTTGGGGGCTGACCTTCACGTTGAATGCCTTGTCACCGCTGTTGGACCTGCAGCCCAGGGTCTGTCCGCATCGTGCAGCTCTCGCTGGCTCTCAGGTGGCACTGATTTTCTGCGGGCGTCTCGTCCCTGCCACCCTTGAGGACTGAGCTTCAGCGAGATAGCCAAGGAGAAACCAGCAAACCTTGGTTTCCTTTTTATGTTCCCCTTTGCTCTTCTCCGATATTCCCTGTTCCACTCTTCCTCACGTTTAGCTCAGGCTGGGACGAAACTTTCGTTAGGAGTCAGGGGGGTGCGGTGAGAAGTGTAGCTTTCGTGTATTGTGCTCTGAATGTAACCAGCAACCTCACACGCTAAATCTTTTACATGAAACCCTGTGAGATGGGTAGCAATGACAGATGCCAAGAGTCTGCTGTCTTTCCCGTTTTACAAATAATTGTGACTTCAGGGAGGCCAAGGCCGCCTGGTGGTGGCAGCCAGCAGGTACGAATTTCCTAACTGCTGCTCTGGGCGCACCTTCTCAAGTTCACTCTCTGCGCCTGCAGGTTTGCCGTGTAAATGTGGTCTGAGAGCCAGTCTCTCTGGTCTTTGTATTAGGAATTCCCGTGTTATGGAATGGTGGCTTCTTAGGCTAATGTTATTTCTGTGATATCTTCTGAGCAAAAATAATAGCGCTTCAAAAAAACACTAAATGTTTAAACTTAGTTTTATTACCCATGTGCTGACAGGATCATTAGGCTTTTTCTGTAAAGAGCCAGGTAGCAACTGTTTCGCAGGTCATACACCTGCCGTTCCTGTAGAGCAAAAGCAGTCATGGCCAATAGGGAAGTGCATGCATGCTGCCCTGCCGATAAAACTATTTATGGACATTGAAATTGCAATTGCATGTACTTTGTATGTTCATGTGTCATCATACATTCTTCTTTTGATTTTTTCCCCCAACCATTTAAGAATGTAAAAGCCACTCTGAGCTTGCAAGCCATACAAAACATACAAAAACAGTTAGACGGTGGTTTTCTGATCTCTGACAAGGTGATGGTGATTACTAGTTGAGCTGAATTGTTGATTTATTTCTGAGGGGTGGATCACTTGAAAATCCTGAAGTAAAAATTGAAGTTTTCCCCGTGTTTTTAGAAGTGAATACTTAGACAAGATGATCTATGTTTTACTTCTCCGGCATATTAAAGTTATTCTTTCAAGACTAGTAGCTAGAATACGAAAGTTACTACCTCAGAAGAGAAGATTTAGCAATGTGATGATAGACTATTGGTCAGATTTCTTCTATTTTGAGAAATAACTCTTACTCATTAGAAGATAAAACATTTCCAGGTTTTGAACACTTACACCCTTCTTTGTGCTGGCGTATCCTTAATGGAATATGCCAGCTCACCAGGGCCTGTGTGGATATTTACCAAGTTTGCTGTCTTCTCCATTTTTTTCCATTCCCTTATTCTGATTTTTTTTTTAACAGGAACAGAGAGAGAGAGAGTCAGAGATAGGGACAGACAGACAGGAACGGAGAGAGATGAGAAGCATCATCAGTTTTTGTTGCGACACCTTAGTTGTTCATTGATTGCTTTCTCATGTGTTCCTTAACCACGGGCCTTCAGCAGACCAAGTAACCCCTTGTTACAGCCAGCGACCTTGGGTCCAAACTGCTGAGCTTTTTGCTCAAGTCAGATGAGCCCGCGCTCAAGCTGGTGACCTCGGGGTCTTGAACCTGGGTCTTCCGCATCCCAGTCCGATGCTCTATCCACTGCACTACCGCCTGGTCAGGCCCTTATTCTGATTTGAAAGAGTAAGGCTGAAATACAAAGTTCTAGCTTCTAATGTTTTGTAGAGGATAACTTTATACAGTGCCTGTTTTTATTTGTTTACTTGTAGGATGGAATATTGAATACAGAATTATTTTATGTTCAATATCAGCAATGTTATTTGATTGCATAGATTGGTTGTACACACACACACACACACACACACACACACACACACACACACACACAGTTTGTATGTAGCAATTCCTAATGCAAGGTAAACGATAAGATGCTACAGTAGCTAATAGGTATCCTCATCCATGTTCTAGTCCAGTATCACATTATAACTGTTTTATGCTCAAAGTAAACTGCCTTGTATTGTGGCTGGAAGGGAGGCAATAGGAAATGGCTACAGCTGCAAATGACTTCCTAGGGCTTCCGGTAACATTTGATGGCTGCAAAGGAAGGAAACGAGGGCCAGTCGCTCCACAATGGCCGGAATTCATTGGCAAAAAGAGAAGTTTACCGATTTGTGATTTGTAGTCTTTTTCCAAAGATATGCAAATATTATAAGAAAGAAATCTATAGATATTTTTACTTGTTCTGCTATTTTTTTTTTTAATTTTAGAGTGAAGTATGTTATCCTAAAAGTCGGAATGAAAGAAGTCAGGTTTTATTCAATGCCTTTTCTACAGCAGTTGAAATGATGATACTCTTTCCTCCTAAAATCTGTTAAGGTTGAATCTTTAGGACTCAAATGGTATTCTGTCTTTTCTTTTCTTTATTTATTTATGTATTTAGTGGCAGAGACAGAGAGAGGGACAGATAGGGACAGACAGACAAGAAGGGAGAGAGATGAGAATCATCATTTCTTCATTGTGGCTCCTTAGTTGTTCATTGATTGCTTTCTCATATATACCTTAAGAGGGGGGCTACAGAAGATTGAGTGACCCCTTGCTCGAGCCAGCGACCTTGGGCTCAAGCTGGTGTGCCTTGCTCAAACCAGATGAGCCTGCGTTCAAGCTGGCGACCTCAGGGTCTCGAACCTGGGTCCTCTTCATCCCAGTCCGACGCTCTATCCACTGCGCCACCGCCTGGTCAGGTGTATTCTGCCTTTTCTAACATGTTGTTAATATGGAATTAACCTGAAAAATGGACTGAGTTTCTCTCTCTGCTATCCTGGCATTTATAGGAATGGTGAAGGCCATTTCCAATAAGTCACATTTGGCTTTTGATCTTATGTTTACCTTAGGTTTTAAGGGCATCAGTTTCCAACAAGAAACCGCTACTGAGGTAGAAAAGAAGTCTGGAGATTTCTGGGTGTAAATTCCTGCTCAGCCACTACCTGTGTGACTTCAGTCATTTGATCTGTGTCTTGAGGGTTTTCTAAGGGACTCTTAAAGATTTGAACTACATGAGATCCGAGCTGCTTTCCAGACTGGCTCAGTCTGTGAATAGAATTCCATTTTTGGCTCCACGCCTAATCCAGCCGGCACCAGGACTGCGGTGGCGAACAATAGCTGCTCAGATGGCCGCAGCTGCCTGGGAGCTCTCTGCAGGCGGTGTAGAGACGCAGCCTCAGAATGGCACGTAAATGAAGACCCCCGCAGTGCTGTGGAGTATCTGAGCTCATGGTCTGAGCTCCAAGGGCTTGGACGTTGAGAGATAACTGTAGGAAAAATGGAGTGTTCGCTTTTGTCCTATAAAGCAGTCGGTATTTTTAGAACAGGGCCAGGCAGAGCAAAGCCCGGCCCCCCCTGGCTGTGCTTGCAGGCCTGCTCCGCCTTTATTTTTGGGGTGGGTGCTAGTCTTGTCTGGGCTTCCCACTCAGGCCCTTGAGGTCCAGGACCACCCCGTATCCATCTATCGTAACAACCAGGAACCAGCACGGTGCTGAACGTTTGGTGGCTGCTTAGTACTTACTTTCCAGTTGATTGATACAGATTTCAAAAATTAGCGAAATTCATGCAATTTCCATTTCACCTGTTGGAAGAGAAGGCTTGTTAAGACGTTTGAACGGGACAGCGCTGTCCTCCGTTAGTTCCTGCCCTCCTGCTGACTGAGGTGCTCTCCGTCCGCCCATGCAGCTCGGGACTTCAGCTGGGACCTGTGTGTACTGCAGTTTGCATGCAGCCTTGGTCTCGGAACAGTGATTACCTTTGCAGTATGGACTTGTTTGCCGCTCTTACCTTCTTCTCTCTCTTAGTACTTCCAAATGAAAAGATGTATTACATTTCTAAGGCTAATGTAACAAATTGCCACACACTGGGTAGCTTAAAACAAGAGAAATTTATTCCCTCGCAGTTCTAAGAGGACAGGAGTCCGAAACCAAGGTGCTGGGAGGCCCCGTTCCCTCGGAAGTCTCCAGGGCACAGTCCCTCCTCGCTGCCTTCAGCTGCCGGGGGCGCTCAGCATTCTCTGGCTCGGGCAGCAGCCCTGCCATCTCTGCCTGCCTCTGCGCTCGGCCTTCTTTCCTGGGCTTTTCTTATGTCTTTCTCTGCGATTCTCTCGAGAGGACATGTACTGAATTTAGGATCCATAGTAAAGTCAGGATGATCTCAAGCACATGCTTAATTATGTCTTAAATGACAGTTTTTCCAAATAATATATTCACAGGTTTTAGGTTGGACAATAAAATTTTAAAAAACTTTTAATGTTTAAATTTCTGTAAATAATATACTTATAAAAAGTAATATACCACCTGACCAGACAGTGGCGCAGTGGATAGATTGTTGGCCTGGGAAGCTGAGGAACCCCGAGGTCGCCAGCTTGAGTGCAGGGTCGCAGGATTTAGTGTGGGATCATAGACATCACTCCATGGTCACTGTCTTGAGCCTAAGGTCGCTGGCTTGAACCCAAGGTTGCTGGCTTGAGCCCAATGTCACTGGCTTGTGCAAGGGATCACTCACTCATGAGGCACATGAGAAAGCAATCAATGAACAGCTAAGGTGCCACAACCACAAGTTGATGCTTCTTATCTGTCGCCCTTCTTGTCTGTCTCTATCTCCCTTTCTCTCTCTCTCTCTCTCAAAAAAAGTAATGCACAACCACAATAAGAAAGTATATAAAATAAAATGTGAAAGTGCCCTTTTCTTTTAGCCTACCTGTTCCATTTCCCAGGAGTAACCACAGGTAATAATTTGGGCTTTAACCATTCATGAAGATGCGAGCATGTATTACATGTCGTGTATATATTGCCATTTTGGTTTTTGTAGTGTGCTTTGTGTAAAAGTTGCTTGAACAAAGGGAAGTTTTACAGTCTACTCACGGTGTATTATTTTATAGTAATTGTCGCTAATTCTTAAAGCATACTTTAGTCTTTGCTAAAGTACAGGTTAAAAGTGGAAAGGTAGAAATGAAATTTCCAGATTCTGGGAGGAACAATGACTTAAGAAATTACCCTGTCCACTCTGAAGATGACTAAGACTTATAAATACTGCCTCTCACTGAATGGGCCACGATTAAAGTTCTTAAGCTCAACGAAGAGTAGACTATCTTGAAGTGTTTCAGAAAATCAATGGGGAAAATGGCTAAAAATATAGTATAGTAGCTAGAGTGCATGCCTATAGTCCAGAGTTAGTCGAAATAGTGCTGTGATTAATAAAACATTCTGGAAGAGATGGAGCATCCTGAGGTCACCTGTAGCAGGAGCATGAGTTGTAGAGAGAATGTTCCAGGCCTAGAGTTGTGGGAGAAGCACACATGTTTTTACTGAATAATTTTGTTGTGTGTCATTATACATATTGAATGTGTAATTGTGATTTATATACTTAACAGTTTATATGAGTTAAGAACTTGGGATCTGGGATCAGACTGGGGTAAAATCCTAGCTTTGCCATTTACTGGCCTTGTGACTTTACCTCTCAAAGTCTCAAATATATATATATATATATATATATATATATATATATATATATATATATTTTGTATTTTTCTGAAGTGAGAAGCAGAGAGACAGACTCCTGCATGCGTCTACCAGGATCCACCTGGCATGCCCACCAGGGGGCGATGCTTTGCCCATCTGGGGAGTTGCTCCATTGCAACCAGAGCCATTCTAGTGTCTGAGGCAGAGGCCATGGAGCCGTCCTCAGTGCCCGGGCCAACTTTGCTCCAATGGATCCTTGGCTGTGGGAGGGGAAAAGAGAGATAGAGAGGAGGGAGAGAGGGAAGGGCGGAGAAGCAGATGGGAGCTTCTCCTGTGTGACCTGGCCGGGAATCGAACCTGAGACTTCCACACCCTGGGCCAACACTCTACCACTGACCAAGCCAGGGCCAAGTCTCAAATATCTTTAAAATGAAGATACTATGGTAGTATCTGCCATATAGATTTGCTGTGACTGTTCATTGAGAATGATGCATATAAAATGTTTGGCCCAGAGCCAGATCCTGGGAACCACACAATCAATGTTGCCTAAAGAGTGAAGTATGGAGAGAATAGTGTACTGCTCATCTCTCCCTTTTTGCTGGAAGGGCTGTCTCCTTAAATACATTGTATGTCTTTTGAGGACAAGGAACTTGTCTCAGGCTTTTTATATGTGTGGCTCCGAATGAAGTATTTGAAGAAGACTTTTAGAAAAATAAGTTGAATAGCTTAACACAGACTGAACAAGTGCTGGGACTTTGAACTAGTAGGTTTTATGACATCGTTACTGCTTGTGAATATACACTTTGTTGATTGTTAGTCATCACCGAGCGATCTTCAGAGGCAAAAAAGTACAGATGAGCAGATAATGATTTTTCACAAGTCATTGTGAAAGGCAGAGATTCTCCGTGTGCAGATGGAGCTGTGAGCTAACAGCCAGCCAGGTTCCTGATTAGCTGGCGGAGCCCAGAGCGGTGGGAACCGGGGACCAGGGGACATTAGTTACAGCGCAGTGTGGCACATTCCAGACCCTGGGAACTTGGCTTTCTTTTGCTGTTTAGATTTAAGACATATCTACAGAATTTGGATTCTGATAAATAAATGTGCTATTATGGCTTCAAATTTTAAGCACAGAAAATGCTTTCGAATGTTGTCGATGTTAAAGTTCTCAGTAGAATTTGAAATGGGAGACTGTGAAGGGGCAGAGATGCTTTGTGATGATTTAAATTATTGACACCAGTTTAAAGGTTCGATGTTAGTCACGCTAGCCACAGTTCAAGGGCTTTCGTGGTCACGTGCCGGGGGCTCCCGGATGGGGCGTCACCACAGAAAGTGCTAGTGGCGAGCACTTTTCTAGAATGTGAGGTTGCCGTGGTTCCTGCCTGATTGCAAACTAAGCAACAGAATAAAAAAGCCAGAGCAGTTGTAGGGGGTGGAGGAGACCAGCCAGAGCAATGGGAGATATAAATTAGCGAGCGGCTTCGTTTCCTTCCCTGATCTTTTCACCTCCCTCTGCTTATTCTCTAGTAGGATAATTGGGAAATGGTTCAAAGGAAGCTTCCTGCCAAGCCAGCGTCTTCCCCCTAGAGCCAGGACCTTTTCTTGTACAGTTGCGGTTCTTAGCTCCGACTACAGATCCCAGGTACTTGTTCTCCCTCTGCGCCGGGCCTTGAATCCGATTCAGAAATCTTCTTCCCCTTCTCTAACTGCCATCCAGTTACATCTGCAGAGCTGATGTTTCCAACCACTTTTGACAGACCCAGAGCCTTCCCTGCACACCCCCCACTGCTGCTCCACTGAGCTTCACACTGATGCTCTAGGTCAGGGGTCCCCAAACTACGCGTGCGCCCCCCTGAGGCCATTTATCCGCCCCGCCCCCCCGCCGCAGTTCCAGAAGGGGCACCTCTTTCACTGATGGTCAGTGAGAGGAGCACAGGATGCATCCGCACCCATAGTTCCCATTGAAATACTGGTCAGTTTGTTGATTTAAATTTACTTGTTCTTTATTTTAAATAGTGTATTTGTTCCCGTTTTGTTCTTTTACTTTAAAATAAGATATGTGCAGTATGCATAGGGATTTGTTCATAGTTTTTTTTATAGTCCGGCCCTCTTAACAGTCTGAGGGACAGTGAACTGGACCCCTGTGTAAAAAGTTTGGGGACTCCTGCTCTAGGTGTATTTAACTCCAAACTCACCACCTTGCTTACTGATACTGAGTAAGCAACTTAACCTCTCTGAGCCTCTGAAAATGTTAATTTACTTACTATGGTATGGATACTGCCATGTATATATGTGTGTGTATACACACACATGCATTAAATGAAGTAATATATAGGGTGGGGCAAAAGGTTTACAGTTGTTCATATGAATAACAGTACAGTAATAAATAACACTACAGGAATGGTCTGCTTCACACACTCACAATTTTATACCTGCTTGTGCCCCATCCTGTATTTAAAGCTTATACCACAGTGCCTTGGCTTTTAGCAAGCCAGTAACGATGAGAGAGTGGTTGTTTGATGTATTAGTTAGCTTTTGCTTTACTCAAACCATCCCAAAATTCAGTGGCTTCAAACAACCTCCATAATTTAGTTAGAGGCTCTTCTGGGCAGTTCTAGTCTTGTCCAGGATTGGCTGATCTCTTATACAGTGGTGGTCATTTTGCTGGTTGGCTTGAGTCAGCTTGGTCCTGGGTGGGCTCCCTTGCATATTAGGTGGGTGGTGGGTTGGTTACTTACAAGAACAGCAGGGTTGACTAGACTACATGCCTCATATCCCAAGTTCGTAGTTTTTGGAATAAGGACCTTCAGCAGGAGCCCTTGCTTGCTTTTTTCCGTGTGTGTGTGTGTGTGTGTGTGTGTGTGTGTGTGTGTGTGTGTGTGTGTTTACAGGGACAGAAAGAGAATCAGAAAGAGGGATAGACAGGGACAGACAGACAGGAACGGAGAGAGGTGAGAAGCATCAATCATTAGTTTTTCGTTGCCGTCGCGACACTTTAGTTGTTCATTGACTGCTTTCTCACATGTGCCTTGACCGCGGGCCTTCAGCAGACTGAGCCACCCCTTGCTGGAGCCAGCGACCTTGGGTCCAAGCTGGTGAGCTTTTGCTCAAGCCAGATGGGCCCACGCTCAAGCTGGAGAGCTCGGGGTCTCAAACCTGGGTCTTCCGCATCTCAGTCCGATGCTCTATCCACTGCGCCACCGCCTGGTCAGGCTTTCCCTGTGTTTTATGTGCCCCACACCCTGGGATATCTTACTGTTTGTCGATTGTACCCTTTGTCTTCTACTCTTCATCCTGTTTCTTAAACACTCTGAAGACAAGACTCTGTCTCGATTATCTGCCTTCCTAGTGGGCAGCACAAAGGCCGAGTGAACACCTACGAAGGTGGCTTCCCCTGTGGGGCCCTGCTCACATCATCTTTCCCTCCCAGACCATGAAGGCTCTCCTGGGTGCGCATTTTACTTTGTGAAATCTCTTTGATCTCATAAACTTTGAGCGGTTTGGAGATGATTTTTGTTATTGATTTGCAAGAAATACCAAAGAATAAAACTTTCTAGTGAAGCATTCCAGTTAATCTACCATTCTCTCTTTTCTTAGGTGAACTCTTCTCTAAATGTCTAAAGCTGCTTAGAAAGGCTGCGAACAGCTTTTTTAGTGATATTCGTAAAACATAGATAGGCAAGTTTGGTATCTCCGTTGTCCATGCATTTACGGGGTACATTTACACTGCTCATTGGTGAGAAGATACGGTGTCTGCTTCCTCCGCCCACCTACATTCTCATAGCCCTGGTCTGTAGGGGGCGGTGTTTCTCTAGGCCAAGGAAAGACAGTTGCGTCTGTTCATTGCTATTTTTAATTTAACAGCACTTTGCAGAAAGGAAAGATAAAAGACAAAGTTACAAAAGCCAGCACTGGTGTACACATTTTCCTTCTTTCACCACCCTATTTGACTTTCTAACTTGCATTTTGAGACCTGTTAAAGGAACAACAGACCTGTTCAAGGAACAATAAGTTACTGTTGCCATTTCCCCCAGTGCAGAGTTTGTAGAGCACTGCAAAACCAGAACGCTGTAAATTATGCAGTATGGTGTGATGGGGAGAAATGAATGACAGAAAGCGTCTCTTGCCCTGGCCGGGTAGGTCAGTGGGTTAGAGCATCGACCCAAAGCAGCAGAGGTTGCCAGTTCGGTTCAACCCCCATTCAGGGCACATACAGACAGCTCAATGTTCCTGTCTGTTTGTCTCTCTCTCCCTCTTCCTCTCTTGCTAAAATCAATTAAAAAAAGAAAAAGAAAAATAATCTCATCTGGGCTTCAGGAAAACTAAATTCTGTTCCTGGCTTTGATCATGACTTCCTGGTGACCCTGGAACAATTGTCACTTCTTTCTGGCTCAGGTACCTAAGCATCTTAAGTGTCTCTCTGCAGTTTGGAAATATTGTGCTGTTCCTATTAAGTCTATGTCATTCTGGGGTTTTGTAGTAAATATTAGAAATGAGCACAGGTGTTAAAAATGAAAGAAATGGGTGCCTTTTTAAAGGCTATTTGTTATCTACAGGGTTAATACCGTGCACCAGGTACACAGAGAAGGTATGCCCTGGGCTCGTTTGATTTGTGAAATAGGTGTTTATCACGGAGGCGAATGGGGAGGGTTAGCAAGATTACAGAGGCAGAAGAAGTGTGAAATGCTGATGATTCCGCAGCTAACTGGGTGCACTTAGCCTGGGGGGTGTTTGGATAGCATCTCCTGACACAAAGCTCCCCGGGCGGAGACTCTCCTAAGGTAAAGGGTCCCTCTGACGACCGTTTGCCCAGTGTTTTCCTGCTTTGTTAGGGAATTTTGTTTTCTCTCCAGGGTTGATTTTGTAAGAAAATTCAAGAAACACTGATTTCCCGCTTCTCTTGGTGTCACTGCCTCGTGCCCCCACCCCACGCACGCCTCTCCCGGGGATGGCATTAGGGCAGGAAAGCACTGTGTCACTGCCTCGTGCCCCCACCCCACACACGCCTCTCCCGGGGATGGCATTAGGGCAGGAAAGCACTGTGTCACTGCCTCGTGCCCCCACCCCACACACGCCTCTCCCGGGGGTGGCATTAGGGCAGGAAAGCACTGTGATGCTCAGATAGGATTCCTTTCGGTGGGAGACTGTGACTCCAGAAAGAAAGGGTTTGTGTCAGTCTGAAATATCTGACGTGTTTGTGAACGTGCTTATGTGTCATTCAAATGTCAGTGGCTGTGTGAGGCCGGGTGTCTAGATCTCCCTGTTCCCTTGCGTTTGGAGTTACTTATTCACGGCGTCCACTCTGTGTTAGCATGCTAAACCGGCTCCTCTTTATAGAAGTAACTTTGGGGGTCTCCTTCCCACCTCCCTGACTCCCACGTCTCCCGAGTACTTGGAGGAGGGGCTTCCTCTTTAAAAATCCTCTGCCCTTGGCTTCTGGGACACAGGGTTCCGTTCCAGCTGTTGCTACACAGGCTCCTTATGGCTTTCTAAATGCTGACGTCCCTTACTTCAGTAAGACTGGCCCACCGTTTTCTTTACTTTTGAGGAAGCTTACCCCTGCCTTTGTTCTTCATCCTTGCGGTAGAACCCAAATCTATTCGTCTGCCTGGCTCTGCTTCCCTGAACTTCATATCTGTGCCTCTAAATGTCAACCGGATGCCACTGTCCACTAGACGGCCCGTCACCCGGCCTGGCATATCCGGCTTGTAACGACATGTCAGATGGTTCTCTCTTAGCCCCTGTGTATATAAGCTCTAAGTCTGAGTCATTATGTGTCTCTCTCACATGAGTGCATATTTTAAATTCTGCTCTTTTATACGTTTAAGATATTCATGCACTCACACATTTTCGAGGGTAATAAGAGATGTAACATTTTAACCAAGATCTATATGAAAAACAAAGTCCCAGTCCTCTGGGCATCGCAGTATACAAAAGCAGACTTCTAAGTGGGTGACCGACGTGTGGCGGGGCGATGTTATGATAGAGGAAAGAGGAGAGCCCAGCTGTGTGACCCCAGCGGCACCTGTCCACCTGTCGGACATGGCCTCCGCGGCGGGGGACGGGGGGGGGGTCAGGCGGAGAGGTGAAGGAGGCACGGGAGCCGCTGGCCACAGTGGATGATAAAGGAACAGAAGAATTCGCTGCATCTGGATGGAATTAAGGTTCAGTGGTGCTAGCAGGGGAGAGTTCACCTGAAGCACAGAGACCACGCGGATAATTCCACACCCAGGCGATGATGGTCAGGTCTGCTTTCTGCCCTCGAGTCGGTAGCCTGGATGGAGCCCCATCTGATCAGTAGTTTGTCCGCTGTGCTGTAAGCAAACTGTCAAGTAGTCAGTCTTATTTGCTAACAGTTACAATTTGCTGTGGAAATGTGTTGCTAACGGGTGTCCTTGCCGTGGGTGATTAGCCTCTGCAGGAGCAGAGTGTTAACTTTGCTGAGAACATGGCAAGCCTGTTGCCGCTTGTGAAGTTCCCATGGTAATAACTTCCTGATGGACACATTAGGACAGTTAGATGGGACTCATCATGGTGATCCATGTCATTCTTGAGCTACTTAAAACCACAACCAAAAGGGGTGGTAAACTTTTGATAGGTGGGGAAAAAAAATGAATTTTAAAAGGGTTTTAGCTAATGAAAATCAGGCTTGTGCTGAAGGCAAGGTTTTCACACCATTAAATGCTGAGAAGCACTTTTCCTTCAACCTCTCTTAATCCATACGTACGCTTTGGGAAAAACCTCAAATTTAATTTACACAATAGTCTTTTGTTGTTCCTCTTAAAAGGAGAACACTACTTCATTGAAGTGTGGGGGAGGTAATGTTTATTTAGATTCTAAGGGACTATTTAAGAAAGCAAAATATAAAAATGAGACTATGAGACATGGACAAGAGTGTGGTGGTTAGGGGTGGGTGGAGGGAGGGAGAGGGGGGAGGGGAAGGGCACAAAGGAAACCAGATAGAAGGTGACAGAGGACAATTTGACTTTGGGTGATGGGTATGCAACATAATTGAGTGATAAGATAACCTGGAGATGTTTTCTTTGAACATATGTACCCTGATTTATTAATGTCACCCCATTAAAATTAATATAAAAATGTGGGGAAAAAAAGAAAGCAAAATACTTCAAATGACATGTAAACACAAAGCTTTTATTTAGAAATTGAGAGGACCATTTTAAATAGCTTTGACTTGGTAGATCTGTAAAGGTAGGGTAATAGAGAAAATCAGTTAGTGTCATCAAGTCCGTTTTTAAATATGAATGACTTGAAGTATTGCCCTGCAGAGAAACCACAGAGACGGGGGCAGGAGGAGGGTTAACCCCCTGCTGTTGTCTTCCCACCTAAGTGGGTCCCTGACTTTCAGATCCAGTGTGAGACCCACTCAGCATGGACCTGTCTCTTATCAACACAGGCTGTAGAGGTTATTATAGGGACTGGGGGCATTCTGTTTGCTTGTATTCTTTGTGATGTACAAGACTAAATTCAGTCAATATCAATGATCTTCTTGGTTCCAACCCAATGCTGACAATTTAAGCAGACAGTTATCACAGTTCTAGAGAGAGATAGAAATTAGGTATAGTGGTTTGATGGGAAAATCAAAGAAATAAGGGGGTATGTCTTGTTGGAACATTTGTTTTCTTCTTTTGTTGGAAAAACAGATGATTGTGATTGGAACAGCGTTTCCTGGACCCTCACATTTCTCTTTATCCCAGCTCTTCATCTCAGAAAAGAGACGGTTCGAAGGTAATGAGGCGAAGTCCACATTCTGTTTTCAGATGGTCCTTCTCCCTGTAGTTATGGACGGAGGTCACTCCCGTCAGTTCTTAGTCATCTCCGCAGCAGTCAGAGATGTGGATGAGGTGGAAGTCCTGAATCATTTCATCTCGTGTTCTGAACATCTTTGCTAACAGAATGCGTATTGATACCACTAAACAAGAAATGTCACTGACTGGAGGTTTTCACTTTCTTCATACTTCTGCATCTGGCTATGTTTTAAGAATTATTAAAAGGAGAATGTGTACAGTATGCTAAACAAAATAAAAAATAATGGACTGTTCTTGTATGAATCATTTTCTTTTTTCCTTTCAGGATATGTTAAGAGATTTGCTCAGACTTCTCCATGTGGAGCGTGGTTATGTGAGGTTATGTGTATTTTGCTCTGAGGACTAATGAACTATTCTCTTTCATAGGTCTCATCACAACTACATCACGGAAGCTAGACCGAGAGCAGCAAGATGAACACATACTAGAAGTAAGCATTCTTTATTTCTAGTTATCTTTTTAAAAACATAGTTGGAAGTATCATGAGAAACAACAATCTTATTCACATGAACTAGTGTTCATAGCTATTCATATTTTGTTTGTTATTATGCCAGCTTCCTGGCCTTAATAAAAAGGAAAATAAAACATTGTGAATATATTTTATGTTGCTTTTATATCCCTTTCTGTCCCCAGAATACAAGACTATTGTCATAAGTTCCATTCTAATTTTTGTACTTTATACATGCACACACACGCAGAATAAACAAAACTGAAAACAATCACTGAGTTTTATTTTCGTTTACATAAATGATTTTTTTGGTGTGCCTTCTACACCGTTTTCCTTAGTATTATGCTTCTGAGATATATTTATGATAGTTTTAAATCAGTTTTTAAAACTAGTTGCCAGGTTTTTTTTTTGCTCTTAAGCAGTTGTATTATTTGTTTTTTAAGCTGAATTATATAAAGTTTATCTTTCTAAAAATGTCTAAAATAAAAGAAAATGGAAAGTCTGACGTGCTTTTCTAAGAAGCTCCCTTCTGATAAGGCGTCTTGTTCTCCTGGTGTATTTCAAGTGCCTCGTTCGTGGCAGAGGGCACAGTGCTTATCCTTGACCACTTCCCCTCTTTCGGGCGGACAGTAACCATGTCGCAGGGAAAGGGGTCAGAGTGGTTTGGAGGAGGAAGGGAGCGTGGGATGTGGCGTCAGGCCTCACGAGCCTCCTGGCACCTCTGCTCGCAAACCAGGGAGGGACGGAGAGAAAAGGCAGCCCTTGGAGAGGGACATGGAGCAGATTAGTCCTGTGACCTCTGTTATCGGTTCTCCGTCCGTGGAAAGGCTGGACCTGGGAAAGACGGCATGCTTTTGTTGAACGGTGAATTACCTGCACACAGACCGAGAACATCATAAGCTGGGATTTTATTTTTAAGCCCGCTCTTTTTATATGATTGCTGTGCATAACGCCGCCTGCTTCATTTCATGCTTGGTCAAAATTTTCTAAGTTTTCGGTAAACGACTTTATTTTGTAGCTGTATCTATTTATGTATACACCCACACACAGCACACAGACAGACAGGTTGTGTGCATGACTATTCTATTAGAAAAGGTGGTTGCGCGGCCACAATTACAGTGAGTAATTTCTTCATGTGTTACATCTAACTGTTTAGTCAGAAGCGTATAGTTCTATCGTTCCTTTGGATTCTTTTCCTTATTTATTTATTATTTTTTTAATGATGAAGCAGAATTTTCCATTTTCATTCAGTCATTAGTGGGATTGACAGAGGGGAGAATATACCGTATTTCCCCATGTATAAGATGCACCCTTTTCCTCAAAAAAATTTGGGGTCTAAAAGCTGGGTGCATCTTAGACAGTGGTTGTAGGTTTTTTTACTTGCATTTCCTGCTCTTTCATGCTCGTTGTCTTTTTTTCAAATTTTGGGCCCCCAAATTAAGGTGCGTCTTATACATGGGGAAATACGGTAGTTCCTCAAGAAAATAAACAGATGGCACACTGTCCAGGGCGGCAGATTCCACACCACCGGCACCCTGCAGCAGCCCCTTGCCCTGGTCAGGACGGCGCCCAACCGCACCAACTGTGTGTTCCTCGGTCTAGAGTCCTCTTGTCCCAGGGAATGTCAAAGACTGGGTGGGAGCAAGTCTAAGACACCAAAGACTTTAAAGATATTAAAGACTGGTGGGAAACAAGATTTCATAGTCATGTGTTTTCATATCTTGTACGTTTTTCTGTACCGCTTTGTGGTGGTTCATATTGAGGGCCAATGCTGGCGTTGAGTTTTGACAGTCTTGAAGAAGCCAGTTTTCTTTTCAAACACGTTAAAAACTCTGTTACTGGCTCTTGGTTATTGAATCTAAGCTTAGGGACGCTTTGATGACGAATACTGTATAGCTTAGTACTTGTTGGTTGTATTTCTCTTTAACTTTTCTTTGTTCTCAAATAGCATTTGAAAACCAATCAAAAGGAAATGTTTCAAGACATTACCATTACAAGAGAAATTTTTATTTTGTTTTCTTTTGAGAGTTTGGAAAGGTCAGTTGTGTACTGGAAGTAAAGCACGTGCTAAGGGCTCCGGACAGGTTCCATCGGGACATGTCACACTTTTGTCAAGAACGGGATTCACACCCAGCAAGCTTCAAACAGAGGAGTTCCCGGGGAAACTTCAGTCTACTTCAGTTTTTAGTATTTCAGTAATTAATTTGGGAGGATGTGGGTGAGGGGAGGATAATTATTAATTACTAAGGTCATTACTTGAAATCTACACACTGAAGGGAAAGGGGACATTTGATTTGAAGGTGAAATTGTTCCTTATGCATCTAGACGCACTTACCAGTGCATCCTCATGAAGCCCTGATTTTTATTTTTAAACTGAGTACGTGAATAATTTACTTAGAACAAAAGTTGTTTTACATTTCTTTTATGGAATATTTCACTTCACGAATTGGTCTTAAATTTAAATGTTTATGTCCACCCTATTAAACATGGAATACTTCTGCGCAAGAGCCACACAAGATAAAATGATTACTAGTATTACAAAGCATACTGCTTAACATACATTTCAAGTTGATGATTTGGGCTTATTTCATTGATGAAGCTTAAACATGATAGTTTTTTAATGTATTATGTGGGGATTTTATTTTTACGTATATGGAGTGTATGTGTGTGTTTGCGTGTATTTCTTAAAGAACACTTTAGATATTTAAAGCAAAATCTTCGTGTGTCTCTTCCTTGGCTTATAAATACTAAGTTTTCGATAGCCTATCATTTTGCTGACATTACAGGAATGGTAGTGTGAGGAAGAGGACCCTGGTGAGGAGGGGTTAGGCTCAGTTCTTTCTTAGCTCTTGCCCCCTCCCTGAGTGTCTGTCTGAGCACCAGAGAGGATGCCTTGCTCTCCTCACAGGGCCATTGTCAGAACGAGAGGAGATGGTTTGTGCCACAGAGCTGTGTGAACCGTAGCCGTTTCTACAGATGCTGATTATCATTAGGAGGAAGGCACTCACTGTTTGTATGGCATGTTTTAAAAGCATGTGTTGATGTGTTACCTTTAAAACACAGGTTACCGTGACAGACAATGGTAGTCCCCCCAAATCCACCGTTGCCAGAGTCATTGTGAAAATCCTTGATGAAAATGACAACAAGCCTCAGTTCCTGCAGAAGTTCTACAAAATCAGACTCCCAGAGCGGGAGAAGCCGGACCGAGAACGGAACGCCAAGCGCGAGCCCATTTACCGGGTCATAGCCATGGACAAAGACGATGGTCCCAACGCGGAAATCTCCTACAGCATCGAAGATGGAAACGAGCATGCCAGGTTCTTTATTGAGCCCAAAACTGGGCTGGTTTCATCCAAGAAGTTCTCTGGAGCTGGAGAATATGATATTCTTTCAGTGAGTTCAGATCTTGCCTGTGAATGCCCTGTAGACATTGATTGTTAATTGGGTCTCACGTCTCTTTCTCTTATAACTTTATCCCTATTCAGCGACGGTCTCAGTGTCTGTGACCTGGCAGTACAAAGTGTGGGCTTGCATTCCCTTTTCAGCTGCCCCTCCAGGTATTGGCGGGGTGTGGGGTGAAGAGATTGCTCTTTGTAATCAAGCATTAAATACATGCGACAGTAGGCAAATACAGAAACTAACTGTTTGAAATGGGCTCAGCTTAAGACCCAACCAGCCCGTGCGTCAGTTATGGGATGTTACTTCTACTGATTTGCTCCTTGTAATCCACTCTGCCCCCTGTTTTATAGATTAAGGCTGTTGATAATGGTCGCCCCCAAAAGTGGTCAACCACTCGACTCCATATTGAATGGATCTCCAAACCCAAACCATCCCTGGAGCCGATATCCTTTGAAGAATCATTTTTCACCTTCACTGTAATGGAGAGCGACCCAGTAGCTCACATGATCGGCGTGATATCCGTTGAGCCTCCCGGCACACCTCTGTGGTTTGACATCACCGGTAAGCGTTCCTCGTAGTTGTCTTGTCCTTGCTGCTCATGCCTTTCTGATTGTTGTGCACGTCTCAGAATTTAGAATTGGGAGTAAGACCAATTTGCTTTAAATTGCAGTATTTTGATTGCAAAATGTATCACAATATCCAATACATATTAAACTCGTTTAAAACAGATGCTTTATATCAACCGTCTCGATATAAAAGAGTTTTTACGGAGTGAAATAAGTAAATCAGAAAAAAAAAACTGAGAACAGCATGAATTCATACATAGGTGGGACATAAAAGTGAGACTATGAGACATGGACAAGAGAGTGGTGGTTACGGGGTGGGGGGAGGGAAGGGAGGGTGGGGGGAGGGAGGTGAGGGTGGGAGAGGGAGAAGGGGAGGGGCACAGGGAAAACCAGATAAAAGGTGACAGAGGACAATTTGACTTTGGGTGATGGGTATGCAACACAATTGAATGATAAGATAATCTGGAGATGTTTTCATTGTACATATGTACCGTGATTTATTGGTGTCACCACATTAAAGTTAATAAAAAAAAAAAGTTTTTAAAAGTATATCAAGGAGTTACAGAGAAGTCTAAATATTTTCGTCCGTCCAAAAGTACAGCTTCTGGTGCAGAAGAACTGCTTTTTAATTCTTCCTTTTTGATATGTAGATTATGGCACACTGTTTTCAGGGAATATGATTTAATGTTAGAATAACAATGCCTGTGTGATTGTCACATTTCACTATTTTATAGGCAACATGCTTAATTTTTAAAGTTTTATAATTTAAAAATGATAGAGCCAACCGCAACCTCTTAAGTTTTATTTACCTCATTTTCAGTAGGAAGCAGGGTTCGCTAGATTAAATTACCCTGGGATAAAAATTACATGCCTAAGCCAGTTTTTTTGTCACCTAATTTAGCTTAGACATAGACTGCAATCAATACCTTATTCCAACATCCTTTGAAAAAGTTCACAGTAGAGTTTGACATCTTACTTTTTTTTTATTGTTTCTTCACACCGTTTTAATTATGAAGATATTTAAGATGGAAAGCATGTTTTGTGCGCCATCTCTAGTTGGAACTTCATGTCCCATTTTTCTTGTCCACCCCTGAGCCACTGTGCCCCCAAATACGATTTCAGCGAGCTGAGCTTGATAGGACACAGGCTTTCCCTCTTGAACTTTCACACTAGACAGGCTATATTCATAAATTTGGTCCATGTATGCAATTGTGGATGTCATCAACACATGTGAAACCTTGACAGATTAGTTTTAAAGAAAAAAAAAGAAATAGATCGTTTTTGTAGTGAACCACCATCGAAGTAGTTTGTTTGCTGCTGTTAATTCCTGTCATGTTTCCAGATGAGCAGGGCTGTTCCTCGCAGCGCCTGACTTCACCGTCTAATCCTGCCTGCCGTGGGACCCGCTCTGATTGATGGCTCTTCCTTGTTCTCTGTTTCCTTCCATGCTTGCTTGCTTCTTTTTGGCTGTGCCAGGAGACACACTTGCTAGAGAGCTGTTTTACATCTTTCAGATGACTTGTGAGCCGAACTGTACAGCAGAAGGTATCTGCTGAGATCCCATAATTTGCCTCTCAGATTATGAGATCTAAAATAAAAGCATCATTTATTAGAACTTTTTTTTATTTTTTATTTCCAGTGACTACCTCTCGTGGTTTTGTTTCGTCGTGTGCACGTGGTCACCCGTTTTAATTGCAATCGTACTGATGTCCCATCCATTCCTAGATCCTTCGTTCTAACTGATGAGAGAGAGCGTGTGTGTGCGTGTGCGTGTGCGTGTGTGTGCGTGTGCGTGTGTGTGTGTGCGCGCGCGCGTGCGTCTTGTGTTGTTTTGCTTTTTGGTGAGGTTTAGTCATAGAACTTCATTATGACCTTAAAACAGTATTTTCCTACCATTTCATTGGTGTAAGTGCCTGCAGCTCAGTGGATTTGAAAAGAGAGTGTTGTCTAGAATACAGTTGCCAGTGCGTCTGGGGAATGGAAGCCACAGAGGAACATTTGCTTCCTTCTACTTTGACAACAACGGAAACAGTTTGAAATCATTTCTCAACATCATGACTAACTCTTGTTAACTACCACTGCTTTTTTTTTTTCCAAGTTAACATTTGTTTTTCATAGTTATTTTATTAGGCCAGTATGCCCAAACGGTCACAATTTTTATTTTTAAAAACTAAATGTTTAAACGGACAACAGTGGTTGCTAAACTCATGTAGCTACTGAGATACAAATTAAAGAGACACTCTGAACCCCTGGAAAGGCGAACAGGCAGTAATGCCTTGGCAGTGTTAGCGACGTTTCCTCTTCCCAGACTTGCTTTTATGCTTCCTTTCACTTAGTCGCTCCCCTGGCAACTCGGCCTCGACTTTGCGTCACTAGAAGCAGCGTCTTCCTCGTTGCCCTTCTTTCCTTGTCTTTCAAAATGAAAGAGCTCCGTGGAATCGCCTTGATCGGTATTGATCAATACAGCAGAAAAAAAAGATTTTTTTTTACCTAATTAAGAATCTTTTTCTAAATAAGAATTCGAAAGCCACAAAATGATGGACAGGTTTTCATCCCGTTCCCTGTTTTTACTTGTTCATTTGTCCCAATGGAAACCAGGTGGCAACTACGACAGCCACTTTGATGTGGACAAGGGCACAGGAACCATCATTGTTGCCAAACCTCTTGATGCAGAACAGAAGTCGCACTATAACCTCACGGTCGAGGCTACCGATGGGACCAGCACCATACTGACCCAGGTGAGTGGGTTTTGAGCAGGGCGTTGTCGGGGGGGTGGGGGGAACACGCATGACGGCGTCCCGGCTGCAGGCTCCGCAGGTGGTAGGAACAGCTAATTCTGCCACCTGAGGTCCTTAAGTCGGAAGCTACTACATTGATACAGTAAACACATAGGCACATCCTGATTCGGTGTTTATTTTTATAACCAGTTCTGAAAAATTTGAAAGAAGACTTAAAAACACACATTGTTACGTCATCAAGATCTTTTTTCATTCTTTACTCCCCTTCAACTGTATTAGTATACAGTGTACCCCTGTTGAGGATCAACTGTCCGGGTCACTTTCATTGAAACTGGTTAAAAGCCTTGGTAACCTTAACTTGGGACCTTAACCAAAGCCTATTTCTATTAACTCCTTTAACATCTTCCTTTGTTCCTGATGATTAAGAGATGGCCAGATGTTGGGCTGTCAAATTTAAATGTTAAAACCCTCTAAATTAAATTTAAATTCTGTTCATTCTTATTCTCTTTGATTCTCAGCGTGGCTTGATTTGAGGACGTGCAGAACACTTGCTAGATGCCTGGTGTTGTTCCAGAGGCAGAATAGTAGGAAACAAAACCCTGCCCCCCTGGTGCTTAGATTGGGGGAACGGGGGTGGGAGGTGGGGGTGGGGAGCTGAGGGCTTGTGCACAACCTGCTGTACCCGAAAAGCGAAATGAAGACTTTGAATGTCAGAAGGTGAAATGCTTCCAAAGTCCCAACTTTCTGGCTTTATACTATTTTAAACCTTACATGAGACAGATCATCTGCTGCGGCACTTCATTGCACTGAGGAATAAAAATTACAGTCTGTGATGCCTTTGCAGTTAAAATGAGTAGATAATTCAAGGCTAATTGTGAACAGCTTAGTGTGAAATATGGTGTAGAATGGCTAAAATTTTTATAAAACCCGGGAAATGTGTCCTAGTCTTCTTTTCTCTGGATATCTTAAATTCAGCGTTTCAATTTTACTTCCCGAATGGATGTCGAGTTCTTGTAAGAGGGTCCTGGTCCTATCCCAGTGAGTTGTGGACACAGAGAGGTGGTCAGAATGTCGGAGGATGGTGGTTCCGGAGCCTGGGAAGGCCTGTTAAGCTGCAGGACAGGGCACAATCCGTACGTGGGCTCGTCTTTCCGGGCCGGGTCTGGGCGTAGGGAGGTGGGAGCCGGACTGGGAGCAGAGCAGGGGATCACACCGGAATACGTCCGAGATGCCAGCTTAGCGGTGTAGCCCAGGCACCTGCCTGGCAGGGTTGGCCGCATCGAGGGCAGTGGCAGCAGGCGTCAGGTGGGAGGCTTGTAGAGCCAGCCCGGCTGTGCCCAGGTGTGCCCACCGCGGGGGTGGGTGGGAATGTGACCGCCCGTGCTCTGTGGCAGCAGCTCCTGGCTTTCCTGTTCTGCCGTTTTCTGCCTCGGGTGCTGGCCACTATTAATTTGAGACACTTTGCTTTGTCCGGTGCCTCAAGTGAACTTGCCAAACCCAGGTAACATTTTATTTTCCTTTGCGACAGCTTTGCTCCCATGTTTTCTTTCAGTTTCTCTTGAGCATCAGCATCGCATCCTCTGGAGCAGGCCACTTGGTGTGAGCCTCAGCCCTCTCTGTCTCGTCCTGCATCCGTGGGCAAGTGGCTGTGGCCCTCTGTGCTCCCTCTTCTCATCCGGGTGCTCATGCAGGTTGCAGGTTAAGTGACCCTGGGGCTTGCTCTTCAAGCCCGCAGACCCTGTCTCCAGTCCCTGCTCACAGTGTTCGCCCTCGTACCTGAGCGCTGGAGCATGTGGGTCACCTCCCTGACTCTGTTCTGGGTCCCTGCAGTTAATCTTGCACCATCAGCTCCAGAATGGTCTGCCAAGCTGAGAGGCAGGTAAAGGTGAATTTCCTGTCATCAGAAGGTGCGGGGCACACAGGATGTGAAACCCTCCAGCCTCGCTCGGGCGTCGGGCTCTGCACGCATGCTCAGTCCCGCCTCTCCCTGTGTCTGCACTCTGTTGTCCCTTGTGTCCTTCTCCGCTGTCTCTAAGAGAGAGGGTGGTCCATTCCACCTCCTGCCTTCCACCCCGAGACCTAGCTCTTCCTCTTACCCCAACAGACATCCCTCTGCCAACCCCAAACCTACGCAGACAAAGCCTGACTTCCTCCTGAACAGCTTTCTGTGTATGAAACCTCATTAGACTTTGTACGCACAAGACATTGCCCACGAGGTTGAAAGCTTTGGGCGGGCAGACTGTTAGGTTTATTTTACACCCTCAGGGCTGATCATGTAAGTGTCTCATACAGCTTTCAATTGAACTAACAAACAGGGCTATTTTCATTGAAGCTTGTTCTATAGTGGAAATAAATAGATAATGATTTAATTTATAGAAATTGCTTTCATAGCCAGCCCTCTGGATCACCATTGACATTTACGAGTGAAGCATCTGTAGTTTTAAATATTTGCATAACCTTCTCATAAAAACTAGCTGTGTTCGGGTGACGGCATTTAGTACGCAGGTAAGGCTTGATGTGACGGTCCGTCTCTGACGTTTTTGTGTTCTCTGAGAACGCAGGTGTGGTCTTCTTGCAAAGGCCTCTAGTTCATGTGCCTGTAGCAGTGTGGGTGACGGTGTCACTTGTGCATTCCTGGGCCATTTGGACTAGAAAACCCCTTGCTCCAGGTGTGCCCACGAAGCCCACGTTTCTTGTTCCTAACTGTAAACCGTCTCTTGCAGTCAGTAGTGATTTCCACCGTGCCTTATCCGCATCCGTCTCTGTGGTCTGAGAATTAATCCTCTTCCCGTCAAGTAAAAGTGATTGTACTTGGGACTGAGTTTCTTAGCATCTACTTTTTTCCTGTAAGGTTTTTATTCTATGTTAACGTACTTAAGGGAGTTTTATCTTTTCATTGTATTTAAATTGCTTTTAGGAAATAAATGGTTTTACTATTCCTGTGTAGGTTTTATGATCACACAAATATAAGAATTTTAAAGCACATTTCTAAAAATGTATCGATAGGAATCTCAAATTAGAACAAGAACTGTAGATACTACAAGCATGTAAAGTAGCGTCCTTACCTCAGTAGCTTGATCGTTACAAAGTCAACTCCAACACAGGAAGTCAGTTGTCTGTAAATCCTGGTGAAGTACGTTTTGTTATCGTTATATGAGTAATCTAGAAACATCTCTGCATTTTGTAAAGAAATGTGTGGAAGGTGTTACATTTACTGTCTAGAATGCCTCAAGAATTCTGAAAGCTCTTCATTATCATTCTCACCTGTAGTGCTAAAAATCAACGAAACATTTAAAAATATTTTTGATTCTAGATTTTTGTTGCTTTCCTCTTGTCTGTATTTCATTTTGCTAAAAATTCACGTCTTTTTCCCAGTGTGCACCTGATATTCCCCCTGATTATTGATTAATACATCATAATTAAGAATGTCACTATGTGAGTCGTCTTTGTCACTGTAGGTACTCATCCACGTAATCGACACCAACGACCACCGTCCTCGGTTTTCTATGTCCAAGTATGAAGTTGTTATTCCCGAAGACACAGTGCCAGACACAGAAATTTTGCAAATCAGCGCAGTGGATAAAGATGAGAAAAACAAACTAATCTACACCCTCCAGAGCAGTGTGGATCCACTGAGCCTCAAGAAATTCCGTCTTGATCCGGCAACTGGCTCTCTCTGTACCTCTGAGGCACTCGACCACGAGGCCACTCACCAGCACATCCTCACAGTCCTGGTACGTGCGGCTCTCTGCTCTTTCTGCAGCCACCTGGTTCCTGCAGCGCTTCAGGCGTCGGAGAGTGACTTGGAATCGGCGGGAAGGGAGACTCCAGCGGGACTGATAACGTGTCGATTCTTTTAGGTACGAGATCAGGATGTCCCCGTGAAGCGCAGCTTTGCAAGGGTTGTTGTGAACGTCAGTGACACGAACGACCATGCCCCCTGGTTCACGGGGTCCTCCTACGAAGGACGGGTTTACGAGTCGGCCGCTGTCGGCTCCGTGGTGCTGCAGGTCGCAGCCCTGGACAGGGACAAAGGGAGAAACGCTGAGGTGGTCTACTCCATCGAATCAGGTATTTTTGGAGCGCTCAGTAGGTTTCTTATAACTTTGGACTTGTTTAAAACCTATGTTGTCTTTTCCAAAATTCATTCTGGATATGAAAACATTTCTGTGTTATCACCGTAAAAATCATTTAAATTGATTGTACACGTGTTAGGAGAAAGGGAAAATACATACATTTAACTCTGAACTCTTTAGGAAGGTAAAGAGAGTCCTAACAAGCTTCGGGGTCAAGTTCTTGGAGACACACGACGTTAGCAGTAACTCAAGGCTGGAAAATCCTGCCAGAAAGAAAGCTGTAATTGACCAATTCAGTATTTCTACAATTGTTTTCAGCACACAGTCATTTCCCTTCTTAAACTATGAAACACTCTTAGGGAAATGCTGGCCTGTTAATACCATAGTGCTTCCCTTTCAGCCAGAGAGCGTCTTGTCATGGGCAGAGCAGGACATCTCGTGAGGGAGAGCTGACACATCCAGCCCTGGGTCAGGTCTCAGAGGGGGTGTCACGCCACTGCTCTCCCTCCAGGTTTAGTGTTGCTGCACTGTCACCCCCGCCACAGCTGGAACAGCTGCATTTCATTTGTGGGTTGTTGCAGCGGGCCCCAAGAAATGCTGACAAACCACAGGGGCTGGAACTGGGCAAGAGACCAGCCGAAAGTGTGGACAGCGCTAGGGGTGGAAGGCAGGGGAAGCCGTTGAGGCAAAGCATAACGTTTTTGTTCTCTGTTCTGTTGAATGCTGCTATTCAGTTACCCATTTGTTCATCCCATGGACTCATTAAGCTCATTTTACGTGCCAGCGGCCATGCTAGGCACATTCGTACTTGAACTTGATAGGTACATGGATTACCATTGGTCCACACATGTGCGTGCTTGCAAAAGAAATCCTCCCTTGCTTGAAACAAGAGTCGGTCTGCGTTAGAGTATATGATTTGTGCAGTCGGAAATGACCTTGCTTTGGGACTTGGCCGACTCGTGCCAGATAACCCGAGTAAGTGATTAAACATTGAGAAGGCAGCTTTCATTTTTTCATCTTTCTCAGTGTCATCGTTAGTACAAAGTCTCCTTCATTGTTCTGGGTTTTTTTTTTTTTAATGGTTTTAGAGTATGGAGATCATCCACTTAACTAGCCTTTACTTTTCTGTAAGTCCCTACCTCTGCATATTTAGAAACTATATCTGAGGTATTAGAATTTGAAAAAAGTATAAATTAGATATAGATTATATAACGAAAAGTCTAGCAAAAAGAGAGGAAATAAAAAAAAAACTTAGCTGATGTGTTTTACGTGGTTAAACTACTCTTCTTAATGTATTTGAAGTTTTATTTATTTTGCTGAAAATGACCAAATTCAGTCCATTACTCATCAGGAAGACTTTATTTACTGCCCATGGTTGCAGTATTAAAATGCATTTTAGTGTAGTTAGTACCTGGCCTAAAGATGAAGGTTTTTCCGCTAGTTCAAAAATGTAGCCATTAAAAATAAAAAACAACCAACGAAACAAAAAACACCAGTACATTCCATTTGTGCATGCCTGAGCACTTCAGTAAAGTTATTTTCTCCTAGACAGGCTGGCTGGGTTTGTGTAGGAGAAAATGTTAAACTTTCCCTGAGCTTTCACATAATTTTCAACAACTGGGTGGTTAAAATATGACTGTTGGTGCCTGACCAAAGGCTGTACATTCTTTAAATGCTTCTAATGATGGAGGGCATTAGTAATTTGGCATTTCAAGAATGGAACTGTATCTCCACTTAGAGAATAAATAATGCAAGAGCCTATTCTGATACAGAATTTGGACTTCTAAGAAGATTATCTTTGTGGATTTGGTAATATAAATAATTACTGGATAGGTAACAACTACCTTTGAATGCTGTAGAATTGTCGGTGGGGGGAACCTGTTCAAATAGCAGACACTATACAGTGGTCATCTGCTTTTCTCTTACAGTCTATTCATAATCACTTGCTTCTAGTTTCTGCCTGGTTACATTTAATAAAGTTCAAAAGACTAGTCATAAATTCAGGCCATAAAAATGTTAAACTGTTTTTTAGTTAGCAGCCATTTATTAAGCAAAAGGTTTGGTGTGCTTAGGAGTCTTTGGGAAAAAGGGATTTTTTTTTTTCTGTGACAGAGAGAGAGAGAGACAATGAGAGGGACAGATAGGGACAGACAGACAGGAAGGGAGAGAGATGAGAAGCATGTTCTTTGTTGTGGCACCTTAGTTGTTTATTGATTGCTTTCTCATATGTACCTTGACTGGGGGACTATAGCAGACCGAGTGACCCCTTGCTCAAGCCAGTGACCGTGGGCTCAAGCTGGTGAACCTTGCTTAACCAGATGAGCCCACCCTCAAGCTGGCGATTTTGTGGCTTTGAACTTGGGTCCTCTGCATCCCTGTCTGACACTCTATCCACTGTGCCACCGCCTGGTCAGGCAATAAAAAGGAATTCATTACAAGATATTTTCAGTAGTAATTGAGTTTTGTGCTTACAAATATATCAGTGTTGTACTCTGGGCTGCATAGTGCTTTCTTTTTTTTTAAGGTAGATTATTGTGTCTTCAAATCTGTTGTAACAGCTGGAAATAGAAGACACTCAGTAAATATGCACATTGTCCAGAACTAGTTTTCTTCCCCAAACTTAGGTTAAATATTATTGCGCATGAGCTCTATGAAGGTTGCAGCACTGGTAGGCAGTCAGCATCCATGGCGTGTCTGCCTTGGGAAGACTTGGATTTCTGTGCGCAACTCTGACATGCCCTGCGGATGTGCGTGTGTAATGCAGTCCTAGCTAATGAGCGCAGATGTGCACCTTTGTGCAGAGAATTGCCCTGTTCCAATAGAGAGAACAGTTTAAGGCTATTTAGAAATTACCAGTATCTCCAGCTAAGATGAATGACTAAGCCCCTAGCCAAGTTTAGACTTCTAGCACTTTCCTGAGAATTCATGTATTTCAGTACTTGTGAGCTTCCCTATTCCTAGGTCAGACGGTCGTGTTCAAGCCGCTCAGTAGACCTTGGTGTTTTTCCACATAAACATCATGTTGCTATCCCATCTGCAAATCTGGTAGTTTCTGCCATGGTTTGTGTGTATGTAGGATCCATATATTAATCAACTAGGTGGCTTCCTGTTTACCTTCTTGTCATCAGTGCTGAGATCGGAGCTGTCTTGGTCAAAAGCAGGTGACTCCGAGTAATGAAAATGTGATGCTTTGTGTATTTGAAGCATTAATATTTCCCTATCCAAGAAGAGAGGCTTGCACATAGATGGATGAATGTAAAATAAGGGGGGTCTTTAGTCCCAAAGAGCAGCAATAAAGACAGTCTCCTGTGTGACCCAGGCAGCCAGTGACAGTTTTGGAAGGTGAGGTGGTGCACGATAGAATGAGGAAGGGCTGTGATGACGGACAAAGACACAGAGAGAGAGAAGCTGGGATCGTTGACTCATAGATGCAGACAGGCTGGAGACAATGTCGGCCAGGCCTGGCAGATGCAGCTCGATCCCATCCCGGGGCCAGGGCTTAGCTCAGAGCATTGGAGCCTGGAGGAAGCCTGGGCCTCTGCCCCGTGGCAGACCGAGGCCCGGCCAGGGGGTCTGGGTGCAGAGCCAGGCAGGCTTAATGAAAACCAGACTGGGTCTGGTCTCCGAAAAAATTACTGTAGATTTTTGGAAATTGTATTAAAGGAAGGAAATGAAGGCTATAGAGGAAGTGTTTACCAGTAATGATGTGGAGAAAGAAGTGCTTGGTTTAATCCCCTCGTTTGCAAATCACACTAAGTAATGCTGTTCTATAAAGTGTCACAGTCGATTGCAAACCTGCAGGAAAACAATTGGAGAAGGCAGGTAAGTGGCAACTCAGCCTTCTTTTGGGGAGGTGTAATAGCCCGTTTGGGAACAACAAATTCAGTTCTTTGACTAGGATAACGGATCTGGACTCTTGTTTATAGAACAGAAAAGGGACGAAGGGTTTACGGATGGGTCAAACGCTCACACTGCCTTGACCTGTTTGGAGAGACCGTTAACTGCTAAACTGTAGTGAACCGCTGCTTTCCTTAGAAAGATTTCTACTGATGATACAAAACAATGGCACTAACAAATAGCATTGCATTTGCAGCAAAATACATGTATGTAATACAGGTGTGAACGGCGTAGTGAAAAGTCAGTGAAATGATCTGCGCTAGACTAGAGTTTCTCAGCCTTGACACTACTGACTTTTTGAACCAAGCATCCGTTGTCGTGGGGCCACCCTGTGTACTGTGGAGTCTAGCAGCGTTCCTGGTCTCTGCCCAGTGCCTGCCAGTAGCGCCCTCTCCCCCAAGTGCTGACAGCCAAAAACGTCTCCAGACATTGTTGACCGTTTCCTTCTAGGCACAACCACTCCGACTTGAGAGCCACTGACCGAGGGAACCAATTGACCGGAACAAGATCCAGAAGAGAATATTACTGAAATCTTCAAAACCTATGATGTGGGATAAGCTATGTAGAAGCTTATTTACCAAGTCCCTGAATATTTAAAATAAGGGACAATTCTCTTGAAGTTTGCCAAATTTTCTTAATGACTTGAAGTCTTCTGTTTAATAATGAATAAGAATCTTGAGCATTTTCAAGTGATAAATATTGGAGATATAAATATGTTTCAAAGGGTTTTTAAGGGACTCTTGGAAAATTTTGAGCTTAACTGCTTTATGAAAGGGTACCTATCTCTTTACACAGCACATTCCTGGTTCAAGCAAAAGAGAGAGTTTGGTGTTAGATGCAGAATGATATTTCTTCTCTTGCTTGCTTTTCATAATTTGTGGACAAAACTCTGAAAAACCTGCTTCATTTTAGGTGGATGAAGATGAAACAAGTGGAAAAATGAAAACGTTCCATTCAGATGTTGAGATTATCAACATTTGAATCCCTGCGTTTCTGCTTAATTTCAAAATAGGATTTTTAAAGATACCTTCATTTGTTTCTGTATTACCAAATACCACTTCTAGTTATCTCTGTAGTTTTTTCTAACATGAGTTTATTTTTTTTCCTCCCAGGAAATATTGGAAATTCTTTTGCAATTGATCCCATCTTGGGCTCTATCAAAACTGCCAAAGAATTAGATCGAAGTAACCAAGTGGAATATGACCTGATGGTAAAAGCTACAGATAGAGGCAGCCCACCGATGAGCGACATAACTTCTGTGCATATCTTTGTCACAATTGCTGACAATGCCTCACCAAAGTTCACATCGAAGGAATATTCTGTTGAAATTAGTGAAACTATCAGCATAGGGAGTTTCGTCGGAATGGTCACAGCCCATAGTCAATCATCGGTGGTGTATGAGATAAAAGGTGGAAATATAGGTGATGCTTTTAATATTAATCCATACTCTGGAAGTCTCATCACTCAGAAAGCCCTGGATTTTGAAACGCTGCCCATTTATACATTAACAATACAAGGGACCAATATGGCCGGCTTATCTGCTAACACAACAGTTCTAGTGCATCTGCAGGATGAAAATGACAACTTGCCTGTTTTTACGCAAGCAGAATATACGGGACTCATCAGCGAGTCAGCTTCCATTAACAGCGTGGTCCTAACAGACAAGAACGTCCCGTTAGTGATTCGTGCCGCTGACGCTGATAAAGAGTCCAATGCTTTGCTTGTTTACCGCATCGTTGAATCGTCTGTACACAAATATTTTGCTATCGATTCTAGCACCGGCGCTATTCATACAGTACTAAGTTTGGACTATGAAGACACAAGGACTTTTCACTTCACTGTGCAAGTGCATGACATGGGAACACCACGTTTATTTGCTGAATATGCAGCGAATGTGACTATCCATGTGATTGACATTAATGATTGCCCTCCCGTGTTCTCCAAGTCATTGTATGAAGCATCTCTTTTGCTGCCGACGTACAAAGGAGTCAAAGTCATCACAGTAAACGCTGCCGATGCTGACTCTAGCGCCTTCTCCCAGTTAATGTACTCCATCACCGAAGGCAACATCGGGGAGAAGTTTGCTATGGACCACAAGACGGGCTCTATTACGGTACAGAACACAACCCAGTTGAGAAGCCGCTATGAGTTAAGCGTTCGCGCTTCTGATGGCAGATTTGCAAGTTTTTCCTCTGTGAAAATCAATGTGAAAGAAAGCAAAGAAAGTCAACTCAAGTTCACCCAAGATTTCTACTCTGCAGTCGTGAAAGAGAATTCCACGGAAGCCAGGATGTTAGCTGTCATCACTGCGATTGGGAATCCAATCAATGAGCCTTTGTTTTATCGCATCCTCAACCCAGATCACAGGTTTAAAATAAGCCGCACCTCGGGTGTCTTGTCGACCACCGGCATACCCTTTGATCGGGAGCAGCAGGAGGCTTTTGATGTGGTTGTGGAAGTGACCCAAGAACATAAACCTGCCGAAGTGGCCCACGTCATTGTGAAGGTCACCATTGAAGACCAAAATGATAACACCCCCGTGTTTGTCAACCTTCCTTACTATGCTGTCGTTAAGGTGGACGCTGAGGTGGGCCATATTATTCGCCATGTTACTGCCGTGGACAGGGACAGTGGCAGAAATGGGGAAGTGCATTACTACCTTAAGGAACATCATGAGCACTTTGAAATCGGACCTTCAGGCAAAATCTCACTGAAAAAGCAATTCGAACCCGACACCTTAAATAAACAGTATCTCGTCACAGTGGTTGCAAAAGATGGAGGCAGCCCAGCTTTCTCAGCTGAAGTCATAGTTCCGATCACTGTGATGAACAAAGCCATGCCTGTGTTTGAAAAGCCTTTCTACAGCGCGGAGATCTCCGAGAACATCCAGGTGCACAGCCCAGTGGTCCACGTCCAGGCCAGCAGTCCGGAAGGGTTGAAGGTGTTCTACAGCATCACTGAGGGCGATCCTTTCAGCCAGTTCACGATCAACTTCAACACTGGAGTCATCCATGTCATAGCACCCCTGGATTTTGAGTCCCACCCAGCGTATAAACTGAGCGTACGAGCCACCGACTCCTTGACGGGTGCCCACGCTGAAGTGTTTGTTGACATAATAGTGGAAGACATCAATGATAACCCTCCTGTGTTTGCCCAGCAGTCTTACGCTGCGACGCTGTCTGAGGCGGCCGTAATCGGGGCGTCTGTCGTCCGGGTTAGAGCGACAGATTCTGATTCAGAACCCAACAGAGGCATTTCTTACCACATGTTTGGGAATCACAGCAAGAGCCATGACCACTTTCACATCGACAGCAGCACCGGGCTCATTTCGCTCGTCAGAACCTTGGATTACGAGCAGTTCCATCAGCACAAGATTTTTGTGAGGGCTGTGGACGGTGGCATGCCCCCACTGAGCAGCGATGTGATCGTCACAGTCGATGTCACAGACCTCAATGATAACCCGCCCCTGTTTGACCAACAGATTTACGAGGCCAAAATTAGCGAGCATGCCACCCACGGGCATTTTGTGACCTGTGTAAAAGCCTGGGATGCAGACAGCTCGGACATTGACAAGTTGGAATATTCCATTCTGTCTGGCAATGACCACAAGAACTTTGTCATTGACAGTGAAGCAGGGATCATCACGCTCTCAAATCTCCGCCGGCACCCCTTGAAGCCATTCTACAGTCTCAACATTTCCGTTTCAGATGGCGTTTTCCGAAGTTCAGCTCAGGTTCATGTAACGGTAATCGGGGGCAATTTGCACAGTCCTGTTTTTCTTCAGAATGAGTATGAAGTGGAGCTCGCCGAGAACACCCCCTTACACACCCTGGTGATCGAGGTCAAGGCAACGGATGGAGATTCTGGTGTTTACGGCCACATAACGTACTATATTGTGAACGACTTTGCCAAAGACAGATTTTACACAAACGAGAGAGGACAGATATTTACCTTGGAAAAACTGGATAGAGAAGTCCCAGCGGAGAAGGTAATTGCAGTCCGTTTAATGGCTAAGGATGCTGGAGGGAAAGTGGCTTTCTGCACCATTAACGTCATCCTCACCGACGACAATGACAATGCGCCGCAGTTCCGAGCAACCAAGTATGAAGTCAACATCGGAGCCAATGCTCCCAAAGGGACGTCCATCGTGAAAGTTCTCGCCAGTGATGCTGACGAGGGATCCAATGCCGATGTCACCTACGCCATCGAAGCAGATTCCGAAAGCGTTCAAGAGAATTTGGAAATTAACAAGCTCTCTGGCATAATTGCCACAAAGGAAAGTTTGATTGGCTTGGAAAATGAGTTCTTCACTTTCTTCGTGAGGGCTGTGGATAACGGGTCTCCACCGAAAGAGTCTGTGGTTCCCATCTATGTTAAAATACTCCCACCGGAAATGCAGCTCCCCAGATTTTCAGAACCCTTTTACACCTACACCGTCTCAGAAGACATGCCTATTGGAGCAGAAATAGATCTCATCCGAGCAGAACATAGCGGTACCGTCCTTTACAGCCTCGTCAAAGGGAACACTCCCGAAAGTAACAGGGACGAGTTCTTTGTGATCGACAGGCAGAGTGGGAGACTGAAACTGGAGAAGGCTCTCGATCACGAGACCACAAAGTGGTACCAGTTTTCCATCCTTGCCAGGTGCACGCATGATGACTATGAGGTGGTGGCTTCTGTGGACGTTAGTATCCAAGTGAAAGATGCAAATGATAACAGCCCCGTCTTAGAGTCTAACCCATATGAGGCATTTATTGTCGAAAACCAGCCAGCAGGAAGTAGGGTCATCCAGGTCAGGGCATCTGATCTCGACTCAGGAACCAATGGCCAAGTTATGTACAGCCTAGATCAGTCACAAAGTGTGGAAGTCATCGAATCTTTTGCCATTAACATGGAAACAGGCTGGATTACAACCCTCAAGGAGCTTGACCATGAAAAGAGAGACAGTTACCAGATTAAAGTGGTTGCATCCGATCACGGAGAAAAGGTGCAGCTGTCCTCCACGGCAGGCGTGGATGTCACTGTCACTGATGTCAACGATAGTCCCCCACGATTCACAGCGGAGATTTACAAAGGGACTGTGAGTGAAGATGACCCACCAGGCGGTGTAATTGCCATTCTGAGTACCACAGATGCCGATTCTGAAGAAATTAACAAACAAGTTACATATTACATAACAGGTAAAAAAAAAAAATAAATCTAAACAAAATGGTGTAATTTAAAATTAAATATATTGGAAGTGTAAATTCTAAGATACTATTTTATGGGAGTTGGAAGGTACGCGGTTGATTTTAGTTAAGCATATCTAAAAATAAGTGAAAATAACACCTATTAAGCTACACTTTAAGTTCCTTACCTGAGTGAATGTAACTTTCATCAGACTTCTTTATTTTTATGACTCTTTCCATTGAACTTTATGCTTGGTGTATAATAAATATATTGTAATTAAATAGAAAAACCGTAGTTTCAGTGTTAGCTAAAGTATTGTTTAGTAGTCTTCATATTTTATTTGGCTTTAATGCTGTGCTTAAATACAAATTTTAATGGGAAAGTTGATAAACCATGTGCAAATGAATGATTTTTAAAACTTAATTCTTTTAAACCATAACATTATGTATCTGCTGTATAATTCAGTTCTGTTACTTATTTCTTTCTATTACTTACGTCTGTCAACAAGTTTGACTGCCGTCTTCTTCCATCATTGATTTACTAGGAGGGGATCCTTTGGGCCAGTTTGCTATTGAGAATGTACAGAATGAATGGAAGGTCTACGTGAAGAAACCTCTGGACAGGGAGCAAACGGACAATTATCTTCTGACAATCACAGCAACCGATGGGACCTTCTCATCCAAAGCTATAGTTGAAGTGAAGGTTCTTGATGCAAATGACAACAGTCCAGTTTGTGAAAAGGTAGGCTACTCTCTCTCTTTAAATTTTTAGAATAGGACTTCAGATTTCATCTTAAACTTTCCGGTAGGACTGTCACGTGATGCCGTGGCATTGCTGAGATGTGTCTCATGCTCTGTATCATCTCTGACTGTGTAAGTGGAGGGGAGGGGAAATGGTGCAGGAGGTGGATCAGCGCCCGAGCAGTTTTAAGGGGTGCTGAGTGGCTTAAAAATTGTTCCAAATGCTGTAAATTACAGACAGGATCATAGTGGTGTTTAACTCTCACAGTGCCCTGTGAAGTTTTTAGGAAGAGATTGCCTTCGTGTAGGGATGAGGTAATTCTGGAGGAAACATCAGGCCAGCAGTTCGTTTTACAGAGCTCAGTCCTGCTTGTCCAGTTTTGGGGGCATTCACTCTTAACACAGTGGAGAAACTAGGAGGTTTTTATAGTGCGGTTCCTGCGACTGAGCGGCTGCCGTTTCGTATATGATCAAATATCTCAAAGCAGAGCTGTCCCCATGGAGGGTACCAGGTGGGGACTGAGCAGGAGTGATCCCTGCAGTGTCTCTGAGCAGGATGGGGGCACTGCTCGCACCTGGCTCGCCTGGAGGGTGAAGAACGCTCACCTGTGGGAGGTGGTGATTGGATGACCGAGTAGACACGGAATGGCAGTGGGGTCTGAGGGTTAATGGGGTCATAGAGGCTGCAGACGTCTTTCCTGGGCATCGGGCCTCGATCCTAGAGCAGGGAGGGACCGTGAATCCTTTGCCATTTAAAAGGTGGAGAGGACACGGGCAGGCGTTCCTTAAGGAAGATGAGTTTGGTAGTATTGTGCCCTTTTGGATGAGGAACAAGGACAGCAAGGGGACCATAGCGAGTAAGCAGAGAGGGCAGAAGGAAGGAAAGGACAGGGACACTCGGATGGCACCTGGTCCACCTGGACATATACAGCATGGCAGGTGTGTCACCTCAAGGTCGACACGAATGCTTCCTACCAAGGTGAAAAGGGCAGAGACCAGAGATAAGCCTGGAGGGGAATTGCTTTTAGGGAAAGCACATCGGGGGTTCCATTCTTGATCTCTTCAGTGTAATGTAACGAGACATTGAGATGAATATTTATTTATTGTTGTATTTTTCCTAAGTTAGAAGTGGGGAGGCAGTCAGACTCCCACATGTGCCTGACCGGGATCCATCCAGCATGCCCACCAGGGGGCGATGTTCTGCCCATCTGGGGTGTTGCTCCGCTGCAGCCGGAGCCGTTCCAGCACCTGAGGTGGAGTCTATGGAGCCATCCTCAGTGCCCGAGCCAACTTTTCTCCAATGGAGCCTTGGCTGCGGGAGGGGAAGAGTGATAGAAAGAGAGGGGGAAGGGTGGAGAAGCAGCTGGATGTTTCTCTTGTGTGCCTTGGCTGGGAATCTGAACCTGGGACTTCCACACATCTGGCCGACACTCTACCGCTGAGCCAACCAGCCAGGTCCTTGAGCTGAATATTTTTTAGTGACTTAGAGATGGCAAGATTGAGGATGGATATTAGGGGAGGATACATGTAAATTTGGCAGTCTCTTCAAATAACTGAGCATTTAATTCATTTGAGAGGATAATAAAAAAGGGGAGAAAGCAGATAGGTATTTCCCAAGGGAGGAGGGAGGAGGAGGAAGCAGAGATGAAGAAAGAGAATGCAGCTGTCCTGTCTGGGGGGGGGGGGTTACTGAGAGTGGAGGGGAGGGGGTGTGGCTAGGAGGCGGGTGGCCAGCAGGATGTGACTGAGATTGGAACAGACCATTTGAATCGAGTGGCTCAGAGATAGTGGTCTCAGTGGTCGGGATTAAACAGGAAGAGCCAAGGAGGAAATATATTTGGAAAGTTGAGAGTGGCAGGAGGGAAGAGTAATGTGGCTGAGTGAGGGAAGGCTGGGTGGAGGGGTAAGAGGTTTTGAAGAGGGACAGGGTCGGAGAAGGCTGCGGCTACCCTGAGCATGGGGTGCTGCGGAAGGGAGCAGAGCTGTGCTCAGGAGAACGGACAGTAACCCCTCGGGGGGCGCGGAGCTCCCCAGCACTGAGGAGCTCATCCCAGCCCGTGTGTGTCATGTTGGGGATAGTATGTTCTATACACAGTTAAATCTTATAGAAAATAAATGTGTGTTTTGTCATTTTTTGACACTCATTTATGGGGGGAATAATAAAATTAGGACACTAGCTCATTTGAAATCATCAGTTTTGTAAAATACTCTGTTTCTTGAGTAATAAAATGTAGTTCTTTGCCTAAAATTGAGTTTGAGTTAAGAAAATACATTCAACAAAATCTTATCCATCTCATGTTTTGGTTTATGGCATGGGTTTCTGAATAGGTGGAACGGGAAATAACCCTTCATTTGAGAGTTAGGTTGGATATGAATTGAGAGGTTAGAGCAGGTAATAGAAGAGACCTGGCCTGAACATCACCCTCCCCCCTCCCCAGGTGGTCCTGGGGAACCTTTGTTCTCTCCCATGACACGCAAATTGCTTCTTTCTCAACTGCGTTAATTTGGTTGTGTGTTAAGAACAATTGCAAACTATCAATTTCTGTATCGGAAATTAGTAGATATGAGGTAACAGGCATCTGTTCTCTCCGATCTTTAGGTAATTATGGAGGACTATGTAAATTTTCTCATAAGAATTTAAACTAAGTGTGAATCAAGTCAAAGACACAAAGCTCATATTCAGAGCTCTGTAGGTTAAATGCCAGTTCAGACTCTTTCAGCATCATGGTGTTTTAACTCTAATCATTTTCCCACGTTTTCTATGGACAAAGTCAAGTGATTTATTTTCCGTGACTCCCTTGGCAGTCATGTTGACTCTCAGTGTTAATGGTTTTGTTTCACATGTTTGTAGACCTCATATTCAGACACGATTCCGGAAGATGCCTTCCCTGGGAAACTGATCCTGCAGGTCTCGGCTACAGACGCAGATATCCGTTCCAATGCTGAAATTGCTTACACGTTGTTTGGTCCAGGAGCAGAAAAATTCAAACTAAATCCAGACACAGGTAATGATGGAGTGTGGGGCCAAATTTAACCATGTTCCAACAAAATAATATAATATATGTGGGTTTATAGTAGATTACTCACAGATTTTAAAATTCGTTTTGTTCTTGTAAAATGTACTTGAATGCTACAGAATTAATATCTTTTAGAATCCTAAAGATTAATTTAATGTGTAAAATTTGGGGAGAGATTAAAAAACCAACAGCAAGGACTTAAAATTGTTTTAATCACCTTAAAAAAACTTAGAAATTAAAGTAATATTTCAGACTTGTCCTTTATCTATTTTACATAGAGCTTGCTTTCATGAATTTATGATCACAAATTTGTAATTTAGCGTATTTGTTAAAATAACTCATGGTATGTTATACATCTTAAAATTGCTAGTGTTGTTTTTCTCTTAATTGTTTTCTTAATTGGGGTCAAGTAATAGTTTACTATTCAGCTCTTCCCCCACCAAAAAACCATTTATGAACAAATGCATCTAATATTGTGAGTCATTTTTAAACATTTGAAAATTTGGCCAATTAGGTAGCTATTTTGCTTTTGTGATACTATGTATAATGCAGGAGACGCTAGCCTCCAGAGCTTTATGACTTAAAGAGCTAGCGCCTGGCTGGGTTCAGAAACCAGGAGCTCACTGTGCTTGAGTAGACTCTGTTGTTGATAAAACCGTTCTCCCAAGGAAGGCTGTTACTCAGATTTTGTCATTGTGAGGGAAACGGGGCAGATGTAAGATTTGGTGTTGGAGCACACATTTTAAATTTCAAGTGAGTTCGTTATTTTCGGTTTTGTTTTTTTAGGTGAACTGAAAACATCAGCCCCCCTTGATCGCGAGGAACAAGCCTCTTATAATCTTCTCGTCAGGGCCACAGATGGAGGGGGAAGGTCCTGTCAAGCTAACGTCGTGCTCACGTTGGAAGACGTGAACGATAACGTCCCCGAATTCTCCGCCGACCCTTACACCATCACCGTGTTCGAGAACACGGAGCCCGGCACGCTGTTGACCAGGGTGCAGGCCACAGATGCGGATACAGGTATTGGGCGGGCATCCTCTTCACACCCTGTGCCGAGATTCTAGGAACCGCTGATGTAAAACGTGTCCCAGCTTTGCACTGTTCAGCTCATTTTACTCCATGCTGTGTCGAATAACTCGTGATTGCTGTGTCACTTTATTTTTTACTATTAAAAATGGAATGAAATATTTAGGATAATGAATTCACTTTTAAGGACCATTTGATGTCTCAAAATTGTACCCACTGAACTTAGCTGTTGTAAGATATATTTGATGTCCCTAACATTCTTGTTAGTGACCATAGTAACTGATCTTCATATCCCATCGAGTTGGTGAAGTGTTATTTAAATTAAACTATTAGTGACATAAAGATATTTTAGCTATCATAACGTAACAGTAGCAACTGCTATATTGCTATTGTTATTGCAAAACCTTTCAAGTTTTTTTGTGGAGAAATAAAAGTCTAGGATAGCTATAGCATTTTGATAGCAGAGAATAAAAATAACTTCTTCATTCATACTAATACTGAAGAATCAAAAGAACAGCAAAAATGTTACTTTTCAAATAAAGGTTTGTCACGGAAGGTAAATAATAAACACGTTTGTGTAAAACATAGTTTTAAAAAGCCAGATAACTATAAAACTATATTTACTTTAACTCAGTAAATTATTAGTCTAAAAATTTACTTTTTTTAGGATTATAGTCATAAAGTGTTTCAATAATGTATTTTTACATTTTTCATTTTTAATATGTATGCTACATGTTCTACAGAAATGAAGTGTTCTTAAGTTCCTTGAAATAAAACATTCTGCCATGATGTCATCTCTCGACAGGACTGAATCGGAAGATATCCTACTCACTGATTAACTCTGCCGACGGGCAGTTCTCCATTAATGAATTCTCTGGGATCATTCAATTAGAAAAGCCTTTGGATAGAGAACTGCAGGCAGTATACACCCTTACTTTGAAAGCTGTAGACCAGGGTTTGCCAAGGAGGTTGACAGCGACTGGCACGGTGGTGGTGTCAGTTCTGGATATAAATGACAACCCGCCTGTGTTCGAATACCGTGAATACGGTGCCTCCGTGTCTGAGGACGTTCTGGTTGGAACGGAAGTCCTCCAAGTCTATGCAGCAAGCCGGGACATTGAAGCAAATGCAGAAATCACCTACTCAATCATCAGTGGAAACGAACATGGAAAATTTAGCATAGATTCTAAAACAGGTAACTTATCATATAAACGAGAGGACACCCTTTATCCCGCCGAAAAACAGATTGCCCAGCACTTGACCTGACAGAGGGTCACTTGATCATGAAGCGTTTGTGAACATTCTAAAAAGATAAGACTCAAGTTTTCTTTGTATTTTTATTTTCAATGGACTTTAAAGTATTTTCAAAGATTTTAAACTGTGGTTCTACATAATAAAATACATTTCGGTTGTATTCGTTACAACTGTAAGCAAATTAAATAGAAAATTAAAATATCACACTCTAGTAGTCGGGTAAAGAGATAAGATATAATAAATTAGTGGAGATAAGACTGGGAGAGAATAGAGGACCTTGCATAATGGCTACTTTTCACCTCACCCCCACCCCCCGAATGGAAATCATGGGAAGTAGCTTCCCAAGGAAAACGGCGGTTTCCACGTCTCTGATCTTAGTTTCTATGGGAGCCTCTGATAATTTAGAAAGTTGACTTTTTTATTTGAAGTACTTTGAATCACACAGACTGGGCGACTGCCAACAAGGTCAAAAGTCGGAAGAGCTTAGACTCTTGCTACATAAATACTTCCATGGTCTTCTTAACTGGTGGTCTAAATAGCTAGAAGTCTTAGAACAGTGTAAAAAGTCGATCCTTTCAAAGTACATTTCATCGTATGTCACTATTTTCAGTGCGTGAGGATGCCCTTTAAACTATTTTTAACATGTATCAATAAGAAGGCGAAAAGGAAAGATCTTAAAGAGTTAAATCAAAAAGGGATTTTTTAAATGATGGATGTAAATAGTGGTTCTAGAGATTTTTTTTTTAAAAAAAAGGATGCATATTTCTATAAAACTATGAGAAAGAAAAGGAAATTAAAGCAAAGGAGGAGATGTTTTGTGTTTTTATTCAATTAAAGTCTATGATTTAGAAGAGATAAAAAGTATAGTCATTTTTATAGCAGGGGTGTTGATGATATTGATTGGGAAAGCAACTTAAACGCCATAAAGCATATCAATAAGTATCTAGGGATGGGCACGTTCATAATTTTTAATTGTTCAGCTAGGAAATTAGAAAACACACATAAATGGCAAGTAAACTTTTGAAGTGACAATGGGATTTTATTAGAAGTGTCTGTCTGACTCAAAGTAGGAGAAAGCAGTGGCATTTATAAGAGCTGGGCATAATCTCGATGTTCCACACAGGGGCCATATTTGTCATTGAGACTCTGGATTACGAAAGCTCCCACGAGTACTACCTGACTGTGGAAGCCACGGACGGAGGCACCCCTTCATTAAGTGACGTGGCCACGGTGAACATCAACGTGACGGACATCAATGACAACAGCCCGGTGTTCAGCCAGGACACCTACACGGCCGTGATCAGCGAAGATGCCCTGCTTGAGCAGTCTGTCGTCACGGTGTGTACCCCTCCCCTGCGGCTTCCTTCAACAGACGTTGTTGTTGTGCTCGTGGTTCTGTTTGTTTGTTTGTGTTAGCAAGATGGGTCTGGTGTTTTCCCTAGTGGCCTTCTTGGAAGATACAGAAATGTGTTTTGTTTGGCCAGTTACCGACTCTGTTACAAGTAATTGCCTTATATCAACACTGTTGCTATCAGACATTTGCTTCAAGACTTCTGTCCTGTCCTTAGCTGTCTCCTGAGCAAGAGCTGTCCTGTTTTCTAGGTGGTGGCTGACGATGCTGACGGACCCTTGCACAGCCACATCCGCTATTCAATCATCGATGGCAACCAGGGAGGTCCCTTTACGATCGACCCTGCCAGGGGAGAAGTGAAAGTGACCAAACTTCTCGACCGGGAAACGGTAAGTTGGAAACCTGGGCTTCAATAGTTGACAGATGACCAAAGCAGTGACTTAGAGATGCTTTGTATTCACACCTGCCAACTTGATGGGAGGTACCGACAGGCTAGACCCACCTTGTTCTTTGGGACTGAGAAGCCAGCTGTAAATACCTGAAAGGCAATTACAGAATGAAAATTCAGTGAGAATGTACGAGATGGGGCTTTATCCTTACGTGAAGGTTGGAGGATAAAAGTTTATAGTCAGGAAGAAACGACCGCTGGCGCCCGTGTTTTGAGGCAGTTCCAGAGCCAGACTCTGGATGTTAAATAAGAGCAGACGTCTGGAAAACGCCGGGTGCTGAGAGAAGGGAATTTCCTAGGAGGGGTTGCACGCATTGGGGCTTGGAGGTCAGAAGCCGCGGGATAATTTCGGGGATTTTATTCAGCTGTGTTGGAATGGAGCGATCACACAAAGAAGTGAGGAAGATGAGATAGGAAGGTGTTTTAGGAACAGATTTTGGACCGTGTACAAGACCAGGATCAGAAGTCAGGACTTGATGCTGCAGGCATGAGGGAGTTGCTGAATATTCATGAGTCCAGGGGTCCACTGGGAGACATAATTTGAAGATGAGTTCCAGGGTAGCTCCCGGCGTTGTTAAGAGCAGTGAGAGACCAGGGAGGTTGGAAAACCGGGGACAGTCTGAACTGGGAAAGGAGCAGTGACAGTTGAGTGACAAGACAAAAGCAGAAACTTTGTGAAGGAGAGATTAGGACTTGGAGCTTAGCTGTGACACTCCACGGGAAGCAGTGGTGCCCCGTGACTCCTTGTTTTCCGGTGTGCTGTGGCCAGGGAGGGACCCAAGAGGAGCAGGAAGGGAAGGCAGGTGTAAACTTAGCATGGGGACAGGTTATTGAATATGGTTTTTATCTTTTTTTTTTTTTTTTACAGGGACAGAGACAGAGGGATAGATAGGGACAGACAGACAGGAACAGAGAGAGATGAGAAGCATCAATCATTAGTTTTTTGTTGCCTTCGCGACACCATAGTTGTTCATTGATTGCTTTCTCACATGTGCCTTGACCACGGGCCTTCAGCAGACCGAGCAACCACTTGCTGGAGCCAGAGACCCTGAGTCCAAGCTGGCGAGCTTTTGCTCAAGCCAGATGGGCCCGCTCTCAAGCTGGAGAGCTCGGGGTCTCGAACCTGGGTCTTCTGCATCCCAGTCTGATGTTCCATCCACTGCACCACCCCCTGGTCAGGCGAATATGGTTTTTGATATACTGATTTTTAAAGGAAAATGGCATATTTGAATAAAATTAATTCAGCCAGTAATTGGAGAGGTTAGTCAAACTGAGACTTGAAAGCTGGAAATAACATGGCATAGGCCACTGGAGATGGTTATGGATGCGATCTGAGGTGTTAGGGTGCATGTGAGCAGGTGAGGAGAGACAGGTCAGGCTGGATATCTGTGTGTCCATCCATCTGTGCATCCATCCACCCACCCAAGCACTCACTCACCCTCTCACACTTAGAGCTGCCTCAGAGAGGTGAAGGAGTGAAGGAAGGTTTGGGGAATTAGAAAGACATTGGCGATAATAAAGAATGCAATTTGAGAGGAATTGTGGGTAGATCTGAACTCAAAGGATTGGGGGAGATAGTGATGAGATATCTCTATAAAGTCCCAATTAGTTAATTCTTCTCCTGACCTGTTACTTTAAAACAAAATTTTTTTTAATTAAATTTATTTGGATATAAAACAAAGTAACAAAAGTACAGACATACAAACAGAGAGCTGATAGACACAGAGACATCAGTATGGTGGCTACCAGAAGGGTAGGGGGAGGTAGAAGAGGCTAAAGGGGTCCATTAGATGGTGACCTGTTATATCTGAGCAGGGACTTGCCAAGAGCTTAGGAAGCACGACTATTATGTTTAGGATTGCAGGGCTGTTGAGCAGAACAAACTTTAGTATGTTTCACTGAAGAATGTCTCAGATCCGTTAATACACGAGTGTTCCTTCTAAGGTAGTAGACGTGATGGTCTGGTGTTTCCCAAGCTAGTTCCTTGTCAGAACCCTTTTCTGTTGGAGTATATAGCCTGACTCATGTCCTACACAGCGCACTCTGGGACTATGCCTTCTAGCTTCTGCCACCCCTCATTGGGGAAGAGAGAGCTTCACAGGAAACTGCCTTGGAAAAGAAGCTACTGTACTTGACTCCAATTTTTTTTTTTTTTTTTTTTTTAATAGGAAGTCATGAGGAGACAGTCTCTGGAGATGTAGATCATTGACTACAGTCCAAGTGTAAACTTGATGAGAGAGGGTGGGGGTGTCCTGAGGGTTGAAGATCATCAGTAAGCACTCAAGTCGGAAAACTGCTCAACGTCTGTCTGCTTGTTATTACAGCCTTTGAGCTATGTTAAGATTTTTTTTTCTAATCATCTGAATTACTCTTCTGTCTTAATTTTTGTAATCGATCTATACATTTTTCAAGCTTGGACACATTAACAGAGTACATATTGGAGAGGCATCAGAGAATCTAATCACTACTGGTGTCTTTCTCTGTTGAGCAAACTCGGTCTGTTTTGTAGCTACAGCATTGGCAGTGTGCTTGCTATAGGTACTTGGTGTGGGTCAGGGAATTGCCCGCGTACAGGACAGGACAGACAGTGACGGGTATTCAGATCTGCCCTTCCAGGGTATCAGGAGTACATTTCTGGTTAAACCCTGTTCTTTGGCCTCGTGAAAATGGACACGCCATCTCTTTGTCTTGTCCCCGAAAAGATTTCAGGTTACACGCTCACAGTTCAGGCGTCTGATAACGGCAGTCCACCCAGAGTCAACACCACGACGGTGAACATCGATGTGTCTGACGTCAATGACAATGCTCCTGTCTTCTCCAAGGGAAACTACAGCGTGATTATCCAGGTAACCTTGGGGTGTAGAGGGTTCATGGAACGCAGTCCTTTTGAAATGCGCTCCATGTCATCGGCCTCAGTTATTCGTCTGAAATGTCTTTCTTTTCCAAAGACTACATTATAGAAAAACGAGAAGAGTAAAATTAGAGGGGTCCTCATCAATACTAAAAGATGAGCGTGTTTGGGATGCAACCACGCTTTTCTCTGTTCCGTTTGTGCTTCAGTCTTTAGGATACTCTCACTAGCCTGATGGTTAATCTTCTGCTGGGCCTGCTCTTCCTCCTTCCTCTTCTTGACCTTCCTCCTCCCTCCCACTCCTCCTCCAGACAGCCCCTCTTCCGTCCCCTCCTCTTCCACTTCACTTCTTCATCCCTCGCCCGCACCACAGCGCCCCCTCCCCTCCAGCCCCTCCTGCCTCATTTTCTCTCCCTCTCCCTCCTCCTCCCTTCTTTCTCACAACCTCCCCCCCACACACCTCTCTCTCTCTTCCTTTCAAATGGAGCCCCAACAAGGCTTTGCTTTTCCTATATTTTATATCATAGAAAACTTGCATGTGTCTCTTACTGTAAAGATTTGGTTTTGTTGAAAGCTTTGTTTTGTTTTGTTATTGATCCTGTGCAGGAAAATAAGCCCATGGGTTTCAGTGTCCTGCAGCTGGTTGTGTCAGACAAAGATTCTTCTCATAACGGCCCCCCCTTCTTCTTTACTATTGAGAGTGGAAATGATGACAAGACATTTGAGGTGAACCAGCAAGGAGTCCTCCTGACGTCAGCTGCCATAGACAGGAAAGCGAGAGACCGTTACCTACTACGTGTTAAGGTACCGCCGTCTTTCTTGATGATCTTATTGTGGCTTCGTGGAGAAGGGCTGCTCTGGTGGTTATCTTCTTGCGTATAAACAGCTTGTATTTCGTGAGAAAAGAAAATGTACAGAATCAGGGTCCTTTTTGTTGTTGGCCATGCCTTCATTTTTTGCTCCCCTGCACTTTTGGGGGCTTGTTGATTCGTTTGTTTAATCATTGACCTGGATGGGGCTGAACTTCCATGTGAATTAGTGAAGGGGATAAAAAAAGAGTGTAAATCCTTTCCCTTGATATGCTTCTAATGTGGAGAAATAAGTACCTAATAATCGGTCCTTTTTCAGAACTTGAACACTGTGAATACATTTTTATTAAGTTGTAATCAATGACAGTAACAGTAGCGATTTTTTTCCCCTTTTCTCCCAGGTGGCTGACAACGGGAAGCCTCAGCTTTCATCTCTGACCTACGTTGACATCAGGGTCATCGAAGAGAGCATCTACCCTCCCGCAATCTTGCCCCTAGAGATTTTCATCACCACTTTCGGAGAGGAATACTCGGGCGGCGTCATTGGGAAGATTCACGCAACAGACCAGGACGTGTACGACACGTTGACCTACAGCCTCCACCCCCAGATGGACAACCTCTTCTCCGTCTCCAGCACCGGGGGGAAGCTGATAGCGCCCAAGAAGCTCGATCTGGGGCAGTACCTGCTCAACGTCAGCGTGACGGACGGGAAGTTCACCACGGCGGCCGACGTCACGGTGCACATCCGGCAGGTGACGCAGGAGATGCTGAACCACACGGTCGCCGTCCGCTTCGCCAACCTCACGCCGGAGGAGTTTGTCGGGGACTACTGGCGCAACTTCCAGCGGGCGCTGCGCAACGTCCTGGGCGTGCGGAGGAGCGACATCCAGATCGTCAGCCTGCAGCCCTCCGAGCCGCACCCCCACCTGGATGTCCTGCTTTTCATCGAGAAACCAGGCACTGCCCAGGTCTCCACCAGGCAGCTGCTGCACAAGATCAATGCGTCCGTGACCGACGTCGAAGACATCATCGGCGTCCGGATATTGGACGTCTTCCAGAAGCTCTGTGCGGGGCTGGATTGCCCACGGAAATTCTGTGACGAGAAGGTGTCTGTGGATGAGAACGTCGTGTCGACGCACAGCACGGCCAGGCTGAGTTTTGTGACGCCCCGTCACCGCAGGACAGCGGTGTGTCTCTGTGAAGGTAACAACACCCAGAGGTACATGAGCGTAGAGTTTCATGTACAGACTTTGAGGGTTACACGTTAGAGATCACGTTTCTTGAATTCCCTATTAATTAGCTCTTCGTTCTACCATCTTGTTTTGTTTTTTTTTAAAGAGGGAAAATGCCCGCGTATCCATCATGGATGTGAAGACAGTCCGTGCCCTGAGGGATCGGAATGTGTCGCTGATCCCAGAGGGGAGAAATACACCTGTGTCTGTCCAGGTGGCAAGTTTGGTCAGTGCCCAGGTGAGAGAGAGCCCGATGATGAGGCATACTATTATCTCAAGCTGTCACTTTCAGTGTTGCTAATCACTTTCTTCTTTAATGGAGGTGAAATGTTTTGTAAAGTTATGTTTCGTGTAGCATGTCACACACACAGATGAACGAAGCATGTCCGTCGTGATTTTCCCTTTCTGTTGTGAGAACTCACCCGCGTTACCAGTTTGATGTGTTCCCTTTTTTATCTTCAGTGCTCTTAGGAGTGTAGTCCCCCACACACAGATTTATTGTCCTTTATTCTAACAGCCTCTCTGTTTAAAAAGGAAACTAAAAAGTAGTATCGCACAGAGTCCACTGCTGCTTTCTTTCTTTCTGTTCAGTAGCGTGTTGAGGTCCTCTTTCCAAGTGGATACCTGTAAACCTAATGCTTTTTAATTCCTGGAGAGGGTTTTCTCACACGACTATACCACCATTTATTAAACGTTTTCTTAACGTACAGAGATTCGAGTTGTTAAAATGTCTCCTTCTGCTAAGAAAAAGGGCTCCTTATTTACGTCTCCTTGCATATTGGTGCTTCCACTTCTAAAACTAGGACTTATGACATCAAAGGTTTAATGACATTAAAACTTTTTTAAATATTTCATTATGTTAGTTTCCCAAAATGTTACATCAATTCCTGCTTCTCCCAGTCGTGTGTGAGGGCCTCGTTCACCATTCTCTTATCAATATTGAAGGTTTTCAATTAAAAAATAAATACTATCTAATGGGTATGAAATGGTTATCTAATTATTTTACTTTACATTTCTCTGGCTACTTACGAATGTTGTCTTCTTTGTTCGTTGCCTATTAACATTTTTTCTTCGGTGACTGGCCTGTTCATATTCTCTGCCTATTGTCTGGGCTATCTTACCTCTCTTATTTTCATGTGTGGAGCTCTGTGTATTACAGTATTAGGATTATCTGTATTCTGCTGTCTATGTATTATTGATCTTTTGGTTTGTTTAATAGTACCTTTTGTTATTTTGAAACTTAATTTCTGTTTTGTCAGTTGTGCATAACTTTACACAGCAATTTCCAACTCTGGAGGCTGATAACCATTTTCATCATTTGAGTCAGGATTGTTTCCTGTCTTGTTTCAGAAAGTTTCCCAAGCCACCTTGAGGATTTGTAAATACTTTTCCTAAATTGTCTTGTAGTAATTTTGCATGGATCATTTCTGTAGTTAGTTTGTTGTTTTAGAATTCATTTCTTTGCGATCCAGTTGTCTTAATTCTCTCCCGAAAGGAGATCCAAGATCGCATTAATCAATACGCTGCTATTTATTGAGCAACGAGGCATTTCCCACTGAGTTGAATTTCACAATGTTCCAAGTCTGCAGTAAAAACTTGGGTCAGTCTCTGGAGGGATGAAACCACACTTCTAAAAATATGCTTACACTTGGTTCTGATTTATCTTCTCCTGTGATTCACAGGAAGTTCATCGGCAACGTTTACTGGAAACAGCTTTGTGAAATACCGCCTGAAGGAGAATGAAAACAAGTTAGAGATGAAGCTGACCATGAGGCTCAGGACCTACTCTGCTCACGCGGTAGTCATGTACGCCCGAGGAACCGACTACAGCATCTTGGAGGTACGTTTCCGTACCTCACGTTATGGAAGACTTTAAAAATATTAATTCCACTTTATGTTCAGATGATCCATTTTTGAAAAAAAAAAAATAAAGTAAGTAAAATGGTTGAATTCCTCATGTAATTAGTTCATTGATACCTATACAGGTAATAGCCCGGAGGGGGGAGTGAGAAGCTCTCTTTGCTGTGTAGTAACTGAGAGATTTACTTCTGTTCGTCACAGACGTTTTTAGGCACATGTCACTGTTAACATTGAAACTTGTAAGTGATAATCCATCTTATTAATTTTATACAGAGATCCTGAGTAAATTCAGAGTGATAATTATCTTGCCTACCTTTTTTATTTATTATTTTAGAATGATTAACTTTTGACTTTTGCTATTACTTGATGGTAATACTGGTTGTTGTTCGATTGGTAGTTAATTATTAGTCACTTTCATGATGCTTTTTGGATGTGCAGTTGGCATTTGCACTTGATATCGCCAGAGATCCATTGTTATTTGTACAAGGGGCAAGTGAACAAGCCTGTGTGGTCTGTAGTACTTTACTTTTCTGCCGTCAGCTGCCCAACATACGTCTCCTTCCGAGTTTTGATCGGAGACTGTAATTAAGGATTCTGGGCAGTAACGGGAGGAACCGTAACTGTTCTTGTTGTAGATTCACAACGGAAGACTGCAGTACAAATTTGACTGTGGCAGCGGCCCTGGAATTGTGTCTGTGCAGAGCATTCAGGTCAATGACGGGCTGTGGCATGCACTGTCTCTGGAAGTGAATGGCAACTATGCTCGACTGGTTCTCGACCAAGTTCACACCGCGTCGGGCACAGCCCCGGGGACTCTGAAAACCCTGAACCTGGACAACCATGTGTTTTTTGGTGGCCACATCCGTCAGCAAGGCACGAGGCACGGAAGAAGCCCCCAAGTTGGAAATGGTTTCAGGGGTTGTATGGACTCCATCTATTTGAATGGGCAGGAGCTGCCTTTAAATAACAAACCGAGAAGCTATGCCCACGTTGAAGAGTGGGTGGATGTGTCTCCAGGGTGCCTGCTGACGGGGACGGAAGACTGCTCCAGTAACCCCTGCCAGAACGGCGGCATTTGCAACCCCTCACCGACTGGAGGTAGGCTTCCCAACGCTAGCATCGTATGAACGTTAGTGTGCGTGCCCTTGAGAGGAAGTGCCCACGTGTGCTTGCTTTTGCTCTTTTTACTCAAATCATACTGTCAGCTGTCGCGTCGGTGCTGGAAGTGAGCCGTGTGCGCCTTGTAAGCAGGAGGGCAGGCGGGCGGGGCTCCGAGTCCATCCAGCAGCCTGGCCGGCAGGAGAAGTCTGCCCTCTGGGCTCCGGGAACCACGGGCAGACCCGGGCGATTTAGAACGGGTCCCACTTAGTTCCTCCTGAGTGTCCCCCTTTATCCAGCACAGTGGGGCGGCTCGTCTTGTTTGCCGTTGACATGAGCACTGATCTTCCAGAAGGCCTTAGATCCCTCCTGAGGTGTTGCCACGATGGTGTTGAAGCCCTAGCATCGTGGAGGACTCTCTAAACCTGTCTGCCCACTTACCGGTGATAGAACACGGTTATGAAAATGACATCGTTACGCCTGAGAAAGAGCTTTGTGGAATGGATAGAGCAATAATCAAAATTACCCTTCTGTTAAGTGGGATTGCAAAAGACTTGTTTTTCTGTTGTTTCCTGTGGAGCGTGTCTGTGTATTCTATAGGTGAAGAGTAAGCCAGCTTGTCCCCACAGTAACACTCGGAGCAAAAGGGAATATTGTGCTCCTGTGTTACGTGTCCAGAGAGGCTGCCCTCACTGTGTCATCAGGGATTGTGTCATCAGGCATTTTCTTGGGATCACCGTAGCAGTAGGAGGAAAGGAACACAGAGACCTCATGGTGGCTCCCACAAGCTCTGAGCCCAAAGAACATCCCACAGCCACGACCCCCTTCAGAGGCTGGGCTGGAGAGGTGCAGCTCTGCGTCTTCCCCCAAGACTAGTAGTTGGATGCAGTGTCCACCACACCGAACCGTCAGCCTTCACAAAGTGAAGAGTCAGACTTTGTTTTTTCTTTTGCTCCTTTATACCGATTCGAAGAGCACCCTTTTGAAAATGATAGTTGATAATTTTCAAAGTGCTTTCCATTTATTATTATCTTATTTAAGTCCTTCAAAGCTTGTGAGCTGCAAATGAATTGAGATGTTAAGTACTAAGTATTGTCAGGACAAACTTCAGTGGCCACTCAAATAAAAGACTTTTCCCTGGTCTGTATGTTTGGCCCAGTCATCTTACATGGATTATGATGAACTAAAGCTAATTCTGCATCCTCTCTTTAGTTCTCTGTGTTTTGGTTAAACCAGCAGTGGCTTGTTGATCTAGGCAGAGGGAATGGGGATGTTACTAGCTTTTACAGGCCTGAGAGATCTAAATCTTCACCTAAACTTCGGTTTCCTCATACTTCTGTTTTGAGTCACGGAATGACAGGACTTTTTCGTTCCCTTGTGCTAATTTAGGTTATTACTGCAAATGCAGTGCCCTGCACGTAGGGACATACTGCGAGGTGAGCGTCAGTCCGTGCTCCTCCAACCCCTGCCTGTACGGTGGCACGTGCATCGTGGACAACGGGGACTTCGTGTGCCAGTGCAGAGGATTATATACCGGTCAGAGGTATGGGTAGTTTTCTTAACTTTCATAATGAATGACAGTCTTTTTAAAAATTTTACAGTAATTAGGTATGTAAAACAGCTACCTTCATTTGTTAGGCTTTCTGTTTGGCTGCATTTGCAGTAGACACGTTAGTTCATGCCTGTTCCTTATTCTTCAGGTGCCAGCTTAGTCCGTACTGCAAGGATGAGCCCTGCAAAAACGGTGGCACGTGTTTTGACAGTTTGGATGGTGCCGTCTGTCAGTGTGATTCTGGTTTTAGGGGAGAGAGGTAACTGGCTTCTTTCATGACTTTGTTTCTCTCTCTCTCTCTGTCATGTCCCATGGATTAACAGAAGCAACAAAACTCTATTAATTTGGACAATGTTGCTTCAGAATGTGATCATCTTTGTGTCAGCTCCTTCGATAATTTATCTTTTTATGCTTTAAAGTAAACATAATTGAGCAGATGAATATGATATTATAGTGCTTGGAAACACCAACTTCTGTACTTTCAGCCTATTGTGTATAAACAAAGCATGGGGTTTTTATTGCAGGAGGTAAATGTTTATGGAACAAGTGAGGTTATTGTGGTTTTTAAAGCAGGTGCTTTGGTCTGCTACCTTCGAGAGTGATGACAATGACATTTGTTCATTATATGCTGTAACTAACACTTACATAGCACCTGGAAACTTTTTCCAGCTTTCTCATTATCTTTTGCAACCCTTACCATAATCCTAAGAGGTGACCGTTACCTCTTCCGGGGAGAAAAACGAGGCACATAGGTGCCTGTTGTAAACCTTGAAAGAGGTAGATGTTGTCCCAGAGGCCGTTTCATTTTAGACTCTTTACCGATCCAGTTTAAAAAATTACCCAATGAACGATCTTCATAAACGCCTAGTGCTGGGCATTTGGATGAGCCTTGACCGCCAGACTTGTTAGGAGGCTTTAAGGATGACCTGCTTGCAGGTGTTCCCATGTGGTTTTGCTCTAGCTGTGGTTGTAGCCTTGAATTTTTACCACCAGTCATGTGGGCTCAGTTCATAAACTGACTTTCATAATTCTAACCCATTAATATTTAATATAATGGAAACAGATGTTTCGGTAATCAAAATTCTAATGCCGGGTCAGTAGGGGGTCAGTAAGTAGAAACATTTTATTAAAGGAGGAGGGGTTTGGGAAGCGTCCCATAGAGCTGCACAGGTCTAAAATACGCCCATTTGGAAAGGCATTGGGGAGGGATCGTGTATGTGAACTGTTGCTGAAACGCTGTGGGAGGATTTTAGTAGGTAGACACATTTTAAAATGGAAAACAGTTTCCTAGCTTTTCACATGTTTTATGGAACTGTTGTAATCCCCTGTGGGAAGATTTTCCTAGAAATGTAACCTAGCCTATTAGAAGAGTATACAGAATGTCATTGATTAGAGTGCACATTACAAATTTCTGGGTCAGAATTAGAAACAAACTGATGTTTACCCAATGAGTTTGATTTAGTAATCTGTTGACTCCTAGAAAAATGTCAGTTAAATATGAGCTTGAGCACAGGTTTATCTCCCAACGGTACACTCAGAGGATGGAAACCAATGATTGATTACTCCACAAAAGGGTTTTGTGTTGTTGTTGTTATCGTTGAGGATAGTGGGTTTTTGGTTGTTATCTATTGTATTTTGTTTCAGAATATGTTATTAAGAAAGGATTAGATTAGTCTTCCGTCTCTTAAGAAATTACAGGCCTGACCTAACCTGACTTACCTTGCAAAGGTCTCTCCTCATTCTCGGCTTCCTCGGCAGGTGTCAGAGTGACATCGATGAGTGTGCCGGGAGCCCCTGCCGGAACGGGGCCCCGTGCGAGAACACGCACGGCTCCTACCACTGCAACTGCAGCCACGAGTTCCGGGGGAAGCACTGTGAGGAGACGGCTCCCAATCACTACGTGTCGACGCCGTGGAACATCGGGCTGGCTGAAGGGATAGGAATCATCGTTTTCGTCATCGGCATATTCTTACTGGTGGTGGTGTTCGTCCTCTGCCGCAAGATGCTCGGTCGGAAGAAGAAGAAACGCCAGGCCGAACCTGAAGACAAGCGCTTGGGACCCACCACGGCTTTCATACAAAGACCCTATTTCGATTCGAAACTAAATAAAAACATTTACTCCGACATACCACCCCAGGTGCCTGTCCGGCCCATTTCCTACACTCCAAGCATTCCAAGTGACTCTAGGAACAATCTGGACCGAAACTCCTTCGAGGGCTCTGCGATCCCAGAGCACCCCGAGTTCAGCACCTTTAACCCCGAGTCCGTGCATGGACACCGCAAAGCTGTGGCCGTCTGCAGCGTGGCCCCCAACCTGCCGCCCCCGCCGCCTTCCAACTCGCCTTCCGACAGCGACTCGATCCAGAAGCCCAGCTGGGACTTCGACTATGACAGTAAGAACCACTTTTTCACCTCAATTTAATGTCACTGAGATGAACGGTGAGATGACAGGTTCGTTCCGACAGGGCCTCTGGTATTTCGAGTCCAGATGGGGCATCTTTGTTCGTGATCTGTATTACCCGAAGACCTTGGAATGATTTAAAAAACTTTTTCTGATGCCTAGAGCCCTGGCTGAGCATTGTGGCTATGATATTATTTCAATTAAGGAATTGAATCTAAGCCTGTTCCAGTTAATCTGGAAAGATCATTTCATTTCTGTACTTGGAATGGGCCCTCAACTACAATTTTGGGGATTTTTGTTATGATAAAAAAAATTGGGAGGGCATTTGTATGATAGGATTTAAAAAAAAAAAGAAAGAAAAAACAACAAAAAAAAACCTGTGGCCAGACACAACGATAATACAGGGGTGGACAAAAGTAGGTTTTCAATTCATGCGGAAAACAACATGCAGGTTAGGGTTACAAGGATCACTTTCCTAACTCAAAAGAATGTCCCTCTCAACTGTGAACTTACTTTTTTGCTCACCCCTGTATTTATACTGGTGGCCCAACATTTATCTGATGTTTTACGGAAAGCTCTGTGTGCCATTTTTAAAACAAAATTTTAGTTTCTTATATTGTCTGATGATACCCATCGGTAGGTTTGTTGAGAATTTCTATTCTGTGAGTCTGTAAGAATGTTACAGGTTATGTATTTGGGTTTTCTGGGGGCTTTCTGTTTTTGTTTTTCAAATGTTCTTCTTTCTTCCAGATGTTCTTTATTAAATGAATGTCATTTAACTACCAGTCTTGGTAGTGCTTGCCCTGTGTCGGATACAGCTGCTTGCTCCACGGGCCGGCTGTGTCCTCACAGGGCTTCCTGTCGCTTCTCCCTTTTAGCGAAAGTGGTGGATCTTGACCCCTGTCTCTCCAAGAAACCTTTGGAGGAGAAGCTCTCACACCCGTACAGCGCCAGGGAGAGCCTGTCCGAAGTGCAGTCCCTCAGCTCCTTCCAGTCTGAGTCGTGCGATGACAATGGTGAGTGGCAGCACTGTGAACCACTCTGGTCCCTTGCTGGCTGCTCAGACCGCTGCTCACGTGATGTTATCTATACACATACCATCGTAGATGCAGCCCCGTACCCTGATTAAGTCTCAGGATGCTTCCACATGGCACTTGGGGCCACTGTTAAACAATACCTTGTACAGACTTGCATGAACATCTGCTGGGGGAAATGTTTAGAATGTTCAGAATGGATTGATATTGGAACTGTAGCAACTTACCAATACTAGGGAAGAAAATATAATTAATTGAAAGATCATTTTTATCTTGATGGCCGATCTTATACTAACTTTTTTTCAGAAGAGAAAATGTTTAGTTTTGTGAGGTTTTTTAAAAAATAATAAAGCAATAAGAACTTTCTTGAGCATGCAACACTCACCCACACATCCACTCTTAGCTCTCACGCACCCCAGAGGAGACGGGAGGTCTGCGGTGTTACCTGTTACCTCCAGCAGCGCTTTTGATATTACAAGGTTTTATTTGTTTCTTCCCAACTCCCTGCGGCCCCAGCTCCCATTTGGATCAGAGCGTACTGACTGAGAGCACAGTTTAAGAGACTGCTAGTAAGTGTGCTTATCTTTCTAATGAAGCAAGAGTGCAGGCTATGTGTGTCTGAACTCCCCCCCGCGGGTGAACGGCATTGATAACCAGCTTCACCGCAGTCACACGCGCCAGTAGAGAAACTGTCAGTATGCAGTAGCACAGTCAAGTGAGTTTGCAGTGGAAAATTTCAATTCTCAGAATGGGTAAGGTTGACTGTAATTTTTCTATTTTGCATAAAAATATAATGTGTTTAAACGTTTCAAATATTCTATTGGTGGAAAGAAATAAGCTACTAATAATTATTGTACTTTTCTAAATCTAAAGTAATAGAGATCATAATAGCTTGCAAACTAAATTTTGCATACTAAAGATGGCCATAAGTGTATTTCATTCATTTCTTTCAAGGACGCTATTTCTGATTGATGTATCAGAGTGTACCTGTGTTTATTAGTGAGCAATGCAGCATATGAGCATAGCTTGGCTTACTGAACTAGCAACAAAATAGAATCATCTTTCTCTTAGGTTTAATTTTAAAATGTTATAATTGCCAGTTTTTATGTAATAGGTTATATACAGTGTGTCCATAAAGTCATGGTGCACTTTTGACTTTTGACTGCTCTCGCTCATGGTCAGAAGTGCACCATGACTTTTACGGACACACTGTATTTTTTTTTTTAAAGGGCTCTGTCCTGCCTGGGGGGGGTATAGGCCTCTCTCCCCCACCACCAGAGGAGGGTCTTCTGGGGTGGCCCCTGTGCAGTGCCAGCCTACTGTCTTTTTTTTTTTTTTCTACAGCGACAAAGAGAGAGTCAGAGAGAGGGATAGACAGGGACAGACAGACAGGAACAGAGAGAGGTGAGAAGCATCAATCATTGTGACACCTTAGTTGTTCAGGGATTGCTTTCTCACAGATGTGCCTTGACCGCGGGCCTTCAGCAGACTGAGTCACCCCTTGCTGGAGCCAGCGACCTTGGGTTCAAGCTGGTGAGCCTTGCTCAAGCCAGATGGGCCCGCGCTCAAGCTGGCGAGCTCAGGGTCTCGAACCTGGGTCTACCGCATCCCAGTCCTATGCTCTATCCACTGTGCCACTGCTTGGTCAGGCACGGACACACTGTATTTCAATTCCTCCTGCTCTTTATAAATACATGTCAGAATTTATTTATTTATTTACTTACTTTATTTTGACAGGGACAGAGAGAGAGAGAGTCAGAGAGAGGGACACATAGGGACAGACAGACAGGAAGGGAAAGAGATGAGAAACATCAATGCTTCGTTGTGGCACCTAAGTTGTTCATTGATTGCTTTCTCATACGTACCTTGACTGCAGGGGCTATAGCAGTGTGAGGGACCCCTTGCTCAAGCCAGTGACCTTGAGCTTCAAGCCAGTGGTGACCTTTGGGCTCAAGCCAACAACCATGGGGTCATGTCTATGATCTCACGCTCAAACCAGCAACCCTGCGCTCAAGCTGGGTGAGCCTGCCCTCAAGCTGGGGGTCTTGGGGTTTCGAAACTGGGTCCTCTGCATTCCAATCTGATGCTCTATCCACTGCACCACCTCCGGGTCAGGCCAGGATTTTCTTTATTTCCTAATTCTTTTCCTTGAAACACCATTCTTTTTTAAAAAAACTAAATACTTTTAATAATAAATTACAGTCAACTTAGTTATAAAAGTTTAATTACCGGATAATACAATGTGGTGATGGGGGGAGATATATTCAGGAGATTCTATTTTAATCTTTATTTTAATTTCTATCATTATCAATTATACACTTAAGTCTGTATTAAAAATTTGTACTTCATTTATATTTTTAGTTTTCTAAGGCTATTGTAACAGATTACCACAAACACGATGGTTTAAAACAAGGTGAATTAATTGTCCTAGAGTTCTGAGGTTTAGAAATCTCACATTTGTCTCAATAGTTAATATGATGTCAGGCCACTTCCTTCCTGGGGAATCCAGGGGAATGGGATTCCTCACCATCTCCGGTTTCTAGAGACTGCGCAGTCTTGGCTCATGGCTTCTCCGTCTTCCAGAGACAACACTGCGTCTCACTGGCCATCCCCCTTCTCCCTCCAAGCACAGCTGGGAAGGGTCTCCCTTTTTAAGGACCTTTGAGATGACATTGGGTCCACACAGGTGATTCAGGAAAATCTCCAGCTCTTTAACATAATCCAGTCAGCAGAAGTCTCTTGCCAGGGATGGTGACATAGCCATAGGTTCTCAGGGTCAGGACGTGTGGACATCTGTGAGAGCCATCTTGCTGCCTGCCACACGGGTGCTTACTCATCTTGGCACAAATTCTTTAAAACAATCTGATACACAAAAGAGAAAGGACTTCACACAGGAAGTGGCCAGGCAGACAGTCTGCATTTTTCCGCTGGTATGTTAGCTTACCAGATGTTAGTTAACCTGTCTAGAAAAAGACAAGAAATTTGGGCTGGATTACACAGAATTTAGACAACCCCCGCCCTTTATTGGTATTAATATTGCATATTTTACCTTAGTATGTAGCTCTTTAAATTTCTTTTCGTGGAACAATATATAAGTTCATTAAACGGACCCATAAAAGTGTCTTAGCAAGTATTTTACTCTTTGAATGTGTAGCCTTTTACCCAGGAGATGTTGAAATAAGGATTATTTTTGTCATGACTTGATCCTTGTTACTGTGACAAAGTTTATAGCTAAAAATTCTTTTTCCTGAATTACAATATAACATGGTTACTCTATTCTTGTGACTAATACTTACAAATATATAGCTTGATTAGAAAGCCCTCTGAGATACATAACTAACAGAAAGAGGGCAGGAGTCATGCATAATTATGTTACGTAGTTAAGTATAAGTATTCGCTTCCCATCTTTAAATTATGAGGTAGAAATAATGTAATCTTGTTGAATGCACTGTGTTCTAACTAATTGAAGATTTTCCTAATTTCCTCCCTTTGTGCCTTTTCACAAGCTTCCGTAGTGACTGTAATACACCTTGTCAGTTCCATGGCTGACACGGTGACTAACAAAGGTACAGTCATCACGCGTGTGCTCTGTGTTTGTGTTACGGTGACTGTCACTGGAGCAGTGTGCTTTTTTGCCTCTTGTAGTGTTACAAACAATTGTCTGTGTTTTTGAGGGGGCTGAGTACTTTCATTTTGTGCAGGTGTGTGTGTACACAGTCCAGATCCATTGCAAAAGTATCTTTATCTCTGTTGTGTGTCTTTTTGTTGCCTCTCGTCATTTGTAGTGAATTTCCACAGCATCAGAAGTCACCCAGAGGGATCCTGACAGCTTACCTTGATACGGCACAATATGAAGAAGTTTAGAAGTAATTCTGACTACCTAACACAATTTTAATATAAAAAAACTCCTGTTCATCTGAATTAGAATAGGGCCCAATGACCCACAGCTTTCTCTAAATTCCTGTCACGGAGACTTCCCTTCTGGAGTTCCCCCATGTGTGATCAAGGAACATGGCTGAACATAGCAGAAGGCAGATTTTCATCTCTCTGTCCAAAATTATAAGGAAGCACATTGGCCACCGCCCTTAAGATTACTTTAAGTTAAACTAGCCCTTCCATAGTGTATTGCAGGGGAGTCATCAGGTCGCCCAGGCTGCAGTTGAATGAGATCGCCTGGAGGGCCTGTTTGTTCAAAGGCAGCCACCTGGCTGGGCCCCCCACCCGAGTTTCTGATGGAGTCTGTCTGGGTTGGTCCTGAGAAGCTGCATTTCTAACACATCCCCAGTTGATTTTGATGTTACTGCCCTAGATCTAGATCGTACTTAAGAGAACCAGGGGCATCGACCACCAAGAGGACATAAAGCCTAGACGACCTATTTTGCCAGGACACGTATGTTGTCAGGATTGAGGTGAAAGGAAGAATGGTTTTGTGCCAGACTGGAGAGTGTGAACTCAGTGTTGCTGATCACAGCGACTGAGGAGGCTTACGCCGATTTCCCTGAGGAGTGCCGTGGTTTTTGTTTGGTGAACCAGCGAGTAATCTGTACTTGGTCCCTGTGAATTTTAGTTTTACCAGGATGAGACTCTAATACTTTTACTATTGATGGAGTTTAAGGCAGCAGAACTGAAACAAGTCTTTCACTGCCACCTCCTTTATTGAAAGTATTTTTGGCACATTTAGAAATATTAATTGAATTTAAAAATCTTAAGAATTATTGAGTGCCTATTTATTAACAAGTGTTGTCAATCTTTTTTAAAAGGAATTAGTGCATTTTTAGTAGACTTTTTAAAAATTGTATAGATGCATGTTAGCTAAATAAGAGTTTATTCCGTTTTTAAAACCACCATTGTCTTTTTAGTTTTTTTATTTAAGCCCCTAGAAGAGAACCATCAATCGAGTCTTATTTGTTCCAAATTATTTTATTATGTGGGTTTTCAAGAACATTGTAGAAGGCATAGAAAGCATTTAGAAAATCACTAAGGTAACCAGACTTCTCTCATGAGTACCACTTTCACAATAATAAGAATCCGGTGAGAGCTAACAGAGCTTGACTTGCATTATCTTACTTAATCCTCATAACCGTAAGGGATTTCCACCCTCATTTCAAAAGCAACAGCCTGCAGGTTAGCCAAGGTCAGCAGCCTGCCCTGCGGCTGTGAGTTACGTTGTGTCTGCTTTCTCTCACGCTGGGGTTCTGTGTCTATAGTGGCAGTGTGGACAGTGAGCGGTGAGTGTGGCTGATGGTACCTCCAGGGAAAGGTGACCCACATTTTCACTCCAGGTGGGGCGGTTCGGAGAGCTTTGCTTTTATAGTTGCTTAGAAGTATCTAAATTCGTTCCTGAATGTCTGAGTTTAATACACTTCTGAAAGCCATAATGCTTTTATGAAGTATGTATTATGTACCTTTAGATATATTTGGACTATTACCTGAGGAACCCAATACTCCCTGCTATTAGACAAAAAATGACTTCATAGTATTTTCTCAGTAGCATGAAGGTATAACTTAAATTTTTCAGTCAATGTACATTTTGTTGGAGACGATATATGTTATTTTAATTCCTAACAAAATTCTGTGTTTTCAGGTTTAAGTCGCCAGAAACAAGGGAAAGAAAGTAAAATAATCATTGAGTTGTCTGGCCAAATCGCTAGTTCGTCATCGGTCATCTCATTTTCTCCATTCTCATGTCCCGTTATATCTGTGCTACGTACCCCTCTCCGCCATTGGGAATTCTCATAGCTAGTGGCTTACGGGCGTGGTCCGGGCTGCCTGGGCCTTTGTAAACAGTGGGCGTTGTGTTATGAACTTATCTTGACTGCCTTTCCAGCCATCTTCTGTTTTAATTACAAATGTTTTCTTTTCTCTCTACTCTGCCACCAAAAGAGTCTTTGGCTGCTCCCGACCTCAGCAAATCGAGAGGTGACTTATGCATGCCAGTTGTTCATTGATACTCACTAAAAACCGCTGGTAGCGATCTGAACCCAGCGCGGCCTTGTTGCTTGGGGGATGCTTCACTTGTGCACTTGGGGGGTGCTGCAGTCGCCACGTCCCCCCTTGTCCATGCCCTGCATTCTGAACGCCATGGCCTCACCTTGCCCTCTCTGTCGAAGGATTTCAAAAATTTGAATCAGTTCAGTTAAAAAAAAAAAGTCCTAAGGGATAAAAAAAACACCTCCCACATTGGGAAGGTTTTGTTTTTTAAAGAAACAGTTTCCCGTGATCTAAAATGGTCTGTAAACTTTTTAAAATAACAAAAATTGATTGATAGGGTCTGTCAAAAACATGGTATGTTTCAGCATTTGATTGCATTTTGCTTGATTTGGAAGCATGCTTTGATATGCATGTATATTAATATAGTCCATTGTATTTTTAGGGCCCATGGAAAATAGGATTTTTTATATTAAGTTTATGATTTTATTATTATTATAGGAAGTTTATTTTTAAAAGTTCAGCATGTTAAAGATTACTGTTGCTATTTTAAAGTCCCGAATTTAGAAAGTGAGCCTAGTTTATAGAGGTTCTCAAAATCCCCCCCGGGGGGTGGGGGTGTCTTCCAAGCAAAGACCCAGGGTTTGCAAATATGAGCGGGATGTGCGCCAGGCCTTCGCCTTTGTGTGGGATGTCCTGGGAGCAACACTCTGAGCCCTGTTGTTTTCTCTTCTCCGCAGGCTATCACTGGGACACATCAGACTGGATGCCCAGCGTCCCTCTGCCAGACATACAAGAATTCCCCAATTATGAGGTTATCGATGAGCAGACGCCCCTCTACTCTGCAGATCCCAATTCCATCGACACAGACTATTACCCTGGAGGTTACGACATCGAGAGCGACTTCCCACCCCCGCCGGAAGACTTCCCAGCGCTGGACGAGCTGCCGCCCCTGCCGCCGGAGTTCAGCGACCACTTCGAGTCCATCCACCCCCCCAGAGACATGCCCGCCTCGGGCAGCTTGGGCTCGTCCTCCAGAAGCAGGCAGCGCTTCCACATGAACCAGTATCTGCCCAATTTCTACCCCGTCGACATGTCCGAACCTCAGAAAGCAGGCACCGGGGAGAGCATCACGGGCAGAGAACCCTACGCCCCATACCCGCCAGGGTACCCCAGAAACTGTGACGCCCCCGCCGTCGAGAACCTGCCCCTGACCGTGTACGCCTCCACGGCCTCCTGCTCCGACGTGTCCGCGTGCTGCGAAGTGGAGTCCGAGGTCATGATGAGTGACTATGAGAGTGGGGACGACGGCCACTTCGACGAGGTGACCATCCCCCCGCTGGACGCACAGCAGCACACGCAAGTCTGACGCCCCGACTCCCCCCAAGTGCCTGGACTCCAGTGACCTGGAGAGGATAGGACGGGCTGCACCGAGCGGGTGGCCCGGCCTGCGGACCTGCTAGCCAGTTCCTGTCCTGACCTACTGTAACGGGAGGAGGTGACGTCGTCGGCCGTGCCATTTCAGAACCTTTTTTTCCCCCTTTCTTTTGTATTTACGTTTGTCTGTGTTAAGATACTGAAACAGAAATCGGTCTTATCATCTTGTTAGCATGATTCATGTATTTATATAGATTTGATTATTTTAAATTTCCTGTTCTTCCCTCCCCCCACTTTTTTTTTTTTTTGTAAATTTTATGTACAGATTTGATTTTTCATAGTGTTAACTCAATTTTCAAGATATGTTGTGGATTTTTTGTTTTTGGAACTGAATTTGGATGGTGTTAAGTATCATTACCTAGCACCCTGATCTTTTAATATAACCAGGGTTTCACTATATGTCTTTTCTCACCGAAGCTTGCCATTTTATTAGTACATTTCAATGTAGTCATTCATTTCTAGCTGTACATAGGATGAGGAAAGATCAGATCCATGACGTCTTAAATGGGTTGCTGTATTTTAGAATTATAAAACATTTTTCATTATTGGAAAGTGTAATGGGGACCTTCTGCATAACTATTCAGAACCAAAACCATCATGACACAGTTTTTATAGTGTCTGTATATTTGTGATGCAACGGTCTTGTAAAGGTTTTTACTGAAAACTACCATTAGGCAGTCTTTCTTACTGACAATAAATTATTAATAAAATACTTTAGCTTTACTGCCTATTTTTCTTTTATATTTAAATTCATGTTAATGATTTAGTTAATGAATTGAGAAAGAAGGATGGTTGGATGGATGGATGGATGGGTGGATGATGAAAAAAATTGCTTTTTGTAGCTTAGAATAAGTGAGGTCTTTCCAGTAGCCAAAACCAGCGATGCTTACAGATGTAGCCACTAGGTGGCAGTATATGGCTACGATACTGCTTAGAAGTCTAGGTAGAAAAGTAAACAATACTCATATAATATTTTCTAACTAAAACTTTAAGAAAGTTACCCATACATTTTTTTATATTATTATAATATATTGGCCATAATTTGAATGCTTTTATGGTTTTCACCCATGATTTATATCAAAAACAAAGTCTCTATGAAGCATTTTATCTGTTGTCAAAGAACTCATTCTACTTTTATATGATTTAATGTGAAATCAAGATGCTATTTTCCATGGGCATTTATACAGTCAAATCCATCCATTCATATGACAAATATTTATTCAGTATCCACCATGTGCCAACCTCTGTGATATAAATTACAAAGAATCAAACATTCTCAGAACTTTGGAAAGATACTCTTTTCCTTTAAATAAATATCTTATTTTATCAAATTATATATATATATATATACACACACATATACATACATATATATATATATGCATATATAGTGCAAACTCAAAGAGGTAAGATGTATTTAACAAAAACAGCAAATTCATGCACTCTATAGCTTGTTAAAAAATATAGATTTTTAAGTGTATATATTATTTCTTGAGTTGCTAATTTTAGGAATTGCTTATTGACTCAACATGCTGTTAGAGGAAGACCTTAGAAGCTAGGAAAACCTGTTACTCTGGTTACCCCACCCTCATTGGTGATAGCGTAATTTTTGGATAATCCATACACGGTGTTTTCATTGTTTCAATTCTGTAAATTTTCACTGTGGAGCTAAGGAGTGTATGATATTTATTTCCATTTCCTTTGCAACTTTTTTTTTCTCTTAAAGAGTTGCTTTCATCTTTATTTTACTTATGTTTTTTTAATTTGTGACCATTTCCTTAATTTATTAAAAGAATATTTTGAGGTCACCTACCATGTATTATTCTACATGTCCAGGCAGGAAGCCCCTCCCTTGGGTTTCCCGTGGCTGGGCAGGTAGTAGAAGACAGGGCCTGCAGTAAAACACGTGTTGTGTATGGAGTGATGACCACTACAGAGGAAAATCGGCATTTGGGAAGGAACAGGTGTCGGGGTGGAACTAAAAGCTTGAGAAGGCAGAGAGCCTCAATGGCAAGCTGGCATTTGATTAACATCCGTAAGCTGATAAGGGAGATGCCTTGTGACTCCTGGGACATGAGCATTCCAGGCAGAAGAACCGTTGATACAAAGACCTTGAGGTTGGGAAGCCAAAGAAAATGGGAGACCAGCATGGCGTCACATGGATTTGTAAAAGGCCTCTTAATCCGTGCGGAAGCTATTAGAAAATCTTGGCTGGTATCTATAGAGCTTTTCTTTGAAGAGGCTGAGTTTCTCCAGAGGAGGGACCTTCCTTTTCCTGCGTGGGAAATGTCCTTATTTTCGGGTCTGCTTGGTAAGAAGAACACTTAGTTCCCCAGCTCTCGTTCGTGTGAACTTTTCTGCTCCCTTCTCTCCGCCTGTTGTCACGGGGTCTGCTCAGAATGGGGCTGAGACAGGCCGATGCCTGGCGTTGGCCCCGCCATCACCCGCTCTCCAGGATGCCTAACACGTCGCCGCTGCCTCCTCTGCTTCCGGCTCTGCGGAGGCACCTTCAGAGGGAGCGCCGGGGTGACCTGCCTTAGGGTGGACAAGAACCACTCGCTCGCATTGGAAACAGCTGTTGAACTCCCCTCCCCACCCTTTCCCTGTTCCGGATTTTCAAGAGAAGAAGAAATGGGGCAGAAATACAAGACTCCGTTTAATGAAAATACTAGATGATGTCGGGAAATCGGGCTCGGCGTTGCCAACAATGTCCTGCCATCGAGTTCTGCCGACTGTTATTTACTCGTAGTTAAATCACGGGTCAGGGGCCAGGTTATTAATAGAGATTAGGAGAAGCTGTGACTTGGGATTCTTTCCCTTGTGATGTCACAGAGGGCAGGGGAACATGGTCCTTGGGGGGGAGGAGGGCAGGGCTCTCTCCCTCCTTAGGAAGAGCCCCGCTTTCAAGGGAGCTTTCAAGATTTAGATGTGAGTACTCTGAAGGCTGTAATAACGTGATCCTGAGAACGCAGAGCGGCTCATGAAAATCGGCTAATTACGAGTATACTGGACCTCCTTTCTCTCCCGTAATCTCCTTGCGTGCATTAAACAGGGGGTCCCGCTGTGCTCATTCATCTAACAACTATCCACTGAGCTGTCACGGCACGCCAGACGCTGCCAGGCCCCAGAGATGCTCACTGATACCTCTCCTTGTTGCCTGTAATAATTCTGGGACCAGTCTCTCACTAGGCGGAATAGTTCAAACACCTTACATGGTTGAAAACATTTCACATAAGAAATATAAGACATTTGAAATGTGCGTGTTGCCCTTAATGATTAATAAACTCCAAGAGTGGGGGAAACACCTGCTTCCTCCATGGCCGCCTGTTAGCGTTTCAGCTTCCAGGGGCTGATACAGAACGAGCCCCAACAGCCGGCCGTGTGCCCAGCACCGATGCTCAAGACCCTGGGCACCGGGGTCTGCTTCTGTTCAAGTCATCACCAGGCAACATTGGAAGGCAGTTGGTCTCTTCATTGTGTCATTTGCCTGCAAAAGGAAAAGGTTTAGACACCGTATACGTATACATGTGTGTGTGTGTGTGTGTGTTAAAAAAATCCTAAAACATCCATACTGTATTATTCCCAAGCATCTAATGTATAGGCTATATGGTAGAAACTATCACTTCAGACACATTTTCTTAATATTTTTGAAATATAATCACGATTTGTTTTTAATTGCCATTTTATAAACCACATTATTCTGGGATTAAAAAAGTTTTTGAAAAAGCACAAGATGATGATCCTAACACCCTGAAACAAATGCATTATCTTATTTGTGTGCCTAATCTGATTGTATTTTCTGAGGGCACTACCTAAATTTGGCTCACAAACTTGGTGTCTTGTATCCAATTTTGTATCCTGCTTCTCCCACATGAGGGCATAAATGATCCTTTTTAGGACCCTACAATAAATGCCTTTGTAAAGGGCTGCATACTGTTTCATAGTATGAATTTATTTATCACTTGTTTATTTATGTTGCTGGTTTTAAGATGGCTTTAATTTTTCAGAGCAATCCCAACATTAACATTATATATTTATTTTTGCTCTTCTTTCAGGACAGATTTCTAGATATGGGGATTATTTGTTTTCAAATATTCCGTAGAATAGAACAAAATTCTAGAACGACAACATTAAAGCTTTGTGTGCTTACATGTCCTGATCGGTGGCTTAGTGCTCTGCCGTGCTCTCGGTGACGAGTGTTCTTCTCCTGCCTTTTCCATGTCGGCACGTGGAGAAGATGATCACGTTTTCATGGTGTCGTGGGACGAAGGGAGAAGGCGGCTCTAACCCAGAGCTTCCAGCTGTTCCTGTGACGCCCTGGGTTCCTCCCACCTGCCCAGAGCATGGGAGGTAACACCTCTGTACGAGACAACTCTGGTATAGAGATGTCTGCTCTTTTCTCTCCCTGTGAGTTTATTCTATGAAAAATAAAGTCTAGACAAGAACCAGGTTGTCTTCGTAAAGTTAGCTTGAGTTTTTATTCATTTTTCAGTGACTTCATATGAATGTATCATTGAGGTTTGTCGTCTGCCAGACCGGGGAAGCTCTCCCGCCTCCCTCGCCCACTGCCCCACCCCCCATTTCCCCGGCCTGCTGAATCTGGCCAGTGACTTTCTGAAGGTCAGCACGGGCTGCTTTTGCGCTTGGCTTGTGGACTGGCAGTGGGTGTCACTTCTGATTGCCTTTCATCAAAGGCATTCATTAGGTTCAATTTCAATTAGTGCACCAGCTGAGAGCGAGTGCTGTTTGTCAGAATTTAATTTCCCCACTGGCAGTTTACTGCCTCGACTGCAAGCAGAATGAGCCACTTGTAAAGAATGACAAGTATTTTTTTTTCCTCAAGAAAACCTGGGCTTGTATGAACACGTAGGTAACTAATATACTTGTCACTGTGCTGTTAGAAAGTGGCCATATAAAAGGCTACATTTTCAAATTGTGCTCGACATAAAGGAGAAAGAAAATGGGTGGCACATTTGAATGGAAATGTCATTGGACCAAATATATTTTGTGAAGAGCTAATCACGCAGGGGCTACACAGAAGCGGTGATGAATGCGAACTCTGTGATCTTAGATCAAAGCCATTATCCAATCATCTCAAGGCGTACGATGAGAATCTTGAACTGTCTGATGACTATTGCTTCAGTTCATTTTAACATTTATGGATACTACCTAACAGGTGTAGGATAAGAGGAGGGTATAGGATAAAGGAACAGCAATCTATCCAGAGGTTGTGTCAACCCCCTCACACCTGTCTCAAAGGCTTCGGGGCTCAGTCCCGCCTCTTTGCAAACGTGCAACGTGCAGTGTTCACTGTCAGACATGGTGGCAGGTGGAGGCTGAATGCAGCTTGTGAGCCACAGACCTGAGTTCAAAACTGTGCCCCTGGCACATTTTTTTAATTTTTTTTTTTTTTTTTAACAGGGACAGAGAGAGAGTCAGAGAGAGGGATAGATAGGAACAGACAGACAGGAACGGAGAGAGGTGAGAAGCATCAATCATTAGTTTTTCGTTGCCGTCACAACACCTTAGTTATTCATTGATTGCCTTCTCACATGTGCCTTGACTGCGGGCCTTCAGCAGACCGAGTGACCCTTGCTGGAGCCAGCGACCTTGGATCCAAGCTGGCGAGCTTTTGCTCAAGCCAGATGGGCCCACGCTCAAGCTGGCGAGCTCGGGGTCTCGAACCTGGGTCTTCCGCATCCCAGTCCGCCGCTCTATCCACTGCACCACCGCCTGGTCAGGCGTCACTGGCACTTTTTAACTAGAGGATGTCAGACCAGCTATTTCACTTCTACTTAACTTGTTTTTTTTCAGCTGAAAAGGAGGCGCACTAGAGCTCCACAGAAGTTGTGTGGCATCAATGCTAACAACCTGGTTCTTCCTGAGAGCTCATGACACAGTCTGCATCCATCCAGCGACCCTGATGATATCCCCACTTTCCAGACCAGGAAACTGACGTGCAGAGAAGTGAAGTTTCCGAAGGTCACCCTGCTGGGCAGTGTGGCAACTGAAATTCAGAGCCCCGACCTGACTTCAGAGCTCCTTCCTGCAAACCTAAACAGCAGTTTGGGCGCAAAGTTGGTGTTGGATCAATTATTATGGCAAAATGGGTTCTTGGGGTTCAAAACTGCCTCATCCCAACCCTTCCTTAGTCAGTACGTGATGAACTGTATTTAACCTTTAAGTTGATCAAACAGAAGCTCGTTACCATAGGAGCCCATTAGCAATGGAGGCAGGAACCAAAACAGAAGACCACAAGCCCAGGCCGGAGCCCTGGTACCCAGCTTCAACAGAAACTGCCAGAAGGAGGCAGCAGAGTGTAAAACTAAACCTCTCAGCCCTGCTCAAGGCAGACTCTCTTATCTGACTCTGCCCACATGCATCCAGGTGCTTGCAATAAATCCTCTTTTCTACACTTTGGACTCCTGCAGGGTCGGAAACCTTTCATAAATGCTTTTTTGTCGTTGTTACTGTTTTCTTTCCCTCTCATCCTAATCTTCAAATATGCAATTTAATAGTCTATTTAAAAAAAAAAAAATGTATCCAAAGAAAGATTAGTGTGCTAAGTGTCCCTACAGAACATTATACAATTCACAGAAGTTTCCTAAACTACTGGTTTAAATCATTTGACAAATGGACTCTAATCCAGATGAGGTTTGGTCATTTCAGTTCTCGTTTTCCACCAATTCAATGACTTCAGCCCTGGAGACTTGGTATGGTGTGGGTGCAGTGAAGTCTGAAAACACTGCTTCTGCTGTTCATTTATCCAAAAATTACTGCTGAATTGCCTGCTAGCCAGTGAAAGCCGGAAGCATGATGTGTGCTCCCGTGAAGGATGAACAAGGTCAAGTCCCTGCTGTTTAGGAGGAATAAGATGAGAGTGGTCAGGGTCACGTTCCCAGCTCGTGCCCTCTCGTCCCCCACCCTGCTTCATTTAACAAAACAGGAATAGTACTCTCCATTTCACCTTGGCTCCACATGCTGGTGCTTCTCAGGCTCAGGTGCCCCTCCCATCATTCACTAATTCATTCATTCATTCATTCACTCAGTTCCATTTATTTCGTGGGCTGCACTAACAAAGATCTGTTTCACTCAGCCCTTTGCTTACACCCTGTGCAGCACACCAAAGTGAACAAAGCTTGCACATGAGCAATCATGGCCTTTGACTGAGAAAAATAATACCGTATCTGTGTGGTCAAGGGTTGTATGCAATGAAGCAATGCGTTTAATAAAAACTGTGATGTGGAGTGCTTTTTTTTCTCTCAACCCCTAAGAAGCTCTAATGTATGTTACTGCTGAAATAATAACAGTTACATGTTTGGAGTCACAGAGTAAATCAAAATCAAAAAGTTTTCCTTATTCCTTGCGAGTTTTCTCTATGTTAACCTGAAACTAAAGTGGCGTGATTCTAATTAAGTCCTGTGTGTCAGGCAGTACTTCAGGGGTGACAGTAATTGGGGGCCAGGGAATTATCTGTAAGTAATTTGCAGTTAAAGACAGCATAACAAACACAATTTCTCCCCTCCTGGGTTTGATGCTCTCATTCCCTCACATAAGGAAATAGGAACAGAGAGTGGAATCCCTTAGCCTCCAGGCGACATGGGTGGTGGAGGCGGGTTGACATGCCCTGCAGCTTGGAACGGTGACGCAGTCAGCACCCAACTCTGCCTGCTTCCCTGTTAAACCATTTGTCACCTGTAAAAGCATTTCCATGTGGTGAGCTCCTTGTGGCAAGTGTCCTTCCTTAATGCACACAGACACAGCCATTACAATGCTGTATGTGTGTGTGTGTGTGTGTGTAGGGGGGTGTTACACAATCATACTTCCTGGGGTACGACTGTTTAAAGTGGCGGAGGCTTTCTGGAGAAACTTGACCTTGGCTCAGATCAGGTCAACTGCAGTCCCTCACTGGAGGCTTCAGAGGAGGCCTCGGCTCTGCCAGGGAGGAAGTCCTGATGCACATTCACTGCTACACCAAGGAGGCCCTGCCGCTGGAATCCTTGGTACGCCAGTAGAAAAATTCTAACATCTGCGGGGATTTGTGCTTTGTGTGTGTTTGTGTGTGTGTTTTTGTGTGTCTGTGGGGGGGGGGGGAGTGTTCTATGCCACTTTATCATTTTTCATTTGGATATAGTAAGCTATATTCAAATTTATTTCTTTGTAGCCTCTTCTCTTTAGATGACAGAATAAAACAAAGGAGGTGTTTTACTATGTACATATTTAGCTGTTATGTTCGGTAATGTTTTTGCGGGGTGGCAGGTGAATCGATAAACAAATTAGCGAGGCAGTGTCTGACAGAGCCCTCTCTAGCCCTCTGCAGTGACAAAGCCCCTCCTCAGTGCCAGCTTCCCTCCTTCCCCTGACATTTGCTAGTGGCATTCCCCTCTTTTTGAAATGAGGCCACACCCACCTTTTTCTGTTTATCCAAACCCTTCTGTATTCCCGTAACTTGGGGGGAAATTCCCCCAATATTTTTACCTCCATGCAGCTTTCTACATCCGTGCTTGCACCTAGAAAGCGCACTATCATGGACTCTGGCACTTAGCATTGAATGTGCTGGCTTTCCCCCATACTTTCAATTCACCTTCTGTAGACTCTCAAGATATTCGGGTAGTGTAAGGGGCCTCGGAGGGTGTCCGTCTCCATGCGGTTAGGAGGAGAGGCTCCTCTGAATCCAAAGCGAAGTCATTTCCTGGCCACTCCAGCCCCTTACATGCCTAGCTCTAATAATCTTTAAAATAACATTTTCTGTAACTGATATTTACTCGGATGAGTGCAAAATAAAACCGGTGAGCAATATTAAGGAATAGTAAAAGGCTGTTTATTTGTATGCTATAGTTAGCCCTTGAAATTATGATACAAATATATATATATACTGAAAAATATATTTTAATATATATTTTATATATAAATTATATGTGTGTATATATATACACACATTCAAAACAAAATTTAAATTCTTAATTTGCATTGTTTTACACCTTAAGGTTATGTAATGTTCTTCTTACAGCATGCAATCAGATGAACTCCATAATCCTAACTAACCTAATAACACAATAAAAATACTCTTCTTGTGAATTTCCTTTTTCTTGCTATTGACAGGAAAAATAAATGGAAAAAAGAGAGCTCATCACCATGACAGATGCATTAAAAATCTATTAGTCTGATAAACAGCATTTTTTCCTGATAAATTATAAATTTCCAAATATGGTAAGAGACATCACTTCATAGCTTATAGCCACCAGACAATAGTGGATTCCCTTTGTCTCTCGTTTTATCTGACAGATCATTGTTGGTGTCCACTGCATACCAGACCGCGGTCTGCTTCACAAGCTGGCGGTGGCACTGCAGACAGGAGACGGAAAGGTCCAGCATTGCAGGCTTTGGTGTCAGATTAGTGGACACAGTGAACAGGAGGGCCGGGGGAGGAGAGCAAAGCTGGGATGTTGGAAACAAGCTCGGGGCGAGATCCGAGCAAGTCCAGAGAGGTGGCTGGGAAGGAGTGTTTCGTGCAGAAGGAACATGTGGGAAAGCTGGGAGGAAGAAGGTAAATCTGAGATATGAAGAGTGAGAGAATGTCCCTATCTTCCTTACTGATTGATTGCTCTTAGTCCCGGAAGGAAGTGCCAAGACATTTCCTAAAGGTAACTTCTATTTTTCATATGAATGTGTACATTAGTTAACATTCTACCACTTAAACAATAGACAAATACCTGGCTGGAATTTTTTTAAAAAGTGGTTGGAGACACAAGTGGTATATTTCAGAGTTTTAGCAATTGCTGGTTAGGGGGAGCAATCACTGCAGAGCTAGGGTGCAGCAATGTTGTATCATTTCACATTAATCCCTTTACCCCAAATCATAACTAGGAAAAGAAAATACTTTAAAGAAATGCCAGCAGCCTAATATAATAGTTTCACATAGTGGGGAATTTTCACTTTGGTGCATGCATTCTCTAAATGAACATCAGTCATGTATGAATAAAGTCTTAGAGTTACTATAAAAATTTAGAGATAAAGAATCTATATAATGATAGCAAAAAGATTTGAAAAAAAAAAGAGCATTGCATTATAGAATAAAAAGCTATAACTTTAGGTCATTGTACATTAGATAGTATGATCTTCAAAATCTCTAAATTCATAAGTAAAAATAGGTACATCAACAGTAGTGAGTGTATAGTAAGTTTGAAAATATTTCTGACTATACAGCATTAGAACTAAAAGTTAAATTTCATAAACTCCCCAGAAATTGCCAAAACAAACAAATCTAAAAATCATTTCAGTTCTGTTTTCAGCAAATCTTTGGATTGTATAAACTTTGCAAAAATCATCTTCATAGAGCATAGTTAGAAATACTGGGTAGAATTTAAGAAATGGATACCCGAGCACATAAGAAGGTAAGAAAAATTCCCAGGAGCCTAAAGCAATGAATAAGTTGAAATGCATGTGCTGAGCCTGTGATGGAGGTCTGAGGAGTTTTGTCACGCGAAAATCCAAGGAACTTGAGGTTTGTGCCCAGGTGGGTTGGTGAGATGAAGTTTTAGTCCCCAGTGAAGCAGACGTTTTGAACTGAGCCGTCTCCGTCTGCTACATTTATAAAGCCAGCTCTCTCAAATAGCCACACACACAGTGTAAAAATGGACTTGGAGGGGGGGAAATCTGCCTACAGGCATAGAGCAACTAGAAAGAAAGTTGTCTCGGTCTTGAACGGAGGCAGGAAAAAAAACTCAGAAATGTCTTCTGCGACGTTCTGAGTGAGCCGAGTTTGACATTTCCATTACTTGCGTGATGGGAAAGCAGCAAGTCAATAACTTTACATAAAAATGGTCCCTATCAGGTGATACTGGGGGATGTTTGATAGGCACCAATTCAAGAAGCACATAAATAAAATGCAAAATCTCTACCTAGAGACCCACGAAACAACACAACACTGATGATAAAAAGGAAATGTTACCAGTAACAAGAGAGAAGAAACAGGTTCCCTTTGAAGGCATGGCAAGGACATGGACAGCTGACTGGGTTTCCACACAGCAGTGGGAGCCAGAAGGCTGTACTAGGACACCCGAGAAATAAACGAGAAATGTCTAAGAAATAATGGCTGAGAAAATAGTACCGTCATCTTAAAATTCTATACTCAGCCAAACTGTCATTCAACAATGTATTCATTCAAACAGAAACTAAAATAGTTTTCGTGGTTCCCTCTCTAGTGATGCTTTAGGTAGAAGTAAAAATGAAATGTACAAAGAAATAGTCAATTAAGATGTTGGTAAGCAAGCACTAAAGTGAAAAATAGTAACGACTATTAGAGGGACTAAGAATACTGGGAAGAGTCATGACATAGAAGATGAAAGAAGGCGGATCATTGTCAAAACATTCTGAGGTCCTTACATAGTTTGGAAAAAGGGAGCATTATTATTTCAAGTTAAAAGTTTGAAGAATAAACTGTAAACCAATGGAAACAGCTTCTAAAATTTGAAAGACAGAAAAATAAATAAAATAAAAACAAGAAAGGAGGAGAGGAGGGGAAACACAATAAAGGACGGGAGATAATAGAAACAATATATATTGGTCCCTGCCCCCAGTTACCAGCACAGAGCCCCTGACACCCTTGTCACTGCCTGGGTGATAGGAGTGTCTTTTGACTTTTGTTCTAACGGGACATGGTGTTTGTTTTACATAACCTAAGACCATGTTATGGAGTAAAAAGCATCTGGTAATTTTATTGCCGTCGCGACACCTTAGTTGTTCATTGATTGCTTTCTCACATGTGCCTTGACCGTGGGCCTTCAGCAGACTGAGCAACCCCTTGCTGGAGCCAGTGACCTTGGGTCCAAGCTGACGAACTTTTGCTCAAGCCAGATGGGCCCACGCTCAAGCTGGTGAGTTCGGGGTCTCGAACCTGGGTCTTCCGCATCCCAGTCCGATGCTCTATCCAGTGCGTCACCGTCTGGTCAGGCTGCATCTGGTAATTTTAAACTTTAATTATTTCTGTAGCATTCCTCTTTATTCCTAATAAGACTTCTTGTCTTAACGTCTGTCTTAGTCTGTTCAAGCTGCTATAACAAAAATAACACAAACTGGGTGGCTTTTAAACAGCAGAAATGCATTGTCACAGTTCTGGAAGCGGAGAAGTTCAAGATCAAGGTGCTGGCAGATTCAGGGTCTGGCGAGAACCCACTTCCTGGTTCAAAGATGGTTGTCTTCTTGCTGTCTTCTTGATTACTTGCTGGGTTATAACCCAGGGTGGATAAGGGTGAAGGAACTCAGTGGGGACTTTTTATAAAGGTACTAATGCCACTCATGAGGGCTCCACCCTCATGCCCTCATCGCCTCTCTAAGACACTCCCCCAAATATCATCACAGGGAAATTATGTTTCAGCATACTAATTTTGGAGCGACACAAGCATTCTGTCTATAGCAAAGTCTGTTTTGTCAGATATCAGTATAGTCCTTATCAGTCTTCCTTTTGCTTTATATTTGTCTGATATATAACTTTCATCTTTTTAGTCTCAACTGTTCTGTCCATTATGTATTGAGATTCATGTAAACAGCTTCTTAATTCAAAATAAAGCTTCTTAATTTTTATTTAATCTGAATATCTTGGGAGTTTAGTCCACTTAATTCCAGATTTGACGGGGTTGTTCGATGAGCACTTTAAAGATGGTGTTTCAACTTTCTTCTGTCCATCATTTCTGTGCTATTTAGAATAATGACCCGCAAATGTGCCCTACTGCCTGTGAAAATGCCACATCACACTGAAAAAGGGGTTTTTCAGACCAGCAGCAGGGAGCTGAGGTAGAAGTTAAAGCTAGAGATTTGAAGTATGAGTGGGTCCTGACCCACTATTGGTGGCTTTGCAGCTGGAGGAAGGGGACCCGAGTCAAGGAACGCAGCCAACCACTCAAAGTTTAGGAGACCTTCGTCCTACAGCAACATGGAACTGGATCACGCCCACAGCTTGAATACACTGGAAGGTAGGTTCAGCCTCAGAGCCTCCAGAGAGGAACACAGCCCTGTGGACCACTTGATTCTGCCTGTTCAAGGCTCTGCTAGGGCCCCGCTGAGCCGCTCTCTACCTGGGCGTCTGAACTCTAGAACTCTGAGATAACAAATGAGTGTTGTTAGCTTCTACATTAATTTAATTAAGGCAATTTGTCATTTCAGCAATAGAACGTTAATATAGTTTCTGATGAGATGTCAGCTGTGTAACCCCCATTTTGCATAAATATCCCGTTTTGCATTTAGCATTCTTTATCTTTGGCTTTCAGCCGGCAAGGATGTGAGGCAGTAGGAACTCTCCTTCATTGCTGGTGGGAATGCAAACTGGTGCAGTCACTTTGGAAGACATTTTGATGATTTCTTACAAAAGTAAACATATCCAACAATCATTCTTCTTGTTACTTACTTAAAGGAGTTGAAAACTTCTGTCCACACCAAAACCTGCACATGGATGTTTATAGCTGCTTTATTCATGGTCACCCAAATTTGAAACTGACAAAGATGTCCTTCAGTAGATGAATGGATAAATAAGCTGTGGTCCGTCCAGACATTGCATATTATTCAGGCTAAAAAGGAAGGAGCTATCCAGCCATGAAAAACATGGAAGAACCTTACATTCATCTTACTAAGTGAGAGAAGCCAAATTGGGGAGTCCATATACTGTATAATTTCAACTATTATATATGACATTCTGGAAAAGGCAAAACTGTGAAGATGGTACAAAGGTCAGAGGTTGCCAGGGGTTGTGGAGGAGGGGAGGATGAATCAGCAGAGCACTGGGGACTTTTAGGGCAGAGAAAGCACTCTCTATGATACTGAATGCTGGACACATATCACGTACAATTGTCCAAACCCACAGAATGCACAACACCAGAAGTGACCCTGATGACTTTGCATGGTAATGATGTCAATGTAGGTTAGAAGATTCTGATAAAGGGACCACTGTGGGGTGGAATGTCATTTGTCCGGGAGGCGGTGCCACATGCAGGGAGGGAGTATGTGGGAAATCTCTGTACTTTCCTTCAATTTTGCTGTGAACTTAAAATGATTCTAAAAATAGTTTATTAATTTAAAAAGCTTATTATTCAACTCATGTAATGAGTAATATCTATTAATTCCGTGTTCACTCCCCGCTCATTCTCTGCAGACTCTCCACTTCACTTCTCTATCTCATCCGTACACATACAGTGCACGCTGCCATTTGCACGCTGAGCACTGTGTTTTGAGCATAGTGCCAAGTATGTAAACTATTTCCTGGACAAGTACATTAATGCATGAAAGGGAGTTGATTTTAATCTAGGCCTTTGCCATTAAGGCATGGCTACAGGAAAGCTAGAAAAGAGAAAGAGGAAGCCCTAGTCATACAGGGGATACAGGTGGATTTATGTATTTCCTTGATACGTACCAGTCTGGCTGCCTTGTTGGGAAGTTCCAGGCTCGCCTTGCTACATGGCAAACTCTTGGAAGGACTCTCGGAGCCTGGAGGCAGTGGTTAGTATTGAGGTTGTAGATTTCTTTGAACACCTTCAAAGATCAAGTGGAGTTATTTTTTTATAAAAAGCTGTAGGATGAATATGTGCCAAACCTAGGCTTGAATGTCCCCAGGGAGAACTGGACTTCCGGTCACAAGACGTTCCTTGGTCGTTCACCTCTCACTATTCACCCAGTAGACGAGTCAGGTACTTACTGGTCCCCGGGTTACAGGTGAGGACATTGGGGTATATGGTGGCTAACTAATGCGCCTCAATCCGAAGAAGGGTTCTCGCCCACGCAGTCTGATGAATGTTCCAGAGAGGAAACACGATGAAGCCACAAGTGACAAACGCTTCTCTGGGAGTCACGGCTGACCCGGGCGACCCGCACGGGGGCGCTGTCGGGCCGTGGTGCGGGATACGGGCCGCCGACCCAGCGGTCCAAGGAGCCCGGAGGCGGACGCCCGGTGTCACTAGGCTGGGGCTGCAGGTGCGGAGCGCGGCCGCGGGGAGGCGGTGGCGCGGGCAGGGCGGCTGCGAAGGAGCACTCGGGATGGGGAGTAGACGCGGGAGGAGCCACACAGGTGGCGAGGCAGGGTCGAGCCACTCTGGCGGCTCGCAGGGCGGCGGGGCGGAGGTCGCCTTCCCCGGCCGCGCGATGGCCGGGCGGCCGTGGGGCGCGCTGCGCGGGACCTTGAAGGGCAATAGCAGCGCACTGCTCAACGCTTCTCAGCAGGTGCCCGGCGGCGGCGGCGGCGGCGGCGGCGGCGGCGGGGCAAACGCGCAGCCGCGACCCTCGTGGCTAGCCTGCACGCTGGCCTTCATCCTCATCTTCACCATCGTGGTGGACGTGCTGGGCAACCTCCTGGTCCTCCTGTCCGTGTATCGGAACAAGAAGCTGAGGAACGCAGGTAGGGGCTCCCGGGGCCGGGCAGACTGGACAGGCAGCGCCCAACTTTTACCCGACGGCAGCCTCTCACCTTTCTGGCCACCTTTCCAGAACGCGGAGCCCTCAGCTGTCAGTTGGCTTTTTCTAAGAAAAGTTGAATTCTTTTTCTTAAAATCTGGGAACTTCCGAATCATTTTTCCTAATAGAGACTGAAGCCTGTAGGTTATTTCCCTTTAGCCTGCCAGTTCAGAAAGGGTCCATCCCCTATAAAACAGTAAGAAGCCTTCAGTCCCTAAGCGTAGAAAGCTTGCGCAGAGGCGGCTTCTCCGTATTTTAGAGAACCACCCCTACCCTGAATAATTTGCAATGTGTGAGGTTTGTTAAATGAAAGACACTGGTTACAGGTCGCAGAAAGTTTCTCCAAAAGCCCCTACAAGCGCCATCCACCAACTTTTACCAACTGCTTGGCTTTACATATAATCGAATGTTGTCAACTTTGTTAAAATATGAGAAAAATAAGTTGGCAAAATGATAGTGTAATTATTTTCATTTTATTGTCAAGCATGTAGTTTTCAGGGGTTTTTTTAGCCTTCAATTTCAAAAAGAACTGGTGTCTCCTAAACATGCTTAGGGGAGTGACGATTATTTTACACTTTAAAAATAGAAACTGTTGCCCTGGCTGGATAACTTGGTTGGTTAGGTTAGACCGAGCATTGCCCGGAAACACAGAGGTTGCTGGTTCGATCCCTGATCCAGGCACATACAGGAGCAGATTGATGCTCCTCTCTCTCTCTCTCTCAAGTCAATAAAATAAACAAAATAGAGAAATGGTTGTAAGAAAGAGTGTATTTATAACATACCACTAAAGCCAAATTTTGTGCTTGAGTTAAACTTATTTTTCCTCCAGGCAATGACTTGAAATTGGTTTAACCCCTGGAGGAGCCTGAAAGCATCTAATAGACCCTGGATGGTCAGACCTCCAAATGATGCTGAGATGCCTTGCTCTTTATTTGGAGGCCAACGTGGTAGAGGAGTGGATGTGGAGAGGAAGGCACTTTGCACTTATGTGTTTGACAAAAGCAATATCTTTGTTCTAATCAGGCAGTTGATCAATGCTTTAACTTTGTTTGGCTCCTTTCCCGGGGGGACCCCCATTTATTTCCGTGCTGCTTGAGACAGTGCATAGTTTAAGAATCAGTTAATAAGCACCTAATAACGTTAATTGAATTTGACTTAGTCCATTGAATAACCTCACTTCCTAAAAGATAAGCTTTAACTAGAGGAATTCCGCCTTCAAGAAGAGGTTACCAGAAGAAATAGGTGGTAAACTCGTTGACATAGGTCTTAGTGATGATTTTTTAAATTTAACATAAAAAACAAAAGTAAGAATAAACCAGTGGAACTATGTCAAACTAAAAAGCTTGTGCACATCAAAGGAATCAGTCATTAAATTGAAAAGGCAACTTACTGAATGAGAGGAAGTATTTGTAAATTATGTATCTATTAAGGGACTAATATCCAAAATATATAAATAACTCATACAACTCAATAGCATCTTCCCCCAAAACAAATAACACCCAATCCATCATCCAATTTAAAAATGAGCAGAAGGTCCGAATGGACATTTTTTCCAAGAAGACATACAGATGGCCAATAGGTGCATGAAAAGATCCTCAACATTATTAATCACCAGGAAATGCAAGTCAAACCCCCAAGGAAACGTCACCTCACATCTGTTAAGAATGGCTATTATCAAGAAGATAAGAAATAACAACAAGTGTTGGCAAGGATATGGAGAAGTTTGTACCCTTGTGTTCTGTTGGTAAGACTATAATATATATTGGTTCAGCCCCTACAGAAAAAAGTATGGATGTTTCTTAGGAAACTAAACATAGACCTACCCTCCCACCCAACAATTCTACTTCTGAATTTCACATCTGAAGGAAATGAGAACACTAACTTGAAAAGATGCATCCCCATGTTCATTGCAACATTATTTATAATAGCAGAGACATGAAAACAACCTAAGTGTGCATTGATGGATAAATGAATGGATAGATATTGTGGTATATATACATTAGAATGTTAGTCAGCCATAAAATAATGAAATCTTGTCACTGAGGCTGATATACTGCCAGTCTCCACTGTCCCCTGTATCTCTGGGTTCTGGGAGTCCTCGCTCTGATTATGTATTCATCTGCTTTGCACTCTCCTTATTGCATTTTTGATTGTTCTGATTCCTTGGATTAGGGTTCAATAACAGAACATTAGTTTTGACTTCTCCAGTGCATTTCTTTGTTCCCTAAAAAAAAGAAAAGAAAGAAGTTGGGAGAGCCATGTTAACAGAACCCTTAGGGCAGTCCTGTGGTGGGTGCCTCTGTCACCCACGTTACACAGGAGGAACGAGGACATAGGCTGGTGGAGCATGATTTAGTTCACAGAGGTTGCCCTGAGCTCATTCTACTTCACTGAGACTAACAGGTGCAGCACTTGCAAACTTTGCATTCTATAGAAACTTACATTAAAAACAAAACAATTCACATTCCTAGAATAATTTTATGTCTTCTGTTTTATGGAAAAGAACTTGCGAAAAGTGCTCCTTCCCCACTGCTTAGCATTTTATTTATTTGCTAAGCAATTGTTTGATAGAACAGGTTCAGGTTACAAAGAATGACATTCCTGGAGTTACCTGGGAACGCCCCAGTGCTCCTTCACCTGAGAGACTTTTGAACTTTGCTATTTTTACAATTGAGATTTTGTATTCAGATGTACCACAGTCATAACTCAAACCCTTGAAGGCTTGAATGGATGGTAATTTTAAACAGTGATAGAGATAGTAGGTTTGAATACTGTATGAGTTTTGGGGTGCTTTTTAAAAGTTCTTATGATTGTTCAGTCCTTCTATTTTCATTAAATTTATTCTATTAAGGATGAAAAGATGGAGAGAAAACAATGGAAGAAATGAGATCAGAAAGTAAGAATGTGAAGGCATCTTAAGCCTTGCACTACTACTTTCTTTTAGGAATCTAGTATAATGGCAGGTTATCTATGCCCCCCTCTCTTTCTCTCGGGAGCCTGTTGACATGTGACACTCGAAGGAAGAAACTTAAAGTGTTTAACAGGCATAAGTATGTCAGGGACACTGGTTAGAACAGATACATGCTCCACATGTTCCCGTCCTTGGTGCTGTGAAAATGTCTGCTCTGCTCCTGTCCAAAATTTGATACTTGAATTGGTACAACCATGTTTGCATCTTATGAGTAAATTTAATAGTATAATGGGAAGATTCCTGCACTGGAACCCTAGCATTAATATCCTTGCTATTCACCTTGTGATCTGAGAAATCAATTAAGTCACCCAAGCTTCACTTTCCACATTGGTCAAATATATAAAGTATCTAACTAGTCTTTTAGCTTCACACAATTGTTGCAATTGCCTCGTGATGCAGGAGATGCCTATGGGAAAGGACACTTTGCATAGTTGGCAGGCGGAAATTGAGGCGTACTTTGAAAAGGATAAAACAGATCTTGGTATTATTTTTTTGTCTAGGTACACCTAGCAGGGTTGTATTCTCTTCTTAAAAATAACTGAACTGTAGACTAGTGACTCATGCACTATTTTTTCATATCTACATCACACTTGAAAACTTTTACTAAAAATACAGCAGGAGTATAATAATAACTTGCCTATTCAAAATTCAATTACCTGGCAAACTAACTTCTCTAGAATATAGCCAGTGATGGAAATAAGCAAAAAATACAGGCTTTCATCCACACTTGATGCTCTGCCTTAGAGTGCTACAAAACTGCGAGGCTAGTGTCAGGTCCCCATAGATTACAAGTAGTAAGTTAGGGGAAAGATTGACAATTTAAAGAAATAACACATGTGCCAAACAGTGTGGGTTGAAACAGATTCATTAAAGCAGGTCTGAAAAAATTGAACAAGCACAGCCTTTTGTGGGTGGAAGCAAAAACCCCTGCAGAAGAAGGAAAACCCCCTGTAGAAGAAGGAAAACCCTCTGCTCATCATTAACTGCTCCTGAAAACCACACAGTACAATAATGTGTTTATTAATTATGACCCTCAGTCATCAAGGAATGATTTAGTCATGTACAGTGTGTTATGTCTAAGAAGACAGGGGTGTCATATTAGAAAGTTACCTATTTAAAGTGCTTTATTATTTTTTTAATTTGGTGTACAGTGGGCTCAACTGTCGATAGTGTTAAAAATAAGTTTCCCAAAACGACCGTGTTCTTCTCAGGTCTATGTTGAACATTATGTGTACGCCTCCCACATCACCATTCATAGGCTCTCTAGAATATGGAGAGAATGTGCACTTTGGGCTTCAGAGACCTGCCTGTAAACTTTGGATGCACCAGGGCCATTCTTAAAATGCTTGTCTGTCTTAGGCATGCCTACTTCAAAAAATATTATTTTTAAATTGAAGCATAATGTGCTCACAGTAAACTGCACAAAATATAAGTGTACAGCTGGATGTAATTTTACATATGTATATATTTATATGACTACCACTTTTGAGAAACGATTTGAAATAAGGATGTTGACAAATAATAGAATTATTATTCACAATGTGAACTAGAACTTAAGCCAAGTCTAAGTACTGAAAACCACCAACTTGAACTTTTTCTCTTTGACCATCAGCATGCGGATTGTTGCTTGTGTTAAACTTTACTGTTTTTGCTTCCATTGCTCAATGAAGGCTGAGGTTCACTGCCTTCTCCATTCCCTCAGCCACATTCACCATCAGTTCATCAATACTCCAGCCTACCTCCCATTGAATGTGTTCGTAGCTGTCTTGATTGAGCCCTTGGTCATTCTGTTTACTGTACCCTGACTTCTATTTTCTCTTTCTCCTTCTTTCTTTCTCTTCCCTTGTCTTCCTTTTCCTTTGCTCACTGTTTGTTTCTTGCTCCTTGGCTTCCAATATTTTTTAATCACTGAAATTATATTCAATCTCTTCATAGAGGTCACACTTTTTACCTCTGTTTCCTGATTGTGTCTGTTGTCTTTTTATATCAGCAAAAAAGACTTATATGTTTTTATGAACTAATAAGCATGTTATAGTCTAGAAGTGCACTATAGATTTCTCAAAAAATTTCATATGATATTTGGCTCTTATGCTAGCTCACAAAATCATTCAAACCAACAATATGGCTGAAATAATACTTAGAATAGCTGGGTCGTTTGAGACTTGTGAGCCCCTCTTAGCAATCTGTCTCACTTTGAGTTCTGATTTCTGAACCCCTTGAGATCCTGCAAAAATGAGAAAGTACGATGTGGAAGAGACTGGTGGAAGCTTCATTTATTAACTCAGAAATGTCAGGAGACAGCGCAGGGACAACACGTGATGCTGAAGGGTAAAATTTGCACCAGAGATGTGGTGGAAACAAGTAGAAAGCAGTATATGCAGCTGCTCATCAGCCAAGTGCTCCTGTGTGGGGGCAAACCCTGTAGGCAAGTATGGAAGGAGCTTGTCCAGAGAATAAACCCACAGTCTGGACTCCAGGGCTGCTCTACTGAAAGGCTCTGTGGTTTTAGATGAGTCATCATCTCTCTGGGCTGCTTTCACATCAGCAACATGATGGGGTTGGAGAGATCTGTGAGTCCTTTCCAAGTCTAGTGCCCTCGGCTTTACACGATTATTAAACTCACTCTGAATTTGGAGATTTAATGGTGTCAAGTGACTAGCAATGAGGAGAATTGTGGATATGATGACCTATGAGTATAATGATAATAAGCATTACAGATCTAGGAAAGTGTGTTCTGTGAAAGCGGACCTCACATGTCCTAAACTATCTACTTCTCTTGTAACATATCTGTTAGAGACAAAAATCTCTTAATGGCATCTGGTTGCCCTGTTTTATTTTCCAAGCAATGTTTACAAGTTTTTAAAATGTCCCATATAGTTTTTCTCTTCTTAAAGGAGAATGAAGTTATCAACTATGCAGCATAATTGAAGCCTCTTTTGGTGGTCTCCTTCTGGCTGTGAACGATGGATTGCTTCTCTGGGACACAGGCAGCTTCTCATGAGTTTGGGAGCCGGGGATGCTTACGATGAGTTGAACAACGGTGTTGGTGCATCCACAGTCCTCCTGGCTGGGCTAGTTTTCATGCCTCTGGGTGGGTCGTGAGGAGGGACAGGCTCTTCCGGGTCTGTAGAGACCTTTCACAATGTAACCACTCAGGAGCACCAGCCTACACAGGCAGCCAACCTGGCCATTCAGTCTGCAACAATACCCATCTACAGGACAGCAGGGTTCACACGAGTGAGCGTGTCACTGTCACTTAGGTGGTCAGAGGCAGATGGAAGATAAGCACTTCACCATGGTACAAGCATTTCTAAAGTAGTCAGACCATCTTTCTTGCAATGTCGATTTCGGATGCCTATGTTATTGAAGTCGTAAAGTAGGCTGGTCACATGGTTTACCGGTTATTTAAAAGCCGGAGCTCTGTGGGATCTCTACAGCCAGAAACATGAAACAAAACAAAATATCCCTATGTGACCCAGTGGCCCAAATCCCAAAAGAAAAATGAAGACAATGCCTTTGAACAATAATTTTGAGTCATTTTGTCCTTTCAAGATTTTTTTTTTGATAAAAATCTATCTTATATCTTCTCTTTGTAAGTTATACTTTTCTGTGATGTATTTAATATTCATCAAAATCAGATACAAGCCTGACCTGTGGTAGCGCAGTGGATAAAGCGTTGATCTAGAAACACTGAGGTCGCCAGTTCGAAACCTGGTCTTGCCTGGTCAAGGCACATGTGGGAGTTGATGCTTCCTGCTCCTCCCCCCTTCTCTCTCTCTCTCTCTCTCTCTCTCTCTCCCTCTCTCTATTCCTCTCTCTCTCTTCTCTAAAATGAATAAATAAAAAGAAAAATTAAAAAAAAATCAGATACAAGATAACTGGGATTGTAACAGGAGGTCTAACTTCTAGGATATAAGCAGTTGCAACAAATAAACACTATTCCTCAACAATCTGTTCGGGTGTCTTAACTGTAAATCGAAACCATTTGTGATAAAACTTAAGCCTCCTTTTATTGTTCTGGGGCATAATTAATTTTGCAAACACAGCTGGCCATTGTCTGGTGAACATTTCCTCTTAAAAATATGAATATAGTACAGAAGCTATATCAGGGAAACCTCAATTATTAAATAAATTTATTTTTTTATTCTGCAATTTATTTTTCAAATTTATTTACTAATTTGTGTTTAGAACATTTTTCAAACTTGAGAAAATTAAAGTAGAAAACTGATAGAATTGCATTTTTGTCCCACTTATCACATAGATAATTAGGTTCCATTTCTGTGAAGAAAGTAGGAAAATAACTCCTTTATTTTTGTTTAGAGTATCTAATGGTTTGTACTTTCACACACAGAGAAATTTACAGTTTTTAAAGCACTTTCTCACGTTTTATTTTATGTGTCCTTATAACAAGCTCCTCGGACAGATAGGACAATGGGAACCAAAAACTTACAGATAAGTGACCAGTACTTCTGATCCCTATACACAAGCCCGTGTGGTGCAGTCAAAGATGCAGGGAAATTGAAATCAGAAGGACCAGGCTGAGTCTTACATCTGCAATCCGTTATTTGTAGTATGGTTTGGGTCCAGTAACTCAATCTCTCTGAGCCTCCATTTCTCCACATCTGTCCAATGGGTATACTTATCTCACAGGGATGCTAGGGAATGGGTATACTTATCTCACAGGGATGCTAGGGAAGATTAATGTGGATTCTGCCCACCCATTTATCCTTCCATCTGCCTATGACTTTGAAGTTATAAAACTCTATACAAATAATGGTATTAAGTTTACACTAGTAGGCATTGTATAAGTAGTTCTTTTTTGGGTCGTTTTTATTTTTTAAATGTTCATTTCTTTTTAAATGTTTACTTCTTTTTAAGTGTACTTTTAAAAAGTAAGTGGACAATATGAATGATAAAAAAATGAAATCTGTCAGAAATGGAAGGTTTAGGATCTAATTTTCTTTTGTGATACTATGCAAATTCCCTGTCTCAGTTTTTCTTTTTGTAAAGAACACTTATCCCCACAGCAGTTAGGGCTGAGACTCTATTTTAATATCTAACCTCTGAGAGACTGATTATTTCAATATCTAAGCTGTTTTCCAATTTAAAATGAATCAGATCTGGTTAGACATTTATATAACTTACAAAATAATTCTCCTGATAATTCTAGTGCCCATCTGGCACCACACATAGTTATTACAATATTATTGACTATATCTCCTGTGCTGTAATTTACATCCTAGTGACTATTTTGTAAACTACTAATTTGTACTTCTTAATCCCTTTACCTTTTTCACCCAGCCCTCTAACCCCTCTCCTACCTGCTGATCCTCACTTTGTTCTATGTATCAGTGAGTCTGTTTCTGTTTTGTTTGTTTGTTTGTTTTTAGGTTCCACTTATAAGTGAAATCATGTGGCATTTGTCTTTCTCTGTCTGACTTATTTAGCATAATAACTTCTAGGACCACCCACATTGTCGCAAATGATAAGATTTCCTTCTTTTTCTATGGCTGAGTAATGTTCCATTGTATATATGTACCACATCTTTTTTATTCAATGTCTAACCACTATCCTGTACATCTGAAACTAATATAAAATAATATTGACTGTCAAGTGTAATTGAAGAAAGTACTGCATAGGCAATGTAGTCCATAACACTGTAATAATCATGTAGGGTACTAGAGCTATCGGGGTGATCACTTTGTAAAGTATATAACTGTCTAATCGCTATAATGTACACCTGAAACTAATACTGTATGTCAACTGTGATTGAAAAATAAATGAAAATAAAAACAATAAAAACAAATCAGCTCTGAAAGCTACAATAATTGTCTCAGACAAGGATTTTACCATTGAAAAAGTTATGACCTAACTTGTCTGTATAGACTTGGAAAGTGAATTCAAGCTAAAGAAGTCAAGACTTAATGTAATCTCCAATCTGGTACCATCACGCTAACACTATTGACATTTTCCTCCTGTATTTCTTCATGATATTTGAAATGATTGCTTCAAGACTAGTTTTTACTTTTTAAGGTATTTTATTGATGTTTTCCCCCTTGCATGCTCAGCCATTGTTTAAAGTTTTGTGCCATTTTTTTTCCTGGCCCATGTAGTACATTATTATGGAACCCTAAATGCTTATAAATTTGTCAGAATAATTGCCAGAATCTCCTGGAAATCTTGGGGCAATGGTTTTAGACTCCTAAATACATGATGGAACTAGGATCTGATTTTCGGCTCTGCTAGCTGGTCACCTCCTGGGAAAGTAGCAATTTTCAGAATTAAGTTAAATGTGGATAAGACAGTTTATCTTCTCTAGCTTTCAGAACTTTTTTCCTCTTGGTAATTTTGAAAGTGAACCAAAGATAAAATAGTTCTAAATGAAACCTCATACTTTTAGTTCCAATACATGATGGTTCTGTTTTTAATTTTTTATATATTTTTTAAATACCTGCTTTAAAAAATATCTTCCTAGAAGTCATTTCAAATCTTCATAGAGTCTCTGGGGCTTGTTCTGCTCATTCCTTATTAGCACCTTTTATAAATAATAAGGCAAATATTTGAGATGAACAGTAAGATTTTTACAAGATGCCTTGAATTTCTCCCTGTTTTTCTAAGTATTTTTAAGTTGTCCCACTGACAGAAATGTCTTATCTTCTATAAAAGAAATCCACACACTCTCAGGATTTTCTGGGCCACCAAAGAGGCAATTAGTAGGTTGTTTTTCAAGAAGCACTGTTGTGTGCTCAGAACTTCACATGGGGTCACCAGGGTCATCCAATCCCCTTCAACCTGGAGGTTCTCTGATCGGCACCCTCACATTTTCACCTTTCCAAAAGGTTGGTTCACCAAGTCTACCTAAAGCCTGAGGACTTGATGTGAGTAGCTTAAGAAATTTTAGTGAAATTTAATAAAGTTGCAAATGAGGAATTAACTTCTGGATTTTCTGGTTGAGGTGTTCTAAGATTAATTTTTATTCAGAGCTATATTCTCTGGGCAATCACATTGAAAGAATTCGTCTTCAAAAAAATAAGGAAAAATGAAGGGGGAATCTACTCAGTGCTAAATATTATTCAGTCTATGGAGGGTAATTTTTAAGCTTATGGCTTAAAAGAATGCCTACCTGTTTTGCTATTGAGCACTTTTGGTGCTTATTGGGTTGATAATTCATTTGGATCCATATGTATTGTATACCTACAGCATAAGACAATATGAATGATCAGAAAATTCTTGTTTGTCAAAATGCAGAATTGTATAAAACTTGGCATGTTTTCAAAGAGATTACTTTCTATCATGGCAATTATAAAATGTTTGTTCTTCAATTTTTAAATAAAAAAAATGTAGAGTACAAAGAGATGACTGGAAACATGTTTATATAGCAGGAAAATTTTTCAAAAGAAATTTGAAAGTTGGATGGTGGAGGATGGTGGCTGAAGCCCCAAGTACATAGTGATGAGAATTTGTAAAAAATGTTACCTTAGGATGGAAGAAAAATGGGTACTAAATAGAAAGTATGAAAACTATAGCACACACGAGGCAGAAGTCATGAGGAAACCTCAAAGAAATTCGTCACTAACAGGGACAAAGCATAGCTATTTGAGGATAATGCAGCAGCCCCTATCTTTTGAAGAGAGAAATACAGCCTGAGAAATACCGATTGGATAAGGGCCGAGAGCCAGCCTGCTAACTTAAAATTTAAATAATTTTCTCATGTGGTTATTAAATGGTGGACAAGAAAAACTTATAATCAATAATTAATACGTAGTCTTTTATAATTTTGTTAACATGTTTAGAAACACAAACTTTTTTCTTTTGTGATCTTGAAGAGAGACAATGTGCATTTCTCCCTCAGGCATTCACTCCTCAATTCCTTACTTAAACACCTGTTGGGTGTCTCCTATGTGCCAGGTCTAGGTCAATTGTGGAATTTGGGACACAGTTTTGTGGCAAGACAAACACTATTCCAGTCAATTCATTTTTCTTTTAAGGTATGGTTTAAATTCCTACAGTACTTATAATTTATGAGTGTGCTTGCCACTAAAAAAAAAGTTTGCATTTTATTTGTACCTTTTGTTACTTACTTCATTATTGTATTAGCTTACCATTAACTTTTTTCTCCATTTGAGTTTGGAATACTTTCAAATATTCTCATTTTGGGGTATGTGTAGGTAATATAGTCTTTTACCAAATAAGTTTTATAGAAAGGTAGTGTTTTGTAGATAAAAAGAGGCTTACTCTCCACGGAACCAGCTGCTAGATGGCAGGGATGGATAGACCTCATATAGTTCAGTCACTTAGACAGAGGCAGACTTCTGTGCTCACGTGTGGGGTCATGTAGGTTTGATGCTGGAAGCATCTCTACTGTACATAGTGAGGACAAAAGATCAAAGAGAAATATCAAGAAGCATGTAGAGTCAGTAACGTCTAAGCATAAGGTTTATTTAGTTGTTTTTTTCTGTAAGATAGCATTGTAAGTTCTTCCTCTTTTTATACCAAGAAGCTGGTGACCTCTTTAGAAAACTACCCAGCCTCATCACAGAGCTGCAGGTCTATCCTAGGTGGCCTAGAAGCCCAACCTGAGAGCAAGGTTAGGGGTACAGTATTCATGTTTTATTGAGGGAGAGCTCTCAAGAAGAACCTGATGGAAGTGAGGGGAACGGGCTCAGGCAGAGGAGAGAGTCAAACAAGCTGGGATCTCAGGTGAAGCTTAGGTTTGGCCTGGTGATGAGGCTGAGGTTTCAGGGCCTAAATCCAACTGCAACGTTGCCAGCACGTGAGGCAAGAGGGCTGGCCTTTTGAACTCTATGTCAGTGGTCATCCTTGTCTGTTCAACTGAGGGCAATCTTCTGGACAAGGATGTATCTCAGTCAAATAGAATTACTCAACACACATTCATATTTCAGGAATAAGTGCACTAACCTGGCAAAGGGGACCTGGGATGGGCACTAGCAGCAGCTGCTCTAAGGCCTATGAGGCAGGGAGAACACCAGAAGCAGATGAGAGACAGGCTTGCCATAGTAACAAGCTCCCAGAGCCAGAATTTTGAAGAGCACACAGAAGGAAATCAGTTCCCCTTGGGTTAAATCATTGCACAGATTTGGTTATTACCTAATTAAAAAGAGGTAAAAACTGTTAATAAAAATCTTAAAGACCTCAACTTTGCACAATGTTATATTAGGAGATAGATTTCTCTGTAATTTACATAGCAGCAAAGTGATGCAGAAGTATTCATTTAAATGCAAATCAGCATAAGACTTGCAGAACGTGGGATTTGTTTTTAAAAAAAGAGAGAATCTGGCCCGGATAGGAATTCTTGTACTCTCTCTCTCTCTCTCCAACCTAAGATTTCCCTAGTTAGTGATGGAGGTGCTACAGTACCTACTGTCCTGATTGAACCTATGAGTGTTAAGAAATGTGGCTTCTATTTCACTCCCACCTTCCAGACATTTCTTTGTGGACCACGTTAACCAATAACTAAGCCAGGAAGAAAATTCTGGGAAATGTAGTTTCAGCTTAGTTAAATCGACACAATACAAATCCACCACAGACCACCCCTTGGAAATGTGGCATCCATCTATATATCTCTATTAAACATACTTAACTTCCAGATAAAGAAAATACCATAATTATGCTTCTGCCTAACATAATGCGACCATCCTTGTAAAACTGGACACATACAAACCCTCTCCCCAAAAGATAACACAGTCTTTTTGTTCATCATTGTGCGATATTCATTATTCTAGTTGAATCACATTCCCCATTTGATATCTTGTAATTGAAATTCTGAGAGGTGAGGTTAACTAACACATGTTAGATGACAGGGAGATAGAAGAGGGAAAAAGACAAACAAAATAACCTCCTCTCACAACACAACACAACACAACACACACAGTCCCCACACATATAGCAAATGTGATAAAGCTTCCAGGTGAGCCACCTGACAGCCACATCTGCAGAGAGTCTATGGCTTATTTTTTCTCCAGACACTTCTAATATAAAATCACTTCAAAGAAAATTAAATTAATGATTTAATTAATATAAATACTTGAATAGAAAAGAAGTACAATTACTACAAAATAAATGGGACAGAGGATTAAAGCCATGAAAGAAATCTATGATAGCATTTGTGATTTTATTTGTAAGTTCTTTTTAAAGTTAATCTGTGCTAGGACAGCTTGTCATCATGACATTATCCTTATTTTAAAAAAATTAAATATGTTGGATTAAAATTTAACAAAATATGCTCACTTTGGAATTTAATTATTCATTGGTAATTGAAATAGATCCGTTGGGAAAAATAAATTTGCTTTTATTCCTTTAATTTGCCTTGGTATAACCACTTTTCAAAGAAGTCATTTTCATGACGATTTATCCAAAACACCTAAATTAAATAGCAAAAACTTGCTTATTTTTTCATGACTGCTGTTTTATTTTACTTATTTGTAACATTTTTTTAGAGAGAAAATAAAAATAATAATATAGGAACTTCAAGTACAAAAGCTATTTTATTTCAGATGTTGGGTGATAATTTATTTTATCAATCATTTGAGCAAAAGTCTCAACTGGGTAGTATTCAGGATACAAATATGAAGAAGACCATCTCAGGGGACTACGGTATAAAAACATAGAAAAGCCAAGTTTGTAAATGAATATAATAAAAAGGAAAACAAGTGGTCCTTCTGCCCGCCATGTTTCCTCCACCCGTGTAGCTCAGCTTCTACTCGATGCCTCTCCTCTCTCTGTGCATACTCTTGCTGTACTTCTTTCTCTCTGTTTTAATCTTTCTTGTTTTTGGAAGATCAAGGATCCTAGGATCCTAGTCTGTTTATTCCTGTTTTCCCAGTACCTTTTATGTGCACTTAATAAGTTTTTATTGAATAGAATTTATTATAATTTTATAGAAATTAAAAATGGTATAAATAAACTGATCTAGGAACTTTCAAAAGAGGAAGTTCTTCCATGTGGTTGGGCAAAAAAGTAAAATTTGGGTAATTTTTATTTCAACTGGATTTGGGGAAATGGGGAGCATTTTAGAAGTTAGGGGTAGGAGCCATTCAGGGTACAAGGAACAGTGACAGAGGCAAATGAGTCACTGAAGTGAAGGACGGACTAGCCAAACATCTCACAAAGTTAGACTAGAGTCCTTTTATATTTTAACTTTAAAATGTATTATGTTAATATAGAGAATTATTACTTAATCTGGATATTTATGACTTAATTTTAGCACCTTAAGTTCTCTCTATACATCTAAAAATCTTTTGACCTTTTTCCTTTGGAGTGAGGTGAGGAATTTCTAGAATCCCAGCAACATTTATCGAGCACTTTCTGTGGGTGAGATACTGCTCAGCACTTGACATAGATTGCCTCATTCAGTCCGCATTATACCCCGATGGAGAAGATATTACCATTATCCCCATCTTAAAAAGGAGGAAACTGAAGTTTACTGAGAAAATGTCACCTGCCCCAGGTAGATAGCCAGTAAGGGCAGAAACCAGTATTCTCACCCAAATAGCTGAGGACAGAAACCCTTTGAATCTTAGCTTTATTATGTGATGAATAAAACCCCACTATCTCCAAAACTAGGAATTACAGGCCAATATATGAGCCACTGAAGAATTAGAGAGGGGTAGAAGACCTGGACCTTGAGGAAGTTATGGCCAGCTGGAGAAATAACACGATGTGCAGTTTCTCGGTTCATGCAGACGATATGAGTATACCTGTCACATCAACTCAAGAATTTTTACAGCACAAGAGAAACCAAGCACTTTGAAAGAGGACGGTTTTGAAGATAGGCTATGCCTTGCTTTGGGGGTGTGGGAATTTGCAAACCATACATAGAGTTGACCAGGGCAGCAAATGGACTCTCTTCCTGGTGAAAACAGCCTCCACGTCACTCAATCTGTAGTAGCTGTGATGTCAGGGCATTATGAAAACAACGTGTTTTGTTTTTTTAACAACTGTGGAAGAAAATGAATGCAATCCATGAAATACTGGTATTAAACCGTATCCTCTAAATCCTTCTCTTTTAGGAAACATATTTGTGGTGAGCCTGGCGTTCGCAGACCTGGTGGTGGCTGTGTACCCATACCCCTTGGTGCTGACGTCTATATTTAATAACGGGTGGAACCTGGGCTATCTGCACTGCCAGATTAGTGGGTTCCTAATGGGCTTGAGCGTCGTCGGCTCCATCTTCAGCATCACTGGCATTGCCATTAACCGTTACTGCTACATCTGCCACAGTCTGACATACGACAGGCTGTACAGCAACAAGAACTCCCTGTGCTGCGTGCTTCTCATATGGACGTTGACGCTGGCGGCCATCATGCCCAACCTGCGTGTGGGAACCCTGCAGTATGACCCGCGGATCTATTCCTGCACCTTCACGCAGCCTGTCAGCTCCACCTACACCATCGCTGTGGTGGTTTTCCATTTCATAGTTCCCATGATCATCGTCATCTACTGTTACCTGAGGATATGGATGCTGGTTCTTCAGGTCAGACGGAGGGTGAAACCTGACCACAAACCCAGACTGAAACCACAGGATTTCAGGAACTTTGTCACCATGTTTGTGGTGTTTGTGCTTTTTGCCATTTGCTGGGCTCCTCTAAACTTTATTGGTCTCGCGGTGGCTTCAGACCCTGCCAACATGGTACCCAGGATCCCAGAGTGGCTGTTCGTGGCCAGTTACTATATGGCATATTTCAACAGCTGCCTCAATGCAGTTATCTATGGACTACTGAACCGAAATTTCAGGAAGGAATACAGAAGAATTCTAGCCTCCCTCTGTACAGCCAAGATGTTCTCTGTGGACAGCACTAATGATGTAGCAGATAGGGTTAAATGCAAAGCCTCTCCATTAATGACCAACAATAACCTAATAAAAGTGGATTCTGTTTAAAAAACAAAGATTTACTGGCAAGCTGTGCACCATGTTCAAGCTCTTACTAATTTTCACATTTGCTTCCCTCTTAATGGATGTCTAGAAAAAATAGGGGTTGAAAAAACGTATGCTGTTAAGAGGTTGCCTCTGTACTTTCTGAGCTAATGTGTTATCAGCCTTTTGAACAAATCTAATTTTTATCAAGAGAAATGCAGAGATACATGTTAATTGAAGAATATGGTTCAGGAACAGAAGGAGATAATTTTAAACAAAAATGTTAAATATATTCAAATGGAAAAAGGGTGCAAACTTTTTAAATTGCAAATGAATACCACAAATGTAGTAATTGTATTTTTCCCCTCCACTTTTTAAAGATCTTTAGTAGGAAAAATAATGATGTGTTTTATTTATAATGAGTAAATGGAACAAAATGGGGTGAAGTGGGATGAGTGACTTATGACACAGTGAAAGGCTGAAAATAAATCAACAACAACCACTACAAAGTTTTCAGTTGAGAGTGTTAAAATTCAGTAACCATAACCACGATCATAAATGTTTGTTACTCTCTGTTAAAAGTTGTACATTGAACTAGATAAAGAACTAACTATGTGACAAAGCCTTTTTTAGTTGTAGCAACCATGGTATTTTTAAAGCAATAGTTGCATATAAAACTCTATGTGGCCTTATTAGACATTTTGTTTCTTACTATTTTATCATTGAATATTATTATTATTCATGTCACTACCAGTTGTTTTAAACTGATTTATATCAATTTATTAAGTCATCTAATCAGTTCAGTTAAAAATGACAAAATATTAAAGAATTGTAGTTTCTTAGATACCGTGCCAGATGAATTTTAGATTGATAATTTCTTTTTTGGCAAGTAAATATCTAAACAAGGTAGTTTTTCTCTTATAGGTCTCTCAAAACAACATTGTTTAATAAATTATTTCAGTATTTGATTGCCCTAATAATACTAAGAGTCTAAAAGGAGAAAAAAACCCATGGGTAAACTATGGTTTCATAAATGATGGTTCTAATTTGCCTCAAATAACTCTTTGGGACTATGAGGTTTATTACATAGAGTGTTTTGTAGGAAATTAGTTAGAGAAAGGGTTTTTTTTTTGTATTTTAAAGTTCTGCAAGCAAACTATAAAATACTACAATAAAATGAGTTGGTGGTTTGCAGCTCTATACATAAGACAAAAAGTGATTTGTATGTATTTCCTAATATTTCTATATCTAGATAATCAGAATGTCATTGGAAAGTTCTAGGATCCATTATTTTAAAAGGTTCCTTTAATAATTCTTTTTGTCAAGCATATTTGGGAAACACTAAATTATGATTTGTGGTGGTTATGGTGATGATGCACGTGTGTGTGCGAGTGTGTGTGTGTGTGTGTGTGTGTGTGTATGAGCATGTGTAGGTTCTGTCTAAAACTTTACCCTTTAAGTCATTCATGTGTAAAAGTTCTAGTCAGACCCAACATTAAAGAGAGATAATATTTAAGGCATTATTCCAAGTTTTAGATGACAGGAACTTAAAAAATATTAACCATGTTAACTAAACTTTTTTGAAATACATTACACTTTTTTCTTGATGCTGAAGATGAATTACTATGTTGATAACTTTAATAATGTGATTTCTCCCTCTAGAATTTTATTTCTTAAATTATATAATAGCGAGAATACTGAATAGAAACTGTGGTCCTTAAAAATTGTCTGCCAAGTAGATATCTAACTTGAAAATCAGGTATGCATCTTTAAAGTCTTGGAAATGCTTCCCTTTACTATCACCAGAAAACTAGCTAGTTAAAATACTGACAACAAAAAAGTAACTCATAAAGACCAAAGTCAAAGACTCTAATGGTGTCTAATGAAATCTCACTGTAGAAGACTTGTAAGCAGTCAAGATTTTATCACCGGTTTCCTCATTGCAATATTACTAAGAAGAAAGTCTATAGCTAATTATGGTTTCTTATTCCCCCTGAAAAACTCAAATGTTTAATTAGTTATGCCTGATGTTCCAGGGTACAAATTACTTTGTAGGCTGTTTGGAAGATTAACTTTTTTCAAAACTATTAGATTACTATCGTCAAATGACTGCTGTAAAGCACAAATAACATTGATACTTGAGTCAGATAATGTGCTCTGCTATTCAAGAAAGCAGACACGTTCGTGAAGGCCACTATGTTGTGTCAGTTAGCTATCAGAATTACTTAGTTACTAATGGAAACTTTTTTCCAACCTTCCCTCTGTCTATGGAAGTACTAGTGCTGGTGTAAGGGTTCGCAGTGAAGAGAAATAGCATTCTTATTAGCAGATTGACAAAGTTTATGACTATCTGTACTCATCTGTAGCTTGGATTCACTGTCTAGACCTGCTTTATAAAGGGGGGAACATGCCTTTTTTTTTAAGCAGTCAGCGAGATCTGAGACTCTGTATAGGCAAAGGCTACGAAAGACCATTTGAATTGGAATAAGGAAAGGAGTAAAACATCTATTATTTTCTAAAATCAATTGCTAGCATTACATAATTTAAGTACCTACACTAATTTTCACTTAGAGTGGATAGACCAAAGAACTTGACTATTCCAATTTACATAAAGCGTTTGAATATTTTCATAGTCACACAAAATACAATTGTTTTTGTTTAACATTGAAGAATCTGATTTGACTTTGGGTGGTGGGCACACAATGAAATATACAGATCATGTATCATAGAAATGTACCCTTGAAAGCTATATGATCTTATTAACCAATGTCACCCTAATAAATTTAATTAAAAATTATATTTAAAAAATTTTAAAAATAAACCTAAAGAAATAACTGATATTATAGATAGAAAAGGTAGAAGAAATAAGTCAGTTTGTCTAATCTATTGCCTGTTTTATTATCAAATATTTGCATATAACTCATGTACATGCATAAACATGGATTTTTTTTTCTGACAAAGCAGCAGAATTACTTGATTTGAAATATTCTGAGAAGAAATATGACAAAATAACTAATCATCTGTGTTAAATCTATAATTTCTCATGGAGCAAACACATTCAACCTGAATGTTATTGCAGTGAATAATAATTTTGACCACTTTTTGGACTGCCTCTGATGCCTGATCAAGTATTTCACTGTGAATAAGCAGCTTGTCTACCACCAGAAGGATCATGGAGCCAAGAGCACAATCCTTTCATTTTAAAGTGACAATGTGAAATATAAATTCAACTATGGGACATCAATCATAAAGAATTATATAATGATGTTAGAATGATAAGCCTTACTCATATTTTGCAATATTTACCATCCCTAGGACAGAAATATGTAAAATTGATAAAAATAAACCCGTTATTTACAAGTGTTTCTTACTGTTAAAGAGTATAACAAAGAGAGAAAGAGTTGTGCATGAGCGTCTTTGTGTATAAGCACCCGTTGCGTGTTTTTGTTTCACTAGGCTGTTTTTTGTTTTATCTTTCATGTTGATGATCTTAGGGAACATGAAAAGCCTCTACCGCTTTGAAGAGTAAAAAAGTTATTTAGATGTTGTGCTATGTTAGTAATAATGAAATAATGCTTTGTCCCTAGGAAACAGCGCCTTTATTATGAGGGCAAATTTCTGTGTTCCGATTACAGAAAGTCTGTGAATAAAAAGCCCACTTCAAAACCAATTGGTTTTTGTTGCTTTTAGACATTAGAAACAGATCCTGTCTTTCCTTGTGTTTACCTGGACCTCTATTTTCTGGTACAAATATTACTTTGCAGTGAGTAAATGCAAGCATACCTGGCTTATTAACACAGAGTGGAGAAAATAATTTTGTTCATTTGGAATAAAAAATAAGTTGTACCTTCTATTTCCATACTGTGTTTAATAAATCCCTAGGAACTCTGAGTATTGATGCTTAGAAAGCTGTATCTTCAGTAACTCTGTGACCATTGAGTTAGAGAAGAAACAATTCAAAATTGTTAAATATTGACTTAAGTTCTGATACTGTTTAATGCTTATACCTGTTTTCTTCAGTTAGGGTGTAAATTTAAATAAAAACTTACAAAGACTTTGTTCAAAAGACAGTTTATTTTTATATTTTTCAAAATATAGCCTTGACATGGTATACCTGCATGTTTTCTACTTTTGTTAATTCATGTCTTTACCTTGTTACTGCCAAGGACCAACTTCAGCGCAATCTTTGCTTGCATATACTTATTCGAATAAATGATGTATTATATATGAAGAAATATAGCTATATGTAAACATGAGTATGATTGCCTGTAATTATTTTCAAGGGGGCTAGTTTGTTTTTCCTGTTATTTCTTGGGAATTCAATAAAATAAAACTTGGTTAAGGATGGAGAGTAGTTTGATAATTACTTAAGATATGTATCTGTTAATAGACAATAGGTCTGTCTTTCTTTTTTTGGCATTTTTTCTTCGCAAAATTTAAACAGCTCATTTAGTCATGTGTTCATATTCCATATATTTCTATACTGTTATCCATCATGGGAAGGAACTGAATTGAATTGAACATTATTCACTCCAGCTTTATATATACAGCCAAGAAGCTGAATTCTGTTCCAAATACAAATTTGCTGCACTATCTAACAAATATCTTTCTGTGAAAAGAAAAGAAAATAAAAGCAGAAAACATTTCTTAGTGTACCTGTATGTGATAGAATCCTCTATTTCTTTTTGCAGCCTTTTGGGGTCAAGATGGGGGCAAGACAGCTTATATTCTTGATCTTTGCCTGATCATTTCATAGAATCATTGAAGGGATCTTAGAGACCATGTTCAATTCAAACCCCTGATTTTACAATAGATGAAAATGTGATTCATTAAAAATTATGTGTCTTACCCATGATCTACAGTTAGTGAGAGTGAGAGCTGAGACAGAATTCACTAAAATTTTTAAGAAATATTGGGCACCTATTATTTTCCAGAAACTGTGCCAAGAAGTAAGGATAAAGGCATGAATACACTTTGCTCTCCAAAGGGTTCCCCATGTTGTAGGAAGGGCACACTAGCACATAATTAAAATGCAGCCATACCGTCACAGAGACACAACTAGATGAAAGTATACAACACATCTGTGAGGTAGTCTGTCCTTCCGAAAACTCAACACTGAATCTGATTTAACTAAAACTTATCAGGAAATACAAGAAACAGATGCACATATTCATATCACAGGAAGCAATCCAGCAAAATCTCAACTATACCCAAGTCTATAGGACAACATATGTTTTCTCTAACAAATGTTTGAAAGAAAAAAAAAAAAGGTAAGGGGAACCTAAAAGCTAAAAGAGACTCCAGAAATATCTTAATCACTTCTAATAAAGTTTGTTTGAGACAAACTTATTTTAAAAACATATGATATGAAATTAAAATGTAAACACTACTAAATATTAACAATATTGAAGTTTAATTTAGTTTCCAAAGGTGTAGTAAGTTAAAACAAAAAGAACACTGTATTTTAGACATATATAATGAAGAATTTGCACACAAAATGATATGATGCCTGGGATTTGTGTTAGAATAATTCGAGTGGAGAGGTGAGAAGGTGGGTGGGTTTATAGGGGAAACAAAATTTTCCTTGAGTTATTTATTTTGTAAAGAGGTAATGAGTACATTGGAATCTATTACTTTTATTCCTTGCTTAATACCTTATAAATCGTGTCTGAAAACCCTGGTGTTACCTGAAAGTAGTTAAATAAAGAAAACATTTCCAGGAGTTTTAATAGAAAAACTAATGTAGTCCATCCAACCCAAGATATCAAAATTTTTCAAGGATTCATATTAATGGATATTTTTAAGTCAATCTAGCTCCAGAGAAAATTACCCATTTATTCAACAATTTTGAACATATTTCAGCTATATTCGTGTACTATTCATTACTGTAATTTTGTGACTCATGGCTGCAATTCTTTGCTTCTTGTCGCAGTGATAAAATCATTTCAAAATTCCTTGTTTTATTTATTTTTTGTTATTATTTATTGATTTATTTTAGAGAGAGAAGGGAAAGAGAGAAAGAAAGAGTACAACATTGATTTCTTCTTTCACTTATTCATGCATTCATGGTTGACTCCTACATGTGCCCTGATCCCTGATCTAACTCACAACCTTGGCGTATCTACATGATGTTCTTACCAACTAAGCTACTCAACCAAGGCTCCAAGTCTTTTGTATTAATAGTGTCATTTTTGCATTAAAACTTTGAAAAGTGTTTTATTTTGGGAACTAGATCATATCTAAGCACACTGACCCATTTCTATCAGAATTGTTTATAAATTTTACTGATTTCTAAGAATTTGTGAAGAGAGGAATCACTTTAATAACAATAAGAAATGTTCTCTGAAATAAAGCTATGTCAATATTTAAAAAGAACTCAGTATTTCTAAGTTTAAACCAGGCTAAGTGCATGATCTGAAGGAGGTAAAATCCTTAGTCTTAATTTTACAGAATTACACCATCTTCATGTCATTTGCAAGCTGTTCCACAGTGCTTGTTCCAATAAATGTTGCAACTGAAACAAAAGGCAAGGCTAGGATAAATAACATCACACTAAAGCCATCATTCTGCAATAGGGTATCAGATTGCTCCTGCTTCGAGTCTCAGCTTAGATGTTACTCTTGTAGTCTTCCCTGATTTCCACAGTATCCTGTATACTTCATATTGCTAATAAAATCATAATTATAATAGCAATTTCTTTTTATATTTCTGTACTCTTACTAAACTTCTGTAAACTTCAGAAAGGGAGGGAAAATGTCTTATCTCCTTCTATAAATATAAGAGCATCTAGCTCAGGTTGTTTAGAAGTAATTTATATATCTTAAGATTTTGCTAAATTTGTGGTTATGAACTCAGTATGATTATTTTTATTTTTTAAAATCTGTTTAAAAACATTAAGTTATATAAAATGGCCCAAGTATACTCATTTCTGAAAATATTCAGAAAGTCTCCATAAGTTGCAAAAGTTTTTAAAAAATAAAATATTTTTCTAAACTGGATCTCCTATTGTTTTTTTATTTCCTACCTCAAAAGTGAAAATAATTTACACAGATTTATTACCAATAATACTTAGAAAGGGAAATGTTTCTTGTCTTGCATTTTATTGGCCTTTAATCTGTTTTTATCCTACTGATATGAGCACACACGGTTTTCAAATTCTCATATAATCTGAAAAGGCTGGGTTGACATCTAAAGTCTTAATAGAGCCTGACCAGGCAGTGGCACTGTGGATAGAATGTCGGACTGGGATGCAGAGGACCCAGGTTCGAGACCTCGAGGTCGCCAGCTTGAGCGCGGGTCCATCTGGCTTGAGCAAAAGCTCGCCAGCTTGGACCCAAGGTCGCTGGCTCCAGCAAGGGGTTACTCGGTCTGCTGAAGGCCCACGGTCAAGGCACATATGAGAAAGCAATCAATGAACAACTAAGGTGTCACAACGAAAAAAAAGATAGAAAAGAATTCCCCTGAAAACACAGCCCACTAGTGTTTCTTGCTAAATAGCTTCCATAACCATGGATAGTACTCGTGACATTTTTTAATGACCCTCTAATTTCCACGGACAATTTTGGAGTAGGGTAGAAGTGTCAGATGTCATTATCACAAAAAAGCCCAAGTATGTTCGAGGTGCTGGGAGGAACATTTCCAATGGAGACATTTCTTTCAAGAGCTTCTAAAGAGCTCCTATTTCTGTGTGAGGCAATTTAGGGTACTTATATACTGCATTCTCATATTCTCACCTTTGAAGGGAATGATGCCGTTATTAAGATTATTTTTCTTACTCTGATTTTTCCCCTCTTACTTGCAATGAGATTTATTAGAAAAAGCACTGGATCAGAAGTCACAGGAACCAAGATATAATTATACAGTGTGTTCATAAAGTCATGGTGCACTTTTGACCGGTCACAGGTCAAAAGTGCACCATGACTTAACGGACACAGTGTATGTGTATTTATTTAAATGTCAGATGTCTCGTAGGCGAATTGCTAAGAGAAATGGCGCCTTTGCCACGGTAAGGGAGGGTTCAGGTCACTTCAGGTCATGTCTGAGAAAGCATTTTGAAAGCATGAAGAGTTTAATTGTAAAGGTGCATTGTTATTGTTTTTTTTTTTTTTTTTTTTATATATTTTATTATTATTAATTCTAATGGGGTGACATCAATAAATCAGGGTACATATGTACAATGAAAACATCTCCAGGTTATCTTATCATTCAATTGTGTTGCATACCCATCACCAAAAGTCAAATTGTCCTCTGTCACCTTCAATCTGGTTTTCCCTGCGTCCCTCCCCTCCTCCCTATCCCATTCTTCCCTCCCTCCCCCCATCCCATAACCACCACTCTCTTGTCCATGTCTCATACCCTCACTTTCATGTCCCACCTATGTATGTAATCGTGCTGTTCTCAGTTTTTCTTTTTTTCTGATTTACTTATTTCACTCCGTATAATGTTATCAAGGTACATCCATTTTGTTATAAATGATCCGATGTCATCGTTTCTTATGGCTGAGTAGTATTCCATAGTATATATGTACCATAGCTTTTTAATCCACTCGTCTTCTGACGGACACTTGGGCTGTTTCCAGATCTTCGCTATTGTGAACAATGCTGCCACGAACATGGGGGCGCATTTCTTCTTTTCGAACAGTGCTATGGTGTTCTTAGGGTATATTCCTAAAAGTGGGATAGCTGGGTCAAAAGGCAGTTCGATTTTTAATTTTCTGAGGAATCTCCAAACTGTTTTCCACAGTAGCTGCACCAGTCTGCATTCCCACCAGCAGTGCAGAAGGGTTCCCTTTTCTCCACATCCTCGCCAGCACTTATTCTGTGTTGTTTTGCTGATAAGTGCCATTCTGACTGGTGTGAGGTGATATCTCATTGTGGTTTTAATTTGCATTTCTCTAATGATTAGTGATGTTGAGCATTTTTTCATATGCCTATTGGCCATCTGTATGTCCTCTTTGGAGAAATTTCTATTCATTTCTTTTGCCCATTTTTTGATTGGGTTGTTTGTCTTCCTGGTGTTGCTTTTTATAAGTTCTTTATAAATTTTAGTTATTAACCCCTTATCAGATGTGCTGTCGAATATGTTCTCCCATTGTGTGGTTTGTCTTTTTATTCTGTTCCTATTGTCTTTAGCTGTGCAAAAACTTTTTAGTTTGATATAGTCCCATTTGTTTATCTTGCCTTTTATTTCAGTTGCCCATGAAGATAAATCGGCAAATATACCGCTGCTACAGATGTCGGAGAGCTTGCTGCCTATGTTTTCTTCTAAGATGTTTATGGTTTCACGGCTTACATTTAAGTCTTTTATCCATTTTGAGTTTGTTTTTGTGAATGGTGTAAGTTGATGGTCTAGTTTCATTTTTTTGCAGGTAGATGTCCAATTTTCCCAACACCATTTGTTAAAGAGGCTGTCTTTACTCCATTGTATGTTCTTTCCTCCTTTGTCAAATATCAGTTGTCCATAAAGCTGTGGGTTTATTTCTGGGTTCTCTGTTCTGTTCCATTGATCTATGTGCCTGTTCTTATGCCAGTACCAGGCTGTCTTGAGTATAATGGCCTTGTAGTAAACCTTGATATCAGGAAGAGTGATACCTCCTGCTTTATTTTTTCTTTTTAAGATTGCTGAGGCTATTCGTATTCTTTTTTGGTTCCATATAAATTTTTGGAATATGTGTTCTATATCTTTGAAGTATGTCATTGGTATTTTAATTGGTATTGCATTGAATTTATAAATTGCTTTGGGTAATATAGACATTTTAATGATGTTTATTCTTCCTAGCCATGAGCACGGTATGTGCTTCCACTTGTTTGTATCTTCCTTGATTTCTTTTATCAATGTTCTATAATTTTCTGAGTACAAGTCCTTAACCTCCTTGGTTAAATTTACTCCTAGGTACTTTATTATTTTGGCTGCAATAGTGAAGGGGATTGTTTCCTTAATTTCTTTTGCTGATATTTCATTGTTGGTGTATAGAAATGCCTCTGATTTCTGAGTATTAATTTTATATCCTGCCACCTTGCTGAATTCATTTATCAGGTCCAGTAGTTTTTTGACTGAGACTTTAGGGTTTTCAATATACAATATCATATCATCTGCAAATAATGACAGTTTTACTTCTTCTTTTCCAATTTGTATGCCTTTTATTTCTTCTTCTTGTCTGATTGCTGTAGCTAGGACTTCCAGAACTATGTTGAATAAGAGTGGTGAAAGTGGGCAACCCTGCCTGGTTCCTGATCTTAAGGGGATTGCTTTTAATCTTTGTCCATTTAGTATGATGTTTGCTGTCGGTTTATCATAGATGGCCTTTATCATGTTAAGGAATGATCCCTGTATTCCCACTTTACTGAGAGTTTTGAGCATGAATGGGTGCTGGATTTTATCAAATGCCTTTTCTGCATCTATTGAAATTATCATGTGATTTTTGTCCTTCCTTTTGTTTATGTGGTGAATCACATTGATTGATTTGCGAATATTGAACCAGCCTTGCCTCTCCAGAATAAATCCCACTTGATCGTGGTGTATGATTTTTTTCATATATTGCTGGATCCGGTTGGCTAATATTTTGTTGAGAATTTTAGCGTCTAAATTCATCAGGGATATAGGCCTATAATTTTCTTTCTTTGTGTTGTCTTTGCCCGGTTTTGGGATCAGAATTATGCTCGCCTCATAAAAGGAGTTTGGAATTCTTCCTTCCTCTTGAATTTTTTGAAATAGCTTGAGGAGAATAGGAGTTAGTTCTTCTTTGAATTTTTGATAGAATTCACTTGTGAAGCCATCAGGCCCAGGACTTTTCTTTTTTGGGAGTTTTTTGATAACTGTTTCGATCTCATTTGCTGTAATTGGTCTGTTTAGGTGTTCTGATTCTTCCAGATTGATTTTTGGAAGGTTATATGATTCAAGAAATTTGTCCATTTCACCAAGATTGTCTAATTTTTTGGCATAGAGTTCTTCATAGTATTTTCTTACAATGCTTTGTATTTCTGTTGTGTCAGTTGTTATTTCTCCACTGTCCTTTCTAATTTTATTTATTTGAGTCCTCTCTCTTTTTTTCTTGGTGAGTCTAGTTAAAGGTTCATCAATCTTGTTTACCTTTTCAAAGAACCAGCTTCTTGTTTCATTGATCCTCTGTATTGTTTCCTTAGTCTCTATGTCATTTATTTCTGCTCTGACCTTTATTATTTCCTTTCTTCTACTTGTCTTGGGTTTTATTTGTTGTTGTTCTTCTAGTTCTTTTAGATGTAGGGTCAAGTTGCTTATTTGAGCTTTTTCTAGCTTCTTATGATATGCCTGTAGTGCAATAAACTTCCCTCTCAGAACTGCTTTTGCTGTGTCCCATAAATTTTGAGTTGATGTATGCTGATTATCATTTGTTTCTAGAAACTTTTTTATTTCTTCTTTGATCTCATTGTTAATCCATTCATTATTTAATAACAAGCTATTTAGTTTCCAAGTGTTTGAGTATTTTTCAGTTTTTCTTTTGTGGTTAATTTCTAGTTTCATGGCATTGTGATCAGAGAAAATGCTTGATATGATTTCAATCTTCTTAAATTTATTGAGACCATTTTTGTGTCCTAACATGTGGTCTATCCTAGAAAACGTACCATGAGCGCTTGAGAAGAATGTATATTCTACTGCTTTAGGGTGAAAAGTTCTGAAGATATCTATTAAATCAAGTTGATCTAGTGTCTCCTTTAAGTCTGCTGTTTCTTTATTAATTTTCTTTCTTGAGGATCTATCCAGTGTTTTTAGAGGGGTATTGAAATCCCCTACTATGATAGTATTGCTGTTAATCTCGCCCTTTATATCCATCAAAGTCTGCTTTATGTATGTCGGGGCTCCTATATTTGGTGCATAGATATTTACAATAGTTATATCTTCCTGTTGAATTGTTCCCTTTATCATTATGTAGTGTCCTCTTTTATCTCTTACTACAGCCTTTGTTTTAAAGTCCATTTTGTCTGATATAAGTATTGCTACCCCTGCTTTTTTTTCATTTCCATTTGCATGAAATATTTTTTTCCATCCTTTTACCTTCAGTCTATGAACATCTTTTATTTTAAGGTGTGTCTCTTGTAGACAGCATATGTATGGGTCCTGTTTCTTTATCCATGCAGCTACCCTATGTCTTTTGATTGGATCATTTAATCCATTTACATTTAAGGTTATTATTGATATGTAGTTGTTTATTGCCATTTTATTCTTTAAAGCTGTATTCTTCTTTTGCTCTATTCTTTCCTCTCTTTAAACTGTTCACAACATGCCCCTTAGTATCTCTTGCAGAATTGGTTTGGTTTTTATGAATTCCTTGAGGCTTTCTTTTTCTGGGAAGCTCTTTATTTCTCCTTCAATTTTAAACGTTAGCCTTGCTGGATAAAGTAGTCTTGGTTGTAGGTTCTTGTTCTGCATTACTTTGATTATTTCTTGCCATTCCCTTCTGGCCTCAAGTGTTTCTGTTGAGAAGTCCGATGTCATCCTTATGGGGGCTCCTTTGTAGGTGATAGTCTTTTTTTCTCTAGCAGCTTTTAAAATTTTTTCTTTATCCATTAGCTTTGGTATTTTAACTATGATGTGTCTTGGTGTAGATTTTTTTGGGTTTCTCCTTAATGGAGTTCTGTGTGCTTCTTGAATGTGTGGAGTGTTTCCCAGCCTTAATTTAGGAAAGTTTTCTGCTATAATTTGATTGAACAAAGTTTCCATTTCCTGTCCTCTCTCCTCTTCTTCAGGCACCCCTATGATGCGAATGTTGTTTCTCTTCATGTTGTCACAAAGCTCCCTTAGAGTTTCCTCACATTTTTTAAGTCTCTTTTCCTTTTTCTTCTCTGCTTCTGTGCCTTTGTTTATTGTGTCCTCTAACTCGCTTATTCGATCCTCAGTGTCATCCATCCTGCTTTTAATTCCTTCCATTGTGGTCTTCAGTTCTGATACTGTATTTGTCATTTCTGTCTGATTCTTTTTTATTATTTCAATTTCATTTTTTATACTTGTTATCTCTTTATTTAGGTGTTCATAATGACTATCCATTGTTGCTCTAATTTCTTTGAACATCCTAACTATCATTATTCTAAATTCTGCTTCTGGTAATTTGGTTATATCTGGTTCATTCAGGTCCTTCTCTGGGGATTTCTCTTGATTCATTTGGTTTGCATTTCTCTGCCTGCCCATTTTTTCTGTGTATAAGCAAGTTGTGGCCACTGGAGTCCAGTAGGTGTTGCCTTTGTGTTCTCTAGGTGTGGTCTATCTGCAGGCCCCCCACCCCCTCTGCCGGCGCCTAAGGTGGTTGGGTATGAGCGTTGCCAGCGCCGGCCCACTGTGGCTTTTGCTGTGATTTCTGCCTCTCCTCCGTGGGAGGGGCTGTCACTGAAGCCACAAGATTAGCACCAAGGGTAGAGTCGAGCACCTTTCCTCAGCTGCGGACCCAGCCTATTTCCGGACTTCCGCCCAGAACCAGCAGTCGGAGCCTGCTCGCTACAGTTCCGCGGGTTAGGCGGGGCTTTTGACGTGCTCTCAGCTGTAAGCTTTTGCCCGTCAGGAGCTTTAGCCCCGCCCTCGAGGCCAGGGCCCTTTGCGCAGGGTCGGAAACCAAGATTTATTGGGGCGGGCGTGTTTGCTGGCTTCCGCCGAGCTGCGTACTTCCGCTCGTCCCGGACTCTACCCCGCCCCCGCGTTCGGAGCCCGCTCGTGCACGTATTAACGCTATCCGGGGTTTCTCCGGCCGGATGGGGATAGCAGCCGTGGGCTCAGCTGCGAGCCTCCACTTGTCTCTGGGTCCACCCCGTTCCCGCGCTCGGAGCCCGCTCGCGCACGTATACTGGCCAACCGCGGTTTCTCCGGCGGGCGGCGGGGGGGGGGGGGGGGGCGGACTGCTAGCGTCAGCTCAGCCACGAGCCCCTGCCTGTCCCTGGTCCTAGCCCGGTCCCCGCGGTCAGGGCCGGCTTGCGCAGGGCCTGCCTGTTCCTGGCCTCCCGCTTTGTCCCCGTAAGTGGGATTAAAGGCGGGCCCACAGCTTCCGGACCGCTCTCGCGCTTACCCTCCGACCCTCTGGGCTAGACTGAGCTCACACCGGCTTGGCCTCTGCCCACGCCGACAGAACCGCCTTTCAGCGTCCTGCCGCCCCAAAACCTTAAGCAGCCCTCAGCAGAGTAGGAAGGGACCTAATACTCCACACTGTAGGCCTGGGAGCTCCCTCACTTGTTTCACAGCTCAAAACTGTCCAAATGCCTCTTCTTGGCTCTGGGACTGCAGGCTGGGGCTTGGTTCCTGGGACCCAGGTCCCTCCCTCTCCGCCAAAATCTCCTCCCGCCCCGCGGGTCTCTCCGGGCTGCCGTTTGCTCCGGGGAGCTGGGCAGCCCTCTTCGCGTTTTCGCTATTCCTACCAGTCTCAATGTGGCTTCTTCTGTGTTCCTTGGTTGAAGAGTCCACTTAGTTTTGTTCAAAGTTGGTTTATCCAGGTGATGGTTCTTAAAATTGAGTTGTAATCCACTTTGGTTCTGGGAGTTGGAAGTTGGTACGTCCGCCTACTCCGTCGCCATCTTGCTCCTCCTGTTATTGTTTTTATATTTATTTTTTTAAACAGTTTATTTTTTAGATTTATTGATTTTTAGAGAGAGGAGAGGGAGATAGAGAATGAAAGAGGGGGGAGAAACAAGAAGTATCAACTCATACTAATTGTGTCCTGCAAGTCCCTTGATCGGGCAAGCCCAGGGATTTGAATCGTTGATCTCAGTGTTCCAGGTCAATGCTTCACCCACTGGGCCACCACAGGTCAGATCATTATTATTGTTTTTAACTCTTAAATCATATTATCATATTTTTTTTCTGTTGGACTAAAATATTTAAACATTCTTTTCTGCTAAGGAATGTTATATCAACTTTTCTATTTAAAGAAAATATTTTCTGTAAAATTTTTAATGTAAACAAACTTATATACTTTGCTTCTTAAAAATAAGTCATTGGTTTAATTAAGCAGGCCATTGTTTGATCATCACTGCTTAGCCCTTTGAGTCTGAAAATCAAACTACATTGAAGACCCCAAGCTTGAGCATAGGCCTGAGAATCAAAAGCAGTGTAATTCCTTTAAGAGATGCTGGCCATCTCTGGACGCTCAGGTAAGCTTCGGTGCTCCTGTGCTGTGTCCCATTCCTCCTCCCCCCTCTGTGTCCTGGCAGCTTCCCAGGCTTTATAGAAAGACAAGCACAGAGACAAGAAGGAAGTGGAGTAGGACAGGAAACAGAAATGGTGAATAAGGACACAAGAACTTGTAGAGTGGGCGTCCAGCCTCACTCACGGCCTTAGCAGCTGCTCCTGGGGAAGAAGGGGTGGGGGATGGGGCTTCCCGTGGGTATGGATCAAGGAACAAATGATGCTTTAAAGCCTCGGGTTTTGGGGTGCACATAAATTATTGTCCAAAGTAAAAAGTCAGTGACAAAACAGGCAATCAATCTAAAAATAAGTACAACTTGCTGAGTACCAGACGTTTTGAATAAGTTCTTTATAAATAGTGACTCTTACCCATCTATTATTAATTAATTCTCACAGCAACCCTGTGAGAGAGATACTATTTTTATCCTTATTTTACATGTGAGGAGACTGAGACCCATAAATTCTAAGTAACTTACCCGGGATCACACAAGTGGTAAGGGATGGTGTAGGGGTTGGAACCAAGAAGTTAGGCTCCTGAATCTTGTCTTATTCTCTTTCTCTGCAGAGAAAGCACAGTCCAGAGCTCTTCCTGGAATCCACAGGGTATTCATAAAGCATTCTTGAATGCACAATGAGTAATCATCAAGCGGCAAGGTGGCTTATAAGGTCAGTGAGCTCTTTTGGACAATTAGTCAAATATTCAGTGACCTAAGCAGTAAATATGATATGAAGTCAGAGGAAGAATGCATTATTGGATGGAGCAGGGCGTCAATCTGAGTAAGATTATTCTATAAATATTATGTCCAAGTAAAGAAAAAGGTTTAAAATTTCAAATGGTAGCTAAGCAACTGATTAAATGAAGTAGAATTACTCTACCACAGTAAGTTCAATCATCATTTTACTGATCCAATGATCCACTATGTTAATTTGACTATGAATAAAGCTCTGTCCTTAACCTCAGTCTCATACTATATTAGGGACAGCTAAATTTAAAATAACCTACAATTCACAGAGGCTTGAACTAAAGGTTTGATGTTATGGAAAAATGAAAAGAAACTTGGCAAATGGAAAACTGGCGACAGAGGGGAGTGGTAAGAAAACCTAGTATAAAAACTGTCTCAGCTCCTCATTTATCTAAATGGCCCTCCCACTGCCCACACCCTACCATATAAATAACAATATATTATTAGCATTTTGCTAAAAGACCCTTGGCCTAAGTTTCCAATAGAAATAAGGAACTCACAGGACAACAAGAGCAAAAATTTGAAAAATACTTAAAAAGTATTTCCTATAGATCCTGAAATCCCATTTTAAGAGATATACAAGTTTGCTTTTATGCGAGTTTTTTTAGATACTTTTTGGAACATAATAGTGTAAACTAAATCCAGAAGTAACTGCTGGTGAGTCATAGTAGCAACAAATATCACACACCCGTTGTATATATGCACATCATTACCCTGTGAGCACAGCCTCCTCTTGAATTCCTACTTCCTCCAGATGAGGGGCCTGCAGCAGTCTGCTTGCCATCCTGTGATTCCTCATCCAGGGAATCACTCATGCTCAGAAGGGGGCCACATTCCTATAGAAAAAGAGGTTATCAGCAAAGGTGACAATGGTTTAAAGGAGTAGCTTAGCTAGCAGAGACTCCAACCATCCCTTCAGAAACTATTGATGTTCATTTTTTACTGCTATGTGATGTCAAGAGTCAAAAGAAGCATAATGTTTGATTCAGATCCCCAAAGGTCTTCATCTTCTTAGGGATCATACAGAAAGTCAGCATTAAGGAACCATATAAAACAGCAAGGTGAAATCCCAGACTGTAGTGTTGTGATGAGAGCCGCTAGGGGCTGAATTGTGTCCCCTCTCCTAACTCCCAGGACCTCAGAATGTGACTGTGTTTGAGATAGGGCTGTCAAAGAGGTAATTAAGTTAAAACAGGTCATTGGAGGGACTCTAATCTAATATGATTGGTGCCCTTAAGAAGAGGAGATTAAAATACAGAAATACAGGCAGGGAAGACCATGTAAAGACACAGAGAGAAGGTGACCGTTTGCAAGCCAAGGGGAGAGTCCTCAGAATGAAATCACCCTGCCCACATTTTGACCTTGGACTGCCAGCCTCCAGGACTGTGAGAAAAGAAATTTCTGTTGTTTAAGCCACCCAGTCTGTGTTGTTATGGCAACCACAGAGAAATAACACAAGCAAGAGCCCAATGAGCGTTCTGGTCAGGAACTGTTCTTTATGTTGGAGAAGAGGTCCTTGTAAGCCTGTGTGGTCAGGAAAAGCACATCTAGGAGGTGGGCCGTGAAAACGCCCTTGACGAATAAGCGGGAGTGGGACAGAGTTCAGAAGGGAAAAGCTATGGGACAAGACCCAGTTTCATGCTGACCGGGCCCGTGGGTCAGCAGAGCCTGGACTAGTTTACACCGGGGAGTTGGAACAAAAGACTAGATGCATAAGTTAAAGGTTAACTGAGACCTACACATATTTCTCAAAAGGGAATGTTGAAAGTCTATCGATTCATAGCCACATAACCTTCTCTCTTTATATGGAAGTCGGTTTATGCCACGCTATAGGACATAACACGGCAATGTCAGCCTGGCTCTCTCTGTGCTGTGCAACCAGCAGTGCCTTTTCTCACAAATATCTAACGTGCTTTACTTCCCGGATGCTTTCAAAGTAAGCATTTTGTCGTGCAATCCAGCCACGGCTATGTCTATAGCTACAATTTCAAGACGCAGTCCTCTGTCTGAGGCCTCACAGACTAAAATAAATTGATCATAAATAACTTAAAGAAAGGAGATAACTTGAAAAAGAAAATTCCCTAAATGGTATTTTTTCTCCTGTTAAATATGAAGCCCAAGAGACAGGTAAGGCATTTTAGGTTAACTGGGTCCAAGTTAATAGTGACAGTTCCCTGATGCCCTCGTACCCTGTCTCTTCCTCCTTACCATTTGTGCACGTCTGCTCTATTTCTTCTCTAGCTTGCTCCTTATGTGAATTAGAGAGTAGGTAAAAAACAAAACAAAACCTGCTATAATCTGCTAATTCAAATATTGTAAAAATGGCTATTAAAATTATGATGACTATACTTCTAAAATTTTTCTTCCTTATATGGTTCCAAGTTTTTAAAATACATTACTTGACTTTGACCTCAATAACAAATGTATCCCTCCTGAGGATTGGATAGAACTTGCTCATTTCTGTATAAGGTGCTGGATACCGATATTTGCAGTCTGGTGATGTGTCTTGGTTTGGGTTGCTATAACAGATTACCTAGACTAGGGGGTGAAACATATCACATTGATTTCTCACAGTTCTGGAGGCTGGAAGTCCAAAGTCAAGGTGCTCGCAGATCTGGTATCTGGTGAGGCCCACTTCCTGATTTGCAGGTGGCTGTCTTTTCGTTGTGTCCTTATGTAGCAGAGAGAAAAGGCAAGCTCTTTTATAAGGGCACTAATCCCATTTATGGGGGCTCCCCCTCATGACCTAATTACCTCCTTAAAGCCCCACCTCCTAATACAAGGGTTGGGACCCTATGGCTTGCGAGCCAGATCTGGCTCTTTTGATGGCTGCATCTGGTTCACAGACAAATCTTTAATAAAAAGAAAATAACGTTAAAAATATAAAACATTCTCATGTATTACAATCCATTTATTTCCTACCACTCATGTTCATGGTTGTGGGTGGCTAGAGCCAATCACAGCTGTCCTCTGGGACAACACCAAATTTTTATTGGATAATGCCTAACGTACATGGGTCGTTGTGAGGTCAGGAAGTAAACTTCTCTCCTTTTAATCAAGTAGTCAGCTAGCTAATTGCAGAACTCTTTTGATGAAGAAGATGGCTAAAAGAAAAAAAGATGAGCAGTATCGTACTTTTCAGCAGGAATGGACAGAGGAATTCGCCTTTGTGGAAAGAGCAGGTTCTGCAGTGTGTCTAATATGCAATGATAAAATTGCATCGATGATACGATCAAATATAAAGTGGCACTTCGACATACGCCATACTACATTTGCATCAAAATATCCAGCAGGGGACAGCAGGAAGAAAGCATGTCAAGAGCTACTGTGCAGAGTGCAAGCTAGTCAGCAGCAACTCCGTGTTTGGACCCAACAAGGTGACTGGAAATCGGCTAGCTTTGCTGGTGCTTAACAATTGTGAGAAACAGAGAGCCATTCACAGATGGGGAGTATGCCAAAACATTCATGCTTGATGTTGCCAGTGAACTTTTTGATGACTTTTCAGATAAAGACAAGATAATGAAACCAATAAAAGACATGCCTCTGTCAGCAAGAACTGTTCACGATCGTACCATCATGGTGGCAAATCAAATTGAGGCAACACAAGTGAAGGACATAAATGCAGCACCATTCTTTTCTCTCGCTTTGGATGAGTCAACAGACGTAAGCCATTTATCCTAGTTCAGTGTGATTGCAAGGTATGCTGTCACTGACACACTACGTGAGGAAAGTCTTGCTGTTTTGCCTATGAAAGAGACAACAAGAGGGGAGGATTTATTCCAGTCTTTCACTGAGTTCGCTAAAGAAAAATATCTACCGATGGATAAACTTATTTTGGTGTGTACTGATGGTGCTTTGTGCATGGTGGGGAAAAGCAGAGGATTCATAGCACTTCTTCATGAACATGAAAAGAGACCCATCCTAAGTTTTCACTGCATCCTACATCAGGAGGTGCTTTGTGCTCAGATGTGTGGCGAGCAGCTTGGTGAGGTGATGTCGCTGGTCATTCGGGTAGTCAACTTTATTGTTGTCCGAGCTTTAAATGATCACCAATTTAAAACATTGCTGGATGAAGTTGGGAATAATTATCCTGGTCTGCTTCTGCACAGCAATGTGCGTTGGTTGTCAAGAGGGAAAGTGCTCTGCTGTTTCGCACCTTGCCTGAGTGAAATTCAGACTTTTCTTGAAATGAAAAACATCGAGCATCCTGAGTTAGCTAACACTGAGTGGCTCCTAAAGTTCTACTATCTCATGGACATGACTGAACATCTGAACCAGCTCAATGTGAAAATGCAAGGTGTTGGAAATACAGTCTAATCCCTTCAACAAGCAGTGTTTGCATCTGAAAACAAGCTGGAACTCTTCATCGCTGACATTGAAGCAAGTTGTTTACTACACTTTGAAAAACTGGGAGAGTTTAAAGATGCATGCACAGCAAGTGACCCTGCTCAACATCTTGATCTCCAGCAGCTAGTGGGCTTCACATCTAATCTTCTGCAGTCATTCAAAGCGTGCTTTGCAGAATTTTGTAAGTGCACTCATCTTTATTAAGTACATCACCCATCCACACGAGTGTGCAATGGACAGCGCCGACCTGAGTTACATCCCCGTTGTCTCCATCAGAGATTTTGAGCTACAAGCTGCTGACCTGAAGGCCTCAGACATGTGGGTGAATAAGTTCACGTCACTGAATGAAGATTTGGAAAGACTTGCACGACAGCAAGCAGAGTTGGCGAGCAAACCCAGGTGGGGAGAAATGAAAAAACTTCAACCCGTGGACCAGCTGATTGTCAAAACTTGGAACGCGCTTTCCATCACATACCACACACTGAGCATGTGAGTATTGCTGTACTGACAATGTTTGGCTCTATGTATGCATGTAAGCAGTCTTTCTCACATCTAAAGAACGTTAAGACCAACCTATGATCACATTTAACAGATAGAAGTCTCAATGCCTGCATGAAGCTTAACCTCACCACGTATCAACCAGACTACAAAGCCATCAGCAAAACCATGCAGCACCAGAAGTCGCATTAATGGTAAGAAGTACTTTATTCATCATTGGTTAGCAACAGCACAACAACATTATTAAAAGAATTCAGAGACTTATTGTACTTTAGAAGTGTTGGTCTTACATAAAATGCACACATTTACTTGCATTTAGTGTTAAACATATTGTATGGCTCTCATGGAATTATATTTTAAAATATGTGGCGTTCATGGCTCTCTCAGCCAAAAAGGTTCCCGACCCCTGTCCTAATAGGATCACATTGGGGTTAGGATTTCAACACAGGAATTTCCAGGGAGTGGAAGACAGACAAATAATTAGTTAATAGCAGGGCTCTTAAACTTTCTTAAGCAATATCATTGATTGCTTTTATTAATTCTATTTCCCAGAAATTTGAGCCAGTTGCTACATATACAGTTTCAGAAAACATACATTTTCAGTTTCAGAAAACATACTTTTTGCTTTCCAAAGTGGTCTATTTCTTACAGAATTAATCTAGGTATGATGTGCTGAACTTGTTTGTATTTTTATCAATTCAGCCTTATCTTTGTTATGATTATTATTAAGATAGGGCACAGTCTTACATTATGTTTCTTGTTTTGTGTTGAGACTTTTAACCTTTGGCATTTTAGTTAGAAGTTTAAAAAAAAAATGACTTGAGCATGCTAGCCTGGATGGCATTCTGAGCCAGAACCCTTAACTGTATAAAGAAAGCAGCTGATGCCAATTACAGATTTTATTTATTTTATTTTTATTTTATTCATTTTAGAGAGGAGACACAGAGTGAGAGAGAGTGAGAGAGAGAGAAAGAGAGAAAGGGGGGAGGAGCTGGAAGCATCAACTCCCATATGTGCCTTGACCAGACCAGTGCAGGGTTTTGAACTGGCGACCTCAGTGTTCCCAGGTCGACGCTTTATCCACTGCGCCACCACAGGTCAGGCGCCAATTACAGATTTTAATCTGTGATGGTTTTATTGGAATTACATAAAGAGGTGGGCAGACGTAGATAAAACATGAAAATAGCCATTTTAATCATATTTGGGTGCTAAATCTTCAGGGACACATAGATAGATATTCTAGTGTCCTGATAAAAATTTCCAAGGTCGGAAAGCCCAGGGTGATAGATAAGAATGCTGAACAATTGTTGAAAAACTGAGTTATTGAGTTTGGAGGAAAGAACACCTGACTAGGGTGGTAATGGGGTTCTTTTGAAAAATAAAATCAAATTCTAGGCAAGGCCTAGCATGCAGCTTCATGGTGCTAATGAATGAGGTGCGAGAAACTGATTTAAACCTTTGACATGGCACTCAAAAAAATATTAAAATTTGTGCTGTGATGGTTCTGTGTCCACTTACCTAGATCATGATGCCCTGATAGGTGGTCAGACATTATTCTAGCTGCTTTTATGAAGCTATGTTCAAAATGAGATTAACATTTAAATTACTAGATTAAATAAAGCTAAACACCCTTCATCACATAGGTAGGCTTTATCTAATTAGTTGAAACCTCCCCCATGAAGCCAATCCTTCCAGTAGACTGCTCTTGGACTTGACGCAGAGCATAACTCTTCCCTGGGTCTCCAGTATCCTGGTTCACCCTTTTGATTTTGAATTTGCCAACGTCCAATTATTTAAAAATCAATCTTTCTCTCTTTTTCTCCCCACTTTTCTTTCTCATTGTATTAATTGGGGTCCTCCAGAGAAACAGAAACTATAAATAGATAGAGATAGATAGCTAGATAGATACCTAGATAGCTAGATAGCTTGATAGATAATAGATAAATGATAGATAAATAGATACCATATTTTTCACTCCATAAGATGCATCTGACCATAAGACATACCTAAGATTTTAAGGAAGAAAATAAGAAAAAAAAATATTCTGAATCAAATGGTGTGTTCAAATATTTAATAAAATTTTATATTTTTCACTCCATAAGATGCACGGGCATTTTGCCTTCACTTTTGGGGGAAAGAAGTGAGTCTTATGGAGTGAAAAGTACGGTAGATAGATATGGACATTTTTTTCTTTTTTTTTAAGGAATTGGCTTGTGTAATTATAGAAGCTTGCAAAGTCCAAAATTTTAGGGTGGGCCAGCAGGCTGGAGGACTGGGGAGAGCATATATTGCAGCTCAAGTTGGAAATCCATTTGCAGTAAAGAAAAAAACCTCAGTTGTTGTTCTAAAGGTCTTCAACTGATTGGATAAGGCCCACCCATGTTAAGGAGAATAATCTGCTTCACTCAAATTTGACTATTTAAATGTTAATCTCATACAAACACACGTTCACAAAAAACAGCCTGACAAAGTATCTGGGCACCTAGGCCCAGTGAAGTTGACACAACATTAGTTATCACATGTATCTTATTGGTTCTGTGTCCCTGTAGACCCATGACTAATATGCTGACAGCTTTGATTCCTGGCATTGTGCTTGAGAGGTTGAATAACAAAATCCTTCATTAAGATGTAGACAGAAAGTTTATAAATCTACAATAGAGTTAATTAAACTGTCGTTGTTAGTTAACAACTCTCGACTCCACATGAACTCGTCAGACCCCTCATTCAGCTCTGCTCATTGGCATTCCTGAAACACCATTGCATGCTTCATGTTCTTGTTCTCAAACCTTTAATGATTCATCGTTGCCTTATTCCGACTGTTTTTCTTACTCCTTCCAATTTGCATTACCCAGCCTTAGCTGGGTCGGGGCTTGACTATGTCTGCATATCGCATGCTTCCTGGATGTCTGTCTTTGTTTTAACCTTTCTCTGCCCATTGAACCCACAGCCCTTCTCAATAAAGCCTGCCCTTGTTAATACTGCCCACGTCGATCCTCTTGTTCTTAATTCCGCTAGTACAAGTGATCCATGCAGCATAATTTAACATGTGCATATGTCTGACTGCTTTGTTAATTTGGATTTCTCTGTTTCTGCTTTTCTAGACTAACATTCTGGTAACTTGTCGCATTTCTGTGACCCATGGCCTCTGACAATGTTGAGCACATCCTAAATTCTCAGATACTTGTGGCATAAGGTGAAAAGTAGAGGACTCCTTTTTTTCGCTGCTTAAGCCAAAGAAAAGTTTAGGAAAACGCTAACAATGGGAGACCAAAGAAAGGAATAGATTGAGACATTTCCTAGTAAGTCTATCTCAGAAGGTAAGAAGACACAGTAGGATTATTTTTAGTAATCGCATATTTTTGTAATTATCATTTCCCCTTTTCAGTTACTCTGTGTCAAAGGGGTGGGAGATGATTTTTCAAAAAGGAATGATTTTTTTCTCCAGTGGGGACATTTGGGAACACCTGAAGACATTTTTGTTTTTTACAACTGAGGGTGAGTGTGGGGGACGCTACAGACACCTGATAGGCGGAGGTCAAGGATACGACACTGAAGGGGACAGTCCACTGCCACCAAGTTTTATCCAGCCCAAATGTCAACAGTGTTGAGGTGGAGAAACCTGCTTTATCCCGATCACAGGCGCAGTTTAGCAAAGTGACTCGGAACCAGGCTGGTGAAGCCACATGTCCTGAGTGTAAATCCCAGCTCTGCCACCGACAAGCTGTGCGATGTTGGGGAAATTCTGCATCGTCGAAGCTCCTTCACATTTAAGTGAGCACAATAACAGAACTCATCAGGCAGTTTAATAGGAGGATCAAATGAGTTCATGATTTCTGAGTATTTAAAACAGTATCTAGAACATGCTATGACCTGTTTTAAGTGTTTAAGTGAAACACCTTTTTTCAGGAGTTTCATATCACCGGAGTTAGACATGCTACCCCCCCCCCCAATGGTGTTACTAAATTGAAACCCCAGACCAGGTTTTTTAGGAAGAGTTTAGCTTTAATTGGCTATATCAATCCCGGTGGCTAAATAACAGATCACTGTTTTTATGATTGTTATCTGCGACCATCTGAATGTTAAAAAGCATGGCTAGATTCATGTGGCTTTAGTGTGTCAGCTGAGCATTTCAGTGTTTCTCTGGGAGGATCTAATTTTACTAGATAAAACAGGCAGTAGACAGCTCTTTCAAAGAAGAGCTGACATGCTGGTGCCTTTAAAGTCCTTGTTGGGTTCCACACAGGGAGAGCCACTCACCATCAGACACACAGGTGGTCAGGTCCAGCACAATGGAGTAGACACTTAGAGGTGCCCCTAACCATTAGGGTTATTAACAGGGACTATGCAGAACAAACACACTCTCTTCTGAAAGGGTCTGTGTTCTGTGGGTTTTTCCATATTTTCAATTTACAAAGTAAACTGTGGTGTGTGTACGTTTAAATTACTCATGTCAACTTGACATCTGAATTGCAAAAACACAGCGTTATCTGCAAGTCGATGAATTTCCCCTGCACAAGACAGAATTTTCTCAGTCATAGGTTTTGCATTCTGATTTTGGGAAAGAGTTAAAATCATAAGAAAGTTAGAAGAACTGGATTTAAAAAGCACTGTAGACAACTGACAATAAAGACATTTGGAGACATCTTAGTCTTTCCTAATTTACCTAAAGTATAAAACTTCTTAATGTGGCTGGCAACTGCTTTGCATACTGGTAGAAAGGATAGATAAATAAATCACAAATAATTAATTGGCTTCTTGGTCATCAATATTACTTTATAAATGTCCTGTAGAAATATTCAGAAACTCTGGGAACAGCTGAAATCTTTATTATTAGGATCTCATGGTTTCATGATTATGTTACTAGGAGTTATACTGTGTCACGAATAAACAGCAGTTAGCGTCTCAGATAACAAAACACAATATAAGGAAAAAACAAATGTTGGAGAGGCTGTGGAGAAAAAGGAACCCTCATCCACTGTTTGTGGGAATGTAAAGTAGTACAACCACTATGGAAGAAAGTATGGTGGTTCCTCAAAAATTTCAAAATAGAAATAGCATATGACCCAGCAATCCCTCTACTGGGTATATACCCCCATAACTCAAAAACACTGGTACATAAAGACACATGCAGCCCCATGTTCATTGCAGCATTGTTCACAGTGGCCAAGACATGGAAACAACCAAAAAGCCCTTCAACAGATGACTGGATAAAGAAGATGTGGTACATATATACTATGGAATACTACTCAGCCATAAGAAATTATGACATCGGATCATTTACAACAACATGGATAGACCCTGATAACATTATACTGAGTGAAATAAGTAAATCAGAAAAAACTAAGAACTATATGATTCCATACATAGGTGGGACATAAAAATGAGACTCAGGGACATGGACAGGACTGTGGTGGTTACTGGGGATGGGGATGGGATGGGAGGGGGTGGGGGGAGGGAAGGGGCACAAAGAAAACCAGATAGAAGGTGACAGAGGACAATTTGACTTTGGATGATGGGTATGCAACATAATCAAATGTTAAAATAACGTAGAGATATTTTCTGAACCTGTGTACCCTGAATGATTAACGTCACTCCATTAAAATTAATAAAAAAGAATAGTCCTATACTAAACATCTGTGCTCTGAAGTGGCGTTGATTAAGAAAGTTCAGTTTTGAAACTTGTCCATTCATAGTATCAATTAAATTCCAGGTCTCCTTCATGCCTCTCCAAGATAAAAAGCAGGCCTCCTTCATAGGCCTTAATTGCAGGTCCAGAGAGAAAAAATGCTCTGTTTACAGCAATGTAGCAAAAAAGATGTTATGCATGTAATTTTTATAACACTTGCTTCATATTTAAATTATAATTATTATATATTTTATTCCTGCTTTTTATGTAAACAAAGTAAAATTAACCCACACTAGTTGCAGTAAAATTGTATAATTTTTTAGTTGCCAGTGAAAGTAAGGCCCCTTGTTTGCAAATGAACTCTTAGCTACATTAAACCATAAAGGAATGTCTTTGTGGATAGTTTATTTTTCTAGTTAATGATTTTTCTACATTAATAAAACTTTAAAACTGAAAATGTAATTCAATATTTTTAATGGAAAACTCTTGTGTCATTAGAAATTCTTATATCATTAAAAAGAAAAAAATTCTTATAACATTAAAAAGGAAATACAGGCATGTGATTAAAGTTTCAAAACAAATAGAAGTGTATTAAATAAAACATCTATTTTACTCCCAAATGCTCAGGTCCATTCAGCCGTGATCACTATGGACACGGCTTCATATGTGGAGTCTTCATACATTTTTATGTGAATATAAAAAAATATAAATTTATAGTGTAACTATCATTAAATACCTTGTTTGCCACATGATTCCTCTTCAAGATCCTTCCCTATCAACTTATATAGAGTTAGTGTATCTTTAGTGAATAATCACCTTTCCCCCTAAGTTTTCTGTGATTTTAAACCAATACTTTACAAACAAAAATTTAATTTTTTTCCTGATTTTTTTATGTTATCCTTATAAAAATGATTTTTATTTTTCTATTGCGTTTTGTTTCTTTTTGACCTGTAGGAGTACATAGTACGTCTTTATCATTTCTCCGTCATGTGTTTCAAACTTGAAAAACGGTTTTGTTTTAATTGATCTGCATGAGTGGGGTCTCACATCTGTGGTCCGTACGTTTTGCCTTCAGTTGCTTCAATCGTTTTTTCCCTCCGTGTTTGTATTTCAGGTTCTTCCTCGTTATCACCAATGTGGTTCCCAGCTATGGAAATTCTGGTTCTTGCTATTTCTAATTTATTAGCTTTCTAATGACACTTGGTCCTTAATCTGTTTTTCTCACTCCTCAATCTATCTGCGACCACCTTTATCTTTGATTTTTTTGTTTATTTGCTTCCATGATGTTTGTTTTCTAGAATACAATACATGTGTTAAATATATAATTCTTCGCTCCCTTGTGTGTTTCTTCTTAAGTGTGTTTTGTATGCGATATTCCTTCCCACAATAGCTTTGCACACTTGCTACAGGCAATGGTTCTGAGGTGGGCACATTCCTAGGCCCTCAAACCAGCAGTACCGCGGGCTCTCCTAGGGGAGTGTTGCACATCCCAGTGGCAGGGACCTTTCCAGACCCCACTCATCAGGCCTGGTCAGTGGCTGAGCAGCCTCCCCCAACCCCTCCATAGACTGCAGCCTGGGAGAAGTTTAGGGAGTTTGCCTTTGTTCTCTGCGCCTCCCACTAGCCAGCTCTGTCCCACCAGGACTCTGTGCAGGTAATGCCTTGTGTCATCCATTTGCGGTGGGCCCAGGTTTTCTCTGGTCAGCATGGGAGCATTGTTTTCTCCTTTCAAGGTCTCTATATCAATAAACTGAAGCAAAAACTTTATTTTTCGGCACTCTGATTTACAATTTCCTTTTTCTTTTACTTTTTAAAGTGAGAGGCAGGGAGACAGAGAGACAGACTCCTGTATGCACCCAACCAGGATCCATGGGGCAAGCCCCCTGCCCTGTGATGCTCTGCCCATTTGGGGCCATTTCTCCACTGCTCCACAACCGAGCTATTTTAAGGACCGAGGCAAGGTCATGGAACCATCCTCAACCTGGCCAACTTGCTCAAACCAGTCGAGCCATAGCTGCTGGAGAGGAAGAGAGAGAGAGAGAAGGGGAGGGGGAGTAGGAGGGGTGGAGAAGCAGCAGATGGTCACTTCTGTGTGTCCTGACTGGGGATCCAACTGGGGACTTCCACATGCAGAGCCGATGCTCTACCACTGGACAACAGGCCAGAGCCTGATTTATAATTTTGAATTGGATTTTTAAATGCACGCTTATAGTCTCACGGCCTCTGATGTATATACTTGTTCTAAAGTTTACCTCTATTTGTTCTATTACCTTTGTGTCTGGAATTAGCGCTTTTGTTTGTGTCTCTTGTTTGTAGTGGCCCTCACCAGGTTTAGGGGACTATCCCTAACCTGGACATCTTATTTAAGAATTTTGGGTCGCCTGTGCTGTTCACCACCGCCCTTCTCCTGCAACTGCACTATGGTTCAGATGGGCTTCTGGGATTCGGTCTCTTCCTTTCAAATTGATATATGCTGCTAAAAATACATGTTATTGGTCACAACCCAGAATAATCCTTAAGAGGGCAAGTTCTAACATGGAACTATTTAAACCCAGCTCCCAGTCTGCTTCACTCCGGCCCTGCCCCCCGGCCGGGACTATTTCTGAGACGCACATTCCTCAGTTCCCAAGAGACACCTGCTTCCTTTTCCCGCGAGTCTCCCAGTGGCCGAGCCGACCTGCACGTCCTCTGGGCGGAGAGAGCAGCTGGGCTCAGTGCACAAATGGGTAGCACCCTGTGGCCGGAGGGAACCCCAAACCTAAGGTACTCTTCTTGCTCCAGGTCCACAGCACGTTTCAGTGAAAGCTTTCCTCTCTTTCTTCCTCACTCCGAATGGCACGCATAGTGGTGCTTTGCCTTTTAGAAAAGTTTTTCTCGCCTGACCAGGTGGTGGCGCAGGAGGATGTGGTGGAAACCCTGCACTTCTGTCTGAGTTATAGGACGGTTGTTTACCCTTTAGGCAAAAAAAAAAAAAAAAAAGCACAGTAGTGACTCACTTGTATTCTTTGTCCTCAAATAGCTCTTCCCCAATTGCTAAATGTTTTTTGAACAGTTTACGGGGTTCTCTTATATTTTAAAATTTTATTGAAAGCAGGGTGGGGTGCAAAATTAGTGTATTACTGAATCTTTCTCCTATGGAGTTGAAAACTGGTTGGAAATCAAAGAACTGCTGATTTCTTGCTTTTACCTTTCCCTCCGCTCCCACGTCGGCTGGGGGGCAGCCCATTACGCTTCCCACGTAGGCCCCAGGCTGCCTTGGTGCTTGCGATGCCCTGGCTGCCTTTCACCAGGTGGACAGAAAGCCCCATTCCAGGGCCGGGGCTGGGGCTCTGGTCCCACTGCGGGGTGCAGTGGGAAGAAGGGCGGCCGCCTGCTCACGCTGCGCACCCCACTGGGAAAGTGACCGAGAATCCTCAAGGCTGAGGGTTTCGAAACGTGACTACATGCTCCTGCAAAGCTGGCTTCCTGGTGACTTGTCTCTAGATGATGTGACAGTCAAAGAAGCAGCAGCCTGATCCAGGAACCTTGCGGAACAGTATCGATCTATATAGCAAAAGCCTGCGGTCTCACAGAGCCTCTGGGAAAACCCTTCCTTAGGGCCTCATAAACCCCCTTCCCTGTCCCCAAGACTGTATGCTCTGGAGGCTTCCCACAAATCTGCCACACTCTTTTCCTGAGCCCCCTCTCTAACTCGGTCATTTTTCAGACAGGGTGACACTGATATTTTCACTCCAAATGCAAGTCACTTCCTTAGATGCCTTCTGGAGGGTCAGGGTGCCTGAGAGCAGTCCGGGAAGCCATGGAAACCGCTCTGTTCCCAGGGCAGTAATGGTGACATTGTTTGGGCTCAGCCTCCAGGCACTGGGAGACATAATTCTGCAAAGAATGACAGGTGTTTGAGAAAGCCCACTGCCACCCAAGTGGCTCTCTCCCTTGTCTCCCTTCTCTCTTCTCTGCTTCTAAGTCAGTCCCTTCTTCGCAGCTTCTCGCCTTTTTGGAAATTCCTCGCTGGCTGGATCCTTTGGTCAGGCGGTAGCTAAGACTGTTTATGGAACATCCGCTGTTAGTAAAGGCACTGTGCGGAGACAGAGTGACGATGGAAACCATGGTAATAATTCACGACAGAGGTGCTGCCGCGGCTTCCAGGAAATGCAGGAGGAACGTGCAGAGGCGCGTGTTCACGTCTGGCCCTCAGCGCCGCCCTGTGACTTGGTGGTGCTTCCCGGCTCAGCGTCAGCTGGGAAGAAGAGCCGCTCAGGGTGCCTTCAGGGTGCTTACACTGCCCCTGCTGCTGTCCCCTGTCCCTACCCCAAGCCCTCGCCTTTCTGTGGCAATCCTAAGGAAGGAACAGTGTGTCTGGGCCGGGGAACAACGGAGGAAGGGGCAGCTGCTCTGTGTCTCACCCTAATCATAAAGGTGACCACCATGCTACCCCCTTTTTCTGTATGCTTTCCTAAAATTCTTGGTGTTGTTTAAAAATCTTTTAACTCCTTGTGGGAAAAATATGACTAGGCCAGAGGTGTGACTGCTCCTGCCCAGGGTGCCATGGCAGCAAACAGAACCCTGATAGTTCTGTCAGTTCTCTGCTGGACCAGGAACACAGTGACCCGGTCAGTCAGACCCCAAGTGCCCAGCCAGCGACGGGCTTTATACTTACTTCCTTGTTCCCTGAACTTTCCGGGTAAGGTCAGATGTGCAATCATGCCCTGTTTCCGCGTTGCTGCTTCTAACGCTATAACGCCAACCCTCGCCCCAAGTCCCTGGAGAATGGCGCCCGCCCTCTGCTTGCGAGGCACCCTACTCCATGACCCATGGGTGGATGTCCCTTGAATAAAGGGCATCAAACTCTGGTCAGTACCTTGTTGTTTTTGTTTAGTCCCGGTAAACAGAGGATGTGCCTGGGCTGAACTTCTCAAACATCTGTGATTACTGAACCAATTGGGATGCTTGGTGAGTTCTGGGACTGCATCTGCATCTCAGACCTGAGTCAGTCTGGAGCAGGAATTTATGAGAAGGGACCCGGGAAGAGATGGCTAGACTTGTGGGTGGAGCAGCTATACATTTAACCTGCTCTCTTTCAGGCTGTCATAAAAGAGAATATTAATTTGCATAACTATTGTGATAAAGCCAGAGTTGATAGCTGAATATGAAAAGGCATCTTATTCCATTAAAACTTGAATGGGCACAGAATGCTCGCAGGAGTACACACGCAAAAAGCAGTCCTACCAAACCATTAGCTTTACTTTTCTGGATTCAATTTCATAAAAAAAAGGAAAACATTTCTTTTTTATTATATAACACCCATAATCCTGCATGTAAGCAGCAAAATAGGTTATTGGTAACCTACACCGACAGCTCTGTAACTGACGATCCACTTTCAAAACAATATCCAGCTAAACAGAAGAAGCCGTGGAAAAAGCTTGTCTTGATGCGACCCTTACAAGGTTTAAATTAAAGTTTGGCAAATAAAAGCAATTCAATATGACGATGTTTTCAGCCACTGATGTTTTTACTTTCTTGAACACATTATGAAATGCTTGTTCAATTTTGTTTGTATAGTCTCAGGAAGAATTGAAATTAAACTATATGACTCACTTTTAAAAAATATATAGACCTATTTCAGCCTTGAGCCCAGAATTGTCTAATGCCAAAAGGAACTATTTGTGTATGTGAGTTTGTCTGCTTTGAACTACAGTTAGGCTGCTGTAGAGTTATTTCCGGTTTTTTTAGCTAGTGACGGATGTATACTCTGAACTTCGAAAGAATACGAGGCTTGACAAAGACTATCTCCATGACCAAATTTTAGTAAGGTTCCTCTGAGCCCTCTCCTCAGTTAGACCGTGGCCTGGACCTTGGAAGCAATGCTTGTCCTTGACGAAGCCAGTTTTAATAAGAACCTGGTTAAATTAGTTTAGAGACACTCCCCAACCCTTGACATCTGATCACCCTTGATGTTTGATTGAATTCCTCACCCCTGACTCTTGATATCTGATCTGGTCACCAGGACCTGCTTAATAAAGGGTCTTGTTACGTTGTTTTAGCACCCCCCCCCCTCCATGTCTACTTCTTGAAACTTTCCATCCACTTATCTACTCGCTCTGCTCTTTGGTTATGAATTCCCTCTTGTATTCCCAATTGAGCTCAGTTCTTCATATTAAGATCTTTTTTTTTTCCTGTTGCTAACCGTTTCTAAATAAAATCTGTCCTTGTTGCCATGACTAGTCCCCAGCTCTGGCCCTCTTTGACTGGCCGGGATGGTAAATGGGTTGTGCTCTGAGTGTCAAGTCTTGCTTGCTGGTTGTGGCTACGTGGAGTGCTCTGTCGGTAAAGATCCCAAGGCTACATCCAAACACAGCGGGAAGGAGAGCTGTGATTGATTAGCGATGTCTGCTAGAGGTGTGGGTAGCTCTGTGTGTTTGTAGCATCTTCTCTGAAGAGTTCTGAGTTTGTTTCACTCCCGATGCCATTCTTAAGAAAGAAAATAGCTAAAGAGCAAGAGACCTGAGAATGGAGGTGTTAGTTATAGAGTAAAGAAATGACAGAATTGGCCCAGGTAAGTGTTTTTCTTTCCTGGTCATATCCTAAAGAGGTTAAGTGTCTTTGGCCTTGAAAGGCAAAATGAGACAAGGCTAGCACCCTGATTGATATAGGTGCTCGGGGGAGCCTAGCTTAGGCCTCAAGCTAAAGGGCAAAAATAACCTTGATTTTTTTTCTGATCCAACCCTACTCACTCTGAACCAGATAGCTATTACTGGTGACATGGGGGGCTGTTGGATTCCAGGAGCTCAGAAGCGCTGTGGGCTTTTATAGGTCAATGCAACCTTCATTCTCTTGGTCTTTCAAATCAAGAGAACCATGTCTTGGAAAAAATAGTAGAACAAGAGTTTAAGTATAATTCACTTATATTGGAGCCAACGCCTAGTAACTACCAAACCCTTCTAATAAAAGTCCGGATTAGAATGCCCAGCATGGAGTCGACGCAGTCTTGAGAAAGAAGAACAAGACATCGTGCTGCGCAACATATTACAAAGCTAATGCGGTGGCTTAGAGCCACTTAATATTTAAACTTCCTTTATGGAGAAACATTCTCAAATTGTCTCACATGGTTTAGAAAAAAGTATAAATATAAAATAAAGTGCACACAGCAAAAGAAACCATAAACAAAATGAAGAAGAAACTCACTCAGTGAGAACATATTTGCCAGTGATACGTCCGATAAAAGTTTAATTTTCAAAATATATTTAAAAACGTATAAAACTCAACACCAGGAAAGCAAACAACCCAATTAAAAAACGGGCAAAGGGCCCTGGCTGGATAGCTCAGTTGGTTAGAGTATCATCCCAAAGGTCAGAGGTTGGCAATTAGATTCCTGGTTCTGTCTGTCTGTATCTCTCTCCCCTGCCCCCCTCTCTCTATCCCTTTCTCGCTGAAATCAATAAAAACAAAACAAAACATTTTTAATAGGCAAAAGGCCTGAGTAGATGCTGCTCCAAAAACGACATACAGATGGCCAATAGACATATGAAAAAATGCTCAAGGTCATTTATTACACTAGGGAACAATTTTTTTAATTTTCTGTTTCATGAGGTTTTAGAACTCTTTCTATATAAGTCTGCATGGCTGATTCCAAATCTGAAATCCTTTTTTCAGTGCATGCTTTTGTTTTTATGCAATTTTAACGTTTTTTTGTTATAGTTAATGGCATGCATTGGTTTTTAAATTGGAATTGAAGGGCAACGACTCTTGGATTGAACATAACCACAAGGCAATTAATGTTTTACAAACATCCCTTTTACATAATTATAGTTGTTTTTAAATGTAAGAAAATATTATCTGATAAAAACACCCTCTTATTTTGTTTTAAGATTGAATCATGGCTTCTTCAAGTAGGTGTAAATGTAAGAATAGTCCCGACACCTTCTGTTCTATATTACAGTTACACACTTCAACGTCAAAGGTGCAATATTTCATCATTTGTGATACGTGCATATATTGCCTATTTTCAAGTTCCCCTTGGCAATCAAGACAAGAATTGGACTCCTTATATTGTGTGTCATAGTTGTGAGGAAATGTTTCATGACTGGACAAAAGGAAAGTGCGAAGGAATGCCTTTTGGTATTCCCATGGTTTGGCATAAAGCTAAGGACCACAGCAGTGACTGTTATTTCTGTCTGATCCATAAAAAGGGCATCGGCAAGAAAAATGGCAAATGATCACATATCCTAGTATTCCTTCAGCAATATGACCTATCCAACACTCTGAGACACCCCCGGTTCCAGTTTTCAATGGTTTTATTTCTTCTAAGGACGAAGAAAGTGAACGTGGTGATCAAGTGTATTTTGATAAGATGCATGAGGAAATGGTTGTAGAATCTGAAGGGTCTTCTTCTGATGCCAAGCAGTCATTAACCCCTCAGCAGTTTAGCCAGCCCGAATTGAATGACTTAGTAAGAGATTTGGGCCTATCAAAGAAAGCAGCTGAGTTATTAGCCTCCAGTCTTCAAGAAAAGAATGTACTTCACCAGTCACCTAAAGTATCCCATTTCAGGAAGCATGAACAAATTTTTGTGGACTTTTTTTCCGAAGACAAACACTTTGTTTACTGTCATAATATCAGTAGTCTTCTCAGCCAGCTAGGTGTTACCACTTATGGTCCAAAAGTATGGCGGCTATTTCTTGACAGCTCTAAACAGATTCTGAAATGTGTTCTCCTACACAACGTTAATGTTAATGCAGCGGTTCCAATTGGTTATTCAACTCATCTGCGAGAAGAGTATAATAACAAAAATTGTCCTCAACTTACTGAAGTATGAGGAACATAATTGGATCATTTGTTTGGATCTTAAAATGGTAAATTTCCTGCTAGGACAACAGAGAGGTTTCACAAAGTATCCTTGCTTTCAGTGTTTGTGGGACAGCCGAGCTTGGGAGAAACACTGGACACAGAAAGAGTGGCCGAAATGTGAAGCTCTGGAAATAGGGATGCAAAATATTGTGAATGAACCTGTGGTTAATCAAGACAGGATCATTTTCCCTCCACTTCACATCAAACTTGGATGAAGCAGTTTGTTCAGGCTTTGAATAGAGAAAGTGAATGCTTTCAACATGTTATTTCTGCGTTTCCTGCCTTGTCCTTCAAGAAGATAAAAGCAGGTATATTCGATGGAACTCAAATTCAAACCCTCATATGTGACAAAGAATTTGCCAGGAAGATGAATAAGGAGGAGAAAGCAGCATGGCAGACTTTTGTGGCAGTTACAAAGAACTGCCTTGATAACAGAAAAGCAGAAAACTATGAACTTCTGGTTCAAAGGATGCTGTTGGCTTTCCGCGACATTGGATGTAACATGAGTATTAAGATTCATTTCCTGAAGTCACCTTGATTAGTTTTCTGAAAATCTTGGAGCTGTAGTGATGAGCAGAGCTGACTAATGCTGGGGCATCAAACGAGATTGTTCTCAACAAGTACACAAACGCAAGAGCTACAAAAGCAAATTTTGGCCTTAAGAGAATTAAAATATTTTTGTTCAAATTTTATGATTGAAATAAGTGTTTTAATATGTTCTATTTTGAAATTGTAGACAAGTTCTGGTGCAATCATATCTTTTAGTGTATTACTGCATTATAGAAATTATTATATTTTTACAAAGATCATGCCCAAGAAGACATTCTACTTCATTATGTTAAACTAAATGTTGAAAATTTTACAATAAGATGAAAACCTAAAATCTAGAATTACAAAAAAAACTGTAGCTTACAGAGAAAAACTAATGTCAGATTTGAGATCAGCACACTCAAATTAGGTAAGAACAAGTGTTTTTGTGGATGCAACAAAAATTTTGTTACCCAGTGTTATCAGAGAAATGCAAATTAAAACCACAGTGAAATGTCACTGCACACCTGTCAGCATGATTATCATCAATAAACCAACAAACAACAATACTGGCACAGGTGTGGAGAAAAGGGAACTCTCATGCACTGTTGGTAGGAATGCAGACTGGTGCAATCACTGTGGAAAACAATATGGAGTTTCCTCAAAAACTTAAAAATGTAACTGTCTTTTGTCCCAGCAATACCACTTCTGGAAATATATCCTAAGAATTTTGAAACACTAATTCAAAAGCAGATACACACCCCTATGTTTATTGCAGAGTTATTTACAATAGTCAAGGTCTAGAAGCCGTCCAAGTGCCCATCAGTTGGTGAATAGAGAAAAACAGCTGTGATACATTTACATGATGGAATACTACTCAGCCAATTAAAAAGGGAATCTTACCTTTTGCAATGATATGGATGAACCCGGAGATTATCATGCTAAGTGAAATAAGCTAATTAGAGAAAGAAATGCCATATAATTTTATTTATATGTGGAAACTAAGGCACAAATTAAAATGACAAACAAAATAGAAACAGAGATAAGGATGCAGGGAACAGACTGACAGCTGTCAGAGGGGTGGGGATTGGGGACCTGGATGACCAAAGGTGAAGAGATTAGGCAACTATATGTGTATATAAAACACATAAACACAGACAGCAGTGTGGTGATAGCCAGAGGAAACAGGGGTGCAGGCAGGTGGAGGTGGGCAGAGGGGAGAAATGGGGACCAAAGAGACTTTACTTGTGGAGATGGGTGCACAATCCAGTGTACAGATGATGTTTTGTTGAGTTGCACACCTAAAACTTATACCCCAATAAATTCAATTTTAAAAAGTACAAAATAAACTGGACTATTGAAATAAATGTCTTCCTTCCCATTTTACCATTAAAAATTATATGTGTAATTGTTTTTACAGTTATTTTCCTTTTGCACTTTTAAGCAGAAACACAAGTACTGTTCTAACAGCATTTTGCCAATGTAGAAAATAATGGTAGGCAAACAGCAGTATCTACTCCTAGCAAATTTCTTTACACTGTCTCGTTGATCATTATGTGTGTAGAACACACTAAAGCAGAAAGGAAAGCCCACTTTGAGCGTACTACATCAACTTTACGCATAGAGACTAGTCTTGGCTTCTGAAACATTTGTTCACCTACTGAGCTAAGAAGGACATTTTATTCATGAAAAAGACTAGCCTTACTAGTAGAGAAAATTAGTTCCAATCTGGAAGATAGAGACTTGAATTGTTCATCTGGCCCCACCGTTAACCACCTATGTAACTGATACATATTCTCCACTTTAATCTCAGGTTCTTAATTTATAAAGTGACAGGATTTAAAATCCTGTTTGATGCTATCATTTTCTGAATTGCTTTTTGGGATTTGAATTTAGTTATAGGTGAGGAGTTATGCTCCCTCTGCTGGTGGGTGAGAGTAAAACAATAATAAAAAAGCACACCACAAGGAAATGATTGTGTTCTACGCTGCAATCAATGTCTTACTTTGGAGAACTATGCAATTTCAGGTTTTTGGATTTTATCAAGTGAACTCAGCTATGCCAAATTGTTTCTTATCATTATGAAAGTATTATAATGATGACCAAAGTACAGGATCTGGAGTCAAAAGGTCAGAATCTAAACCCACCGCAGGTCTTCTAGGACCTGGTGTACTATGTGGTTTGTAGGTTTCCCAAGCTAAGAGGGAAGAGAGATATTAAGTTCCTACTCTGCTGATGTAATGTGCTTAGCAGAGTGTCTTATATTTGCAAAGCGTTCCATAATTTGTAGTTATAGGTGAGAAAAAAAGGTATATATACCTTCCAAAAAAGGTATATATACCTTCCAAAAAAGGTAGCCATTATTGCTGATACTTTGCTGGAGTGATATTACTGGCAGTTTCTAGACTAGATTTCATTATCATAATATCTACAGTGCTACATAAAACATTTACACACACACACACACACACAATTTACAGGTTTTTTTACACAATTCTGACCAAATTTCATAACATATTGGAAGCCCACTCATGTAGATAGAAGCATTGCTTGCTTAAACTGGCTTATTGCATGTTTGCATTGATATCTCCTTTTATATTATCATTAAAACATATAATCAAAATGAACTAAAGTTCTTCAGATATTTTCCTTTATGATCATAGTTTAGGTTTTTAATAAATAGCATCCTATCTTAGAAAAGCACATCATTTAAACTTTGTTAAATTTCTAAATTTCTTAAAATGTTGTTCAAGTGCAGATTCTACAAATTTGATTACATTTTTATATAAAGAACTTTAATTATTTAATTAACTCTAACTATAGAACTTTAATGTTAATTTTAATTACAGAAGAAAAGAATACTTTTCTTCATGGAATTTTTAAACATCACAGAAAAAGAGGGAATAACCTTATGAACTTCCTCATATCCATGACCCAGCTTCAACCATCAGCATCTGATGACTCTTATTGAATCTCTATACTTCCCACCCCCTCCTCTGTCCACCCCCTGAATTACTATAAACCTAATTTTAGGTATCATATTATTTTATCAAGAAATCCACCAGCATATACTCCTAAAACATAAGTGTTTTTAAAATATATATATATATATATATATATATATATATATATATATATAACCACAATGCTATTAGTGTATGTAAAATACATAATAATGTTAACATCAAATGTCTAGTTAGTGTTCAGATTTCCTCAGTTCTCATAAATGTTTGCTTTTACAATTGGTTTGTTTGCATCAAGGTCCAAACAAGATCCAGGTAGTGTCTTTGTGAGTATCATGTCTCTGTCATCTGTAACAGTTGCCTCGCCTTCTTCTTTTTTTATTTTTCCCATTTGTTAAAGAAACCCTTTGGGATCATTTTTCTCTATTACCAGAATTAGATCTAGGGCTTTGATCATATTTAGATTTTTATTCCTTTTCTGCAGGTATGTTTCATAAGCAGTGGGATCTTTCTGGGATGTTAGATTGTTCCATGGTTATGGTTCCCCTTACCACCTTCGTAAGGTTAGCACATGGTCAAGTGGTTCATCATTTGCAGCTTAACTCTACAGTATGTAGTGGAAAAAAGTTCATTTCATGTTCTTACAATATTACATTTAAAGTAATTAGGTAGTCATTCAATAGAGATTTCTAGAACTTCCCTGAATTTTGTTCTTTGTAAATTGTAATTCCATCAGAACAGCCAAATATCACATAACATTTTTTTATCATTACAGTTGGAAACCTCTTTGTTTCTTAAAATTTCCTTTTTGCCCAGAAAATAAAGAATAGATGTTTTCTCAAATATCCTGTCATTTTCTGGCTTGGGCCCTCATTTTCCTCAGTGATTGGTCATAATCTTGTATTATTTATTACCTTAGTCCATAATCTTATATTATTTATTACCTTGGTTTCATGATACACAAGAAATTAATTTATTCAATGTATCTGCCTTTAGATCTGCTGCTTTATGAGACAATAATGTTTGCTGTTAATTAAAGTTGGCTTTGAAAAGATGGAATAAGAACAGTACTTTTATCCATTATTCTACATTTCATATTTATATGCCCTAAACATTTATTAATAAGTGGTTCCATAATAAAGAAAACTTGAAAATACTTGGTGTTGAGGAAAAGAGTCCATGCCATTGCTAGCTGAGCACCCGGAGACCAGAGGAGGGAGAGACAGAGAAGAAGGAAACATCAGGTCACAAGAGGAAGAACACCTGGTGTTAGCCCATGGTGATTTTCAGTTCTTAATAGCGTAGTGAGGACCTTTTCAGTCATGTTGCACGTGTTCATGGAAAATAGAATGGCAAGGATAATGTGGCTGTGTATTCTAAAGCCAACTACATAATAATTTTCAAGTTTATCACTTAGTCTAATTTATTTGAAAGATATTCGATGCACTTACTCAACAGCAATTTTTATATTTAGTACTTACAGAACGACTTCTTCGTAAGGAAGCCTTGGAGATAGAGATTTAGGTCTGGAAAGGTTATTAGGGGATGATCTTAATACCAACACTTTCAGGAGACCAGGAAGCTGGACCGGACCGATCGACCCTTCCAGACCCAGGGAATAAGTGCTTGGGATGAAGTGGAGAATCTGTGAGACTTTCCTCCATAGTTTTATTGTTATTCAAAGGAAATAGGTTGAACTTTACTAAGTTCAAAATATTGTGATATGTTAATAAATATATACTTGGTCTTTATCTTCAATTCCTGGCACAAGGCTCCCCAAACCCTTAGAATTTCTTAAGTGATAAGGATGAGAGGAGGAGCTCTGGTTATTCACAGCAAGCCCCCTTCAACCACATCTGAGGTTAAGCTAAGGAGGTGACTCTTGATAGGCCCATAGATACCTTCAGGATGGTCAGATTGCCAAAGGCATCAACTGTGATTGGGGGCTTAGAACTTTCAGCTCTACCTCTGAACCCCGACCCACCAATCTATAGCCAATGATTTAATCAATCATGGAATGAAATCTCAGTTGTAATGAAACCTCCACAAACCCCCCTAAACTATGATGGCTTTAGGAGGGTGCTAGGTTCAGAGAAAGCATAGTAACTGGATGCACACCCACACACACATGCGTGCGTGCACACACACACCTCAGTACCTTATGATCTCTCACATTTGGTTGGTCCTGTGCTGTATATAGCAACTAAAATGCTTTCTGAATCCTGTCGGCTGTTCTAACAAATCATTGAACCTGAGGAGGAGGCTATATATAAACTTGATTTAAGCTGATCCTTGTGAAGTACAGAAGCTCTGGATGGTGGCCCAGTGGATAGAGTGTCGGTCCGGAGAATGGACGTCCTGGGTGTGATTCCCGGTCAGGGCATACAGGAGAAGTGACCATCTGCTTCTCTTCCCCTCCCCCCCTTCCTGCAACCAGTGGCTTCAGCCTCAGGCTCCAAGGATAGCTTGGTTGATTCGAACATTGGCCCCAGATAGGGTTCTTGGGTTGATCCCAGTTGGGGTGCATGTGGGAATCTGTCTTACTATCTCCCCTCCTCTCACTTTAAAAAAAATAAAAAAGACGCTGAAGAAGAAGTATGGAGACCTGGAACTTTTGATTGGCAGTAGACATGAGGGTAGGTGTGGGACTGAGCCCCTAACTTGTGAGACCTGGTGCTACCTCCAAGTATACAGTATTAGAACTGAATTGACTCATTGGACCCTTACTTGGTGTAGAAAATACCTCACACATTTGGTGTTATAAATGTTCTGTGAGTTAAAAAATTGATCCTAGTATGTTTCTTTTATTTCTATATTATTAACTAAAATTATTCTTTAAAAAGCACACATCTTGCTTAGGTAGTAAATTATATTTACCATATTATATTTGGGCCGAAAGATGTATTGGTATGCAGAAGAAAATAATTTAAGATTGAGAATAGAAACTAAAATAGTTTTCTAGTTATGTTTTATTACTTTTTTATAATTACAGCAAATACATCAATTCTAGATCTAGTTTATTAATTAGGATCCTTCATTTTTCATATAAACCAGAAAATAAGAATGAGACTTTTAAAAAGCATAATTCAGTTCTGTTTTAAAATGAAGGTTACCTGAGGGAAGGAGGGTTGGGGAGGTAGAAGAGGTTACAGAGGGTATACATCGTGACGGGAGGGAGATTTGACTTTGTGTGTATAAGCACACAATGCAATATACAGAGGATGTATTACACTTGAAACCTATATAATTTTATTAACCAAAGTCACCCCACTAAATTTAATTTAAAAATTTCAACTGAGTAAATTTTAAAGATCTTACTGGCTTTCTTCGATGATTCATGAGTTGGGCAGCAGCCAATCTAGCAGGTAGAAAGGAGCTCTGAGTAAAAAATAAGGCACTTTATAGGCAGAAGGCAACAGGGCAAAGAAGTTAGACTAGGAGAAAAAGCGATTGGTCATTGAGGTGACTTTCCTTTGGGGGGTGGCAGGGGCCTATCAGGCAGATTATCTAATTAGTGCTGATCAGACAATTCTTGAGTAATTGGTTTAAGATTTCATTTCTGGGAGAGCCAAGAGCGCAATGAAGTCTGGTTTGGTGATGTGGGACTTAGCATAAGTGACTCCATTTGGGGGCTTGTTGTTTTGTTTTCAACAGCCCCCAGGTGTTCTTCACATCGTTTTGGAGGGAACAGTTTGCTGGAGATAGACTGAGGGACTTACAGATAGGACCACTCAGGCGGTTAGAGTCCAGGGCAGTCGAGATAATGTCATGCCTTATGAAGACATGGTCCCCAGTAGCAACTGATCATCTGTCACCTCCAACCTTAGTTCCTCTTACTTTTTTCTTTCTTTCCAACAGAAAACCACTGTTGTTTTCTTTTCCTTTTTGGGAGTTGTTGAACTTTGAATCTATGTGAGATTTTCAAATATTAGTAGGGTATTGTGAGTCATAATGTTAAGCCAAAATTTTTAAAAAACTTATTTTTTCACAGTTCTAATGATTCTTTTTGTCTTTAGATCTCTAAAATTATATTTAGAATTATCAATATGATTATTTTGGCTTTATATAAAGTCTGTTGGCCATTTTATCCTTGTCATATTTTTGCCTGTGCTGTTTAGACTTGAAGTTGAGGTACATAAAATACATAAAAATATAATGATCTTTAAATTTATAAATCTAGGACCTGGCAGATTGGCTCAGTGGTAGAGTGTTGGCCTGGCGTGTGGAAGTCCTAGGTTCGATTCTCGGCCACAGCACACAGGAGAAGCACCCATCTGCTTCTCCACCCTTGCCCCTCTTCTTTCTCTCTCTCTCTCTCTTCCTCTCCCACAGCCAAGGCTCCATTGGAGCAAAGTTGACCTGAGCTCTGAGAACAGCTTCATGTCCTCCACCCTAGGCGCTTGAATGGCTCCGGTTGCAACTGGAACAATGCCCCAGATGGGCAGAGCATCGCCCCCTAGTAAGCTTGTTGGGTAGATCCCGGTAGGACGCTTATGGGAGTCTGTCTGCCTCCCCGCTTCTCACTTCAGAAAAATACAACTAACTAACTAACTAAATAAATAAATAAATAAATTTATAAAACTACTTTCAATATATTAATTCAAATATAGAAAATGTTGGCCCCTTAGAATTTTCTTGATGAAGATTTATTAAAGACACCTCTCACCTTTTAAATCTCTAGTGAAGGGGACCAGTTGGTTCATAATAAGTTATTCAGGCATAAGGTCCTTGTAAGAATTAAATAAGATGATCTATGTAAAGCACTTAACAGACTGCTTAGCATAATTAAATGATGAATGGTAGTGGTGATAGTAAGTGTTGCTATCTCTCTCTAGGATTTATCTTCTTCCTGCAGAAGAACTTGTATCCAGCATATAACATGGCCAGGCACCAGTATGACGAGGCATACTCCTGAGTATGTTAAAATTGGGGCTGTCAAACTATTAGAGATGTTGAACCTCAGACCCATTTGACATTATGGATTTGCTAATGAGCTGTCGGTTTCTTCAGATATGTAAATATCATAATGAGAGAGAAATATGTTACTGCTTCCAGGAACTAATTACAGAAGTCACCATCTTCTAAAATAGAAAAGAGTTATTCTTTTTCTCCCAGGTACTAAATGAGATGAGTTCTCATTTTAATATATTATAGCCATTTTATTAGAAATGAGGAAATTTATACCCACACATTGCTGAGGTTTCACTCCAAAAGCAAATATTGTTTTATGTTAATGAGTTATGATATTCTTGGAATCTGCATTTTATTCTGACTTCTGCTAGCTAGCTAGGCTGTGCGACAGAGAGTGAAACTCTAGATTCCAGTTTAGGTTTCATTGTTATTTGTTTTTTGTTCGCTTGGGAACAGGTTGGGGAGATGAACTTTAGCGTCCATTATACTTTTAAGACTCTTTAATTATTTCATATGTAATTAGACAACATGAACATATGATTAACTAGAACGATAAAGTAAGACCTGATCCATACTTTCACAGAGCTCACACTCTTGACAGGAAATGGACACAAGGACAAGGAAATTACTCTGCAGTGTTGTGAGTACAACAGTGGAAGCTTATATAGTGTCAGGTTAAACACTGAGGGGTGTGTCAGGGCAAAGTCAGGGTGCCTTACTGGAGAAGGTGATATTTGAGTTGGGTCTTAGGTCTTCTCATTGTTCTTACTTGAAAACCCCAAAATCTTCTCATTGCCTGGATCTCTCTCTGATCAAACTCTTTAGCTTAGTTAGTCAATAAGCTATTATTCTGGCCCGGGATGCTTAATCATTTTATTGACTCCTTTGTTCCTAAGGCCCAATTAGAGGAGTTGAGTTCTGAAGTCTATAATACAAGTTATTTATGATTTTTTTAGCTTAATGATACAGAACTGGATTCACAAAGAAATAAAAAAAGTTGTATATGGCAGATTATGCTGAGCAGATTGCCCAGTGGTATCTGTACTTTTATTAAATGGGGGAAGAAAACTTAAGATTTAACTCAAACAGCACGAGATTTATTTTCAAGAGCAGACAAAAATATATTTTTTTAAATATTTACATATTTTAATGTAGTGTCTATGTAATATTTTTTTAATTTATTTTTATTTTTATTTTATTCATTTTAGAGAGGAGACACAGAGTGAAAGAGAGTGAGAGAGAAAGAGAGAAAGGGGGGAGGAGCTGGAAGCATCAACTCCCATATGTGCCTTGACCAGACCAGTGCAAGGTTTTGAACTGGCGACCTCAGTGTTCCCAGGTCGACGCTTTATCCACTGTGCCACCACAGGTCAGGCTCTATGTAATATTTTAATATAATATTTTCTTGTCCATGGAATGGTGAATCAGGGCCTTTGTCTTTCTTCATCCTCCAGGTGAGATGATCACAAGCAAGACTACTTTTCAAAACAAGTTTGTTGTGGATTGAGATTGTTGGGAGGATCTCTGTACTAGAAATTTTGATGCTTGCTCCTGTAGAACTCACCTCCTTGTCAAAAAAAAGTTTGCTGGATCCATTTATCACACACTCCAAAGACCAGGGGATGAGTCACTGGAGCTTCTTACTTCTAAGACATGCAACTCATGCTCCTAAAAGTATCCAAGAGAATACGGCATTGGGACACCCAAGGCTGATATCTTACATGTTGCTGTGAGCCCCTTCAGCTGCTGGGGCTGTGTGGTTGCCTTTGAGCTTCTTGGCAATCAGATTACCCACTGAGTAATCTATAAAAACACTGGTCTTTTTAAATTTAGCAAATTGGGGAATGGCCAAAGAGGGACATTCTTTTTAACTATATACCAACCATACCCCCAAACTGAATTTTCCTAGAAGAAACAACAGGAACTGGAACTACTTTTTGGAAAATCTCTTCTATTGCATAGTTAAGAATAGAGAACATTCAATGTATAATTTATGGGATCTTTACTTTTATGTAAATGGATGCTGAGTGTTTAAATATACTTGAAAACAAGTTTTCCTTTCTTGTTGTGCCATCAATTTACTTGACTTTTTTTAAATCAAGAATTTAAAGAGAACATTAGCTTTGCCTTAAACCTAAATGCCCATCAATTACAAAATAAAGTTATTCAAAATGATTAAATTGTAAGTGGCATCTTACTGGTTTTAATATGACTGATAATCTGTAACCAGTCTGCACTTTTCTTTCTAAAAGGTTGCATTAAGTTCTCCAGTGGTTTTACCTGCAAAGGTCCAGTGAGTTTATCTAATTTTCTTCTTCACCAAGTTTACTTTTTTTTTTTTTCTGCTTATTAACCTAATTGTTTCAGTGTTTCACAAGTAATGTTAGATTAATTGTTCTACTCACATGGCTATTCAGCATATGAATATAATGAGTTCATGGCAGGACAGAGAATCGCCTGTGCTTTATGATGTTAGTTTTTGATATAACTAAATGTAATTAGAACTAGATCAATACATAAGAAAAGAATCAGAAAACTATGTCACAGTCTTCTATTAGATTTTGGGCCATTTTCATCTTTTAAACTGTCTGGAATTGAAGTAGGAGCTTCTCACAGGTTGTCTGCTTGTTTGAGGATGTGGGGGGGGGGAGGAAGAGTCTACCAGTTACAAGACTCTAGAAAGACATCTTCTTCTAAAATGGATTAAAGAAGAATAAAAGGGTATAATACTTAAGTTCTGTTACCTGATTTTACCTTTTGCACAAGAACATGTAAGCCAAAGTTTAATGTATATAAACATACACTAGGGAGCGTATGTCATGCAGGTGACAGCATTTTATTTTCAGGTGTTTGGATTCAGTAGGCATGGGTAAGATCAGGGAATCTGAATCTGAATTTTTTTTAAAAAATCACCCCAATTCTCATATAAGCAATTGTTGGACTGCTTAGAGAAGCATTGACTATAACGCTAATTGCTTATTATTATACTCTCCTATGCTTTCAGGAAACTCTTTTACACAAAGTTGATGTTTGGCTATATTAAGATAAGACTGAGCTAATTAATGTTATGAGAAAATGTTGAGAAAAATTTAAATCCTTGTATACGTGTTTTTATGTGAGAATTCTACTAAATCATGGTGGAAGTATTCCCTCGTTTGCATGCAATTATGAGAATTTTATAAGTGCTTCATACCATTTTTATGCTGACATATTGGGTTTCTGAACTAGATTTTATGCACACATTCATCCAAACAAATATTAATTACTGTTAATATTAATTACTTTTTTTTATTGCTTCCAAGCAGTAGAAATGTTTGGGAATGCTGTAACAATATCTAGCCATTGATATTGAAAAAGAGAACCAGAACCCTGGATGGTTGGCTCGGTGGTACAGTGTCAGCCTGGTGTGTGGATGTCCCGGGTTTAATTCCTGGTCTAGGCACACAGGAGAAGCGTCCATCTGCTTCTCCACCCCTACCCTTCATACTTCTCTCTCTCTCTCTCTTCTTTCTTTCTGCAGCCATAGATCGATTGGAGTAAGTTGTCCCTGGGCCCTGAGGATAGCTCCATGACCTCTGCTTCAGGCACTAAAAAACGACTCTGATTGCAATAGAGTGACACCCCAGATGGGCAGAGCATCACCCCCTGGTGGGCTTGCCGAGTGGATCCTGGTTGGGGCACATGCGGGAGTCTGTCTCTGCCTTCTCTCTTCTCAACTAAAAAAATAAATAAATAAAAATAAAAGAAAAAGAGAACTAGTAGATCACTGGAAAATTAAAATTATTCAGGATAGGATGATTAGCATGCCTCAAAACATTACACGTGTGATTCACTCTTGACTGCTGAGGTCCATGCCATACTCTGCTGTAAAATTTGTGTTTAAAATCACTTCTTGCCTTGGGTTTGGTTTAAGACTGGCCCTGGATGTTGATGCCATAACTTTAATTTTCTAACTAGAGATAGGATAAAGTTATGCTTGTGTCAATGATATAAATTTTACACAATCTTTGAGCAGTGTGAGATAGCTCTGAGACCCTCAGAAAACTTTCTTTGTGCATCTTCCCACAATCTGGTGCCTACCCAGAAAGCCATGTTTGGTAGCACTGGTCACATAGTGCTCTACTATGTGGTCACCTGCTATTGGTCAGGCTCTCGGGCTGTGGCCATGTCTTTCTTAGAATATCCCAAAGCACGGCATTGGAAATTACTGACCAGATGCAGAGAGAGCCCATACTGTGTTGGCAACTGTTCGTTTGCCCTCCGTCTTCACTTTACCCTTAGGGTGCAAACCCATTGAACACACACAACATTCAGGCATTGAACACCCCTGAAGGAGTGGCACACGGGAAACTAACCCCTGACCTTTCCCATTCCTGTGTCTTCCCTATGAATGCGGAGGTATGGCTTCTTCTTGGCCATGACTTCCTTGTGCGGGGCCCTGGATTAATTCTTCTCTACATAGTAGGGAAATAGTTAGATTGGGAAGAACAAAGTTGGATCCCCAGGCAGAAATGTACAGACTGCAAAGTGATGTGATTCAGAATACATAGGCATCTCTGTTTCCACAGTTCTGTTCTTCCATATTCCCCTCCAGACTAAGTACCTCACCATGGGAACTGCTAATGTTACTTACTTCAGTATGTGGGTAATTCCTAACTGGTTATTGCTTTATCCTTCAGAAGCCTGGATGGTCCTAGTTGCTTGAGAAAGCATAAAATCTGATTTTTAAATTCATATTTCTTGAGAAAGGTAAACAGCTGTTATTTAAATATATATATATATATATATATATATTTATCGCAAGGGGAGAAAATCATGACAATTTTATTTAGAAAATTTCCCATCCATTCTTTTGAAAGAATTGCAACATGGGATTTTACAAGAGAAACTGTGAAGCCATTGCTAGCTTGGCCCCACTTTCTTGCTGAGGCTCTGTTCTGAGTTTTCTCCCAGTGAAGTCAGTTCGGTGCCTTTTCCCCTCAATCTCTCTAGTTTGCAAAGAAAGGCTTTCAGGATGCTCTATTCTGTCTATCAAGTAGAGCCATTTCTACCAGCTAAAAATTTTTCAGTGCAGAGCCTCACTGGAAGAAGACGAAATGCACAGGAGAGAAGCAAGGAGCATGAATGGCTTGTTTTAGCGTTTCCTCTCACACTTGAATGTGAGAAGCCCAGCCTTTTGAAAAGAGAGGTGTCACTCTAGGGCTGCAGCCCAATGCCAGCCTAACACCCAATTGTGTCAGACAAAGAACCTGCTTACAGACTCATTGCAGGAGCTCAAAAAGCCGACAAGGTCCCAGTCCAATACGTTCAAACACCTTTTATCAGTTCCTGGTAAAAATGAAAACCACATTCCAGTTCTATGAAATGAATCCACCCATTTAGACCTATTGCAGAACTTTATGTTGGTCCAATCCAAAGACAGCATGCTACCTCAAAAGCAAAGCACCATAAGTAACACCAAATAATAAGTAATAAACATGTTTTTTAAAAATTGATCATTATAAATGTTTATACTGTAATGCTATCCAACATTTAAATGTGAATAGTTGAAAGTGGTCAAAGATTGTTATGGTCCAAACACCCCACTATTATCCAAGTATTTCATGACAGAAAAAAATAATTTTCTGAAATTTCTATATCAAAATGACTATGTTTAACTATTTGAAAAGGTTATCTCCTATGAACTTCTATTTCTATACTTTACAATGTTTATTTCAAGTAATGTTCCTAATGTTCAGCTTATTTTATTACTCTTATCTGTGTAGTTAAGTTGCAATGCGTAGATGTCCAGGATGTAGAATGGAAGAAATAGTGGTAGAAATCTACATTGTAACAAATCTTTATGTTGGTTTCTCTTGTGGTCCCTCCATCAGCTTCTTCTGCTTTTCATTTTCTTTATACTTTTTTCTACTGATAAAATTTGACTAAGGAAACATCTGGATAAGTCAACATCCTCAGACCAAAACCAGAGCAAAACAAAAGCTTTTTACTTTAGTTCATGCAGAAAGTCTGAATTTCTATATTAATATACGAGCTTAGCTTTAGTTCAGGAGAAAAGCAAATCTTTTTCAGCATATTTAACTAAACAACATGAGCAAATAAAGGCCTTAAAGAAATTCTCCCATGACATTCCATAATGAGTTTAAGGAAGTGTTTAATAATTCCTGGGAAATAATTTGAACTTTCATAGCAATTTGGCAATGTAAATGACAATTCTTCAAGATCCCCAACCACTATTCCAGAAATCCTATCTTAAATAAAGAAGGATAGACTGCATCCCCAATGAACCACCAATAACTTCCAAATTCTTAAAGAACACACAGAAATAAGGGGGGCTTACACTTAAAAAACATTGATTATTTTTGTAACATAAAGGATAAAATATCTTGAAAAGAAGTGGGTGAAACCAGGATTCAGGTATCTTTTGAATCAGGTGCCCATCTTCTCCTTCCTTCTCATCTCCGTCACATTCATTATAGACCCTCCAGTCAAACTGAACTTATTTCTGTTCTCTGTCTATCCTTCCTCCCTCCCTCCATCCCTCCCTCCCTCCCTCCCTCCCTCCCTCCCTCCCTCCCTCCCTTCCTTCCTTTTCCCCTTCCTTCCTTCCTTCCTTCCTTCCTTCCTTCCTTCCTTCCTTCCTTCCTCCCTCCCTCCCTCCCTCCCTTCCTTCCTTCTCTCCTTCTTTCCTTCCTTCCTTCCTCCTTTCCTTCCTTCCTTCCTTCCTTCCTTCCTTCCTTCCTTCCTTCCTTCCTTCCTTCCTTCCTTCCTTCCTTCCTTCCGCAGCCCTTCAACAGGCCAAACCTTTGCTTAAGCAGTTCTGAGCTTCTTGTATCACCAGTGTTCCTTCCAGCAAACTTGTTTTCAAACTACAAAATCCCAGCTCAAAGTGTCATCTTTCTGATGAAGTCTTTGATAACCTATTTAGAATTCATTATTACCATCTTTGGCTTCCAACTGCAGAATTCTTTTTCCTCTTTCTATAATGACACGTAGCACTGTATTGCCACCATTCACACGGAGGCCCTCCCACCACACCATGGCGTACTGAAGACTACTGTCCGTCTTCGTAACTTCGCTAATTAGCGCATTTTCTGGACTAGAACAATACCTAAATGTGCATTAAATAAAAAGATACATGGTTTTGCAGCTCACATACTGAAAATGCATGAATTGTAGAGTAATCAAATTTCAACTTTATTGATTCTGTTAAGCTCTATCCAGAATGAGATACAGTTCCCCTGCCACAGTGACAACTCAGGGAGAGCCTTGTGAAGTTTCTATTCCAAGGCAATGAACAGTCTCCAGTTAGTTACTTGCTCTTCCAGAGGTTCTAGGTCTTTTCTTTGGAACCGAAGGCAGGTAATTTAAAACAAGTTCTGTCCTATGGGTAACATACATTGTTTCCAACATCCTAATCACATCACAGTAACACAAAAATCTACTTTCAAACTATTCTTAATGTAGCACCTATTTTTAAAAATAATAGAATATTACTTAGTGGAGTGACATTCTCAGACATCCTACACGTGTCAGCATGAGCCATGGAAACATTATGCCAAGTGAAATAATCCAGGCACAAAAGAACAAACACCGTGTGATTCCACTTAAATGACATGTCTAGAGTAGTCATATTCACAGAGATAGAAAGTACGTAAAGTAGAATGGAGGTTACGAAGGGCTGGGAAGGCAGAGTGGGGAGTTACTATTATTGCACAATTCAGATATATGTACCCCCCATATGCAATTTAAAAATTAAATTGCATCAATATGTTCTATTTTCTTCTTGATTGTATATAATGCATGCCATTGAAATCATACAAAGCCATATTAAGTCATGATGCTCAAGTTTTAAAAAGATTATATCAGCATTTTCTGACAGTCATGTTAGTAATAGTTTCTGGATTAAAACTATCTCTTGAGTCTTGTAACTGTCATGCATTTCTCATAGAGAAACAATAATAAAAGCTGGTTGTGGGCAGTCAAGGTGTTGGAAGTCCACATGAGAAGGCAGGAGAATGGATCCCGAGGAAGTGCTAACTCAAAGAGGAGAAGCTACTCCCTGGAGCCTGGAGCCCTATACATTCCGCTCCTCTTCACAGTGACCACGTGGAAGAGGCGCCTCATTAAGAGCATCATTCAGAAAGTCAAGGTCTGATTCTGTTTGATGATTTTGTAATGAAAACCTTGCTTCCGGGAGCACAATGCGTCAACAAGAATTAGCAATTTTGAAAAGAAAGTCTCCTGCAATTGGCTTTCTTTTTCTAAGTCTTATCTGAGTTGCAATACGATAGTGGGAAACTGCTGTCTCATTTATTTCATGTTTAAAGAGACTGATTATCTCTTTAAGATTACCGAATTTATTAATTAGCGTTATTAGATTTTGTTTTCCATTTGCGCAAATGAAACATGACCGTAAATGAAAATAAAAACAGTAGGCACAAATGAAATAGGACTTCAACAGAATTCAACATGATCACAGCAGCGGAACTTAGGGAACCGAGAACATCCCTCTCTTTAGATTTTTTCCCCACAATTACCAAGCCATGCTCAACATTTTTTCTACTAACACACACACACACACACACACACACTTTATCCAAAAAAGTGAACGGGTGGCAGTAACTCTGATGTTCTTAATTTACAGTTAAATATGACAGCTGTAACAGGCGAAACTTCTGAAGCCTCCCCTCCCCTGGTGCACTTTCCCCATGCCACACAGGCGGCCATCACAGACCTGTTGTTCTCGGTCATGTTTGTGCTGCTGCTCCTGCCGCCGGCCAGGGCTGCTGAGGTCCACCCGTGTCCTGCAGCATCTCCGCCGAGCATCTCCACGGAGCTAGGGCCCTGCACGCACTGCTCTGATCCACCCACCAAGGCGACCGTTCTACTGGGTTCATTTCCAAGTTGCACACATACTGCTGATGTGGAGGGGTTGGATTGAGTTCTGCAACAGCCATGCTCACTGCTGTCCTTCCTGAAGCCTGGGGACTCCCGTAAAGTCATTGTCATACTTGTTCTTCCACCGGGTAAAACCATATAGATCTTCCTTATCATTTCCTTTTTGTCTCTCCACTCCGAGCCCTTCTTTATAATACTTGCCTGAATATCTGAATCCCATTCTTGTACCTCCCATGACGTTTTTCCCAGAAAGCTTCTGAGCCTGTCATTGGCTTTAAATAAACACCAGGACAGCAGCAGTCGGATCATTCCAGTAAGACATAACTGAACTCCAGCTTATGCCAAAAAGAGAATTCCTATTGCTCCTGCAGTTGTATTTTTAAATTAGCATAACCAGCTACATAATCTGGGGTCATAGTAAAAAATATACAAACTGCAGTGCTCTTAAAGTGACCAACAGTCACATACATAAAAATGACACAACCGGGAATACATTAGACATTGACCCTTTTTTTAGGCTGAAGTAGTATTTTAGCAGAACCCTACGTTTTATAAAAACAAAGAGACACTTGATTGAGTTGTTGTATCAAATATCCTGTTACAAATAATGAAGACAACGTGAAGGCAGGTGAGCACACTATAGTCAGTCCTTCTCTATTAAACTACATTCTTTTATTCTCCAACATGATAAAAATGATAGAGTGAATTAATATATTTATTGCCCTTAAGATAAATTTTAGAAATTCTTATACTGGTTGGTAAGAACCTGGCTCCAGCTTCTGTTCCTCTTGTGAGAAGTGCTAACGCTACCCTGACTTCTTCCAGCATCATAAGAGCTCCATGATTCTGCTTAATCCCCAGCCTTTGCCCAGAATGTCCTTACCCAGCCCCAGGTTCACCTTACAAAGCCTCGTCCCTTCTTCAAGTCTGAGCTTAAGTGTCAAACTAATCCAAGGCTTCCCAGCTGCTGCAACCAGATAAGGTCCGCCCCTTACACGTTCCTCAGACCAACGTCTAACCGGAGCACTGCCCTTGACCAGCACTTCGCAGGTCCTCCGGTTCATGGTAGATGCTCCATAAACCACTGCTGAGCTGTAATAAGCATTTCTGTAGATTAATGTCAGTATGGTTCCCTAAGCCTAAAATGGAAAACATATTTATACTGTGACAGGTCATTTGATGGGTCAAGGTGGTGCTGCCCGGCTGTTCGGACAAACACTAGCCTAGTTATTGCCATACGAGTATCTTGTCAATGTGACTAACATTTATAATCAGTGAGCAGCCTCCTTCAATCAGTTGAAGCCCTTACGAGCAAACACTGAGGTTTTGGAGAAGAAATTCTGCAGGCTTCACATAGAGATCCCACCTGAGCTTCCGGTTTACTGGCTTGCCTCCCGGGTTTCATACTCAGACCGCAACGTCAACTCTTCCCTGAGTTCCGGTTTCCAGCTTGCTGAACACAAACAGAAATAAATGAATGGATACTTGCTAAATCCAGGTGGAAATTTATGCAAAATTCCATTTAAATAATAGTGTCAGCTCAGTCATATATCAATATCAATCAATGTTACATATTTTCCTGAGATATGATAGAAAGTAAAAAAGAGTAAAGGATGTTTACTTATATGTATATATTATTTACATATATAAGTAATAAATATATATGATCTTTTAGGATAATATAAAACATCGATCAAAGTAAAACATATTAATTAATTCAGAGTGGCTCCCAAATCTGGAAATATTTTTTAAATTAAAACCCTTTGTATATATTATACAATAAATTTTAAAGCTTTTCTGCACTGTTTTAATATAATTTTATTGCAATCTTTCTTCTTAATATGTAAATATTTGTGCATATCTGGCAAAAGTTATAGTATTCATTCACTTTAATAAGTTTTGGCTGACTTACTACCCTAGAAAACTCATAAAACAACTTCATTATCATATGGTATATAGGATTTCTTAACACTGTTATTTATATTTTCTTTGAAGCTTTTGAAGTTCAGTGGTTCTAAGGGTAATTCCATGACATTTTAATCTTATGATTCAGTTTTCTGAGGTTATAAAAGGAATCTGACAACCACAAAGTGAAGCCTTCTTTGTTCAGCACAGATTCCGGATGCCCTGCCTCGAGCCAATTATTCTATGAGGAGTAAAGCTGAGAATTTTCCTGCTGCTGCTATTATTGTGGATTTTAAACTATTTATTATGAAAAATAGTATTTTAATTTTTTTCTTCTGGATTTTTTCCAAAGTTAGAAGCGGGGAGGCAGTCAGACTCCCTCATGCGCCCAACCGGGATACACCCGGCAAGCCCACCAGGGGGCAATTCTCTGCCCATCTAGGGCATTTCTCCATTGCAACAGGGGCCATTCTAGCACCTGAGGCAAAGGCCATGGAGCCATCCTTAGTGCCAGGGCCAACTTTGCTCCAATGGGGCCTTGGCTGTAGGAGGGGAAGAGAGAGATAGAGAGGAAGGAGAGGGGGAAGGATAGAAAAGCAAAAGGGCACTTCTTCTGTGTGCTCTGTCCGGGAATCGAACTGGGGACTTCCACACACCCGACAGACGTTCTACCACTGAGCCAAACAGCCAGGGCCTAAAAATAGTATTTTTAATATTCAATATTTAAATAAACATTTAAAAGACACATATAATTTGTCTATGACATAATGATCCCCATACTTTCACCATCCAGCTTCCAAAATCATCAGCTTAAAGACAGCCTTGTTTTGCCTACACTTCTAGGAGTTTCCTGGGACTTATATGATTTTGAAGCAAATCCAATCATTATAGAGTTTCTTTTATTTTAATTTAATTCAATTTTAATTTAATTTAATTTTAAGTAAGAAGCAGGGAAGCAGAGAGGCTCCCGTATGTGCCCCAACCAGGATCCACCTAGCAAGCCCCCTACCAGGCAATGCTCTGCCCATCTGGGGCTATTGCTCCATTGCTCAGCAATCATGCTATTTTAGAGTCTGAGGCAAGGCCATGGAGCCATCCTCAGCACCCAGGACCAACTTGCACCAACCGAGCCATGGTTGCGGGAGGGCAAGAGAGAGAAGCAGATGGTCGCTTCTCCTGTGTGCCCTGAACAGGAATTGAACCTGGGGCATTCACATGCCTGGTCAATGCTCTACCACTGAGCCAAGTGGCGAGGGCTTAAAGTTTCATTCTAAAATGTTTTTGTATATATCTCTAAAGGATAAGGACTCTGGAAATAAAATAATAATTCTCTCTTATAAAATTTTAATGATATCTTAATTCACAAAATATCCTGTCAATATTTAAATTTTCACTTGTGTCATAAATGTCATGTAAAAAGTAAATTGTTTCTTCAAATAAGGATCCCGATGAGGCTGCCTAGTGTGATTGGTTGAGACATCTCTTAAATGTATTTTACTATACAGATTCTTTACCATTCTTTTCCCTCACAATTTATTTTTTGATGAAAGTGGGTTTTCTTTCCCGCAGAACCTCCAACAGAGTGGGTTTTACAAATTACACTTCAGTCTGCTCTTTAATGTTTTTCTCTTTGCTCAGTATATTTTGTAAATTGATAAATATAATATTTGGTGTGATTTTCTTGAGTTATTTATTTTTAGGAAGTAAAACTACTCAGAAGTTGTGTTATAGTCTTCATTGGAAATCACATATTTCTGATTGTCTCTCTTTTCATAATCTTAGCAGCCATTTTAAATATCAGAATATTAATTTATGAGAAATTGCTAAATGACTATATTCTAATTTTATCATTGCTTTTCATTTACTAGCTAGGCTATTTCTATAATGAATAGCTTTTCTTCATATAGTATTAGGTACTCACTGACGTGGTTGGTAAAGGAATGACATGAAAAATGATTGTTTTTCCTTTATTTATAAGTTTTCAAATATTGGGTTCATCATTTTCCAATCATGACCCTTGGGATGTGTGTATAAGACACATTCTAAAGAAAGTTTGCTTGCAAGAAAGCTAAATATCACCCAGGAAAAGCTAACTAGCTTTTCTTTAGCAAACCCAACAGAGAGCAGGGTTGGATTTTCTGGAGTGCAGCATCTAGAACCGGACCTGATAGCGTGGGGATCAGATCTGTCACTCCGGGGACATACTTCCCTTAATTCAGAGTTTTTTTAAAAAAAAAGAAGAGAAAGGTGGTTCATCATTTCTAATGAGAAGTACAACTCAACTCTTAAGTAAATAAGATACTTGTAATTACTGGTCAATGTTTTTACTCTTAGAGAAAAATGTAAATTTTGGTGAAGTTACTAGTCAAATAAGAACAAGTTTGTTAGATGGGGTTTAGTTGGCATCGCTGCCCCATTCAACTTGAAGCATCTGTCTCTATTGTGGGAGTAAATCTGCAAAGGGACTGTTTAATTGGACTAGAGCAGATGCCCAGGCAATTATTTACCCACGCACTCCCTCGACTGACATACTTTTTTTTTCCCACTTACAGTCAAGTCTTGGCTCGACAGATTCACTTTATTCTGCAATGATGACTTTGCATATCTTCACTGGGAGCCAGACAAAGAGCAAATTATCTAACATAAGAGTGAAAGAAGAATCTACAAGAATCTACATGAATCAGTGAGGCACTCACCTAGGTCTGCTGAGAGAAAAGAACATCAGGTTCTTTACTTCAAAGTGAAGCCTAAAGGAGGAAGGAATGTTCTGGACTCAGCCTAGAGCTGAGGATTCTCTAGGAGGACCAGGTTAGGCATAGTCTTTGCTGTGACAGGAAGACTCCCCAGACCCTGTTAAAAATGCATGAGGTTGACCAAGAACAAATGCTGAGCATGTGATCCCTGACTTTAAAGGCCAGCACAGGGCATGACTGTGGGGTGGGTGAAGAACCAAATCATCAAGACCCCCAGAAAATGAAAAGGTGTACATGCAACCATATGGTATTGCTCTTGAGTAACCAAAACAACCAAAGCCACTGTGCAATTACATAAATCAAGCTTCCCTCTGTCTATGGCACTGGAATTTAGAACTGACCCTTAAGGACTAACTAATCCCTTAGTGCTGTTGGATAATCTGTGGGGTTAGAAAGAAAGAGAGTGGGTTGCTTTTATATAAAACATTTGGGATCTAAAGTTGATGACCAGAATAAGTAAGAATTATCTCTGCTTTTGTAGCATAAACTAGTAATAAGAATTGCACTAATTATAACACTAGGGAACAAATTTTTTGTTGCATCCACAAAAACAATTGTTTCTACTTAATTTGAGTGTGCTGATCTCAAATCTGACATTAATTTTTCTCTGTAAGCTACAGTTCTTTTGGCAATTCAAGATTTTAGGTGTTAGTTTTATTGTAAAATTTTCAACATTTAGTTTAACATAATGAAGTAAAATGTCTTCTTGGGCATCATCTTTGTGAAAATATAATTTATATAATGCAGTAAATACACTAATACACTAAACAATATGATTGCATCAGTATTTGTCTATAATTTCAAAATAGAACTTATTAAAACACTTATTTTAATCATAAAATTTGTGCAAAAATTATTTAAATTCTATTCAGGCAAAAATTTGCATTTGTAGCTCTTGTGTATGTGTACTTGTTGAGGACAATCTCGTCTGATGCTCCAGCAGTATTCTGCTCATCACTACAGCTCCAAGATTTTCAGAAAACTTATCAAGGTGACTGTTCAGGAAGTGAATCTTAATGCTCATACTACATCCAATGCATGGAAAACCAACAGCATCCTTTGAACCAGAAGTTCATAGTTTTCTGCTTTTTTGTTGCCAAGGAAGTTCTTTGTAACTGCCACAAAAGACTGTCATGATGCTTTCTCCTTATTCATCCTCCTGGCAAATTCTTTGTCATGTATGAGGGTTCAAATATGAGGTCCATCAAATACACCTGCTTTTATCATCTCAAAAGACAAGGCAGGAAAAACAGAAATAATATGTTGAAAGCATTTACTTTCTCTATTCAAAGCCTGAACAAACTGCTTCATTAAGCCAAGTTTGGTGTGAAGTGGGAGAAAATGATCCTGTCTCAATTAACTACAGGTTCACTCACAATAGTTTGCATCCCTACTTCCAGAGCTTCACATTTCAGCCACTCCTTCTGTGTCCAGTGTTTCCCCCGAGCTTGGCTGTCCCACAAACACAAAAAGCAAGGATACTTCATGAAATCTCTCTGTTGTCCTAGCAGGAAATTTACCATTTTAAGATCCACACAAATGATCCATTTATGCTCCTCAGACTTCATTAAGTCAAGGACAATTTTTATGTCATTATAATCTTCTCGCAGATGAGTTGAATAACCAATTGGAACCGCTGCATAAACATTACCGTTGTGTTGGAGAACACATTTCAGATTCTGTTTAGAGCTGTCAAGAAATAGTCGCCATTCTGTTGAACTGTAAGTGGTAACACCTAGCTGGCTGAGGAGACTACTGATATTATGACAGTAAACAAAGTGTTTGTCTTCGGAAAAAAGTCCACAAAAATTTGTTCACGCTTTCTGAAATAGGATACTTTAGCTGACCGTTAATGTACATTCTTTATTGAAACATGAAGGCTGATAACTCAGCTGCTTTCTTTAATAGGCCCAAATCTCTTACTAAGTCATTCAGTTCAGGTTGGCTAAACTGCTGAGGGGTTAATGACTGCTTGGCATCAGAAGAAGACCCTTCAGATTCTACAACCATTTACTCATGCATCTTATCAAAATACACTTGATCACCATGTTCACTTTCTTAGTCTTTAGAAGAAATAAAACCATTGAAAACTGGAACCCGAGTGTCTCAGAGTGTGGGATAGGTCATATTGCTGAAGGAGTATTAGGATATGCGATTATATACCGTTTTTTCTTGCCGATGCCCTTTGTATGGATCAGACAGAAATAACAGTCACTGCTGTGGTCCTTAGGTTCACGCCAAACCATGGGAATACCAAAAGGCATTCTTTTCTGTTTTCCTTTTGTCCAGTCACAAAGTATTTTCTCATAATTAGGACACACAATATGAGGAGCCCAATTCATGTCTTGATCTCAAGGGGAACTTGAAAACAGGCAATATATACACATATCACAAATGATGAAATATTACGCCTTTGACGTTGAAGTGTGTAACTGCCACATATAGAACAGAAGGTGTCAGGACTATTCGTACATTTATGCCTACTCGAAGAAGCCATAATTCAATCTTAAAGCAAAATAAGAGGGTGTGTTTATCAGATAATAATTTTTTACATTTAAAAACAACTACAATTATGTAAAAGTGATGTTTGTAAAACATTAATTGCCTTGTGGTTATGTTCAATCCAAGAGTTGTTGCCCTTTAACTCCAATTTGAAAACCAATGCATGCCATTAAGTGTAACAAAAATAAATTAAAATTGCATAAAAATTAGAGCATGCACTGAAGGATGGATTTCAGATTTAGAATTAGCCATGCATACATATATAGGAACAGTTCTAAAACCTTATGCAACAGAAAATTTAAAAAAAATTGTTTCCCAGTGTAATCACCAACACCATTAACCTCATTAACAGTCATGCTATAAGACTCCTTATGTACGTGGTACTCTGCTGAGTGTTCGGTCACAGAAGTTTATAAGGCCAATCTGATGGTCTTCTAAGAGATACTGATGTACTTGAAAGAGAAGGAGGATTTTAATAAAATATAAGACATAGTCAAAATAAATCATGAGGAAATGGTCCACAAAAGGGTAACTAAGAGTCATAACTACACATTTTCAAATGAATACTGGAGGAAGCCAGAGTCACTGAAAATGATATGGCCAGGAAGAGTACTGAAATCATACCCTAAAAGCTGGCAATTTAGGATTAAAGACAAAAAATTTTCCTTTGAAAAGGTAGGGTTTTAGAAAAATGGGCACATATTCCTTTTCCACTAATGACCACATTCCAAATGGTTATAGATAAATTTTATCGAATATATAAGGAAAAAATAATCCATAAAAAGACTTTCAGAAAGCAGATAGAGGAACTAATTTATAACTCTAAATTTAGCTGGACTCTAACACAAGCATCTGACAAGAGTATGTGACAAGAAGATAAAATACCAACAAGTCTCACTCATTAACATAGATGCAAAATTTGGAAACAAAATTCAATCCAACTTTATATACAGAAAGATAATACATCATAACCAAGTGTGCTTTACCCCCAGATTAGAGCATTGTTGTAGAATTTAAAGTAAACCCAAGTAATTTACCAAATTAACAGATTAAAGGAGAAAAACCAGATGGTCCACTGGATGTATTAAACAGCAACAAACAACTTTAAAACTCAACACTCATTCACAACCAATAAAATTTCACAAGAGACGAGAAACAGAAGAAAGCTTTCTTAATCTGATCAAGGGCGTGTACAAAAATCCTATAATTAGCACCACAATTAACGGTAAAACACCAAACCCTTTCCCTATAAAAATAAGGACCAAGGCAAATGTTTTCACTCTCATCACTTCCCCTCATCACTCACTAGAAATGAAAGAATAAAAAGTGTAACAATTGGGAAGGATGAAGCAAAACTGTCTTTATTTGCATATGGTATGATTTTATATATATAGAAAACCCAAAGGAATCCAAGAAAAAAGTCTACTACATTGGTACTAAATTGAGTAAGGTAAGATCTATATGACTTTGGGATATGAGGTATATACAATATATAACTTTATTTCTATATAAAGATACATTTTTAAAGATCAAAATAATTTAAAATTGGTATCAAAAGACAGAAGCATCTAAAAAGCAATTTTAAACATATATAAAATAGTCTATATTAAAAAACAATAAAACAATATTGAGAGAAGTGTAACGTATCTGTGTATGTGGAGAAATATAGTATCCTCACATTTATAAAATTATTCATTCTTTCAATTGACATATTGATTCAATTCATTTCCTATCAAAGTTACAGCAGGGCTGGTTTTGGAGGACAAGGAGGAAAAGGCATTTATTGGTTAGTTAATCTTAAAATAAAATATATATGGACATGTAAGGAACTTAAACTAGTCGAAACCATTTTAAAGAAGAAGAACAAAATTAAGTAACAAACTAGACCTGACTGTAAAACATATTATAGAGCTACAATAAGAGAGATGTGGTACTGATAAGGGATGGGGGAAGAGGCGTAGGAGGAGGTGGGAGGGGGTTTAAGGGGGATATATAGAGACTTGACTAGGGAAGTTGAACACACAGTACAGTGTACAGAAGATGTGTGGTGGAACTGTGCACCTGAAACTTGTATAATTTTGTTAAGCAAAGTCACCTTAATAAATTCAATAAAAAGAAAAAAAAAACAAAGTAATGTGCATCTTTAAAATAAGATAAGGCAGAAATATTTATAAGAAAACAAAAAGCAAAAGCATCTTGTACTCTATCCTAACTCTCAAAGGCAATGCTTTCTACATATGTCTGGAAATTTCCTCCACATTGCTTTTCTTCAAATTCAATGTATCACCAGACTTTCATCTATTATCCATGCATGTTCCAAAGATGCCATGCTTAGTTATAAGGTTACAGAAGCCTTCTATTTATTTCGGTGTTTACTTTGTTCTTTAACAGAAACAGTGGAAGTTGGTAGCATGCTGTTATGTGTCTGTTTATCTGAATGGTAATGTTATTAGCTGGTGCAGTTCAGTATAAAGGTCAGGTCATTTGATTGTTATGGTAAATGAGAATAGACTTGACAAGAGTTACATTCTTTTATTTACAAGACACACATTCTCTTTTTTCAAAAAACTTCCTTCCATATATCTCTTAATGAAATCTAGCAATACAGAATGACTACTCATGACTAAGAATAAAAGTGAAAATATTAGGAGAGCACATGGGAACTGAAGTTGGCAAGCTTGTGTATAAGAGAATCTTCCAGGTGTTGATTGATTGCAGTTGAGGGTAATGTCAATGGAGGATTCCATGTTTTCTGATCTTTTACCTCTGAATCAAGTGAGATGTGCTAAAGTGAACTCTCACATATGCCTGTGGCTCTCTGCAGGAAATAACAGTAAATCTATTACCTTCCTACAGAACTGAAGCCAGAAGCCTGCTCAGAGTGACTGACTCATGTTGCTGGTTCTTACAGTAAACTTTGTGTTCTAAACATAGGGAGTATTTTGGCCAAAGTACACACAACCAGTAAATATGAATACAAGACTATATAAAGAATTCTCCAAGTTGGTAGTAGGATTCAAACAACTCAACTGAAAAATGGTAGAAGAGTCAACAAATGGTGCTGGAACAACTGGACATCCACATGCAACAAATGAATCTAGATACAGACTCCACACCCTTCCTGAAAATTAACTCAAAATGCAGCATAGACCAAACTCTAGAACACACTACTTTAAAGCCCCTACACGAGGAAGTAGCAGAAAGCCTAGCTAACCTTGGGTTCGGCGATGGATTTTTGGGTACAACACTGAAGACATGATTCATGAAAGAAAGCCTTGATGAGCCGAACTTCTTTAATATTAAAGAAATCATAAATAAATCTGCTCTGAGAAAGACACAGTCAAGAGAATCAAAAGACAAGCCAAAACCCTGGAGAAAATATTTGCAAAGACACTTGTGATAAAGGACTGTTACCCAAAATATACAGAGAACTTTTAAAACTCAGCGGTAAGAAAACACACAACTTGATTTTCAAAATGGAACAAAGACTTTAACAGTCATCACACACACACACACACACACACACACACACACACACACAGAGCAGATGGAAAATAAGCATATGTAAGGATGGCCCACATTTCTGTTATTGGAGAAACTCGTAGTAGCTGGATGCCCTGGAACCCGTTATCTGAGAAGCTTTCCTGCATAGTGCTTGACTCATAGGAAGGTCTCAAGTGCTTCCCTCTCTCAGGTCTTAGCCTCATATCATACTGTCCATGAATTCAGTTTTATTTGAGGTGCCCAGCTTTCCTGCTAACATCAAAGCTATTTCTCAGGTATGGAATACTTTGAATCTCCAGGACCCATATTGAGTACTGAAAAATTAAACACATGTATTAATGAGTACACGAATAGAAAAACAAATGACAGGTGTATCAATCAGGGTTCAAGCAGAGAAGCAGAGCCAGTAGGAGATACATACTAACGGTTTTATTACAAGAAATTGGTTTCTGTGATTGTAGAAGCTGGCTAAGTAAGTCTAAACTCCTTAGAGCTGGATGTTACCAAGACAAACCAGGACTCTTAGGTATGGGCTAATGCTGCTGCTGTCCACAAGTAGACTTTCTTCTTAAGAGAAGGCTCAACAATTTTTAAGGTCCTTCAAATGATTAGATCAGACCCACCCAAAGGGATAATCTCCTTTACTTCAAGTCAATGGATGATAAATGTCAATTATAACTACAAAACACCTTCACAGCAAAATCTAAATCAGTATTTGGTTGAATAACTGGGGACTGTACTTTAGCCAAATGGACATATGAACTGGCTATTCCAAATGGCATGTATATTCTACTTATGTGAGGCACACAGCAATGAAATGTAACTGACAGAGTAGAGAAGAAGGGCTTGCAGAAGGCTAATCTTTCTTGAGATTTCTGCACAGATGTAACCCTATCTCCAAGAAATCTCAATTTGTTGCTGGCTGTGTAGACCTAACATAGCTAAACTGTAACTCCTTAAGAGGAGGGGCTATAATCCTTATTTCATTTTTTAAAAATCCTCTTTAGGGTTTTTTTTTTAAAACAATATCTCTGTTCATAAAAGGTACCTAACAGAATTGCATGGGAAGTGGAAAAAATCAAAAGGAATTTATTTATTACTGTGTCTAATACTATTTATCACTCCAAGTCCACATAAAATTAAACATTGTAAAGATCTTTTGGGGATTAAATCTTACTGGGAAAATGCAATGTAAGGAATGTGTGAGGGTAATAAAAAATTTCAAGCACAAGATTGAAACATTTGCTTCACCTGGAAGTAAATATGCCATTTTCCTGCACAAGTGATCACTAGTCAACGGCAGTGTTATGTTCCTTTCTGCTGCCTTTGATTGAAGGGTAATTCACGCCATCCAGTCAACAGGCAGAACTTTAGTCTCATAAAGATGAAATAATTAGGGATGACTTATTAAGTCAAAGAATACTAAGTAGACGGGAGACATTTCCGTAGCAGGGTTTGAACAAAATATGCAAATGACCAGGGCAGGCCCACTTCCTGTGGGATACACTGTGTGTCTCATCTCTACCTTAATTACCTTAATTCAAGCAGCTGAGACATGGAAGGTGCTCTCTTCCCTTATCCTTTCATTTTTAAAGAGATTTGGGCCCCCTGCTTGCGGGTGGAGTCCGTAGTTTGAGAACCACGGGGAAGATGTGCCATTGGCCCGCTGTCACCTGTAGCGCAGCAGCTATCAAACAGGCGCGCGTGATGAGAAGAGGCCGGGAGCATGTGAAACACAGAGTCTGATCCCACGGGGTAGGATGAGAACCAGAACATTTTGAGATGCTGATTTGGGGCCACCAGGGAAACCCTGAGTAGAGGCTCTCTCCCTCGTCATTTATGTCACTTATGTCTGTGACCTGGATGGACCACAACTCTCCAGCAAAATATTCTTGGCTGCGCCTGCAGTCCACTGGGTCATCCTGGTGCTTTTCTTCCTGCTCGCAAGTTATTTTTGCCCTTACCAAACAAAATGACCAAACAGTCTGGAAGGATTAGATGAAGACGGGAGCTAATGGGCTAAAAGCTGCCCGAGGATCGCATAAAGCAGAGGACCGGGGAAACCGGAAGTCACCTTTCTGGCTGCAGGAGCTACCCAAAATGGTTCAGAATACTTTTCTGTTATTGTTGTTCGGTCATAACTATTTTGACCTCAAGCTCTACCAAACTTAACCAAATGTACTTCCCTGATTGAATGGATTGATAAAAGGAACTGTACACGATGCAAAACTCTTTTAATTCATGGACTTTTATTACAAGGCTCATGAGGATTCATGATTTGTCGAGTACAGAACCGTCCTGTTTCATGAGGCTGTTCGAGGATGGAGCTGACAGAGAACCGGGTTTGCTGATCCTGGGTCAGGACTAATCATGCCCTTTACACCGCAGGTGGTGTTTATTGCTGCTGGCTGGCGGTGTCAGCCCAAGTATCCTTCCCATACTCCCCTGCAGGCCCAGGGAATGCTGAGGGGTACTGCTCGCTCCACCTCAAATAATTCCGCTGCTCAAGTCTGTATCCTTTACTCACAATCATTATCACTTCAATTTTCAGCTTATATCAAGAAATACAAGATAACAAAAAGTACAAAAGATACTGGTAAGTGACACAATTTTAACATATTTCAGAAAACATTTACTTGGCCTTAGTATAAAAAGTCAGCATTTCACAGTAATCTCAAGTTTTTTAAAATTAAACTTGAAAAAGTTTACAATACCTTCCTATTTCCTTATCACTACCAGTCCTACCCACTGTGATCTCAGGGGAGAGAACACAGAGGCAGCAGCCTTGGGCGGTTGGTCTGCCCAAAGTATTATCCCCCTGAAGAGTGCAGACATTTCTCTTGCAGGCTCTTTGATCGCCTCAGTATTACATACATATATTTTTTCTTTTTTCTTTTTAAGGTGAGAGGAGGGGAGATAGTGAGGCGGACTTCTGCATGTGCCCCAAACAGGATCCACCTGACAACCCCATCTGGGGCTGATGCTTGAGTACTGAGCTATTTTTAGCACCTGAGGCTGATGTGCTTCAACAGAGCTATCCTGAGTGCCTGGGGCCAAACTAGAACCAATTAATCCACTGGCTGCAGGAGGGGAAGCAGGAGAGAAGGGGGAGAGGAAAGGGGAAGAAGAATATGGTTGCTTCTGTGTGCCCCAACTGGGACTCAAACCCAGGATGTCCATATGCCAAGCTGATACTCTGTCCCAGGGGTCGGGAACCTATGGCTCGTGAGTCAGATGTGGCTTTTTTGATGGCTGCATCTGGCTCGCAGACAAATCTTTAATAATAATAAAAAAATAACGTTAAAAATATAAAACATTCTGCCTGACCAGGCGGTGGCACTGTGGATAGAGCGTCGGACTGGGATGCAGAGGACCCAGGTTCCAGACTCCGAGGTAGCTAGCTTGAGCGCGGGCTCATCTGGCTTGAGCGAAAAGCTCACCAGCTTGGGCCCAAGGTCTCTGGCTCAAGCAAGGGGTTACTCGGTCTGCTGAAGGCCTGCTGTCAAGGTACATATGAGAAAGCAATCAATGAACTAAGGTGTCACAATGAAAAACTGATGATGCTTCTCATCTCTCTTCATTCCTGTCTGTCTGTCCCTATCTATCCCTCTCCCTCTCTCTTACTCTCCCTCTCTCTGGCCCTGTAAAAATCAAATATATATATATGGTTGTGGGTGGCTGGAACCAATCACAGCTGTCCTCCGGGACAACACCATATTTTTATTAGAGAATACATAACATACACGGGTTGTTGTGAGATCAGGAAGTAAACTTCCCTCCTTTTAATCGAGTAGTCAGCTAGCTAATTGTGGAAACCCTTTTGACAAAGAAGATGGCTAAAAGAAAAACATATGAGCAGTATTGTACTTTTCAGCAGCAATGGACAGAAGAATTCACCTTTGTGGAGAGAGCAGGTTCTGCAGTGTGTCAAATATGCAATGATAAAATTGCATCGATGAAACAGTAAAATATAAAGCGGCATTTCGACACATGCCATACTACACTTGCATCGAAATATCCAGTGGGGAACAGCAGGAAGAAAGCATATCAAGAGCTACTGTGCAGAGTGTAAGCTAGTCAGCAGCAACTCCGTGTTTGGACCCAAGAAGATGACTGGGATTTGGCTAGCTTTGCTGGTGCTTTAGCAATTGTGAGAAATGGAAAGCCATTCACAGATGGGGAGTATGCCAAAACTTTTATGCTTGATGTTGCCAGTGAAATTTTTGACGACTTTTTGGATAAAGACAAGATAATCAAACCAATAAAAGACATGCCTCCATCAGCAAGAACTGTTCACGATCGTACCATCATGATGGCAAATCAAATTGAGGCAACACAAGTGAAGGACATAAATACAGCACCATTCTTTTCTCTCGCTTTGGATGAGTCAACAGACGTAAGCCATTCATCCCAGTTCAGCGTGATAGCAAGGTATGCTGTCTAGACACACTAGTTGAGGAAAGCCTTGCTGGTTTGCCTATGAAAGAGACAACAAAGGGGAAGATTTATTCAAGTCTTTTACTGAGTTCGCTAAAGAAAAAAATCTACCGGTGGATAAATTTATTTCGGTGTGTACTGATGGTGCTCCGTGCATGGTGGGGAAAAACAGATGATTTTTAGTGTTTCTTTATGAACATGGAAAGAGACCCATCCTAAGTTTTCACTGCATCCTACATCAGGAAACGCTTTGTGCTCAGATGTGTGGTGAGCAGCTTGGTGAGGTGGTGTCACTGGTCATTCGAGTGGTCAACTTTATTGTTGCCCGAGCTTTAAATGATCAACAGTTTAAAACACTGCTTGATGAAGTTAGGAATAATTATCCTGGTCTGCTTCTGCACAGCAATGTGCATTGGTTGTCAAGAGGGAAGTTGTTCCTCTGTTTCGCAGCTTGTTTGAGTGAAATCCAGACTTTTCTTGGGATGAAAAACGTTGAACATCCTGAGTTAGCTAACACTGAGTGGCTCCTGAAGTTCTCCTATCTCATGGACATGACTGAACATCTGAACCAGCTCATTGTGAAAATGCAAGGCATTGGAAATACAGTCTTACCCCTTCAACAAGCAGTGTTTGCATTTGAAAACAAGCTGGAACTCTTCATCGCTGACATTGAAACAGGTCGTTTACTACACTTTGAAAAACTGGGAGAGTTTAAAGATGCATGCACAGCAAGTGACCCTGCTCAAAATATTGATCTCTAGCAGCTAGTGGGCTTTACATCTAATCTTTTGCAGTCATTCAAAGCATGCTTTGGAGAATTTCGTGAGCGCACTCATCTTTTTAAGTTCATCACCCATCCACGTGAGTGTGCAGTGGACAGCGCTGACCTGAGTTACATCCCCAGTGTCTCTGTCAGAGATTTTGAGCTACAAGCTGCTGACCTGAAGGCCTCAGACATGTGGGTGAATAAGTTCAAGACACTGAATGAAGATTTAGATAGACTTGCACTGCACGACAGCAAGCAGAGTTGGCGAGCAAACACAAGCGGGGAGAAATGAAAAAATTTCAACCCGAGGACCAGCGGACTGTCAAAAGTTGGAATGGCTTCCCGTCACATACCACACACTGCAGCATGTGAGTATTGCTGTACTGACAATATTGGCTCTATGTATGCATGTGAGCAGTCTTTCTCACATCTAAAAAACATTAAGACCAACCTATAATCACGTTTAAGAGATGGAAGTCTCAATGCCTGCATGAAGCTTAACTTCACCACGTATCAACCAGACAACAAAGCCATCAGCAAAACCATGCAGCACCAGAAGTCGCATTAATGGTAAGAAGTACTTTATTCATCATTGGTTAGCAACAGCATAACAACGTTATTAAAAAGAATTCAGAGACTTATTGTACTTTAAAATGTTGGTCTTACATAAAATGCACACATTTACTTGTATTTAGTGTTAAACATATTGTATGGCTCTCACGGAATTACATTTTAAAATATGTGGCGTTCATGGCTCTCTCAGCCAAAAAGCTTCCCGACCCCTGCGCTATCCACCGAGCCACTGGCCAGGGAATCAATAATCTTTAAAGTCATTCTGTATCATGTTGATTCACACTGGTGCATCTTTTTGCATAGCCATTTACGACTTTTTTTTTTTGGTTATTAAAAATGTTTTGGAAGCTGTTAGAGATTAAGAATGAGTTTAGCACATCAACAACTCATTAAGGTGGTTAGTGAAAATCGTTGTAGTGATTAACTTCTTAAGGATTTTATTTTCTTTCAGTTCTACTTCTTTCTGCTGACAAAAAAAAAAAAAAGCAGTTTCTTTACTCTTTTAAACTGTTATTGTGCTAGTGAAGGTAGTCATTAACAATGAACCATTCCTGGACCCCAGCAAAGTCATGACTGAGGCAAAGGTGGTTTTTATGCCTTTACCATTTTGTGTTTAGTATTTATTTTATTAATTCATGCACCTAATGCTTTTCTCAGTATATAGTTGCTGAAGACCTTGGAAAATGCAGTTATGGAGGAATAATAAAAGTAAAAGCCAGGTCAAAGTGGATGGAAGGGAAAATGGAACGAGAAAGATTGGAGATAATTTTGAGAGGCTTTGCTGGAAACAGTGACAAAGAAATGGGGTATTAAATATGGTGGGAGCGAGTATAAAAGAAGGTGTTTGAAGAGGGAGAAAGGACAGCATGATCGTATATTGATGGGGTGACCCAGTAGACACTGGAGACGTGGTGACAGGGAAGAAAGGGGACAGCCACTGAGTGTTCCCCTTCAGAAAGGGAGAGGGGTGGGACCCTGAGCCAACAGAGGAGTGGGCATTATGAATGACCATGGACGGTTCATTCATAGTAACTCCATTAAAGGCAAGTTATGCGGGTAGTTGTATAACCATGTCAGGATTGTGATGGTGAATGAGTTGTCTTCTGGTAGGTTCTGTTTCCTCATTGAAATAAGAATGAAATGTGAGAATTGTGGAGGCATTTGGGGGAGCTGAGGAGAATGTGGCATAAAACAATGATCAGGGTAGTGAGAGAACAAGTGGACTAAGGAAATACAAAAATGTTACCTGGTCCCATCACGGTCCCCTTGAGGGACATGCCTTGCACTTACCGTGTGGCCATCTCATTCAGCTGTCCAGGTTCTGGGATTTACCTTTTGATGGGGCTCATTCAGGAATTAAAGCAAAAGGAAGACAAACCAACTGTATGGATAGGGCCTTTATGAAGGTGAGTAGGGTTAGATGCGGTCACAGGGTGGGTTTGGCATCCTTATGGGAAGAGGAAGAGCTAGCAGAGATCTCAGGACGGGTCATGTGAGGGCACGGTGAGATTGGCGGTCGTCTACGAGCCAGGAAGAGAGGCCTCAATGGGAACCACCTTGACGGCATCCGGATCTTAGACTTTTAGTCCCAGAACTAGGATAAAACAAACATCTGTGGTGTAAGCCACCCAGCCTGTGGGGTTCTCTCAGGGCAGCCTTATCAGATTGGTACCCTCATTATTTAAAAATTGAAAAGACTTAGTAAAATAAAATGCCATTGATTAATAAAAAACTCTTCTACTTTCCACTAGCTACTCTTTATGAAAAAGAATGAGCTAATACATGAATGGACCAAGCGTGTTCCTCACACAAGAAATAGCGACTTGAAGGGATGATCCACAAGGCAACTGAGCTTTAAAAGAAACATTATAATGATGCAAGAAGACACCAGCCCAGAGTGATGGTGTCCTCATTCAAATTATAATGCAGAAAAGAACAGTGTTTTTGTAAAACTGTTCTTTTTTACAGATGCCTCAGATTCTCAAAAGTATCTCAGTTTGCATTAAAAGTATATTGTACTATGACCCACCTGCAAGCATTTCTTAACACCACCTTTGAGAAGCATTGAGTTAGATAATATCTAAATTAACAATGATATCTGCCACTTTGTGCTGCATAGTGAATACTTGCTGGTCTAAATGAGTTCACCACTAAAGAAGAAATTTCATTATAAAAGAATGAAGAATTCATATGTATGAGTGTAAGACTGAGTGTCTAAACAGCAACCATACAAAAAAATTAGATTGCAACCAACAGATTCCATACCTCCAGACAAGTCTGAACTTGACCCTCTGAAGTCTGAGGCGTGACCCATCAGGGCAACTCAAAGGGAAGTGGCCTAGGATCAAGGCAAGCAGGTTGGTTATCAAGAACACAGCCTGAAACAGGACAAGAATTAAGAAACAGATTGAAGACCTGTTCTGGATGAAAGTATTAATTAGTATAAAAAAGAAACAACATTAGATAAGACATTAGGAAGAGCTAGACCAGATGGGAAGTCAGACAGAAGGAAAGGTCAGAAAAGAGAACAGTCAGAAGCACACCAGCAAAAGCCCTTAGGGTTCAGATTGGCTTCGGATGGATCTGAAAACAGTGAGCTCTTCTCCTAGCTCCCTTCTCATACCATCTGCCGTGAGGGCAAAACAGCCATTTGTTGGTGTGGCTGTGAGCACATCTGCTAACCGAGTGACTCAGGAGTGCTCATTCTTCTCACTCCCAAAGGCACAAGGCTGTTAAACACAGGGTGCAGAATTAATTCAGAATTTAGGTCAAGTTCTAAATGTATTTGAGTTTGTACTTTAAATCAAGAGGATCCCTGCTGATACATTTCTGTGAATTGATACAGTGGGGGCCTCACTGGTGGGTCTGGTCCTATGGTAGCCACGTGAGAAAAAGAGACAGTTCATAACCTGAGATGGCCAGTTTCAAATGATACACTCTTGACCTCACCAAGGAATCGGTGTATATGTAAACACTACCATGTTTTGAAGAAGCAGTTTAAGTCTCTGAACAATTCAAATCCCTCATAAGCTTCAGGATTTCTTTTTGAGACAAACATAAGAGTCCCTTTTATTATTACTAATGCAGCCGAGCAAGGAAACAGTGACAGAATAGTTGGTAGGGGGTAATGCTCTGAAAGAGATGAATCGCCGTTTGAGAAAAAAACAAAAACAAAAACCCGAAAGCATAAAGCTCCCCATGGTGAATGCAGAGGAGACACGGGAAGCCTTTCTAGGACGATCGATGCTTTCTCTGCCATCACCTGGGTTTGTGAATGGCCCCGTCCCTGCTTCCTGGGAACAACATTGAATATGTTGTATCAAGCTCGGGCCATGCAGAAGGTCACCTGGAGGAGAGCCAGGCCCCCGGCCGAGCCTGTGATGACCATCCAGGAGCTGGTTGAAAGAGGGGGCAAGCACTTGCAGGGTACCAGGCAGAATAATAAATTGGAGTGGGACCACTGCGTAGCGTACAAAACTGGCATGAGAAATGAGGGTGCCCGAGCAAGCAGCCAGCAGTAGGACACAGCTGGGCAGGCAGAGGAACTGGACACCAGACCTGACCTATGGGCACTGAGTGGGAACGGCCCAAATCAACATGGTCACTGGCTTCACGAAGCTTGGAGTTTGGGACATGAGAGAGATATTAATCCTACCATGTGCAGATATGTGTAACCTCTATGTGTCTTCTCAATATCACATTTGGGGAGCCAGGGGGGAGGCAGGGGATTCCAGCTTTTAAAATCCTCCCCCTTCTACCTAAAACAAAGTAGAACAAATGATACAAATTTAAACCCGCAAACGTGGTTCATTGGTAGAACATGTATACATAACCCCCACACACAAACTCTGGATAGCGAGACGGGCTTACTTACAATGCGGGAACAGGTGTAAATTAAGGTAGCTTGTGATTTTCACATCATAAATTTAAAAATAAAAAAATATTCTACCCAGGGCCGCTGTTTACAGCAGAATTGAAGGGGAGAAAACGACACTTGTTTAAGGGACAGACATACCACCAGGTCCAGATTTTACAGCATCAGGGCAATAAATGTGCTGAACTCTACCACAGCTAAGTAAGCAGAGCTGAGGAATTGTCGCCGAGTATGTCACCATTTGTCGCTACTGACAGGGAGGGTGATTCTAAGAGGCTTTCCAAGGAGTTACGGAATCTCTGTTGACCAGAGGCCAACACCAAGTCTGCCTTCGCCAACGGTTCTTGCATTTTTCGGAGAAAGACCAAGATGCTGGTGTGCTCACAACCTCCGATGCCAAATGCAAACGTGTGTGTGTAACACGTGGACACATGCAATGCGAGGTCAAAAAGTGGTACAGAGAGTCAGACACGCGGCAAGAAAGCACACACCAGGGACGTCCACTAGTCTGGCCGGCCAGAAGAGGCTTGCCGAGGAAGCAAGCACCGAGCCACGACTCGAAGGAAGACCAGACTCCTGGGAGAGACGGAGAGGCCTGTGGAGCCAGGTAGCTCAGAGAGCGGAGGGGAGGCCACCGATGCTGGAGGGAGGAAGGCGCCGTGGCTGGGGCGCTGGTAGGACAGGTCTGGACCTGTCAGACTCCAGAGGTTCTAAGAAGGATCTGGGTCTTTGTCCTAAAAGCACCAAGGAACTTTTAAAGTACTTTAAGCAGGGTGATTACATATTCAGGTTTTCTTTATGAAAAGACCATGGTGGACTGAGTAAATACATTTACCAACCTAAAGGCTTTCCCGCATACAAACGTATTGTGCAAAGCCTGGTCATCCTGTGAGAATGGCGCCCCCTAGTGCACAGCACAAGGAGCCGTACGCGTTCTGCGGAGCAGGTGAATTAAACAGGGAAACGTGGAAGGGCAGAGCAAGAACGACCTTTTAATAATGGTTTCTTTTCATCTGTCCAACAGGGATTACCGCTTGGCAGGCGTCCTGTCCCAGAGCTAATCCCAGCCTGGTTCTGTTTTCTGAGACAGAAGCTGAGCTGAACCCCCAGCTGAGCAGCGGACTAATTACCCATGTTATGTAAAGAAGCTTTTTGTTTCAAAAAGCAAAGCACGCCAATAGTTGATAGAGTATGTGCTGGGTGCTCCTGGGAAGCCACCGTGTCTCTTAGTGAAGTGGTTCGGATTTCTCTTTTCAGTTGCATAGTACAAGGCCCTTCCCTTCTTTACGTGTCAACGATTGCTTCGTAAAATGTTCCTTCATCCAGCAACGGCCAGAGGGATGCCAGAGGGATGCCTGCTCAGCTGGGGAGTGTCTGTTCTTCATGGAGCCCTTCCACAAGGGTTCATGGCTTGACGTAGGATATTTGGTAAGCGTAAAGAGACAGACAGCACTCTGATAGAATTTACATAGTAAAGCATCACCTACTTTATATTCCTGTGTGGTTCTCCAAGCTGTGATTAGGAATGGCAGTGACAATGGGCTGGTCTGCTCTCTCTTCTCCCCTCCATCATCACCTGTGTTAATTGAACACACTGTATACCTAAATCTGTTATTTTTATTCTGAACAGCAATATGAAGAGTATTAAACTACCTTCCTGTTTATGTACTAAGCATGTTACACTGAGAATCACATAGAGCTTGGTTCTACCCTTTGTAATCTAAAACAGTTAAAGACATTGAATATGAATAATAAAAACTAAATAGATAAAATTTAGTCACATTTTAGATATCATTTAATTTTAATTGTCAAGGGTATGGCAAGGACAATGCTATGTTTACAAGCCCACTTAATTTTCCTCTTGGGCACCCTGAAAGATTATATTTTCCCATCTTCCTTGCAGGTATGTGAGAGCCATGTACCCAGTTTCTAGTCAGTGAGAACATAAAGTCTGTATTATAATTCCAAACTTGGCCATGAACATCCCTGTGGAAGAGTTCATGCTCCCCTCTTTCCTCCACACAGCAAACATGGAAGTGATGCAGAGAAGGTCATGCAAAATGGAAAGGGCCTGAATTCCTGAGTCACCACCTGGAAGAGAGGTGCACACGGGTGCTGCCCTCTGGGGTCATCCACATTGTACTTTGTACAGATGAGAGATGAAGTTTTGTAGTGTTGAGATTTTAGAGGTGTCAGAGAGGACAGCCTTTCCTAGTATAGGATATTGTACAGGATATTATTAGAGCAAATATAAAACCTCATTAGAAGGTAAACAATTTGTTACAGTGTATGACAGTATAGAGGTGCTGATTTGATTATAGGCTATTAATACCCACTATAAAAAGCTTTTGTGCCACCAAGAAGTCTTTCTGGGGTACATGTACACAATGAAATGTTATTCAGCACTGAAAAGAAATGAACTTTGAAGCCACAAAAAGACATTGAGGAGGTTGACACCCTGTACTGGTCTCAGCCTGCCTGTACCCAGGCACTTTTTTTTTTTTAAAGAAACTTCTTTTTATTTTATTCATTTTAGAGAGGATACACGGAGTGAGAGAGAGAGAGAGAGAGAGAGAGAGAGAGAGAGAGAGAGAAAGGGGGGAGGAGCTGGAAGCATCAACTCCCATATGTGCCTTGACCAGACCAGTGCAGGGTTTTGAACTGGCGACCTCAGTGTTCCCAGGTCGACCCTTTATCCACTGCGCCACCACAGGTCAGGCTGTACCCAGGCACTTTTAAAATAAATTTTTCTTTTGGAAGAAAAAGAAAAAGACATCAAAGAAACTTAAAAGCATATTATTGAGAGAAAAAAGCCAATCTGAAAAGGCTTACAAATTATAGAATTCTAACAATATGACATTCTGGGAAAGGCAAAACTATGGAGATAGTAAAAATATCAGTGGTCACCAGGGACTGGGGAGAGTGTCAGGGAAAGCTGAAGAGACAGAGCACAGAGGCTTTTGTTAGGGCAGGGAAAGTACTCTGTATAATACCATAATTATGAACGCGTCACTATACATTTGTCCAAACCCATACATGTGCAAGACCAACAGTAAACCCTAATGTAAACTATGGACTTTAGGAGATAATGATGTGTCAATATAGGTTTATTGATTGTAACCAATGTCCCACTCTGGAGGGAGATGTTGATAACAGAGGGCCTGTGCGTGTGTGCGGGACAGAGATTAAATGAAAAATCTCTGTACCTAACCCTCAACTATTCTGCGAACCTAAAATTACTCTAAAATTAAAGTCTTAATTTAAAAAATTCTGTAAGAAATAACACACTAAGAAGACCTTTATATGAGCAATCACGTTTGGCTAGTTTCAATACACGGCTATCTCAGAGATACTGCCAGTTACGTATTTGTATCCTCTGCTAAAGTGCTATTTAATTGGCTCCAAGGCTGACACTTGCATGACTGGGGCAACACGGAGCTTATTGAGAGGCACGAGGAGTCTGAAAGATGAGTTGGTTTCAGAGGAAGGATTACCATGTCTGCTTAGTAGCACTTTTTTTATTTTCTCAGTTAAATATCTAGAACTCCTTTAGCTGAAAGAGTGGTAAATATGATTAAGGGCACTTAGTGTGATAGTAGTATTGAAATATGGTTGCTGTGTTTTTCCTACAAACTGACAGAAATGGATAAGCATTTGCAGACGCACTGATGTTTCCCATTCATTGCACCTCTGTGTTCACACCAGCACACCAAACAGAAGGTGAGGGGAAACACGGGTTTGTATCACTGAGTTGGGTGCTACACTGGCATTTATGAATAAAACTCTACTGATACAGAAATAAGTAGTAAAATCATGTTTTATGTCATTTTCCCCAATCATTTTGAAATTGGGGAAAATGACATGTTTTATGTCATTTTCCCCAATGTACTGAAAAGTACATTGTAAGCTCCTCTGTGGAAGTTGCTGATTATATTTCTTTCTACATCCTAATACAAAATGCTCACATGTGAGGCAGGCCGGGACCTACAGGGACAGGAGAGACAGGAGCGAAGGACAGAGCCCAGAAAACATAACTGAATACAATGACTGTCCCCAACTACAACCTCCTAGTGAGTCATTGTCCCAAAGGCAAGCTTAGCTGGGTTGAGGTTATTTTTTAAATCTGAAGGTGTCCAATTGTTAAGGAGGGAAGCGGTAAAAAAGAAAGGTATTGTGTCAGCTTGTACTCAGAAGCAAGTGGGCACCAGGCATCATTTTAACTATTTAATTCATAGTAAAAACACAGCCAGAGAACTGAGGGTGGGGAAGTGGGAGGAGGTGATATATCGGTGGGAAGTGTATAAAGGAGGCAGGGTCTACCTTCTGGGAAGAAAGCTTCAGGCAAATAAGCGAGGTTCAAGGCAAAGTTGGCAGGAAGGATCTGGAAATCTTAGGCAGAAGGAACTGAGGCATAATATCACTGAGATGAATCCACCCAAGTGAACTTCCCATTATTAACCATAAACAGCAATACCAGCTACCATCTATTAGATACTTTGTGTGTACCAGTACATTATACTTCACTTTGGTTGAATTTAATGTTTACAACAGCTCCATGATGTAGGTACTAGTGCAGTGTTGGGCAATCTTTTGAGCTTGGTGTGTCAAAATTCGCCAGAAAACCAAGTATTACTCGGGTGGTGTGTCACTTGGAGAAAAACGGCCTAACTGGAAGTCCCAGAACTAGACGCTCTGTGCCGGGGTTCTGTTGTTTTGGCCTACAGACCTCCGGCACAGAGTGTCTACACTGCAGTAAATGTTTATCCTCGGCTACTGCACCTGGCCGTGAAGGAGTCAAGGATGAAACGTCCTTCTCGGCATGCGGCCCCGTACTTCTCTGGTATGCGGCTGCGTGTCATCAAAAATGGCTACGCGTGTCAGTGCTGACACATGTGTCATAGGTTCGCCATCACGGTACTAGTGTTTCCAGAGATTAAGAAAATGAAATATGGGAAGATTTAAAAATGGAGCAAAGACATCCAGGCAGTAACAGAGCTGGAATCCGAGTGCAGGCTTCCTGTCTCCCCACACCAGTTCTCTTAGTGTCACCCAATACTAGGGGGGTTATGGTTTCTGACAAACGCTTGGTCTTGCTCAGGATTTGATGGGAAACTACATGACCTGAATCAACTACTGGAGGTGTCAGAGACTTGAAGGGACATTCTCTCTTTCATCCATCCACCTAACTACAGTGACTTCCATTCCTTTGGTGACTGGTCATTGCTCATATTTGGGTTGCTTTTAAACCCAAGTTAGAGAGATTAAGGATAGAATAACAACAACAGAATCTTCTCCTCTCCTATCCTGGGATGGAGGTTTATGCTGCTTGGAAGAAAAGAATTTCTTCTTCATAGAATCAAGATGCCGTATACATCATCTCGTAAATCACGAACCTTCGAGACCCGCCTGTTTCGCCATCTGTACGACTTTGAACAGTTGGCTAATTATGTCAATGGACCCAATTTAATAAATTTATGTGTAACTTGATTTAGACAGCCAGTGACAAGCTACGTGAATCCACTGAGTGTGTCTTCTCAGCATTTGCTGAGCCTGGCATCTAGTAAGCACTCAAGAAAAGGTGGCTGCTCTGAGGTGTGTTCCTGTCATGTACAGAGTAACTGATATTACAGCCACGCAGGTTTTAGATCAAGAACCCTCTGTTGCGGTACTTCTGTATTTCTAATGGCCTTTAGCCGGGACATCACGAGAGACTTGGGGGAAGATTAGCTAATGAGCGGCTCCGTTCATTAATGAGACAACTCAGCGGCCCTTTTCTTCCCTTGATGGCAGATCTTACTCTCCGAGGCACTATTTAAACTATTAAAACCCTAATGAGATCATTACCGTTGTCAGAACAGTCCCGGCCTGAGCAGATATCTTTACTAGTCAACGTCAAGTATTTGTTCCGGGAGAACGTGTGACGTGCTCAGTGGCGTCGAAAGAGAAGCAGGTGCGGGCGGAGCGGGGGACCGGCCTCAGGAGCTCCGGGTCCAGGCAACAGTGGGAGGATATTCAGCTAATGTTAGTCAACTCTATCATTTCTCGGTGTAAAGACAAATTAAAGTGCAAGTGCTGTATAGGTTTTAAATCAAACGAACACGAAGTCCTTACCGTATTTCCCCGTGTATAAGACGCTCCCATGTATAAGATGCACCTTAATTCTGGAGCCCAAAATTTGAAAAAAAGAATGTATTACATCAAGTTATTGAACTCAAGTTTTATTCATCATAAAGTTCACATAACTCCTCATCACTGTCAAAACTCCCATCCATTAGCTTGTCCCCGCCTGTGTCTGATGACAAATCACTGTCTTCAACAATGAGTGCAAAAACAAGTGTGAAAGAAGCGGGAAATGTGAGTAAAAGAATCTACAACCGCTGTGTAAGACGCACCCATTTTTTAGGCCCCAAATTTTTCGAAAGATGGTGCACTTTATTCACGGGGAAATACGGCTAATTGTCAATCAGATTTAAAGTACAGGTCCTACCCAGCACGGACTGCTGTTGATGAGCAGTAAAAGCACATATGACAAAAGTAATAGCATGCATGACATCGGAGCGTGCAGACCCCAAGGTCCAGCTTCCTGAGTCCCCTCCTCTGACATGGGTTTGGTGTCTGAGACAGAGCCGTGCAGGGGCCAGGGTCGCACGAAGCTGCCATGGAGTTCAGTGGTTTCTCAGCTTATTTATCTTCTACATCATGTAGTTCTCTCTGCTTCCCAACATCCGTCCTCCAAGGCAGCTGCAGCCCGCAAATGGCAGGTTTATTGACGGTAAATGATGTGTTCTAGACAGACCAGGAATGTCTGGCTAAAAGCATTTCTAGATGAGTAATGGCTGCATGGCAACCCCTGAGAGACCTGGATGGCATAGTTCTTGCTTGCGGGAGGTTCTGCCCAGGGCCAAGTTTGCTTTTGGTGTTCAGAGGGGGCAGAAGTGGTTTACCGGCCTATCATAACCCCTCCCTTCATAAGAACGAAGAGAAGTCAGATAGAATGTAACCCGGCAGGCGGCTGCTATCATCAGAACATCCAGGGCTCTCAAGGGTCAACACCCCGAAGTGCCAGCCAGTTTTTACCTGAATACAGTAGAGTATTAGTCACCCTGGCTTGATTCTACAATGAATCAAAAACAAGGTAAATTTAAGTAAGTCTTTATGGCAGCTGTTCAGGAAAAATGGTCACGTTTTCCAGTGTAATTATCTTTTAACTCAGCTCAATTCCTTCAGAGAAAAGCAGTTTCTACAAAATACTGTCAATTGTGAATATTTTATCATATTTGAATGTTTACTTATGGAGAGCATGCTTCAGAAATGAATATCGTGCCTGACCAGGTGGTGGCGCAGTGGATAGAGCGTCAGACCAGGATACGGAAGACCCAGGTTCGAGACCCCGAGCTCACCAGCTTGAGTGCGTGCCCATCTGGCTTGAGCAAAAGCTCGTCAGCTTGGACCCAAGGTCGCTGGCTCCAGCAAGGGGTTGCTCGGTCTGTTGAAGGCCCGCGGTCAAGGCACATGTGAGAAAGCAATCAATGAACGACTTTGGTGTCGCAAGAGCAACGAGAAACTAGTGATTGATGCTTCTCACCTCTCTCCGTTCCTGTCTGTCTGTCCCTATCTATCCCTCTCTCTGACTCTCTCTCTTTCTCTCTGTCCTTGGAAAAAATAAAATAAATAAAAATAAATAAATAAAAATAAAAAAGAAATGAGTATCGGAAAGGAGAGTGTGAGTAAGCATAATTCTCATACAAGGGGCTCGTTTCACAGCGATTTCCCATTGTTTCCCTGATTCACTGGGTAAAATGTAATGCTATTATTAAATACTGCTGTAATCTTAAAAAATGACATAAACTTATAAATATTAGTTATGATGTATGAAAATCTCATAACTGAAACAATGTTCCAGTTTATAGTAATAAAAACATATGGTTGTAAGAAAATGATTATGACTTTTCATATTTGCATTTCACTTTTTTTTTTTTTTTTACTGTGTACTTTGGTTCAAGTTGTCTATGCATTAGAGACAGGACTGTCATGAATATTTTGATTCCTTCAGTTTTCTTTTTTGGAAGAGGGGGAACAGTGACAACCAAGCTAGTGCTGGGGGTGCGTGAGATATTACAAACACTCAGCCACGCCCTTAGAATGAACACCTACCTAAATTGATTCTACCTAGTTCATACAGTCTATGGATGAGTCAGGAGAATATGTGAGTGTTATTTACTTAGTGCTCTTGAACCTGTTTTTGGATAAGATGCTAGAGAAATACAAAGAAAGAACTCTGTATCCTGTGTGTACTCTTTCAATACTTTAAAAGACCTTTGATGTGTTTATTACTAGGCATGACAAAAATGACCAAAGTCTCTTTCACATAAGACCCCATGTCTGCTGGGAAGTTGAATGTCTAAAGAGGTAGGTGTGAGCCATGGAATACATGCTACACGGTATTACGTGTAAACGTGCGAGGAATACTGAGAAGTGAAGGCATCGTAGTGCCCAGAGGACATTTTAACTGAAGTAGTAAGATTTGTGCTGGGTTTAAAATGATGGTCAGGAGTAAAATTTGTCAGGCATCCACGGAAGGGGCGGGGACAGCAGTATTTGTAGAAGGAAGAGCAAGCATGGTGACACAGATGTGTGAAGTGCCAGGAGCCTTTCTTCCCTGAGAAGACAAAAATCTGAAACAGAAGAGAAGTCTGGAGACAATTTCAGAAATGCTCCATCTGGCTGGCCGGCTAGCTCACCTGTTGAAATATTTCTCACTGATCGGGACGTGCTGGGGAGACAGCAGAACGTGCTGCTTGGGAAGAAAGCACTGTTTCTCAACGATTGGGGTTATTAAAACCAAGGGGGTATAATGAGATATTAAGTAGGAAACACCTGCAGATTAATTTTAAGAAACAACCAATCAGATGGCTAAATACCTATATATGTCACATAATCATGATTATTTTATTGTCACATGTGTATGACTACAGCTTTTTGTAAATACTTATGAGAGTTATTAGTAACGAGAATGATAAGTAACCTGGTATCAAAGTGGTGGCTATCATGGACTCAGAATGGGAAGTCCCCTATAGTGACACCGACCTTCAGACTGGGCGCGACCAGCGGGTGACCCCACCTGCTACCCCGGGGAGCCCAGGCCTGCTCCTGGGCATGTTTGGGACCCTGGGGTCTCTTTCCCTGCACCTCTCTCAGCAGAGATGTGTGCTGCAACCAATATCCATGCATTTGACTGCAATGAAGTGAGCTTTGCGCAAATTTTGTGACCTCATTGCTTTGGAATCCACTAAACTAACCTAGAACAGGGTAAAGGGGTAAACAAAAGCTGGGGTTACTAAGCGCACGGTGCTCATGTGGGTCTCTAGTCTAGCGTGATGGCATGGAAAGCCTGGAACTAACAGGCCGGAGACACAAAGTGCCCAGGACATAGCCAGGTGGGGGGACAGCCCGGATGAGAGCTGCCATGTGGCTCCCACAGGCTGGAGACACAAAGCACCCAGAACCCCACATGGGTGGGGGGACAGCCTGGATGAGAGCTGCCATGTGGCTCTCACAGGCCTTCGGCACTCACTTCTCAGAAAGGCCGCTTTCATTGACAGATTAGATTCAGTGACAGCGGTAGCACCATTTATTTAAATGAGCATGGTTGAGTCTCTACGTTCATGGGACTTTATATCCTTGACCAGGGGAAGGATCAAAGACTCAAAATTCTCATCTTAATAAGAAAATGCATGGTTGTCAAAAAGTATGCACAGAACTTTGCCCTGTAGGATTTTCTGTATGTCTAACACAGGTCCTGTATGACACAGGTCCCGTATGTCTAACATATGTCCCTTATGTCTAACACAGGTCCCTTATACCTAACACAGGTCCCATATGTCTAACAGAGGTCCCATATGTCTAACACAGGTCTTGTATGTGTAACACAGGTCCTGTATGTCTAACATAGGTCCCTTATAGCTAACAGAGGTCCCGTATGTCTAACACAGGTCTTGTATGTTTAATACAGGTCCCGTATGTCTAACATAGGTCCCGTATGTCTAACACAGGTCCCTTAGAGCTAACACAGGTCCCATATGTCTACCATAGGTCTTATATGTCTAACACAGGTCCCGTATGTCTAACACAGGTCCCGTATGTCTAACATAGGTCCCTTATAGCTAACACAGGTCCCTTATACCTAACACAGGTCCCGTATGTCTGACACAGGTCTCATATCTCTGACACAGGTCCCGTATGTTTGACACACGTCCCGTATGTCTAACATAGGTCCCTTATAGCTAACGCAGGTCCCGTATGTCTAACGCAGGTCCCGTATGTCTGACGTAGGTCCCGTATGTCTGACGCAGGTCCCTTATAGCTAACACAGGTCCCTTATACCTAACACAGGTTCCCGTATGTCTGACACAGGTCCCGTATGTCTGACACAGGTCCCGTATGTCTGACACAGGTCCCGTATCTCTGACACAGGTCCCGTATGTCTGACACAGGTCCCGTATGTCTAACACAGGTCCCTTATAGCTAACGCAGGTCCCGTATGTCTAACGCAGGTCCTGTATGTCTAACGCAGGTCCTGTATGACACAGGTCCCGTATGTCTAACACAGGTCCTGTATGTCTAACACAGGTCAGCACGGTCCCTCCATCTCTAGTGTGTCACTCTTAGATTCCCAGACCTCAAAAGCCAGTCCTCCCTGACCCCCTCTCTCTCTGACTTCCCTCATTTCTGTACCTCATGACATGTAAATGCCATCAGCATTGTCCCGAGGGGTGGCCTCTTACCCAAGTACCTGTTCACAGTAAACTAGAAGCTGTCCTTCCTACTCATGAAACCTTTTATTTTTGGTGCATGATTAGCTAACACACATTTAATAAAAGTTAACAAACTTCTGTTCTCTTGATGCTAAATTTAGAAATAGAAATTTATGTGAGGTGGTCAGTGGCATTGTGGATTTTACTAAATAGTTTTAACTATTTAAAACACTTTATATACACTTACTATTTTATTAAGTACATGTATCCCATTTTTTAAATCTGTGCCTTGTTTCAAAAGAAATTTTGTCCACATGTTCCTAATTAATTTGCATTTAACTCACCCAGTGTTGATATGAGATTTTCAGTACCAATCATTGGAAATTAGCTCGCTTTTAAATTCTGTAAATGACAAATTATTTCCATTATGTATCTTGGTGTAGTGACACATAGTGCCAACTTAATCATTACTCATTGGCACATAATGTAAAATAAAAAGTAATTTACCTAAAAATTATTTTAATTTCTGTTTCCCTAAAACCATTGAAACAAAATAAATAATCCAAATTGAGAAAATTGATTGTAGTGAACTCATTTTAATAATTCATATGTCTCCTGTTCTAGAATTGATTTGAGGTGACTTACAAATTAAACAAATACATGCAAGGTAAGAATATAAAATGAGGAATAGAAGGTATCTGCTGAATAACTCAAGTAAAGCAAGTAAGACTTTTAGCAAAGTTTGGCTGAAATACTTCTTTCCAAACATACACCTGATTCAGAAAGACCAAAGAAATTGGGGCAATATTTTTCAAAGGAATGACCAGTTAGGAATACAAGCCCCTGACCCCTTCAGTGTAGGGATAGAGGCTGGGTGGTCTGTCTCTCCCTTGGCAGCATGTTACCAAACCTGCTGTCAGAACACGTGATGGTCCTCTCAGGCATTGTGACACCAGCCACCAGCGACCTGCAGGTGGAGCCAGGGCGAATACGGCTGGCAGCTACCTCTCTCCAGCTCAAAATGAGGCACTTCTAGCGGTCACTTTCCATGGATTTTCGGACTAGCTGAGAATAATAAAAAAGTGTAAGCTCCAATCAGAAGTCACAGGACCCTCCCCAGCACGCCCAAGTCTTTGGTCATGCGTCTCTCAGAGCTGTGTTTGCCTCGCTCCAGTCCCCTCCCTCCCACTCCCCCCAGAGCCCAGCACTCAGCGCGACCCCTTCTCTTCCCCCGCTACAGTTGAGGATCTAGGCTCTACCTCCCAATCCCATGTATAACCCCTCAAAAACGTTTTTAGAATATGGAGGTTTAGAGTTACGGCAGATGGACCCCAAACATCTCATTCTGCTCCTCCGCAACACAGAAACTCTGTCAAAATGTCAGTAGCGGTAATTATTAAGAGATGAAGACCAAGGGGGAGAGCAGGAGAGGAGACAATGACAACATATTTTTGTGGGTGCAAAGCCGACATAAGCAAGTGGTAACCTACGTAGGAACCCAAGGAGTTCAAATTCTAAACCAGCAGAGAAAAAGCAAAAAAAGCACAGAGGTTGCCAGTTCGATCCCTGGTCAGGGCACATACAGGAACAGATCGATGTTCCTGTCTCTCTCCCTCTCTCTTTTTTTCTCTCTAACTAAAATCAGTAAATTAAAAATAAATAAATAAATAAAATTTTATACTCAAGTCAATTTTCAATCAAGTATGTGAAGAGTGAAGGGAGAAGAAGACATTTTTAGACATACAAGATATGACTAAATGTATTACAAGGAGATTAGAAAATACTAGTGGAGAGCTAGGGACTAAATCAGAATAATTACATAGAAAAATCAGCAAAAGAAAAACTGAAAACATAATTCCACAAAAACAATAAAGAACTGTATATAAAATGCTATCATAATTTACTCCATAGCCCACCTACAAATGCACACTATCATAACTATCTTACAGCCCAACAACTGTATCCTTCGTTATTTATTCCAAAGGAATACGGACCGATGTGCACACAATAACCTGTACATGAATGTTTATAGAAGCTTTATTCACCATAGCTTCAAACTGTAAACAACACAGACAACTCTTCAGTAGGTGAAGAGTTAAACAAACAAACTTGCTACCTCCATATTATAGTCTATCACTCAGTGATAAACAAGAACGAACTATTGATACAGGAAACAGTGCTAAACGAATCTCCAGGTAATTACAATGGACAAAAAAAGCTAATCCCAAAGTGTTATGTGTTGTATAATTGCATTTCTATAACATTATTGACACAATGATAGAAATAAAGAATAGAGCAATGGTTGTCAGGGGTTAAGGAACAGGTGGGGGCAGGGAAGCAATGGGGCAAAGTATAAAAGGGCAACATGAAGGATCTTTGTGGTGATGGGATGCTCTGTATCTTAACTGTATCAATACTGACACCCTGGTTATAATACTGCACTATAGTATTTCAAGGTGTTACCATTGAAAGAAACTGAATAAAGGGTGCACAGAAACTCTGGATTATTTCTTAAAACTGCATGTTAAGCTATCATTATGTCAAAATAAAATGTTTGGTTAAAAGAAAGAAACAAATAAAAAGTCAAGTCGAGGTGAACATTTTTTCTTTTCACCATCTTCACTCTTATATTTATTCAAAGATCTTTGCAGAATCAGATCAAATAGTGATGGTAAGTAAGCAATGACAGAAGGTCTCCTTGCACTTCATTGAAAAATATTAAAAACAATTACTGACCTACTCTTCATTTCTTAATCATGATTTATCATGACTTACTTGCTTTTGCAACTTAAAGCTACCACGTTTTTGGACTGATTTTTATGAACCAATGTGCTATGCTAAGTATTTTTAATGTATCTCAGTGAAGCCTACAACAGCCTTGTGAGATAAGTATGTTTAATTTGCAAAGAAGAAATGATTCTTTCAGAGAAAAGTGGCTGTCAGCCCAAATCCAGGGAGTCATGGGTCATAATGTAAACTCTTGTTTCTCTCATCGCAATACACTGTACTCACGGCCACTACATCACACTGTGCCCTCCGCCTGACATGTTCCTTTTCTGCTCCTCCTACACGATAATTTGCCATCTGGCTCAAATATAATTTTGTCTGTGGAGTCTTTCTTGACTATATAAGGCAGAATTGATTACTCTTAGTTATTTCCCTGGATATTTTATATTTCCCTCTTTTTATGTACTTTTATATACCTACAACTGCCTCTCTGTCTCTTCCCTGAGACTCTGAAATCCTATGGGGCAGGTACCTTGTCTCTTTCATTTTATTATATTCCTAATATCCCATCTACTGTTCACTTAGCAATTCACAATACATGGTTGTTATTTGAAAGAATAAATGGTGAAGTCTTTTACAATGAGATAGGACAGAATCCAGACTATAGATGCAATGAGTACAAATCAGGGAGTACACAAGCAGGAGTGTTAATTACGCTACATTGTTCAAGGGGATTTCAGTTCTTGAATGAGGCTTTTGAGTAATTTTCAGGTATGTCTCTGGCACTTAGAATGAGATGTAATCATATGTCTGCTTGTCAAGTCTATGCATTCCTGTGAGAGGCTCTTAAAAATATTCACTGGATGCTTCAACTTATTTGTTGTATTCAATATGAGGTCACACACACACACACACACACACACACATACACACTATACAAACATATCCAAGTTACAAGTTAGTAGATAAGATCATGTGATACCTACATTTAAACAGTATATATAACCAAAATTATGCTTAAAGGGGACAAGTTGTACTCTTTGATGAATTCAGTATCCCAAGCATTAGCCAGCTTAGGTGCTTGACATTGTGGTGAGCAAGACATAGTTCTTAATTTCAAGGGTGGTGGGTGTCAGAAACTTTTAGAAACAGTTTTAAGGGCTCAGGTCCACGTAAACAGAGAACAGATGACTTAGAAGGTTGGAGCATGATCACAAATAATAACATAGCTGGTCATCTCAAGGTCACACATGCAGACCTTACTGGAATTCAACAAACATTTACAAGGTTATTCTTTCTGCAAAAGTAAGTAAGTAATAAATATTAGGAACCCAGTGATTCATATGGTGCATACATGTGGTAAACCTTCCCCAAAGGTGTTGTTATTGGATTGAAGTATTCTTATGTACCACTCTCAGAGGGCTAGCCCCACCCTCGGAAGGGTAGATGTGTGGAAAACCAGAGAGGACAGTCAGAGTGTCAAGGAAAGCCTTACTCACTGCCTACCTCAAACAAGCACACTCTTCAAGTCAGAAAGAATGCTGAGAAGCCACTTCCCATCAAGCGCAACATCCTTAGACTATGTTTGTGTAGAAACTTGAAGTTGTGAATGATGCTAAGTGACTTTCCTAAAAGTGAATCTCAAGACATTAATTTTTGGCAGAATGTCTGACTAGCTATTCTGAGGGAAATTTCACTGGAAAATACCTACATCGAGCATGACACATCTTTCAAGGCCATATGTAGTAGATATTATTTAGATAAGGGCAAAGTTTCTCTGAGGTCCTGGTTCAAGTACAGCGATCCAGAGCCCACAGAGCCTGCAGAAGGGTGAGTGGGACCCAGGACCACCTCTACCCTAAAGGAGCAAACGTGGTTCCAGGCCAGAATGCCCTCTGGCTCTCAGCAGAACATCCATTTCCTCTCTAGAGAAAAACATTTTAACCATTCGTGCTCTTCAAATATTAGATTAAAAGAAATACATTTTGCCATTAAAATTATTTAATTTATAATCATAAATTGTTTGCACAGAGAAATCAGTGGAATCAGTTTCACAAATAAAATGTACCACAAAATCCAAATACTCAGAAATCCATCTGGTGAGAGATTTCTAAATATTGTATGGAGGAAACTAAAAAATAAATATTGAAAGACAATGCTAAAGTAAAAACAAAAGAAGAGGGTCTATGTTCATGGATAGGAAAAATCAATATCATAAATATCCAAGCAGTATAGTTAATAGTGTTCACTCTATAAATTGACCCAAACCCAGTCAAAATCCTACAGGTTCATTTTTTTTTTAAGAAACTTAACAACATGATTCTAAAATTAACATAGAGTAACAAACACATAATAGACATGATGCTGATGAAGGAGAATTGGTAAAATTTCCTACCAGAGATAAAGACTCATTGTAAAGCAATGGTTAATTCAGATAGTGTGGTAGTGACTGAGAATCAGCAAACTGAGAAGAATATATAGTAAAGATCCAAGAAATAGACTAAGACATATGTAAAAAGTTGAAATAAGAATGCAGTGGGCTCTGGCTGGTGGGCTCAGCAGTAGAGCATCGGCCTGGAGTGTAAAAGTCCCAGGTTTGATTCCCGGCCAGGGCACAAAGGAGAAGCGCCCATTTGCTTCTCCACCCTTCCCTCTCTGCTTTCTCTCTATCTCTCTCTTCTTCTCCCGCAGCCAAGGCTCCATGGGAGCAGAATTGGCCTGGGCGCTGAGGATGGCTCTATGGCCTCCACCTCAGGAGCTAGAATGGATCCGGCCACAATGGAGCAACGCCCCAGATGGCTAAAGCATCGCCCCCTGGTAGGCATGCTGGGTGGATCCTGGTCGGGCACATGTGGGAGTCTGTCTGACTGCCTCTTCGCTTCCAGCTTCAGGAAAAAATACATTGAGATAATTGAGGAAAGGGTAAACTTTTCAAAAAATGATACTGAGACAACTGGTTATCTATGTGGGGAAAAATGTGACCGTTTCTGCATACCATATACCAAAATAAATAAATAAATAAAATTCCTGATGGATGAAAGAGTTAAATGTCAAGCAAGAAACTTTATATTTATTAGAAGAAAAGTTAGGGTAATCATTGCATAGACTTAATAGTGAAGTAAGGGTTGTTAATGTGACCCAAAAGTACTAATCATCAAAGAAAAGGCTGGTAACTGTAATTACATAATATAATCTATTTGCCAACATCAAAGGACTTTATAAAGAACAGGACAGGACAACTCACAGGCTCAGAGAAGACACACATAGTACATATAACTAACAAAATACTGGTATTTTAAGCTCTTAACCATCAAAAAGAAAAGAGTAAATAAGTAGAAAATGGGCATAAGACATGAAGGGTTATTTCAACGAGAAGAGAGCCAAATTATAAATAATGACAACAAAATTTACTCTCATTAGCTTTTCAGGAAAAGTCATCTTGAGAGCTCAGTGAAGTGTAATTTTATAAACATTAGGTTGGAAAAAAATTGGTCATTCAATTTATTACCACAGCTTTGAAAATCAGTCTGGCAGTATGTTATCAATGTGAATATTTGCCTAGAAGAGAAGCATAAAGGTGCCATGGCACCATTGCTCATGACAGATGAAGTTGTCAACCCAAATGTCCACCAATGGGAAGATGAAAAAATATATTGAGGTATTTCCCACCATAGAACATCATTTGGCTGAAAATGTATTAAATCTTGTTACATGAAACAACTTGAAATAAATATTAGAAATATAATGTTGAATGAAAAGCGCAATTTTCTAAAGACAGTGTACAACCCAGAAAAATAATTATGTAACTTAAAAGAAAACAATTAAATATAGTATTAGAGATACGCATGATACTGTGACAAAAATTTTTTTTAAAGTTTCTAAGAGGAAATGCTTGGTGAAAGAGAAAGTAATAAAATGCAGAAAGCATACAGGTAGATTCAAGGTATTTGGAAGGTAGAATTCACTGGTGTTCATTTTATTATTATGTTTCTCAATGCATAAAATAAAATTGAAGCTTTTTGTCTATATTAACTATTACACAATATCTTTAAGGAGTTAGCATTAAGACACTTTCCTCAGCTAGAAAAATACTTTAAAGCAAGTGTTTTTTATTAAGTATTTACTTACACTCTGTTTCCAAATATTATCAGCAGGTAGAAAAACACCAAGATTAGGAGTCAGGAGATATATGTCAAAGCCCACCTCATCCATGGACTACTCTGAGTTTGGGTGACTCATCAACTTTCTCAGAGTTCCTATTTCCTATCTATAAAATAAAGATTAAAATAAATTTCTGTCCTGCCAATTTTATAAACTTTTTAAAAAGAAGTGTTATAACTGACTTGAAAGCTATTTAGTGTAAAGGTGCTTTTATGATGTTGTTAACTGAATGCCGTTGCCCCATGTTGGGGTAAAATTTTACTTTGCAGTATTGCAGACACAGAAGAGACAGCAAACAGGAATGAGTTCTGCACAGAGGGGTAGCTGGAAATGGTCTCCCATTAGAGGTGATGATTATGGAGCTTTGAGGAGACACTTCAAAAAGAAAACAAAATTACCTTTGTTCTAATATAAGTGTGAAGTCTTTAGGATTTTTAAAATATTACTAGACCCACATTTACACTCAGATTTATCACTAATTAGCTTTGTGATCATGGAGAAATCACAGAATCTCTTGAACCTCATATTTTGCATCTGCAAAATGTAGTTGAATTTATGAGCACTGACGTTTTCTCCAATCACTGGCATGGGAGATGAATGCCAGGAATCTCGCTCCGGGGACCGCATGGCGCCAGATTTTAAAAGGGGCCCTCCTGGGGTCGTCTAGCTAATATGATGTAGTGAAATCTCACTGGCTGACGGACAGTCACTTTTTTCCCAAAGGTTTATGGGAAGTGTAGTTTCTGCGTGCCTGGCCATGTGGGCGATCCCAGACAAAGACTGGGGCTCTGATTTCCCACCTGAGCACCGCATTGCTAACCACCCTACAATACATATTAATGTATTGAACTTCAACTAAGTCTAGTTATCAATCTCTCTATATATCTGTATCTACAATTTCAGTTTAATCTTAGGTTAGATGACATCCACTGTTTCCTGAGAATTTGCTCTAAAGTTTCCAATTGTTCAAACAGGGTTCACCTTAAGTACCAAAGATCACTCCCCTGAGAGCCCCAAGCTTATTGTTCTCTCTGGCGTCTCTCCTGGTTCTGCTTCCTGCAGTCTAGAGAGAGAGAGAAAGTGAAGACAACACATTTATGCAATGGAAGCCCTTTCCCATAGCATAAACCCGTCAAACTACCTTCTCACTAGAAAAATAGCCATTCTTTTAAACTTTTCTATTATTAGTTTATTCTGTTGAGATTTTGTTCTTCTACTTCATCAATAATATTTGAATAGTCCGCTTTATGGTCAAACATAATTTGCAAATTTGTTTGTATAAATGAATGTCTCTTTTCATGGAACATAAGTTTAAAATCATTTCAGTAGAACGTATTAAGGGTTTTTAACGTACACATATTTGCTGGAAAACAAAGGCAGAAATGTAAAAATCATAAAGTGTTTTAGAAAATTTATCAATTCAGTAATTTTTTTTTATTTAATGATGTTTATTTCATTGATCAGTTCTGTAATTTTATTATCATTCAAATGGCTCTGAAATATGTATGTGAATATGTAGCTATTTCACTAGAATATTTGTGATTTAGTAAAATTTGACCTCCATCACTATTACAGTTGTTCAATGACAGAGCACTCAAACTCAGCACAGGAATTCAATAGATAACGTTAAATCTCTATCATTACCAAGAAAACCCTTTGTAAAGCATAATTGGCATTAAAGCCTGAATTCCTGCTGCTTCAAAATGAGGTAAGGAGGAAAGCTAAATATCACTAATTTTATTACAGTGGTTAAGCTCAAAGAACACATTCCTTTTTCATTTTTGTAATTGCAGAAAAGTAAGTAGAATTATTTCTAAAATGCCCCAAACTTTTGAGCTTTGGTGCAAGTACTCAGTAACCAGAGGTGAGAGAATCCATTTCTGAAATCTCCCCTGCAGCAGACACAGCATGAAATGCTGACTTCTTCCCATTAAATGAAATAAGAAATCAAAAGAACACCTTGAAGAATTATGTGGGAGGGAGGAGGGCCTGGTGCTTAGCTTTACTGACAAATTTCAACTTCTAGACTGAAACCAATGAGAATTCTAAATTACTTAGAAAAATAGTCTAATATAAATTGTCCGTACGAGTTGTAGAAGGCCACACTGGAAACAGCAACAAATAGAGTCCACTAGCTGAATAGAAGCAATGCCACATTGAAACCCGACCCCCAAATCTTTGCGCCTTAAAACAAAGAGTTGGCATCTCATTTGTGCAAAATGCCATGGGAATTTGGGCACCACTCTAGGCCACGGCCTTCCATGTAATCTCTAGTGGGATTCCCTTCTACCAACCTAAGCGTCCATACTTAAAATATCCTGAGCACTTCTAAATGTACTGGACATGACTCACTGAGTCCTCAACATGACCCACGTCACGCTCACCATCATCATCCCCACGAAACAGAGTCCGGGGTTGGTTTGGTAAGTGGCCCAGGAAGACGGGGTCAGTAACGACGGAGCTGGGGTCTGGGTCCAGCACGCTTCATTCTGTATGTCCCCCAACGGCGCTAGTCCCCCAGAATGACTGTCAGCACGCTGCTACTCAAGGCATGCGTCATGTGCTCATTCCTTTACTCCAACATTATCATGTCATTTGAGCTGCTCCCCCCTCGGGGAATGTCTCCCGCAACACCCACCTCCTAGCGCAGGCTCTCAGATGTAGTCCCTGAACCAGCTGCAGCAGCGCCGGGGTGGGGGCACTTGGGAAGTGGTTAGAAATGCAGATAGCCCCGCCCCACCCAGACCTGCCCACACCCCACAGACAGGGCCCCTCACTTGTAGTTCAGCGGACCCCCTTGATTCTGTGGACGCCTCCGCCTGCCCACCCGCAGCGTGGCCAAGGACCATTCACTTCGCCTTTCCGAGGCTGGGTGTCTTGACTAGCACAGCATTGCCCGTACTGCTCTTGGTTCTGTAACTGAAGTCTACTGCTACACGTCTGAGAACCCCAGGACGCGCGAGGCTACCTATGGAAACGCTGGGCTGCACTGCCCAGGTCTGCACGCAAAACTGAGGCATCAGCTCCTCTGGCTGCTGTCAGCGAGGACCCACCATGTCTCATTGCTGAGCTTCTCTTCAACAATGGTGCTCGGCAGGGGGATCAGGCCAAGTTTACGTCCCCTTCCATGGGCAGGAGTGGGCAAAGCTCTTTTGTTTTACTTTGGGACAGCTCTGCTGGGCCATCCCCACCCCAGAGCGCGCCCTGGGATTGGTTCTCTCTGTTGCAAGTCCATTCGTTACAACCCCACTTCAGGGGCTGATCCCACCAAGTTTCCCGCAAACCTGCATTTTAGCGTCTGGGTCTGGAGACCCTGGCTCGGTGCCTAGGATTAAGTATTATTTTTACGTAGAACTGATACACGGGGCCTGAGGTGCAATTGGGAAGAGGGATGGTGAACTAAATTGGAGCCCATGAAACATAAGCTTTGTCAAGCCAACTGTCTTCTGTAACTACGATACATAAGACTTGTTTATGAAAGGTTCAGATAGTTTATGTTTTAGATGTATGCACAGAACATAACTGAATTATGAAGTTCCTCTTCCTACTGCTATCTTCCCCCTCGCTTTGTCTCCTGCTGTCTCACCCCAACAGGCACGAAGCTCTGACCCTTGCCCCGCGGTACCCAGACTTGGGGCTGTGGCTTATGGAAGCTGATGGTATCCCGGAGAAATTTCCTTTCCTTCTTCCAACATCCCAACTACTCTCTCTGGGGCAGATGTCTCAGGGCCCTGCAGGAGACACTTTGGGCTGGGGTTGGGGCTGGACAACTGCAGTGCTGGACCCTGACTACAGTGGAGGGACCACCCGGCTCCACCACTAGCTGACTCTGGAACTTTCCTGAATTTTTCTTACAAGTGGTGACTGTCACTGGCCTAACACTCGGGCCCTACGTGCCGGGGGGCTCTCTTGGGGGGCCTTTATTTCAGGGAACATGCGTGGTGTTGGAGCTTCCATTCCTGCTGCATCTCATTTTTATGGCATTTTAATAGAATTTTTCTAAACAAACAAACAAACCCAAAAAAGCTTTTATAGTAAAAAAAAATCCACTTAAGAGAATAGCCACAGTTCCAAAAATGTTGTGACCTTGAGCGATAATGAACGGATGTTTATATTATTTGCTCTAGAAACCACTTACATTTTGATCAGAAACTTTACAGTTTTTAACTCCATCTCTGCCCTTCCCCCTCCCTGGCAGGTGTTTTGAGGCCGGCGTCTCTCCCTGTCCTTAGATCTCACCCCACAGCTCTCTGCTCTGAATTTATGTCAGGGCCAGTGCAGTGAGCAGACACAGGTGCTTTGAGCACTGACAACATAAAGACACTTTTTAAAAACTTGATACTTAAAAAAAAAACTTGGTACTTTGATGATTTTAAAATTCATTGCAATAGGGATCACAGGAGAAACTTGAACATTATAGGACTTTGTTATGCTTTTTAAGACACTGCTCAATTTGTGAGTGTATCATGGGCCCATTGTGTCCTCCTAACTTTCATATGTTGAAGCCCTTAACCCCTTATAAAATGGTAGTTGGAGGTGGGCCCTTTGGGAGATACTTAGGTTTAGAAGAAGTCATGAAAACGGGGTCCCCATCATAAGATTAGTGTCCTTGTGACCAAGAAAATGGGAGAGAGCAGAATTACCTCCCTCTTTGTCACTTGAGGACTCAGACACAAGGTGGCTGTCTGCAAACCTGGAAGAGAGCTCCCATTGGTGACTGACCCTGCCGGCAGCTGGAGCTTGGCCTTCCCAGTCTCCGGGACTGGGGAAGTTCATTTCTCTTCTTATTGTCATCTGAGCTGACTAATATTGCATACATATAATTTAACTATATAGTTTTATATGCATATAGGGCATCTTACAGCCTTGGCTATAATAAATGCACGGAATCACATGCTACCTCCAGGTCAAAAATAATTTTAATTTGAAGGACCTGCTTCATTACATTGTAAACATCTTCCATCAATGAAGTCTAGTATGCATAGATAATACATAGATTAAGATGGCATAATATTCGTAAGTCCCTAGAGCTGTTCTACTTACTGTTCAATACGGTAACCACTTCACACATGGGGCGATTTCAAATTACATTTTACTTTAGCATAATTAAAATTCAGCTCTTAAGGTGCATTAGTCACATTTCAAGTGCTCAGTAGCCACATGAGGCCACCACGTGGGTACCACACTGGGCATTTCAGCTAAACGTTGTGTTGGAACCATTTCCATCAGTGCTGAAAGCTCTCCCGGACAATCTCACTCTAGAGAGGGTAAGGCAACATTGTCTGAGATATAATGTAAAGGGCCTGCAATTGGTGCCAAAGTCTAAATTATAGAGTGCCAAATATACTTCTAAGGGCCATTAAATCAAAGGCCATCTAAATTTACCAAAAAAAAAAAAAAAGTGATTTAATCTTACATGGCTGCTTTAGTGCTACTTAGTTTCCTCTGGGCTACCTGAGAGCCTCGAACTGTGTGTGCCTGTTACCCGTCGGGGTATGCGCCCACCTACCTCAACAGATAAAATAAATGGAGTAAATAGCGTTCCAGGGATGTTGCTTTCTCTTGGCTCCTGGAGCCGTAGACAGACAGCCGCTAAAATAAGACTACCTAAAAAAAAACATTAAATATTATTCTACATCTACCACTGGGCTCTGCAAAGTAGCCAAGCACTTGTTTCGGCTCGGTCGCACTGAGTGCTCGAGGCTGCACGTGTTTTTATACGCACGTTTGTGTGCGAACCTCAGCAGGTGTTAGCGGGGTGTTCTTGCGCAGCCAAACACTGTTAAGTGAGACTGGATAGGACAGGACACAAACCCTGCCCACAAGAGTTCAGAGGTAAAGTGGGTGGGGGCGGCTATAGGGGTAGGGAGACGGGGAATAAATGATGGGGGTTAGTGGGCCTAAGCCTGCAGCTGGAAGACGAATACACAGCACCGTAACCGTGGCAAACAACGCTGCAGTATTCCTCAAAGCTGCTAAGAAGCTAGAACTTACACTTTCTCGCCACAAAATAAGATAATAATAATTATGGTACATGACAGAGGCATTAGCTAATGCTACGGTGGTAATCATATTGCAGCATATAAATCTCTAAAAGCAATATGCTGCACACCTTACACTGACAAAGTGCTGTTTCAGTTATATCTCAATAAAAAAGAAAAAGAAAAAAATATAGAGGAAGCAAGGATGTATTGGAAAATACAATAATGTTTACATTAGTTAGTACAATATTTACATTAGTTAGTTAGTACAAAATGTTCGCTGTACCCAGAGGAGCCGCATGGAAAAGATCAATAAATACTTGTTGAATGAGTGATGAATAAATGAATGGAGCGCCTGCATTCGAATATCAGTCCCCAAACAAGGCCATGCCCCTGGAAAATGGGGTGAGTGAACGGCATTGGGACCACTGCAGCTCTCCTGTGTATTATACTTTTTATATATTATGTGTGACTTTCTTCCCATTTTCTCAGCCACTTCCTCACTGGATGATAATATTTCTCAGCAGCAGGAGTTGTGCGTTCCTTCGTTACTGCTCTCCTGTCAGAATATAGCTGTGTGTTAAGCACGCAACAGGCACCCAATGCAAGTGAAAATACGTTAAAAACGAAAGAGCTGGTTAACAAAGTACACATTGGAATACTTTATTTCTACTTTTGTATTAGACCAGTTATTGGGAGGAGGATGTGGCTGATGGCCCAGCAGGACTCCAGGCCATCTGGAAGAGACCTGTGTGACTGAGGCCCCTGCCAGGCCTACCACAACCATGGTGCAGGCACAGCACGGCCTCCTACAGGGCAGGGCAGGGCAGGGCCCGGCTGGCCAAATGGGAGTGCCCAGAGACAACTCCATGAAGGTAAAAAACTAAGAGGTGTAAATCCTGCAAAGAAAGTTCTGTTCTCCCTGGGCTCCAGAGACAGACCCCTTTTTCCAATAAAAAATAAGCTGGTTTTAGTCCATCATGAACAGTATTGAGAATTTTCTTCAATGTCCTGTGTTTGATAATATTATCTATTTTGCAGCAAAATCCAATGAAAGCTACTTTGAAATTTGATGTTTTTTCTCTCCTTTGTTGGGACAGGAATTCACCATGTAATCTCGTCCAGCTCAGGTTACAGGCTGGGACTGCCACAAACCAGAGTCTCGCCCTGAAAACCTGCCTCTCCTTTCTCCTTCTCACCAGGTGGACCAGGACATGACCTCCTCTGCCCAAGGACTACAGCCTCTCTTCCAGGATAAGCACCACTGTTTCTACAGATGCTCGTGTATGTCAGAGTGATGGAAAGAGCTGACTCGGACTCAGATGAAGCCCCAAATGAGAAAGGAAAGCAAACTAATGGCTGTAACCTCAGCTCTAAAATCAAAACAATGAAATAATTTAAGATACAACTAATTACTGACAGGCAGCCTGTTAAGAAAAAGAACTCATTTTTACTTTTACAACATAACCCTAAAAATAATAATAACTGTTACTGTTTATTGAGTGTCTGTGTCTGTGCTAGACACTTTCCTAGGTACTTCTGATCAATATTACTGACTTCTGATAGTGTTCACACGGTAAATATGATTGTAATGAGAGCTTATGTACTATATATCAGTGGTTCTTAACAATTTTTGAGGTACCAAACCCACCAGTTTCATATGCGCATTCACCAAACCCTTCTTTAGTGATATACTTTTTTACTGGTGCACAAAATGAGCCATGCATGAACATCACCTTGCTCAAAGAACAAAACCAACAAAGTGCATGAATCACAACAAATTACGGTATTACTTTATTCTGGCCTCCACGGCAGAGGCTTCTCCAAACCCCTGAGACAGACTCATCGAACCCCTAGGGTTCGATAGAACCCAGGTTAAGAACCACTGACTATATACAGTGCAGAAATAGGCCAACTTTGCCTGTAAAGGGCCAGATACTAAATGTTTTAGGCTCTGAGAGCCAGAGGGCCTCCACTGCAACTCAGGTTTGGGTCCAGACCACGCAGCAAAGCAAGTCATGGTCTTTCTACTGGTGGCGAGTCTTGTTTACAATTGGTAAAAAGTGCAACATCCATGAAGCACATAAAGTGAAATGGTCAAATGAGGCCTGCCCATCCTCAGTTCTGACGTCATAGACAATATAGAAATGAGTGGTTTGGGCTGTATTCCAATAAAATTAGAGTAAGAATAGCACTTACCTCCTGCAGTAAGTATCTAGTACATTGTTGGTTCCGTGTGAGTTCTTGATATTCTATTCTCAATTAAAAATGGTCACACTGGGATTCAGAGAGGTTGATTCAAATCTGGTGGAGTCCCTTTACAATGTCCCTCCAGAATCTCAATTAGCATCATGAACAGAGTCTCCCATAGAGATATTCAAGTATATTGAGAAGAAAAGTAAACAACTTTTAGAAACACTACATGGTAGGAACCTCCTCCATTTGCCACTGGAACTGATGGATAGTCAAAAAGTCTATTAAAAGGGAAACCTAACAAAATGTCACTTGTACACCATTAACATTTTAGGCAAATCTGTCGTGATTGTCCGGGGCTGGGATAGATGGTGTGTGGGGGGGGGAGCAGAAGTTAATATGAACTTTCTTTTGGGAAGTGATGGAAAACTTCTAAAATGAAATTGAAGATTGAACAACTCTGAGAATACTACAAAACCACTGAATTGTACGCTTTGAATAGGTGTACCCGGGGCATGTAAATTGCATCTCAATAAATCTGTTCTTTTAAGAGTGCTTATTATCACTGGTGACTTATCCAAATGACTTATCATTGATGATACTAACTTTGATCACCTCGCTGGTTTGACCAGTGTAAGATGACCTCTCCAGCTCTCTCCATGCCCTACCGTTTGGATGCAAGGAGTAGGGAGTTTGCTCCACGTCTGTGAGAGGAGGGTTATCTCCCTGTGCTATTTGAAATTTTTCTGTGTGGGAGATTTCTCTATTTCCTCTCATTTTTGTATTCATTCAATAATGTTTCCATCAATTTGAACTCATGGATATTTATATTTTTTCCCTTGAAGTGCTCCATTATTCATTGTGTTACTTGAATTGCTCCAGCTTTGGTTACGTTGAGGCTTATGTAATTGTAAGCAACAAGTAATACTGATTTCGATGTGGAAACAAACAGCTGATTTCAGGTGCTTCCATGCAACTGGAGGAAACAAAACGTGATGTGGGCTCAGGCAGCAGCCCTGAAGCGAAGCACATTTTGTGGGCGGTGGGACCAACCCGGCCATTTCACGGTGGATGGTGGATGTGAGGAGTGCTGACAGTGACTCTGAAAGGCAGGGAGGAGCTTCAGTTCAAATGTTAACTCATAAAACTAAGTCTACCGTGCAGATGAAAAGTAACAAAGCAGCCAAATACAATTGTCCAACGTTTTCAAAGTAATTTAGTTATTTCCCAGGTGAAGAACCTTATTCTCTCAGACCCCCCATTTTTCTTTTTGGCTCCACTCTGCAAATGACAGGGCAGTAAAACAATCTAGAAAATCTAATGAGACTTCCAGTTTGAGTCCAGCCTCCTTATAGAGCTACGCAGATCGTCCTGGGCGATGAGCCCAGTCTGGGCAGCGGCGAGGGCGCCGTTCCATTCTGCTTTGTTCCAAAGCCCTTCCCCGACCCACCTCATGCTTTCTAAAGAGCTAAGTAAATCTCAACATTTCATTGACCTTTAATAGAGTCCCTTCTGGAGAACTGAAGGATGCATTGGGCTGTTTGTTTGCCACATAAACAGTAGTGCTTTCATTTGTGACAGATGTCTGTTTTCGGGGACAGAACTTTCAGGAGCATTATCTTGTATTGGGGAAAATTGCACAGAAACTGAAATTTCCAGTAATAAGCATGGGAAAGCAAACAAACACCATGAATTAAAATGTTACGTTGCTATGGTTTTGTAAATAGATGCTTATGATCAACCAGCAAGTAGCAGTGGGTTTTCTGCTGATTCACTTACTCATCCATCCGTTCCTTCAATCAAGAAATGGTTATTGGACATCAACTGTATTTTAGAAGCAAGAAGAACTTCTATTCTGATAGGTTGATAGAAAGTAGACAAAAGCACAGAAGATATAGTTTATTGTGATGAGGTCATAAAGAAGGGTAATGTGCTAGTGAAAGCTAATGACAAGGTCTACCTCAGAGTGGATAAGCAAGCCCTCTCGGTAGGTGCCTTCAGGTGTGGCATTTGAGCTAAGACAAAAAAAAAAAAAAAAAATCAGAAAGAGCCACTCGACTGAAGGGCTGAGAATGGCACCACCTTCCAGGCAGAGAAAAAGTACCAAGTACCTAAGAAAAGCACATTGGTGGAGAATGCGAATAAGAGAGGAGAGTAATTAGTGATAAGGTTGGAGAGACATGCAGGAACCAGGTAGGGCAGCGAGAATCCTAGGGTAAGGAGTCTGATATTTTATAAAAATCAAAGACCTAAAAGGGTTAACTCTAGAAGCCCTTAATCTGCTTTCTATATTGAAAATTTTTGCTCACTTAAAAAAATTAAATATATTGAAAAGAAAACAGAGAAGGCAAGGAGACCTGTGAGGCGAGTCCAGGCATGGCGTTGGCCGACTGCAGAGAGGAGAAGGACGTGTACAGTGTATTGTAGTTGGAAGCCGAGACCTTGTTAATACATTAGATGTGAAAAGAATCAGTGTCCCTGATTCTAGGCACATTGTCAGATTACAGTTTATTTAGCTAAAAGTACAGAACAGATCAGTAGTGAGGTGGCCACTTAGACTCTACATGATGTAAGACCACATAGCCCAGATTTCCAAGGTCCCCAGGATGTAAATCTGCAGCTAAGTTCTGTTTTTCTAAATGTCCGCCATGTTTTTCTTACATGAAGGGAAGGAAGATGGTTTATTTGAAAGAGGTTAACTTTCCTCGGAAGCTGTACATTTATGAATATGGTAAATTGGGAAAAATTAAAGCCCAATCTGTCTGACCCGGCCGCTTGTTCCTGGCCCTGTTCTCCCCGGGTCAAACAAGATCAGCTCCACACTCACCCGGATGCGTTCACAGTGGGAATAAGCGAGCATGCGCAGTTCAGAGAAGTGGACCGATGGCATGATTAACCTTTGCTCTGTCCTAGAGGCAGTTTCTCAGGGTTCAGCCTCTCCACTGTCTCCCCTAATCCTGCACAGGGTGACACTTAAGGGAAAGTTTACTAATTAATGCAAGTGGTCATCTTGAATAATCCAAGTTTGCGTTTAGGGCAGACTTTAAGCAAGTTCAGATCTTTGCGCCCCCCCCCACACACACAAAATAACAATTCTAAATACATTTGCATGTACTTTTAATCACCCTGCATGATAAAGCAGTGATCTCCACCCAGAGGGGAGTTCTTAAAGCCATTTGGATTCATTTCATAGTGCTGCTCTGACAAATTAGCACAAATTTAGTGGCTTACACAGCACGGGCTTGTGGTCTTGCAGTTCTGGAGGTGGGAAGTCTAAAGTCCGTCTCAGCGGACTGAAGCCAGGATGTTGGCAGGGCTATGACCTTTCTGGGGGCTTCCAGGGGAAGACCCTTTCCTCGCCATGCTCAGCTTCCTGCGGCCACGCGCCTTCCTCGGCTGGTGATCCCTCCTTGCATCGCGCTAGTCTTGTCCTGCTTCCGTGGTCGCATCTGCTACCATTTCTGCCCCTCCTCTCTCCCCCTTATAAGGACCCTAGTGATTATATTGGACCCCTGGGGTAAGGCAGGATAATCTCCCCATCACAAGATGCTTAGCTTAATCACCCAGCAATGTAAGGTAACATGTTCACAGGTTCTGAGGATTAGGACAGGGACATCTTGGAAGGTGACATGAGGAATCAGTGATTAGCTTACCATACACCCTGGAGTCACATTTCACATCCTAAAATTTCTACCATGAGCCAGAACTCCTGGAGGGCAGCAGAGTACAGCCGGCAGCTTCAGACTTAGAAAATAACAGATCAATACTAGTTAAAAAAATAATAAATAAATAAATAATTTAAATGCTATCAAATTAGTAAAATCTCACTCCTGACATCAACTTAGTTTTGACAGCCATGAGTGCTATAAATTTTAGTGTGGTCTTTTTACTTCTTAAAAATATCTGTGGAGCTGTATTACTTTAAAATTCAAGGGGGATAAAAAAAGAAAGATTGAGAAAGTAGCAGACAACGATGATCTGTGATGCCATAATAAACAGAGTATGACATGTGAATGCTAATGAAAATAGCCATCTCTTTGACAGTGTAATGCTTTGAAGTTTCACCGTGATCTATGTTGGTACTAAAAATAAAATTCACAATAAACAACGTTTTTCTGGTATTTAAGTTATCTTTAAATTAAGTTGGAAGGTACTTCAGGGGAGCAGAGCACCTTTTCATTCTGCAAGTATATAATAGCTGGAGAATTAAGTGTGTTAATGTGAGGGTATTTAAAAAATTCATCGGAAACACAAGAATTTATTATTTCTAGATGAGGGCAAGGAAGGATGAAAGCCAGGACACCAGTATAAACAGAGTCATGTATGTGTGTGACAGGTTACCCTAAATAGTAACCGAAGAGTGGTAAGTTAGCATTAGATATACCTTATTCCAAAGCCAGCATCCAGAGGTGGTTGGTTGCCCAGTGTGTCAAAGAATGACATCAAAATCTACAGTTATATTTCGGATGGCTGTTAGAAATATTTGCACAGGCCTCACTGCCTTTGCATGGGTACAGTATAAAAAGTCAGTACATCCTAACCTGTGTCTCCTGTGCTGAGTTTAAGGTCTAGAGCTAGAACCTCACCGATCCTGAATTTGTCTACTGAGCCCCATCCCGGGGTTGACTGGCCCATCTGTTCAGAACTCTGTGTCTCCCTTTTGGTAAACCTTTGCCAGGTATAAGACAGGATGCTGGAGGACTGAGGGCAGGACACCCAAAAGCTATGAGAATAGGTTGTATGACTTTGTGTCCATGCTTGCTAATCAATATTGGTATATTTGGCAGAATTGGGTGTAACACTTGCTTTCTCTGTCACTTACCATCATATAGGCAGTTAGTGGGGACCAGGGATGTGTAGTGGCCAACCTTCTTCTAACCATGACAGACTATTTACCCAAATAACTTGATGTTCACTGAGAGGTCAAATTGGCTCAAATCCACTCACATTTGTTAATACGATGCATCTCATTTTTAAATCAAATTTAGAGTCTATGTACTTGTATTCCATGTTAACTTTTTCTGTCTATATTCAATGACACTGCTCTGAAGTTTCTATTTTAAGCTATCATTGTTAGGTTCTAGAAATATAAAAATGACTGGAAAGAATGAACTTAGGCTATGAGCAGTGCACTGGATTTTTATTCCAATCTCTGTATTTTTATGTATATTACAAGTTTTCTTCAAGACACATATCTTGTATCTGTATTCTTAAAATACTATTAAAAATTCTTAAACATTTAAAAAGACTGTGAAACTACTTTTGGTAATTTGAATGTGAAATAAGCCAAAAACTTCCATTAGTTTCAATGAGAAAGCTTTTCAGCATCAAAGCACATAATAAAATATTAAACAGAAATTTTATATGACCCGATTCGTTGACAGAAAGATTAAAATTTTAGACCTACAACATTAACCAAAAAGAAATCTTTAAAAAATTTAACATTCATTTTAAAATTTATGAGACAGCTCTATTTAGGTTTACCAATTGTTTTTTTAAAGAAATATATTTGAAACAGCATTTTCAATAAGTTCTCCATTTAACAACTCTCATTTATTTATTTACCAATTACACTGGGGAACAAAATTTTTGTTGCATCCACAAAAACACTTGTTGTTACATAATTCAAGTGTGCTGATCTCAAATCTTACATTAGCTTTTCTCTGTAAGCTACAGGTATTTTTCAATTCAGAATTTTAGGTTTTCATCTTATTGTAAAAATTTCAACATTTAGTTTAACATAATGAAGTAAAATGTCTTCTTGGGCATCATCTTTGTGAAAATATAATTTATATAATAAATACACTAATACACTAAAAAATATGATTGCATCAGAATTTGTCTACAATTTCAAAATAGAACATATTAAAACACTTATTTTAATCATAAAATTTGCACAAAACTTATTTAAATTCTATTCAGGCAAATATTTGCGTTTGTACCTCTTGCGTTTTTGTACTTGTTGAGGACAATCTCGTTTGATGCTCCAGAAGTAGTCTGCCATCATATTTCTGTCCCATTGCCCCTGATAACGCTCTTCCATCATCTTCAGATCCTGATGAAAGTGTTCTCCCTGCTCATCACTAACAGCTCCAAGATATTTAGGAAACTTATCAAGGTGACTGTTCAGGAAGTGAATCTTAACACTCATGTTACATCCAATGTTGCAGAAAGCCAACAGCATCCTTTGAACCAGAAGTTCAGTTTTCTGCTTTTTTGTTACCAAGGAAGTTTTTTGTAACTGCCACAAAAGACTGCCATGCTGCTTTCTCCTCCTTATTCATCTTCCTGGAAAATTCCTCGTCATGTATGTGAGTTCGAATTTGAGGTCCATCGAATATATCTGCTTTTATCTTCTCAAAAGACAAGCCAGGAAAAGCAGAAATAATATGTAGAAAGCATTCACTTTCTCTATTCAAAGCATGAACAAACTGCTTCATTAAGCCAAGTTTGATGTGAAGTGGGAGAAAAATGATCCTGTCTTGATTAACTACAGGTTCATTCACAATATTTTGCATCCCTACTTCCAGAGCTTCACATTTCTCCGAAGCTCAGCTGTCCCACAAACATAGAAAGCAAGGATACTTCGTGAAACCTCTCTGTTGTCCTAGGAGCAAATTTACCATTTTAAGATCCACAGAAATGATCCAGTTATGCTCCTCATACTTCAGTAAGTCAAGGACAATTTTTATGTCATTATCATCTTCTCACAGATGAGTTGAATAACCACTTGGAACCACTGCATAAACATTACCATTGTGTAGGAGAACACATTTCAGACTCCGTTTAGAGCTGTCAAGAAATAGATGCCATTCTGTTGGACTGTAAGTGGTAACACCTAGCTGGCTGAGAAGACTACTGACATCATGACAGTAAACAAAGTGTTTGTCTTCGGAAAAGAAGTCCACAAAAATTTGTTCACACTTCCTAAAATGGGATACTTTAGCTGATGGGTGAAGTACATTCTTTTCTTGAAGCCTGGAGGCCAATAACTTAGCTGTTTTCTTTGATAGGCCCAAATCTCTTACTAAGTCATTCAATTCGGGTTGGCTAAACTGCTGAGGGGTTAATGACTGCTTGGCATCAGAAGAAGACCCTTCAGATTCTACAACCATTTCCTCATGTATTTTATCAAAATACACTTGATAACTATGTTCACTATCTTTGTCCTTAGAAGAAAGAAAACCATTGAAAACTGGAACTGGGAGTGTCTCAGAGTGTGGGATAGGTCGTATTGCTGAAGGAATATTAGGATATGCGATCATATGCCGTTTTTTCTTGCCAATGCCCTTTGTATGGATCAGACAGAAAGAACAGTCACTGCTGTGGTCCTTAGGTTCATGCCAAACCATGGGAATACCAAAAGGCATTCCTTTGCATTTTCCTTTTGTCCAGTCACAAAGCATTTCCTCACAATTAGGACACACAATATGAGGAGCCCAATTCTTGTCTTGATAGCCAAGGGGAACTTGAAAATAGGCAATATATGCACGTGTCACAAATGATGAAATATTGCGCCTTTGACGTTGAACTGACAGCCACATATGTAACTGATGGCGTCAGGATTATTCTTACATTTATGCCTGGTCGAAGAAGCCATGATTCAATCTTAAAACAAAATAAGAGGGTGTTTTTATCAGATAATATTTTTTTACACTTAAAAACAACTACAATTGAGGGGGAGAAGATGGCGATGGAGTAGGCAGACGTACCAACTTCCAACTCCCAGAACCAAAGTGGATTATAACTCAATTTTAAGAACCATCATCTGGATAAACCAACTTGGAGCAAAACTAAGTGGACTCTTCAACCAAGGAACACTGCAGAAGCCACATTGAGACTGGTAGGAATAGCGAAAATGCGAAGAGGGCTGCCCAGCTCCCCGGAGCAAACGGCAGCCCGGAGAGATCCGCTTGGCGGGAGGAGAGTTTAGCGGAGAGGGAGGGACCTGGGTCCCAGGAACCAAGCCCCAGACTGCAGTCCCAGACCCTAGAAGAGCCGATTGGACAGTATCGAGCTGTGAAGTAAATGAGGATACTATTTGGGAAAAAGAGAGAGTCTTCTCAGACCCAAAAATCTTTTTAAAGGGACAGCTCAGAAAACCTCTCTCACAACCACGCACCCGGGGCTCCGGGGAACTGGGACAGAGGAGAGGAACAGAGCAGCGGGAACAAAGAGTGGACTGAAGGCACGAGGACACTCTGAGGGACAGCCACCCCGACCCATGGGCTAAGTCACTTCCCTAATCGAAAACGAATATTTCCCCTGGAGCTAGCAATACCAGCAAAGGGAGACAGGACACTAGCCAAACAAGCTCTCCCGCGGCAATTAGAGCAGACCTGCCTAGAGGGAGGGAGCTCCCAAGCCTACAGTGTGGAGACTTAGGGCACTTCTAGCCCCCTGAGGTTGCTGAAGCCTATGGTAGGGACAGGACGCTGAAACGCAGTCCTGTCGGTGTGGGCGAACAGTGAGAGCTCGGGATAGCCAAGCAGGGGCAGAGGTGACGCGCTAAAGCTGTCCGGCAGCTGCGGGCCGCCTGTGACCCCACTTGTGGGGAAAAATACGGGCAGAGATCAGCCCTGCGACCCTGCGCTAGCCGGCCCTGACCGCGGGCACCGGGCTAAGACCAGGGACGGGCGAGGGGCCCGAGGCTCACGCTGCCAACCCCGCCCAGAAGGAGAAACCCCGGCGTGCCATCTGTGGGCGCGAGCGGGCTCCTAAGTCGGGGGCGAGGGAGAAACTGAGACCAGGGGAAGTTCCCTGCTGAGATCACGCTGCTCGCCCCGCCCGGCCGGAGAAACTGCGGAGTACCACCCTACGTGCGCGAGCTTTCTCTGAGCGTGGGGGCGGGGTAGGAGCCGGAACGACCGGAAGCTAGCCGCTGTGCGCACGCCAGCAAACACGCCCGGCCCAATAATCCCCGGTTTTCGGTTTCAGTCCCTGAGCAGGAGGGCCCTGGCCTCGAGGGCGGGGCTAAATTCTGGACGGGCAAAGGCTCACAGCTGAGAGCACGTCAAAAGCCCCGCCCAACCCACAAAACGGTGGCGAGCAGGCTCGGACTGAGGGGGCTGGGCGTAAGCCTTCCAGAAAAAGTCCGGGTCCGCAGCTGAGCAAAGGTGTTCACCTCTGCCCTGCGCGCTAACGCTAGTGGCTTGAGTGACAGCCCCTCCCGCAAAGGAGAGGCAGAAACCACAGCAATAGCTGCAGTGAGCCGGCGCTGGCAACGCCCACACCAAACCGCCCTAGGCAGCGACAGAGGGGGTGGCAAGCCTGCAGACAGACCACACCTGGAGAACACAAAGGCAACACATACTGGACTCCAGTGGCCACAACTTGCTTACACTCAGATAAAATGGGCAGGCAGAGGAATGCAAACCAAATCAACCAAGAGAAATCCCCAGAGAAGGTCCTGAATGAACCAGATATAACCAAACTACCAGAAGCAGACTTTAGAATAATGATAGTTAGGATGTTCAAAGAAATTAGAGCAACAATGGATAGTCACTATGAGCACCTAAATAAAGAGATAACAAGTATAAAAAATGAAATTGAAATAATAAAAAAGAACCAGACAGAAATGACAAATACAGTATCAGAACTGAAGACCACAATGGAAGGAATTAAAAGCAGGATAGATGACGCTGAGGATCGAATCAGTGAGTTAGAGGACACAATAAACATAGTTACAGAAGCAGAGAAAAAAAAGGAAAAGAGATTCAAAAAATGTGAGGAAACTCTAAGGGAGCTCTGTGACAACCTGAAGAGAAACAACATTCGCATCATAGGGGTACCTGAAGAAGAGGAAAGAGGACAGGAAATGGAAACTTTGTTCAATCAAATCATAGCCGAAAACTTCCCTAAATTAAGGCTGGGAAACATTCTACATGTCCAAGAGGCGCACAGAACCCCATTAAAGAGAAACCCAAAAAGATCTACACCAAGACACATCATAGTTAAAATACCAAAGCTAATAGATAAAGAAAAAATCTTAAAAGCTGCTAGAGAAAAAAAGACTCTCACCTACAAAGGAGCCCCCATTAGGATGACATCGGACTTCTCAACAGAAACACTTCAGGCCAGAAGGGAATGGCAAGATATAATCAAAGTAATGCAGAACAAGAACCTACAACCAAGACTACTTTATCCAGCAAGGCTAACGTTTAAAATTGAGGGAGAAATAAAGAGCTTTCCAGACAAAGAAAACCTCAAGGAATTCATTAAAACCAAACCAATCCTGCAAGAGATTTTAAGGGGCCTAGTGTGAACAGTTCAAAGGGAGAAAAGAATATAGCAAAAAAAAAGAAAAATACAGCTTTAAAGAATAAAATGTCAATAAACAACTACATATCAATAATAACCTTAAATGTAAATGGACTAAATGATCCAATCAAAAGACATAGGGTAGCAGCGTGGATAAAGAAACAGGACCCATACATATGCTGTCTACAAGAGACACACCTTAAAACAAAAGATGCTCATAGACTGAAGATAAAAGGATGGAAAAAAATATTTCATGCAAATGGAAATGAAAAAAAAGCCGGGGTAGCAGTACTTATATCTGACAAAATGGACTTTAAAACAAAGACTGTAGTAAGAGATAAAGAAGGACACTACATAATGATAAAGGGAACAATTCAACAGGAAGATATAACTATTATAAATATCTACGCACCAAATATAGGAGCCCCGACATTCATAAAGCAGACTTTGATGGACATTAAGGGCGAGATTAACAGTAATACTATCATAGTAGGGGATTTCAATACCCCACTAACAACACTGGATAGATCCACAAGAAAGAAAATCAATAAAGAAACAGCAGAATTAAAGGATACACTAGATCAACTTGATTTAATAGATATATTCAGAACTTTTCACCCTAAAGCAGTAGAATATACATTCTTCTCAAGCGCTCATGGTTTTCTAGGATAGACCACATGTTAGGACACAAAAAAGGCCTCAACACATTTAAGAAGATTGAAATTATATCAAGCATTTTCTCTGATCACAATGCCATGAAACTAGAAATCAACCACAAAAGAAAAACTGAAAAATACTCAAACACTTGGAAACTAAATAGCATGTTATTAAATAATGAATGGATTAACATTGAGATCAAAGAAGAAATAAAAAAGTTTCTAGAAACAAATGATAACGAGCATACGTCAACTCAAAATCTATGGGACACAGCAAAAGCAGTCCTGAGAGGGAAGTTTATTGCACTACAGGCATATCATAAGAAGCTAGAAAAAGAACATATAAGCAACTTAACCCTGCAGCTAAAAGAACTTGAAAAACAACAACAAATAAAATGCAGGACAAGTAGAAGGAAGGAAATAATAAAGATCAGAGCAGAAATAAATGACATAGAAGCTAAGGAAACAATACAGAGGATCAATGAAACCAGAAGCTGGTTCTTCGAAAAGGTAAACAAGATTGATGAACCCTTAACTAGACTCATCAAGAAAAAAAGAGAGAGGTCTCAAATAGATAAAATTAGAAAGGACACTGGAGAAATTACAACTAATACAACAGAGATACAAAGCATTGTAAGAAAATACTATGAAGAACTCTATGCCAAAAAATTTGACAATCTAGATGAAATGGACAAATTTCTTGAATCATATAAACTTCCAAAAATCAATCTGGAAGAATCAGAGCACCTAAACAGACCAATTACAACAGAGGAGATTGAAACAGTTATCAAAAAACTCCCAAAAAAGAAAAGTCCTGGGCCTGATGGCTTCACAAGTGAATTCTATCAAAAATTCAAAGAAGAACTAACTCCTATCCTCCTCAAGCTATTTCAAAAAATTCAAAAGGAAGGCAGACTTCCAAACTCCTTTTATGAGGCGAGCATAATTCTGATCCCCAAACTGGGCAAAGACAACACAAAGAAAGAAAATTATAGGCCTATATCCCTGATGAATTTAGACGCTAAAATTCTCAACAAAATATTAGCCAACCGGATTCAGCAATATATGAAAAAAATCATACACCATGACCAAGTGGGATTTATTCTGGAGAGGCAAGGCTGGTACAATATTCGCAAATCAATCAATGTGATTCATCACATAAACAAAAGGAAGGACAAAAATCACATGATAATTTCAATAGATGCAGAAAAGGCATTTGATAAAATCCAGCACCCATTCATGCTTAAAACTCTCAATAAAGTGGGAATACAAGGAACATTCCTTAACATGATCAAGGCCATCTACGACAAACCCACAGCAAACATCATACTTAATGGACAAAAATTAAAAGCAATCCCCTTAAGATCAGGAACCAGGCAGGGTTGCCCACTTTCACCACTTTTATTCAACATAGTTCTGGAAGTCCTAGCTACAGCAATCAGACAAAAAGAAGAAATAAAAAGCATCCAAATTGGAAAAGAAGTAAAACTGTCACTATTTGCAGATGATATGATATTGTACATAGAAAACCCTAAAGTCTCAGTTAAAAAACTACTGGACCTTATAAATGAATTCAGCAAGGTGGCAGGATATAAAATTAATACCCAGAAATCAGAGGCATTTCTATATACAAACAATGAACTGTCAGCAAAAGAAATTAAGGAATCAATCCCCTTCACTATTGCAGCCAAAAAAATAAAATACCTAGGAGTAAATTTAACCAAGGAGGTTAAGGACTTGTACTCGGAAAATTATAAAACATTGATAAAAGAAATCAAGGAAGATACAAACAAGTGGAAGCATATACCGTGCTCATGGCTAGGAAGAATAAACATCATTAAAATGTCTATATTACCCAAAGCAATTTATAAATTCAATGCAATACCAATTAAAATACCAATGACATACTTCAAAGATATAGAAAACATACTCCAAAAATTTATATGGAACCAAAAAAGAACACGAATAGCCTCAGCAATCTTAAAAAGAAAAAATAAAGCAGGAGGCATCACTCTTCCGGATATCAAGGTTTACTACAAGGCCATTATACTCAAGACTGCCTGGTACTGGCATAAGAACAGGCACAGTGATCAATGGAACAGAACAGAAAACCCAGAAATAAACCCACAGCTTTATGGACAACTGATATTTGACAAAGGAGGAAAGAACATACAATGGAGTAAAGACAGCCTCTTTAACAAATGGTGCTGGGAAAATTGGACATCTACCTGCAAAAAAATGAAACTAGACCATCAACTTACTCCATGCACAAAAACAAATTCAAAATGGATAAAGGACTTAAACATAAGCCGTGAAACTATAAGCATCGTAGAAGAAAACATAGGCAGCAAGCTCTCCGACATCTGTAGCAGCAATTTATTTGCCGATTTATCTCCACGAGCAAATGAAATAAAAGGCAAGATAAACAAATGGGACTACATCAAACTAAAAAGCTTTTGCACAGCTAAAGACAATAAGAACAGAATAAAAAGACAAACTACACAATGGGAGAACATATTCGACAGCACGTCTGATAAGGGGTTAATAACCAAAATTTATAAAGAACTTATAAAACTCAACACCAGGAAGACAAACAATCCAATCAAAAAATGGGCAAAAGAAATGAATAGAAATTTTACCAAAGAAGACATACAGATGGCCAAAAGACATATGAAAAAATGCTCAACATCACTAATTATTAGAGAAATGCAAATTAAAACCACAAGGAGATATCACCTCACACCAGTCAGAATGGCGCTCATCAGCAAAACAACACAGAACAAGTGCTGGCGAGGATGTGGAGAAAAGGGAACCCTTCTGCACTGCTGGTGGGAATGCAGACTGGTGCAGTCACTGTGGAAAACAGTTTGGAGATTCCTCAAAAAATTAAAAGTCGAACTGCCTTTTGACCCAGCTATCCCACTTTTAGGAATATACCCTAAGAACACCATAACACTGTTCGAAAAGAAGAAATGCGCCCCCATGTTTGTGGCAGCATTGTTCACAATAGCGAAGAGCTGGAAACAGCCCAAGTGTCCGTCAGAAGATGAGTGGATTAAAAAGCTTTGGTATATATATACTATGGAACAATATTCAGCCATAAGAAATGATGACATCGGATCATTTATAACAAAATGGATGTACCTTGATAACATTATACGGAGTGAAATAAGTAAATCAGAAAAAAAGAAAAACTGAGAACAGCATGATTTCAAACATAGGTGGGACATTAAAATGAGACTACGAGACACGTACAAGAGTGTGGTGGTTACGGGATGGGGAGAGGGAAGGGAGGGTGGGATAGGGAGAAGGGGAGGGACACAGGGAAAAACAGAGAGAAGGTGACAGAGGACAATTTGACTTTGGGTAATGGGTATGCAGCACAATTGAATGATGGGATAATCTGGAGATGTTTTCATTGTACATATGTACCCTGATTTATTGGTGTCACCCCATTAAAGTTAATAAAAAAAAAAAACTACAATTATGTAGAAGTGATATTTTTAAAACATTAATTGCTTGTGGTTATGTTCAATCCAAAAGTCATTGCCCTTTAACTCCAATTTAAAAACCAATTCATGCCATTAAGTGTAACAAAAAGAAATTCAAATTGCATAAAAACTAGAGCATGCACCAAAAAACAAATTTCATATTTAGAATCAGCAATGAAGACATATATAGAAAAAGTTCTAAAACGTCATGTAACAGAAAATGAAAAAAAATTGTTCCCCTGTGTTATATTTTAAAACTTTCTTATTTCCTACCTTCAGTAATAAAACATAGCCATTATAGGCCTCAAAATCAATGGTAATAATTATTCTGGGATCAACTGGATAATGGGTGAGACAGTTAATTTTATTAGTTTGTCTCAAAGAGTTTTCAATATTTTTGATAATTTGCATCTTGACTCCTCTGCAAACATGATGTGGGCTAAGTTTAAAAGAAGCTCTTGATAAATCACGATACCTAAATAGGTCTGGTTAGCAGGGTCGAAATATAATTTTATTATAGGGTGATCAAAGGGAGACTGGACTACAGTACATTTTGAAAACTTGAAGACTAAAAATTCAGGAGAGCGTAAGGATTGGGAGCAGAATGACACTTGAAGGCTTTGAGTAATTTTTCTGAATTCTGGAGTCTAGAGTTGGTCTTCGTTTCACAGAATAGCTGCGCCCTCTGGTGGGCATGCATGGAAGCTCGGGCTATTTTACATGGCCCTTTGAAGACTTGTACCTACAACTACCTCTTCCCCAGACTTCTCTTTCTAACAGTTTTATTTCATTTTCCCAAGTCCCTTGCCCACTGGCCGACTTATTGGATACTGTCAATGAGCCAGGGTGAATTTGTACCACAGGTCTTTTCTCTGTCCACACGAAGGGACAAACCAACTACTTATAAAAGTTCTGCCCCAAGAACCTTTATCATTAAAGGTTCTATGCCATAGTCACAAAATAGTACAAATTTCAGCCCTACCAAACCTGGTTTTACCCGTGTGGGCTCTGTGACAGGAGAACGCTTAAGCCGGTCCCTGCACACTGGCGCCACAGGAAAACCTCTAGGGAAGAACTCCCGGAGTCTGGGAGTGATTGGACCCATAGCCGTGTGTGGATGTGTGTCTATGTGTACAGAGAGTGTGTGGTTTTTTCTTTTGTTTTTCTTTCCCTGTTATCACAAGGCTTCAGTATTCAAAGGCTCTTGCTTATCTGTTTAATCTAAACATTGCAACATGATCTTAACAGTATTTTGAGTAATCAAGTGAGAAGAGAAGATGCTGTTCACCTGTCCAGATGGGCAGGTAGGGAGTGACCAGAGGGCAGGGTGGGAGCAGTGACCAGGTGGGAGGAGCTGCAACAACTTAGAGGAAATCACAACATGGCAAGAAGTAGTCCTGGGCCTCGTGACCCAACAAGACAGCAAGTGACCACGGGGGGGAGGGGGGTTAGCGGCACACAGGTAGGCATTCCCCGGGCAGTCCTGCCGGGGTGTGCGGAGGGCACCTTGGGACACACTGCATGCCCGCCGGTGCAGGCTCTCAATAGCCAGTTAGGAAAGTGAAGTCCCAAAGCAGGGGGACCCTGGAGCTGCTGTTGCCAGGAGAAGCTATTATCCAGGGACTAGATATTTACAGCAATCAAATTTGAAAAGTCAAGCAAGTTTGAATTGAAGCAGTTAAGTTGATTTCATGTTTCCCGATATTATAGACACTCAGAATTGGTTTAAATACATTATAAATTATGTGTATTCTGTACAGATGCTGTGGTTTAAAATGTAGCAAAAAGAGGTTAAGAATGCCATCTAGTGGAAAAATGGAAAATTAAGTTGAAGGTATTTACAAGCTGATTTTTCTCTCCTGTAAAAGCAATTAACATATTATGCTGTCACGGGAGCAATGATGCCTCTCACATGGTGTGACAAGGACGTGAGCTGCACCAGGGAGCCTGGCACACAGCACAACATGCAGAGGTGCCAAAGTAGACAGGGTCATTCTCTTACTTGTATTCTTTGTCTCATTCTTGTTCATCAAAATGGTATTTCTGTACATTAATATATACTGATATTACTCTAGGCTGACAAATATTAATCGCTAATGGTTGGATCCACCTGAATTTTAGGTCTATATTCTTTTAACATGTTGTTCGCTTAATTCTGGAATGTCCACTTTAACTCTTTCTGGATAGAATGAAATGATAATGATGTAAACGATATCCTTATGGTCACACTCTCGTGGGATTATTTCAGGGGTTGCTCAGGAAGCTCCTAATTTACTCCAACAGGCATGGTTCCCAGACACTGTATTAGAAGCTGCGGAAGTGGAGGAAATGGGGAGGAACAAAGGGATCCTGAGTGAGAGCTGAGCCTACCTTCCGTACCAATGCTACACGTGCAGCCTGAATGGCAACTGAACGCAGAAGGCCTTTCCATCCTAAGTGCAGCGTCTTAGAATCTTGTTTCTTTCTAATACATATGTAGCAGCAGGAGAAACACGTGCCCCGGCAAAGGGGCTGCCTTCCCGTCTAACTATGTTATACAACGTCACGTCCCATTTACATCGGCACGTACAGAACCGCGGTCTGTGGTCAGACGACCTGGGTTTTCCAGGCACAGCTCCTGCCCTAACTCCCCGGGTGAGCTGGGAGAGGTCCCCTCACAGCCCGGGCTTTATTTCTGTATGACCACTGAAGTCACTTTCCCCTGCAGCAGTTCCTGGGTCTCCAATTATCCGTGCACCAAATACCCATTCCATTGTTTCACTGAAGTGTGATGGCCACGGGGTCAAGGCAAAGATAGATAGATAGATAGATAGATAGATAGATAGATAGATAGATAGATAGATAGATAGATAGATGATAGATAGATCAAAAAGAGTAGGTTGATTAGATGCTAGGGCAACTTGAACTTGATGTTCCAGTCCTCCAGTCTTCATATCTAAGACTGAAACGCAGACATGAACGCAGGATGTTTGGAATCCAGCTCAATTAGGAGAGCGCGCAAAGGGATGGAGCCGCGCTCTCTCCGCAAGCTGCAGCGATGACGTCGTGCGCCCGGCACTCACACGGATCCTCTGATAGAGAGCAAAGTGCTGCCCACCGCGTCTCAGACTCGCGTTCATTTCCCACGTACCGAGTAGAAAATGAACTTTCCAGTCCGAAAACGAGTCCTCTTGATTACTGCCGCTTTGCAAACACGTTGAAATATATATGATGAGTAAACACCGTGTGGAAACATCTTTATTGATCCTGCCCCCAAACAGTGAAGTAGAGACCTGAGGAGTACATGCAGATGCACAAGCCGAATATCAATTTCTTCCATTTATAGAGGTATTTCGGAGAAAGGAAAATTTTGTCTTGATTTCTCTTTCTTGCATTACCGTTCTTATAGTGAAGGTAACAATTATTTTAAATAGACTTAGAAAAACCTCAGACTTGTTGGTTGGTACTGTTTTTCACATAATGACAAAGGTTTGGCCTCTGTCTCCTTTGCTAAGGTACTTTCCTGACCAAAGTCATGAGTAGCCCCCTGGACTGTTCTTTTGACAACGTCTGAACCCTGATGTTTCCTACGCACAGGCTATGGAAATTCCTGCCTCCGTCCAGCACAGCATCAACTTTGGGAGGTTCTTGTGGTTACGAAGTGTTCACACGGTCCCTCTGGGAGTGTCTGGTGTCAGGAGATGGAAGATAAATGTTGCCACCTCTTAGAGCAGGTCAAACAAACACCTGCACGAATCCCAGCCTACGCAATGGCACTTGTGACAACACTGCCAGATAGCCTGGAGAAAAGGGAGGGAACTCACTTAGTCATTATCTGCTTTGTGCCAGTTACTGTGTGTGGCATTTTGAATGTAGCTTCTTCCCCTAAGATTTGGATTAAGTGGATAATGACCAAATGATATATTCTGTACAGTGGGATGGGCTCTTAATCCGGTATGACCGGTGTCCTTATAAAAAGAAACAAGAGACACAGGAGAGAAGACCACGGCAGAGGCAGAGATTGGAATGATACTGTCTAAGGCAAGGAACACCTAGGGTCACCTGAAGCTGGAAAAGGCAGGCACGATCCTCCCCTGGAGGCCTCAGAGGGGGCGTGTCCGGCTGGCAACTTGCTTTCGGCCTTCCAGCCTTCAGAACTGGGAGAGGTACCACTCAGGTTCTGGGAATTCATTATGGAAACCCTGGGAAACGCAACCTGTACCGGAAGGTCAGGAACCACAGCGACCTCCAGAGGCACGAGTGACGTGCTGCAGTTAGGAGACATCTCGTTTCATTGTGGCTCTCTCCCACTCTCATGTACACACCCACACACGCACCGCATGCACGCACAGCGAGGCATGTTCGTTTCTAACTGAGGAGTTGCTGTCAAGAGTTGACTTTTGGTGTGTGGCACGGCCCTGGGCAGCAGGACGGAGGGAGAAGCTGGCGGCGCGATGCAGGAGCGCACCGTGCCCCCGGGGAAGCGGGCAGGGGGGCAGCCACGGACCACGCAGAATGCAGGTCTTGCGGCCAACGCCCTTCCCAGCACTGAGCCTCCAATGGTAACAGGTGGCCTCAGGGCCAGCCTGTGGAAAGGCATGTTGAACGAAAAAACCACTGTGACAATGCAATGACCAGTAACTGCTGCTGGAGCATCAATGCAGTCGGTCAATTCTCTCCATGAACTTGAGGACACTGCTCACCAGAACGGTGAAAATTCTCGCACATGATGATGAGGGAAGGCCCATTCTCAGCCCAACCGGGTGGAACAAAGCCATATTAGAGGGCAATGTAGAAGCCAGAGGGTGAAATAGAAGTGGGTCCGGCAGGACCAGGTGGGGACATACCTCTCCTCAAACGCACTGGTTCCTCTGCTCCTTTATGGGGACGGACAATGGCCTAGGCCGTGAGCGGGTCATATAGAATATAAACTGTATCATCAAGCAATGTCTTTCCTAGAGAAGCAGTTATTTGCTGACCACATATATGTGATGTTTAACATCATTTATACTGAGAATTGAAAAATAAGACCATATTGAGATACCTTTTCCATCTATTAGACTGTCCGAAATTCCCAAGTTCAATGTCGCAATGTGAGCCAAAGTGTGACCTTCCCTTACACTGCTGATGAAAGAGAAAATTGCTACAAAGTTTTGAAGAGAAATTTGGCATATTTATCAAAATTTTAAATGCATTTACTCCCCTTTCCCTCACTGGCAATTCTACTTCTGGAATATAATCTACAATGTCCCGGCACATATATGAAAGAATAAAAAACTGACAAGTGTCCATCAGCAGGGACGGGTTAAATAAAATGCAGGCTCCCTGCGATAGAATACCATCGTTCTGCAGATGGAGAGAGCCCCTGCGTAGCAATCACGCTAGTGTAGCGAGGAGTGCTGAGGTGTGTGGAGTGTGCAATCTTTTGGCCTGAAGGCGATCTTATCATTGGATACTTTGTATCTTTTTACAATAGTATCATTTATTAATGATGGGCACAATTAGCTATTCAAAAATTAAGACATTACACAATATTAAGTACATATTACAAAACTAAAGTGTGTGTTTTTCTTCATCATCTCTTGAGAAAGACTTTCCAGAAAGAGCTTCCCATCTTCCTCTTTCTCCTCCCCCTTTTCCTCCTCCTCCCTTTCTTCCTCCACCTCATTCTTTAAGATATAACACACACTTCTTTTGAAATGGATTAGTCACATATTGTCTCCTCTACCCCTAAATGCTTCTCTCTACACTTTGGAGCAAAAGAGACGCAGATGGGAAATGGAAGAGAAAGATTTCCTCTCATCAGGAGTTACATCCAAACTTTGTTACAATGTGAACTGTTGCATGAAGCCTACTAAACGAAGTAAATGGAAAGTTAAGTTAAAAAATTATTGTTGTTGGATCATCTTCATGGCACTTCAGTTTTCAATTCCAGTTCTTTGTATTTGGATTGTAGTTTTTGTTTGTTTTCTTGCTACTGTTTTTATTTTGTCTTCTTTGGGACTAACTCCTTTTAAAAATTTTTCATTTATTCATTTTTAGAGAGGTGGGGGTGAGAGAGAGAGAGAGAGAAGGAGGGGAAGAGCAGGAAGCATCAACTCCCATATGTGCCTTGATCAGGCAAGCCCAGGCTTTTGAACCCATGACTTCAGTGTTCCAGATCGATGCTTTATCCACTGTGCCACTACAGGTCAGGTTCAGACTAACTCATTTTTATCCCAATCTTTGTACCTGCCCTACATACTCCTCTTCCTCTCCCTTTTCACAGAATCCTGTGCATCCTCTCACTTCCATTTATTTATTTATTTATTTTTATATTTATTTTTTCCCCTTTTTTTCCAAGGGAGAGTGGAGGGAGATAGAGAGACAGACTTCTGCATGCACCCTGACCAGGATCCACCTGGCAATCCCCCTCTGGGGCCAATGCTCTGCCCATCTGGGCCATTCTTGCAGCCGAGCTATTTGTAGGGTCTGAGGCAGAGGCTCCACAGAGCCATCCTCAGCGCCCAGGTGATGTGCTTGAACCAATAGAGCCATGGCTGCAGGAGGGGAAAAGAAAGAGAGGGAGAGAGAGAGGGAAGTGGGAGGAGGAGGAGTGGAGAAGCAGATGATTGCTTCTCTTGTGTGCTCTGTCAGGGAATTGAACCCGGGACTTCCCCATACTCAGCCGACCTTCTACCACTAAGCAGAGCAGCCAGGGCCTCACTTCAATTTAAAATGACATATTTGTGTGATGATTTTATTGTTGTTGTTTGTGCTAACTAGACTAGAAGCTTCATGAAAGTAGGGACATAATTGTTTGCTCACCACCGTACCCCACAGCTCCATAGATGCAGTCAGTGTTAGCTGGATCGTGGAGTTGTGGGCACAGCTCCATAGATGCAGTCAGTGTTGGCTGGATCGTGGAGTTGTGGGCACAGGTGGGAAGCTGTAACAGGACAGTGCATATTCCCGGATGTTGCAGCAAATCCTTGGAAACAGTAGCTGGGTACATGTCCACACTACCAGAAAGACCCTACTACTTAAAATTCAAGGAGCTGCTTTGGAGATGCTGAGGACTCTGCTAGAACTAGACATTTGTTCTCAAATTGTTTCCCCATAGTACGTGTCTACTCTATATTCACTCTGCCCATCAAAGTAATTTTTTATAAACATAGATCTGTAAACCTGCACTCACAGAAGCAGCTTGTCTGAAGAAGGAGGGAGCTTGTTCCCTTCCCCCCACCAGATAATGATCCCATCTATGCCCAAATAGTTTTCTAAGCAAGGTATCATTTCCAGGTGATTTGCTGCCTCTAATCTTTTCCCATGTAGAAATTCTGGAGTCCACAGGCACAGACTCTCATAGCTGGTGTCTACCCAAATGAATTTAAAAAATATTTAAAAATGAAATAACAAGTCTTGATTATTCTGAAAACCTGCCATTCAATTCAGTCAAGTTCCCCCTTTACAAAAGAGATGTGTTCATTCGTGCACGCGGAGCATAGTGTGGCAAATTATAGTGACTGTCCTTGTCCCCATTTTCTCCAGTTTCCATTATCCGTTGAACAAATCTATTTACAATAGTTTCTCTTAGCTGTGCTACATCATTCTTTGGTGCCTCTGCTTGAGTCTTTCCTGGTCTCTCTGGCTATATTTTAATCTTCAAAAATATCACCTCATGCTATTTCTCTGGCTCAGCAAAAGAGTGATCAAACAGCAAGAGACTGGATGCTGAAAACAAACTGTGATTGTCATGGAATAAAAATTGTGGAAACAACAATTTGGGTTTTTTTTTTTGGTATATTCTCACAAATACCGAGCCCGTGCTCCTTGTTACTGTCTCAGTGTTGTGGCCTGCGGAGGAAAATGGCACACAGTGTCCTTCAGTGAGATGACAACCGTCCTCCTGGGAATGTTCTAGTTTGTCCTGCAGGGAGCTGAGTGGCATCTGCGAACTGTTTCACACTGCTTGAGTTTTCGCCAAAATCCAGTCCACGTGCTCGACCACATTGGTGTAGACACCTGGTCACCCCCTCTGAGCGCAGCCGTGACCCCAACTCGTGATGCCCACCAAAGGCCAGATCTCATTGTGTTTCCAGGACAGCCCCCCGCCCCCGAGTCTCCCTATCACAAGGGGAGGAAAGGAAGGGTACACAGATCAGTTCAGACACTTCTCATTTGAAACACATTTTGCTCAGAGTAATTTCCCCTCCAGTACTGGCATGGCCTTTAATGAACTTCAGTATAAGTACAACGGAATACATTGTGTTTCCTGCTCAATTGCCGAAGACCGCTCTGTAAAGTGCGTGCAGTGTTCTAATTTGAATCTATTCAGCTGGTTGAGAACGCTGTTATCTGACAAGCGTCCTGCCCTTCGTCTGTATCGCTGGCACAGATCAGCTTGTTGGTTACTTTGTGCCTTCCGTATTGCGCCTGGCACTCTGCATCTGTCACCAAAGGTATCTTGGCTCTCTGGAGAGTGTTCTGTATTTTTTTCTGTAAAAAAATTTTTGGTTTGTTAATGGAATAGGCATATGTGTTATATAACTACACATAGATATTTAAATATAAACATACTTAAAATTCAAATTTTACCCATGTAAAATTCTAAAAAGAAAAAATACTGGGTTTACCTCATAGACCTTTTGTAATCACAGAGTGTAAATAGGTGTTATTCTCACTATTGTACCATTTCATTATCATTAATTAAGTTAAAAATTAATTAAGATTCTAACTGGAATTACCTCCTAGAGAAAATAATTAGATAATAGGCTAGAACGTTTACCAAAAAGTGCCAGGTTTCATATTAAATGTCTTTATTTATTTTATTTTTTTACAGGAACAGAGAGAGACTCAGAGAGAGGGATAGACAGGGACAGACAGACAGGAACGGAGAGTGGTAAGAAGCATCAATCATTTGTTTTTTGTTGCTGTTGCGACACCTTAGTTGTTCATTGATTGCTTTCTCACATGTGCCTTGACCACGGGCCTTCAGCAGAGACCGAGCCACCCCTTGCTGGAGCCAGCAACCTTGGGTCCAAGCTGACGAGCTTTTGCTCAAGCCAGATAGACCCACGCTCAAGCTGGCGAGCTCAGGGTCTCGAACCTGGGTCTTCTGCATCCCAGTCCGACGCTCTATCCACTGCGCCACCGCCTGGTCAGGCCAGATTAAATGTCTTTAAAAATAATGAGTCTCTGAAAAGATTGTCATACCTGTATTTTAAATTTCCAGTCGAACAGCTGGGGGGTGGGAGTATTTCCATCCTTATCACTATGCTTTATGTAATAAATGTTATCATTTTACTGACGTTGCAGCTATGTGACTTGATATAGCAGAAAAGGCTATGATTAAATTATGTTCTTTATCTGTAAAGTGGAGCATATAGAGAAACATCATTTTTTTTACCTCTTAATTTTTGGTACACCCCTCCAAATACTCAGCAATCAGTATATGTAACATTTCTATCTCCTTTGGAAGGTAGGCAAATGGGTCGTTGAAAATCTAAAGTTCAAAAATTATAATTTAGTTATCAGACATAAAAAATATCTTCTTTTCCAGGAGACTTCTCCTTCTGTTTTCATTAGTTTGTGTGTTCTCTCTTTATTCATTTTTGCTTCAATTGTCATACACTCTCATTCCTCCAGCTCACATGGGCCAGGATGAGGGAACGAGAGACAGATCCCAGCCCTCCCCACAATCTATCACCCTAATGAGGTCGGTAACCTTGAAGAAGTTGTTTTATTGTTCTGACCTGCAATCCTTTTGTTCCTAAAAGGAAGCTAGAAATCATCTTCAATATTCCAATATAGTATTAAAATTATGTCATTCTGTGCATCTGAAGAAGCATGGAGAAAACTCATCATTTCACCCATTCCCCCAAATAAGATTCAATAATCAGGAAAGAGTGTCGATCTTGGCAGACTGAAAGACTAGCTTTGCAGAACCTCTCCTTTTTATGACAGTAACACATGGTGAGATCGCTAGGGTTGAACCACGGACCTGGTAGTGTTAAACATGATCACTGTAGATGACCTTCCATTTAAAATTCTACATACCTGTGTAATTTATTGTTGTTTGCAATTTCAACAGGGCAATATCATACCCACTTTCTGCCATTTTATACTCATCATGAATTATTATTTCTTGAACTCCAAAGAAAGGTGTATCCTCTTTTATTTTTGATTGATTTAAAGTGCTGCCATAGACACGCGAAATTTTAGACTACACTACCCTAAGGGGAAGACAGTAGAGAAAAAACTTCCTTTACCAAATAACTCCCAAACATTTGCATCTGAGATATTTTGCTATTTAACTGGCTATTATTAACTCTCTCTCTCTCCCTTTTTGTAAGTGGAAAGAAGTAATTTTATGTTAAGATTTTTCAGTCACACATTTCTCTTATCTAGAAGGTTCTAGGCTAGCATTTACTTTATATTAGAAATGCAAAACTGACTTCTCTTTCCACCCTTCAACATAAACACACACACACACACACACACACACAAATACCACAGAAAGAGCTCTGAGTTTTAGTCTCAACCCTGCCATTGACTAGTTGTAACCCTGGGGAACTCACTGGGACTTTGTAGTACCCAATTTCCCCATATGTAAAAGGTGAAGAAGATCATTGGCTCAAATGTATATTTGTGTTGTAAGGCGACTGTGCTGTATACTAATAAAACAAACAAAAGTACAAAGCCATTTCTGGAAACAGGTCATAAAATACTGTAGTGCAAAGAGGAAGTTTGGCCAAGTAAAATTCCCTGGAATACATCTCCTTTCACCACGGAGCTCTCACATTTGGCAAATACTGAAATTGACCTGAGTAGGGAATCCAATTTGAGGATGCATGATAAATTCTTTCTCTTGTGTCTGGAAACACACACACACACACACACACACACACACACACACACACACACTTAGAGAGAGAGAAAGCCAGAGAGAAGAAAAGTAAATTATCTTTGAGTTTAGTTCTGGGCACAAAATGTCCAGGACAATGCATAGGAGATGGTGTGCTCTTATGGGAAATAACAAAAGACTTCCCTGGGCGTGTGTGCACATTTAAATAGGAAAATGCAATAGCACACAAACAGTGATGTTTCTACATCTATTCGGATGCTGGTAGACCCTGAATAGCTCTTCCTTTCCACTATTTTTACTTTCACTGAAGATAGGAAATTAAGTTAGCAAATAGAATAATTTACATTTTTTAAAATGCACTAAAATACGAGTGATAGATTTAATGTATGTGTGAGCATGGTGAACAAGTAAAAACAGTAACAGTACTGACTCATTGAAACCATGAGCAGCTTTTAGTATCCACTGGTTTCTGATGATGGAGCCTCCTCCCAGGTGTCTCTGGTCAGGTGACGTGACTTGCACAGGTACCTGCCATGACCACTCACCATGAACAGACCCTGTTCCTCCAACAATTCCAGGCTTGACTTTGGTTTTACATGCTGCAGCAGAAAGATCCCAGTGAGCTTCCAAAATCTTCCTTTTCCATCAGTAGTTATGTTCCTTTAGGCATACAAGGAAGAAACCTTCCCTCCACTCGATAATTAACCATGGCATTGAAGAAACGTTACAATCAAGTTGGCAGAGAAAAACATGCACATAAACAATGAATAAGTCACATGCCCCCAAAGAATGGGTCATCCGGTACTATGAGGCAATCTTATCTTTCCTCAAATGATACCCCTGCTTATTCTTTTAAATTAATGGTTGTCAAGTGTGGTACCCAGATCAACATCACCTGGGAGTTTGTTAGAAATACAAATTCTTGAGCCCCAACTCAGACCAGTGAATCAGAAATTCTGGTGGAGGAAACCAGTACTCTGAGTTTGAACTAGCCCTGCTCAAGTTTAAGAACTGTTATTAAAAAAAGAAAATAGTTGAGCACTTCCCATTCGGTTTGAAGCCTGTGTCTAATTCCTGCCTATCTCCTTGCACTTGGGCTGACCTTTGCCCTGTCGTTCCTGTTCCTCCCACATCCGAAACCTTGGCTGCTTCCCTGTTTGTGAGCTGCTTCTGCTCTTTGGTCTTGTTGACAGTTTGGGGATCGCTGACGTAACACTTGGTACATTTCAAGGACTTTGATTCAGAGTTACCCCTTGTATTTCTTTCTGTCTTGGCTTTCCCCAGGCTGGATAATCTATTCTATTTCTACTTTCTAGGATGCAACGCACCACTCCTTGTCCCGGTTGGCATCTCGGGCAAATCTGCCCCAATAACCTGGATGGGACGGGAGTGAGGTCCTCACAGACATGGTTCTGCAGCAGTGCTCAGTGTACATAGGGATGGCCTGGTTATCTTTTAAAACGTAGATTCTTATTCTGTACCTAGTATTAGACTTTGTGTTAAGAAACAATTCTTTTGATGGCAACTGCTCTGTATCTTCAGAAAGTTTAGTTGTGGGATAGACCAATGACACTACGAGACATAGTAAACACCTCAGTTAGATCTTTTATATTAGGCTACTATTTCATCTAATAGAGTGCAGCAAAATGGAATTATCTAATGAAGCTTCACTTTATTCAGAAGGTGCATTAAAAAGACAGGGTTTTATTTTGCCTCATCTTTTATTTTCTGCATTGACTATCAATTACACCCGACATGTTCTGTAACCTTTAGAGGGCAGAGTCCATAAATTCAACGGAGATGAACATAATGAAGGAAGAAAGGTGAAGAATGGACTCTGCGACTTAAGGCATACTGCTGGTTCCTATTTTATAAACTATGATGTTGACATCACTAACAACAAAATTTGCTGTGTCCCTTTTAATGCTTGGTAAAACTAAGATAACAGAATTATTATAAATACTCCTTCTTGTCTTAGGTAAACTTATTGTGACAAAACAGAGAATGTATGACATATAACTTACTTAATTGGCTTTGTAAAGAAGCTGGAGCCATCAAAGCTTCCTAGCAAAGCCCCTGGATATTAATTAATAAAAGTCTAAAAACGTGCGGCTTTGCGCAAATCAATAAATGCTAAGGGTAAAACAGGGTGTGATGGTTAAGGGGGCATGTGTGTGGTGTAGTTTGTACCTCGTGGGGATTTCATCGCTTCAATCAGTGATTTTCAAACAGCTTACCACAAGAGGCACACTGGTGCGCGACGATAATTTCTTAAATGTGCAGTACTCGATTAGTTAGTCTGGGGCGCTGGCCTCTTTTCCCTCAGACTGTCAAATAAAAAAGTGACAACAGCCAACACAATAGCCATCTGTATGAATGAATAAAAATTATACCTATTCTTTTTTCAGATTAGCAAAAAACATATTTTTGGTGTGCCACAGAATTTTAGTAATGAGTTTATGTGTGTCATGAGAGGAAAATGGTTGAAAGTCGCGGGTTTAGATGGTTCTGTTTGCCTATAAACCATCCGTCCCCTGCTACTATTCTCTGAACTGGCCACTGGGCTACAAACACTGCTGACCTGGTTTTTATTCTAATTTTTGTGTCAGAGGTCTTGTTTAACCTAGACAGTCCTTTTATTTCCACCTTACCACACTCACTGTTACAAATTAGTAAGTTTTTACGGTAATTTCTGCCAGTACTGTATTTATAAGTGTTCAGAACCTGAAAGAAGGAAGACCCTGAAAAGGGATTTCTTAAATAGATTCATGATTTTTCAAACATATGGTGACTATTTATGTTTCCATTAAAGATACGGTAAAATTTCTCTCGTTGCAAAAGAAAAAAAGAAAAGCAGTTTATCCTCTATTATTTTATGTGAGAAAAATAAAGGCATTCACACACACACACACACACACACGAGATCAAGTAATAGCCAATAGAAAGAAAAGAAATGATCTGATTAACCAAGATGCTGGTGGATATTGCAAGTATAAAGGATAATAAGAAAGATAATTGAACTTGATAACAAAAATCAGACATAAACACGTTAGTTGATCCTCAGTGTCACCACAAAAGAGCAGTTGTATAAATGGGTAAAATCAAAACACATATTCAATTAATACTAGGCAATAAAGTTCAGTCAAGGCCCATTATTTACCTTTGAAATATGGTCAACCTGGGTGATAAAAGTGAAAATAACAAAAAAATTGTAAACTCGGGGGGTGTTATTTTTTACTAATTTTAATCCCTCTGTGGCTGTTATTGACTGTCTTAGTCATGATATATTAAGTATAGAATAGCTCCTTCAGATGCATTTTGTCAAGTGATGTTAAACTCACGGTTATCTATCTTACATAACCTTAATGTATATCCAGAGATGCCGTCTCTCCCAGGAAGTATTTTAGTTGAAGATCCATTTGAAGAAAATTTTAAGTAACATTTACCCCTGCAGGTTGGAAACAAAATGGTGTGAACAGGATACACCTCCTTTTCAAGAGGTGGGACGGGAGCAGCTGTGTAACCCTTCTTGCGTCTTACTTCCCTCCGTTGCGAGAATCTTGAGGTGGAGGGTAGGTAAAAAATTGGCAGCAGGTGCACGCATTCTGGCAGGCTTTGTGCCCGCTCACAGCAACAATGTTCAGTCCTTCTCTCAAGAAATCAGTGTCACCGTAAAATGAAAAATGGCAGAACACTGGAGAGCAAATCACGTGTCAGATAGGAGACACATCAATCTACTCGGGAAAAAGTGACCTCAACCGGAAGAAAGCGCTGGCATTGTTTACCTGGCACGCTGTGACTGCAGTTTTATAGGCTGAAGCCAGAGAGAGCTTTGTTCTTTTTAATGCATGTACTTGGTAATCTGCTTTTAGATGTTGTAAGGAGACAGAGATTTCTAACAGTAAATGAAAGGGAAATATAACTACATCATATAAAACATCTCAAAGAAAAACAACTTTTTTTACAGCACTAATGTAAGTCAGTTTGTGTTGGTGTTTGACAGCAAAAATTCCCCACTTTGAAAGTACTCTTCAGAAATCACTGAGTCCGACCCCAAGAACCATAGGTTGGAGACAAGTTTTCTAAACTGAAACTCCTGCCTTCGTCACAATGTTTTGAGCTTGTTCTATTGTCAGTGTTCCTCTTTGGAGTTGACATTTCACTGATATTTCCAGCTCTTTCTGTTACAGGTTCAATTATCTTAAACTAGGTATTGGACTAAGTTGTCTCTTGGGGGCCATCCTTATACTCTTCGTCAAGCCAGGGACCTCTCCCTTTGCCAAAGGCAGGACTCTCCCTAAGCTAAGGAAAACCAAGAATTCTTAGTAGCACTGGATTTGTGGTCAGTAGACGGTGAAGACAAAGGGAGAGGAGGGAGGAATTCTTCTGTGCAACCTTTATCTACCTTTACAGACATTTCGATTAAATTTGCAGTAGCTCAGTTTTTCAGGGTGGATTCTGATCAGCTGTTTTTAAAAGGTAACACTCTTACTCTTCACTCCTTACCTTTCAGATTCCTTTGGCCAATCGTGAGAAAAGAAGGTAAAAAACAAACAATTGGGATGGTGAGTACAAATGTTGAGACAGACAAAGGCATTTGGAACCATGGTGCTGTGCACACCATGGTCTGCAAACACTGCGTCTGGGAAAATGTCCCTAATACAAGCTGCACGACAGAAGAAACTGTGTTTAGCAAGTCAGCTCACCAACAGAATCTGTAAAATCTCAATCATGGAATTTGTAAATTGCATATAAAATAGTTTGTTGGGGGGCTTGGTGGTGAGGAAGAGATGAATAGGCAGAACACAGAGAAGTTTTAGGGCAGTAAAATTCTCTATTTGGTACTATCATGAGAGATAAACATCCTTATACATTTGTCCAAACCCACAGAACGTACAACCCCAACAGTGAATCGTAATGTAAAGTATGGACTTTGAGTGGTTATGATGTGTCAATGTAGGTTGATCAGCTGTAACAAATGTCCTACTCTGGTGAGGCATGTTAACCGTGGGGAGGCTGTGGGGATGTGGGGAGGCTGTGGGGATGTGGGGAGGCTGTGGGGATGTGGGCGTGGAGAGTAGAGAGGAAATCGCCATACCTTCCTCTCAATACTGCTGTGAACCTAGGATTACCCTAAGGAAGTAAAAATCTTAGTAATAATTTTAAAAGCATTTATGTCAAAATCTTTCAAAATTTTTTAATTAGGAAAACTGAAGTGATTCCAGATGCCAGGGGCCACTCAGAGAGTGTTACCTTTATCAACTCTTCCTCCTAACTTACTCTTTCAACTTGCTCACCCACTTTCCCCAGAAGTCCTTTGTTTTTATGTTACTTCACTTAATCCCTACTTTTGCATGGAAGCTAAAAGAATGCCATGGCTTTCTTATACTGTCACAAAGTTAGATGTGTAAATTCTTGTGTCAATTTTCTGACCTGGCCTCTCCTGGCTTCTTTTTATTTTATTTTTTTGAAGTTAGAAGCGGGGAGGCAGTCAGACAGACTCACACATGCACCTGACCGGGATCCACCCGGCATGTCCACCAGGGGGCAATGCTCTTCCCATCTGGGGCGTTGCTCCATTGCTGCCAGAGCCATTCTAGTGCCTGAAGCAAGCCCATGGAGCCATCCTCAGCACCCGGGCCAACTTTGCTCCAATGGAGCCTTGGTTGTGGGAGGGGACGAGAAAGAGAGGAAGGAGAGGGGGAAGGGTGGAGAAGCAGATGGGTGCTTCTCCTGTGTATCCTGGCTGGGAATCAAACCCTCAACTTCCACATGCCAAGCTGACGCTCTACTGCTGAGCCAACTGGCCAGGGCTCCTCGGCTTCTTAATTCCACAGATTGATCGATTCACTAATTAATGTATTTAAGTACCTCCATCACTCTAAGACAATAGTCATCTCAACTCTTGCTTCCTTTGATTTGAATTAATATGTTTAATAAAAAATTTTCATATAAAACTTTAAGCTGGGGAAAAGGTAAAAATGGATGATGAGTACTGATGTAATAAAATATGTCCTATGAGTTAAGTTTTAGTAAACTCTAATGGGAAGCCCTGGCCAGTTGGCTCAGCTGTAGAGTGTCGGCCTGGCATGTGGAAGTCCAGGGTTCGATTCTCAGCCAGGGCACACAGGAGAAGCGCCCGTCTGCTTCTACACCCTTCCCCCTCTCCTTCCTTTCTGTCTCTCTCTTCCCCTCACACAGTCAAGGCTCCACTGGAGCAAAGTTGGCCAGGGTACTGAGGATGGCTCCATGGCCTCCGCCCCAGGCACTAGAATGGCTCCAGTGGCAACGAAGCAATGCCCTAGATGGGCAGAACATTGCTCCCTAGTGTGCTTATCGGGCAGGTCCCAGTCTGTATTCCCGCCTCTCACTTTAGAAAAATACAAAAAAATAAAAATAAAAAAAATTATAAAAAACTCTAATGAGGATAAGGTATGGGACATTTATTCAGATATGCTAATTTTTACTCTACACAGAAAGAATTTCATTAGCATATTTTATTTCCAGATAGTAGAGTTTTCTTTTTAGCCATAAGAGCAACCCTGGTGTAACTATATGTATACATCTCATCTCAATAACTAGTATATATTAATGCTAATGAGACATCTTACCCCTTATTTGGTGTGGGCATTGCTTGAAACAATAGCCAGAAATTGCTCCTGTCATATTTACCCTTGGCAATGTTTTGGTAACACTGTCTTTCAGGATGCAAACAAACCTGTTTTGTCAAAAAAATATATTACTGGGTGGACGGATCATTTACAACAAAATGAATGGACCTTGATAACATTATACAGAGTGAAATAAGTAAATAAGAAAAAAAAACTGAGAACAGCATGATTCCATACATAGGTGGGACATAAAAGTGAGACTATGAGACATGGACAAGAGAGTGGTGGTTACGGGGTGGGGGGAGGGAGGAGGGTGGGATAGGAAGGAGGGGAGGGGCACAGGGAAAACCAAATAGAAGGTGACAGAGGACAATTTAACTTTGGGTGATGGGTATGCAACACAATTGAATGATAAGATAATCTGGAGATGTTTTCATTGTACATATGTACCCTGATTTATTGGTGTCACCCCATTAAAATTAATAAAAAAAATATTACTGGGTGGAAATTTATGTTTTAAATAATTGGTCTTAAAATTCAGCACACAGAAAGTCAAAGAGAAGGAAGTGAACTCCTCTCTCCTCTGCCAGAACAAACATTGTTTTAGCAAGACTGTGGGTTTGATTGCTTTCAGTTCAACGTCCCCACATTGAAAAGGTCACATATAATAATATAACTTCCTGACAGGAAATGGGCGTGGGAAAACTATAGCCTGTAGGTCAAATGAGGTCCTTGGCCTGTTTTTGTGTAGCCCATGAGCTAAGAATGGTTTTCATATTTTAACAGTTACATTTTAAATGGCTATATAAGTGCTTATATCATATCCATAATTTTGTCTCTGGACTCATAAAGCCTAAAATATTTCTTCTCTGCCTTGTCAAAAAAAAGAAAGAAAGAAAAAGTAAAAGATTGGCAATTCCTGTTGCAGAATCTAAAATAGTTAATTTTAAAACTTGAGGGTGCTGCCTGATCAGGCGGTGGCGCAGTGGATAGAGCGTCAGACTGGGATGCGGAAGACCCAAGTTCGAGACCCCGACCTCGCCAGCTTGAGTGCGGGCCCATCTGGCTTGAGCAAAAGCTCGCCAGCTTGGACCCAAGGTTGCTGGCTCCAGCAAGGGGTTGCTTGGTCTGCTGAAGGCCCATAGTCAAAACGGCAACGAAAAAGTAATGATTGATGCTTCTCACCTCTCTCTGTTCCTGTCTGTCCCTATCTATCCCTCTCTCTGACTCTCTCTCTGTCCCTGTAAAAAAAAAAACAAAAGAAAAAAACTTGAGGGTGCTATGTAAATATGTATGAATGCAGCAATAATACACAAAAGTATTGATAATTTGGCAGAATATCTTTACTATTAAATTTTCAAGTTCAATATGGAAACAAAAGTGTTGGGTAGAATGTTCTAAGATTTTAAAAATATGACTATAGAGACAAAACCACCAAATGCAATTTGTGAATCTTGATAAGATTTTGGTTAATAGCTATAAATTATCTTTGGGAGACAATTCAGAAGATGTAACGGGCTTCCTTTAAAATTTTTATGTATTTCATGTAGGACACTGCATGTTAAAACATTTAAGGGTAAAGTTTTATGATGTTTTCAAATTATTTCAAATCATTAAACATATACACAATGTAGATAAGTAAGACGTAAATATCAAAAAGTCTTGGTAGTGACAGGAAATCATTGTATTCTTTCATTATCTTTATAAACTTGAATTTTTTCTAATGAAATTGTTGAGGCAAAAGTCTCAGTTTAAATAATATCAAATATCAATAATCAATCGAAAAGCAATGGGCAAAATGACAAAGAGGTATAAAGGTAAAGAAAATTAAGAAAATATACCATTAATATCAAGACCACAAGTGTGGCATATGCTTCCATTATTAATGTAAGAAACACATCACAGAGGCGGATCTAATGGTGGGCACACCGGGCACGCGCCCTGGGTCCCAACTTCTGAAGGGCCCCGCAAAATCCCAACTTGACACTTTTTTCTAATGTAAGGGACCCAATATTTCCTTCCGTGCCCGGGACCTCAACTGACAAACTTAATCCGCCTCTGACAAACCACATTAGTGTTCATAGGAACTGTGGCTTTGTCAGAACGTAAATCACAGATTTACAACAAAAACACTAGTTTGCAGCTATCTCCAGATGCCATCGTTACTCATGACGAGTTTGGTGGCAGTTAGTAGCCTGCAGTTTTAGACCTACCACTAATCTTGCTACAAAATGTGTTCCTAAGCAACACCGCTATGTTTCCATCACTTTTTATTTTCTTTTTTACATTTTAACTAGCTATATTTTAGCTTGATTGATCTCCTTGGTAATCCTATGTATTTTTCTTCCTGCCTTTAAACAGTATTCTTAGAATGGAGCCCCAAATATTCACTAGAATCCCTAGACTGACAAAGGGCTCAGTGGAGAAGAAAGTCAAGGACTCCTGGCCCAGACTTGCCTCAGAAATTCACCAGATATACACTGTAAATTACCCAATTATAACCGCTATATATAGCAGGATTTTCTACAAAACAGACAGCTATCCCGAGATTGACCAGGGCGGGTCACGGAAGCCTGCCTCCTCTCCCCAAGCTCTGCGCTGCTTCCTTGCGTGGCAGCCTCCCATTAATGGAGTCTGTTTGCACCTTGAAATATTCTGGTTGACAGTGGAAATCCCAGCTCTCCGTGCAAAACAAACATGTAACATTAAAATGTTATTTTTAAAGAAGCTTAATAAATGTTTGGTAAATTAAATACAGTTTATGTGTTTAATATAGATGCTGAATTTCTTAGAATTTACCTCCTACGAATTAGATGTTTTAATTTTACAAAGCAGATTGAGTTTCAAAGTCCAAATACGGCTTTTTAGGGCCAAGAAAAACTGATTAATCTGTGTTTTGAAGAACTAGCAGGGGCTTGTTTTTGTATATTGGTGTGTATTTCAGACTTCTTGCTAATATAATTCATTGGCTCAAATAATTAATGTTTTGGTTATTTTGGATTTTTCTAGGTACACAATCAAATCATCTGTAAACAATGAGAGTTTATTTTCTTCTAGTTCTTTACTTTTATTTCTTTTTCATTTCTTATTTCCCTGACTAGAATCTCCATGATAATGTTTCATGGAAGTCCTGGTGGAATTCTTTGCATCAATTTCTAGAGAAAATTATCAATATTTCACTATTAAGTATTAGATTTCCTGAACATTTTTGGTTTGGATTTTTGTTTGTCTGTTTGTCTTAAGATACTTTTTAGCAAATGAGGGAAGTTTCTTTTCATGTCAGTTTGCTAAGAGTTTTTATCATGAATGAAATTGTATCAAAAATTTTTTTGCAAGTATTCATTTTCGAACTATGTATTTTTTAATTGAAGTAACACATACATTTCCAGAACTTTCTCATCTGCCCCAGCTGAAAGTCTCTATCCATGAAACATTAACTCCTTGTCCCTTCTACCCTGAAACCCTGGTAACCACCCTTCTACTTTCCGTCTCGGATCACACTTCTCTTCATATCTTATATAAGTGGCATCATACAATATTCGTACCTTTGTGACGAGATGATTTTACTTAGCATATCTTCAAAGTTTGTCTATGTTGTAGCATGTGTCAGAATTTCCTTCTTTTCTAAGGCTACATAATATTTCATTGCGTGTATCCTCATTTTGTTTTATCCGTTCATTCATTGATGGACACTTGTGCGATTTCCCCCTTTTGGCGATCATGAAAGAAGCTGCTATGAATGGAACGCATCTATTTGACGTCCTGCTTTCGCTTCCTTGGGTGTATACCCGGAAGTGGTGCCTCCGTTGATTTGTGAATGCAAACTAATGTTTTATTCCTGGAATGAACACAATTTTTGGCCATATAATCATTTTTTTTTAACATACTGTTGGGTTAGATAAAAATATAGAGATAGAGATAAATACCTATTATTTAATAACTCTTTCACCTCACTGTCCTTCCTTCTTTGAAAGCCCCTGGAGCCTGAGAGGAAGATAAATAAAACAATTTTATTTCCTTCCTTCTCTGGAGCGGATGGTGTGAGATTCTCCCACATGAGGAGGGACTGTGGTGTGATTTCTGTCTCTGGGCTTATGCCCTCTTGTTTTCTAATCTACAGGTCAGGAAACAAGCTATTCTCATTCTATACTTAAGGTAAATCTCTACTTACCACAAGAAACTAAAGCAAATAAAATGAAATATACCATTAGGTGTACTGAAATCACCCTGCAAAAAGAAAAATGTGCATGGTTTTAGAAGATAAGAATGTGAATTTCTCATTAGTTTGCTGACATCGGGTTTACATAAAAGAGAGAGGAAGAGGAGTACTTAATTCAGTAGTGTTTACAGGGTTCCTATCGTAACGGTAAATTGTATCTTCCCCAAATCCTAGGACATTCCTCAGCAGGGCTGGGTTCAGTGCTCAACACTTACACAGTTCTGAAGGACCCAGTCCTGCCAGGGCGGGGTTCTCTCCCCTCCGCCCATCCCTTCCTCTCCCCCAGCTCACTATTCATCTGCAATTCTCATTGTCCGCACCTGAGCCCTTTCCCCACCCCAATTTTCCCACTTTTGTCTTCTAATTTATTTCCTTTTCCATCTTTAAAGACTCTCACTATAGCCTGACCAGGCAGTGGCGCAGTGGATAGAACACAGAAGGGCCCAGGTTTGAGACCTCGAGGTTGCCAGCTTTAGCGTGGGCCCATCTGGTTTGAGCAAGAGCTCGCTAGTTTGGACCCAAGGTCACTGCGTCGAGCACCCCCAGGGTTACTCGGTCAGCTGAAGGCCCGCGGTCAAGGCACATGTGAGAAAGCAATCAATGAACAACTAAGGTGTCAAAGGAAAAACTGATGATGGATGCTTCTCATCTCTCTCCATTCCTGTCTGTCTGTCCCTATCTATCCCTCTCTCTGACTCTCTGTCTCTGTAAAAAAAAAAAAAAGGACCCTCATTATAGCTATCAAAGTAGATGATTTTCTACTTATGTCTTCTACTTTTAAAATTCTGTTGCAAATAGATTACTAGGTTTTCTGGTCACCAATAAATGAACTTATCCCCAAGAAGCACTGAACTATGAAAACCTATCAGTGAGATAATCAAGACTTCTGATTTTTTAATATTGTGCTTGAATATCTTACTTTTCTAGAATACTTTCTTTTAATTAATTGTAATGGGGTGACATTGATAAATCAGGGTACATATGTTCAGAGAAAACATCTCCAGGTAATTTGACATTTGATTATATTGCATACCCATCACCCAAAGTCAAATTGTCCTCCCTCACCTTCCATCTGGTTTTATTTGTGCCCCTCCCCTCCCCCTATCCTCTCCCTTGCCTCACCCCCGCCCCCCTCCCCGGGTAGCCAGCACACTGTTGTCCATGTCTCTGAGTCTCATTTTTATGTCCCATCTATGTATGGAATCATATAGTCCTTAGTTCTTCTGCTTTACTTACTGAGTGAAGTAAGTAAATCAGAAGTAAGTAAATTAGAATACTTTTTATTGAGTACTATTACTTTTCTTTCATTTTGCATCTTCTCTCAAATTGCTTATAGATATTAACTAAAAACCTCTAAAATGTTAAATTAGATAAATTTTAAAAATCAATCATCTTTTATTGCAAAAAATTTTAAACCCCTGTGGTAGAAAAAGGCACTTCAAGGAATAATTGCTTGAAACAAATCATAAATAATCATTTTTGAAGCCATACCTTAAAAAACTTTGATGAAATTCCTAATAAAAGGCTGTTTCGTCCTCCTAAATGGTCTTTGTCCTCCTCTAAATGAACGTGTACAGGTAATGTTCACTTAACTTTAATGTTACTTTTATTGGTCCCCAATGCTATGTAATACTGTCTCTTTGCACAGCATGTCCATGAAAGCCCTTAAAATCTATGCATATCGAAACTGTACCTTGGTAGAGTTGTTTGATTTTTTAATACATTACTCTTTTTCTTATTTAGCAATGTATTCAAACAAATGGCATGCAGAGCCAGCTACAGAACTTGAATTTGCCCGTGTTCTTTAGCAGCTGGGCAAATTCATATTTAGTATACCTGCTAGCCAAATATCAACTGTTAATCATTAATTCAAGGCAAACTCGAGTCTCCCAGTCTAAAAAGAAAACAAGGAAGTCTGCGGATGAAACTTCAGCTGTTGGGGGCTGAGGTGAGGTGCCCTGCTCTTCCGGTTTCAGTTTTCCTCTATAGAATGTCACTTCCTCAGAGGTCTCTATGCAGGTATGGCTAGCTCTGAGGGGCCAGGCTCTCTCTCTCCCCCCCCCCCCCCACTTGCAAACACTAAAAACCTAAATTAAATTAGAAAAAGAAAGATGGGGTTTTCATAGCTCTCTTTAGATCTCGGCTCACTAAACCACAAATGGAGATCTAAGGAATGGTGTGGCTAGCTGTAGCAAGATAAGCAATCAGAAAGACAACAGGTCAATTTCTTTTGTCTTGAAGAGCACCTCCTAGTGGTTGACTTTTGCAGTTCATGGAGAGGATAGCTTGTGAACTATGTGCACTGCTCACAAAAATTAGGGGATTTTTATTGCTTCATATTCATTTTGAAATATCCCCTAATTATGCTCACAAAAATTACGGGAGGCCTAATCTGGTGGCGCAGTGGATAAAGCTTCGACCTGGAACACTGAGGGCGTGGGTTCAAAACCCTGGGCTTGCCTGGTCAAGGCACATGTGGGAGTTGATGCTTCCTGCTCCTCCCCCATTCTCTCTCTCTCTTTCTCTAAAAATTAATTAATAAAAAAAGTCTTAAGAATTAAAAAAAGTCTGACCTGTGGTGGCGCAGTGGATAAAGCATTGACCTCTAATGCTGAGGTCACTGGTTCGAAACCCTGGGTTTGCCTGGTCAAGACACATATGAGAGTTGATACTTCCTGCTCTTCCCCTCTTTTTCGCTCTCTCTTTCTCTCTCTCCTCTCTCTCTAAAAATGAATAAATAAAAAACTTAAAAAAAATTACCTTGACCAGGCGGTGACGCAGTGGATAGAGCATCGGACTGGAATGCAGAAGACCCAGGTTCGATACCCGAGGTCGCCAGCTTGAGCGCGAGCCCATCTGGCTTGAGCAAAAGCTCGTCAGCTTGGACCCAAGGTCGCTGGCTCCAGCAGGCAGTGGCTTGGTCTGCTGAAGGCCAGTGGTCAAGGCACATGTGAGAAAGCAATCAATGAACAACTAAGGTGTTGCAATGAAAAACTGATGATTGATGCTTCTCACCTCTCTCTGTTCCTGTCTGTCTGTCCCTATCTATCCCTCTCTCTGACTCTCTCTCTGTCCCTGTATATAAAAAAAAGTTTAAAAAATAATTTTAAAAAAATTAAGTGATATTTTATTGCTTCATATTCATTTTGAAATATCCCGTAATTTCTGTGAGCAGTATATTTGTCTAGGTTTTATCTAATTAAGAACCTTCCCAGGACCTTGAAAAAGGTCTAAAATCTCTTTGGACAGCATGCTGAGGCATGCTGTCTGCTACCTGGTCTATTCATTGGTTTACTAGTCATGTGACTCGAGCAGAAACCAGTCTCCATCAGTGTAAATCTCTGGGTCCTGGGCCAAGCTGTTTTCTCTGTCTGGGCTTCAGGAACCTCCTCTCTAGCATTACACATGCACTAACCCTAAGGATTCCTAGGTGTCCCTGGCAAGCTAAAAGCAATAAAATTTTAAAACTGTTTAAATTTGTTTAAGTACAGAGGTGTGTTGTAGAATTGGGCACCTGAAACCCAATGGCTCTGTATAATTATGTTAACCAGTGTTATCTCAATAAAATTTAATTATAAATAAATCAATACATTTTTGAGAAAGAATTTTTTATTGTTCAGAGAAGACTTCTAATTTTCCATAGAAAAACAAAACATATTTTAAAAAGTATTCTGAAAAAGCTGGGGAGAAATGAAATGACAAGTTTTCCCCTGTTTGCAATCTTGCAGAAGGTACAGGTAGCAGAGACAACAGTGTACTTTGTTCGGGGACAATGGGCTTAAATATGAGTGTGAGCTTCTGAAAAGGTCATCAGTTTATTTTGAGCATTTCAATATTTGGAAACAAAGAGATGCAATCTCATTTTATTTTGCTCATAATAATCAAAATAATCATAATGGTTTTGGAAGGCATGAAATACCCAATCCCTGGTGGCCAAATGCTTACGTAGAAAGATGACAGATGATTAGAACCACTAGACAGAGCTTTCAAAACTCTGACACCAAGGGAAGAATGGGGAGGGGGGGAGAACTTCCTGAAGGTGACAGTGAGACAATAGTTAATCAAGTAAATTTGAAGCTCAGCCCCATATAAACTCACTTGACACATTTTGAGAAGAAAAGCCAGCCTATTGTTCCATTGGGCAGAAAGTAAAGGGGAATTCGAACTTAGAAGTGGTCTTCGTGCAAAATGCCAACAAGCTTATTGGGACATTCTCTCTGGCAGGCAGCTAGTCAGATATATTTATTTTATCTGTTGTCAAGGTTTTATGGCCCTTTGGGACACAAAGAGTCCTTGGTTGCTTTCTAGAGTTTCCAATTTAAAATTAAGCACATGCCAGTGTCACAACAAGCACTTGTTTATGATGCTCTGCTTTTCACGAAGCCCAACATGAAATGGCAAATTTACGCCAAGACAGGTTTTCACAGAAAACTGATATGTGAAATTATATAAGGTCTTCATACCCCTGTATTGTTAGCCATGAAACCTTACCTCTGCCCTAATGGCCCAATGAAAAGACTATAATGATAACTCTTCAACCCTATTGAAAGACACAAAAGGACTCTAGTTAGAGAGATACTTCATTGGGAAACCACATGGTATTTCCCTAAATTAGGTTTAGCTAGTTAGTGAAATCTCTACACCCTTTAACATAATACAAGGATTCCAAAAATACTTTTCTCTATTCAAGTAAAATTGGCATAAGAGTCTCTACTGCATAGGAATTCTTTGAGATTAAATAACCTTCCTTCCAAACTGACTGTAAGTATTCTGAAAACTTTCAACTAATGCCATTGCAGTTTAGAATTCTGATGTTGATTACTTTTATCTAAATGTAAAAGTCCCTCCCACCCCCCCCCCACACACACACAACCTGAGAAATAAAATGCTCTTGAAATCTAATAAAAATGAGGAATTACTAGACAAAGTCACAGAAAGAATCCAGAATTTAGTCTACAGGGACCCAAGTGAAAGTCAGGATTATTGGTGACGGAAAACCGTCTGCCTGGCACAGGGAACAGCACAGCAGCGTACTGTTGGCAGAGACCCCTCTCTGTCCCAGCACAGTCAGCTTTGTCTTGGAGCTTCTTCTCTGTCATCAAGACCTGCTTTGAAAAAGGGCACAGCCTCCCACATCCTACAACTTCCTTCTTGCTGTACCTGCAACGTCCCCTGTTTATTGTAAGGTTTTAGTCCTGACCTTCGAGCAGGGTTTCTTAATCATGTCATTACTACTGATATTTGGGCCAGATAACTCTGTGAGGCAATGTCCATGCATTCTAGAATGTTTAGCAACAACCCTGGCCTTCACCCACCAGATGTTGGCAGTGCCCCCTCGCCTAGGTATGCCAACCCCAAATGGCTCTAGACAGTGCCAAATGTCACCTGGGTAGGGCTGGGGAGCAAAACCGTCTCTGATTGAGAAACATCGCCTTAGACAATAAGGGAAGTAACAAACTAACAAACGGTGATTACAAATTCCCTTGCCATCTTTTATTCCTCTCATAGTATGAGGCAATGTGACATGGGCCATCATCTGGGACAAGAAGGTCAACCTTTAAGTCCTGGTTCTGTACTTGCCATGACCTTGAGTGAGTCTTCCAGCCTCTGTTGCCTCATCTTTAGAAATAAAGCTCTGTTCATTCATTCGGTATTGACACGCAATGCTAAAGAGGGTCTCCTATAAAGTTGTTCACAGTTTGGTGGGCAGATAGAGACAAACAGTAATTAAGATAAAAGATGTAAATGCAAATTAGAGGTTTCCCACACCTTGGCGAGAAAGGAGACAGAAGTCAGAGCTCTGCGCTAGCCTCGTGTCAAATGTGTGCATGTGATGTCTATTGCACAGGTGTGTGCTGTTGTTTCAGGCCAAGAGCTGTGCCAGGCATGGTGTTCACCACCTGCCCCTGAATGGCACTGCCCAATGCCTTGCCTCCTACCTCAGTCTTCCTCATGAGGGTGAAGTCATCCCGATTTCTTACTTTCTTAGCCTCTCCCCCACTTCTCAGTGCCACAGGCTCTGATGTGCAGAGGGCTCTTCCGCCCACCCCTGTCCATGAATGCGGTGTGAGTAATAAAGAGATCACTCCAGCCTGACCGGGCAGTGGTGCAGTGAATAGGGCATCAGACTGGTATGTGGAGGACCCAGGTTCGAGACCCCGAGGTTGCCAGCTTAAGCGCGGGCTCATCTGGTTTGAGCAAAGCTCACTAGCTTGGACCCAAGGTTGCTGGCTCCAGCAAGGGGTCACTCAGTCTGCTGTGGCCCCCCATTCAAGGCACATATGAGAAAGCAATCAATGAACAACTAAGGAACCACAACAAAGAGTTGATGTTTCTCGTCTCTCTCCCTTCCTGTCTGTCTGTCCCTATCTGTCCCTCTCTCTGACTCTCTTTGCCACACACAAAAAATAAATAAATAATAAATGAAAAGAGACCACTCCAATACCACTGGCTTCGACTAGCAACTTTAAAATGATCATTCCTACCCCAGGAGAGGTCCACATTTCAAAACTCTCTCAATTCTGTCCAAAGAACGTCATGCCTTGACCAACAAAGGCCCAATGGTTACCTTGCATGCACTGTTAAAACACCCTGTAGAATTATCGACATGAAAAGTGCTGATAAAAGAGTCATTTCAAACTATTTTTTTTCCCTGCTTAAACGTAAAACACCAACACTGAACGAAGATCGATACATTTATTGCATGCCAATGTAAAAGATGAGGTTGTGTTTGTTTTTAGTCATTCCACGGAATCCAGCCAGACTCGAGGAAATCCAGAGATGTTACTCCTGAAGGGAATTTAACTCTCTGGTCCCCTACTGTATGGCTTGTGAAGAACCCGGACCTCGTGGGTTTTCCCAGGCCCCTCCGTCTTTAGCCCTTCCGATTACCAGTCTCTTTTAGAGACTTTCCTATTGTTCTACTTAATTTACACAATATTTTGTCAATGGTCCCTTCTGTGTAAATGTCATATCAGTTTGACTGCACGAAGCCCAGCTACCTGAGATCAGTGTGGCCGTCACTGGCAAGTGTGGAGTTTGTGCCCCATACGGGTTAATGTCATTCACTCCAGAGCTACTTTCTATTACCATGAAGTCACAAGACTGAGCTCTATGAGAATTTTTATACCTAACAATGTGTCCTGAATTACTATTACAGATTCCCATCTCCACTGAGCCCACAGCCATGCAGATCTGATCCTCACAGAGGCCGTGCAATGAGCCTGGTGCCGGAGCTATGTGCAGACACAGCAGCCCACAGCCACGCCTGCACAGCCAGCCTGGAGCCCTGAGGCCATGCCAGCCTAACAGAAGTAGGACAAAGAGAAGGTGCTCCATCCTTCTCCCAAGATCGGATAGCTCATCTCTTTCTTAGAGACATGAAAGTTACAGGTTTCTTTCCTTCCACTTGGCAAGAAAGCCCCCAAGCTGACCGTCTCTTCACCCAGTAAGGTGGGCAGTGGTAAAGTAATGGCCACGTGGGTGAAGCGCAGAGAAGAAATCATTCTCTGTGAGATGTGCTGAGTCCCAGATGAGAACGGTCCCAGGCACTATGCTAGACTCTCGAGTCCCTTTTCTTCTGTTTTGTTTCACAATCAAAAAAATAAATCACTCTTTAACATGATGTTTTGCCATTTTATTTTACAACAAACAATCATGGCAATGATCGGTGATTACCTCCCATTATTAGTGCTATTACCAAATGCTGAAAGCATGCCTCTGTAAGACATCATCCTTACCAACTTGGTGTGCATTGTCTCTCTTTATTCTTATAATAAGGACACAAGGTAGATGCCACGTTTCTGCCCAAGAGAACCCCGAGGCTCAGTGTTTGAGTTGAACCCACATTGCCAAACTTTTGCTACACACTGGGCTCTTCCCCACGTCTGTGGGGCTTCCTCACACTGGCGGCTTCCTCTGAGAGTGTCCATCACCTTCCTGTGTTTTCTCTAAAATCCAGTCCACGTACTCAGCCACTTTGGTGTAGACACCTGGTTGTTCTCTGCGGCCACAGCCTTCACCCCAGCTGGTGATGCCCACCAAATGCCACATTCCATTATGTTTGCAAACTAAAGGACCACCTGAATCTCCCTGTGTCACGGTGGGTAGAAAAATGAAATTATAGAAGGTTATGACAAGTGTGCCATTGACATTTTGTAGTCACACCACACACGTCTAGTTTCTTATATAAACCCTCAGGTATCTGATATGCCCCATTAGCTGTTGAATGTGGTGAAAAGTATTTAATTCAATAATGTATTGCCCAACAAAGAAATTTTGACATCATTTCACTGTAAAATAAGTCTAGTATTTTCATATTTTAGTACAATTACTGGATATACCATTGTCCTCCCCTAAATACTGAATGTCCCTGCACAGATTGTGACATGTTATATAAGACACACATATATAATTTCAATACTTTTAGAGTTTACATATAAAATCATCAAATTATTTGCTCAAAATATTTTTTAAAACCATAACAAAATATGTTATTAGAAAATATAGTTCAAAGTGAATTTTCTCACTGTTTTTTTTATAACTGAATGCATTACCTTACAAGCATCTTTTCCCCCTTCCTTCAAGCCAGCACAGATCATCTGTTTGGTTATTTCATAATCTCTATATTTTCTCTGGCATTCTTCATTCGGTACCAAAGGAATATTTGCCTTTTGTAGAATATTTTGAATTTCACCTATGAAGTAACCAATACATAACTTCAGAAGGAGGAAATACAATAAACAAACAAACAAACAAAGACTAAAGTCTTAAAGCAAATCAGAATGATGACCTTTGCATTTCGGGCATTCCTGAGGATATAAATGGTAAAGGAGAGAAGTGAGAGTCACACACACACACACACACACACAGACACAGAAGGGGATGGGGCTACACCTTGCATTGGTCTCTGATGCTATGTTTGGACAACACTTGTCTGACTAGAGACTTTGCTTCCATAGTTTCTGCCATTCTCTCATCTCAACAGAAGTTCCTCAGATATTCCCTCTTGTTGCCTATGAGCCAAAAGACTAAGAGGTCTTACCTCTTGTTTTTGTTTTATATATTAAAAATAATAATTTTAAAATATATGGCATTTTGAAAATAACGCACACCAAATCTCTAACAGTAGAGAAGTATTTTGTTCTTCAAGCAAATGCAAGCGAGCATTTTTCATGAAGAACAGTTTATTTACAAATAATTTCCACCAGTGTCCAGTTAAAGTTGTTCTTAAATCTTCCTGTCTCAACTAGTCAAAGATTTGAAAATTTTGAATTAGTTGAATAAAGAACTAAACTAGAAAAGATGAAGAGAGCTTGGCAAGCTATCCTTTTTTATTTAGAAAAATATGATGTGAATATTATTCCTTATTGTGTCTATCAAGAACATAATTTTAGAAAGAAAGAACTGTTGGTTTCCTGAAATTTTCAAAAGCAATTAACATATTCCAAGTATCCATAGACAGGGGTTCTTAACCTAGGGTCTATAGAAAGAATTCACACCGTCTATAAACTTGGGTAGGAAAAAAATAGCTCTTTATTTTTACCAACCTCCAACTGAAGTCTAACACTCTCTTTAATTATGAATGTAGCCAACAATTTCAGGAGTATTAGCCATACCAATGACTTTTCCATCAATATAAATTATAGGTATGTTCCTTTCGCATTACAGTGGCAGATTTTGCAATGATCATTTGTGCTCATCACAATTTCAAAGAACAAGTTGCTATTTGCTCTATTAATGAAGAAGTACAGGTATTCCTATGTCACATCTTTTAAAAATAATTTTATAACTGTCTTGTAATTTTATTGGTTGCTTTTGTAATTCTATGTGGGTTTCTTTTTTTGAGCATTTGAAAATATTGTTCAAGAAATGATCCATGGGCTTTCTCAGATTGCAGGAGAGATGTTTTTTAAAAAATAAAAAGATTAAAAGCCCGTCATTAAGAGAGATGGTGTGCTTGACTATATTCCGGGTCATCAATATCAAGGGGAAACAGTGTCATTGGGAGAGGGGAACATCTTTTTTTAATATTTTACTTATTCATTTTAGAGAGGGGAGAGAGGAGGAGGAGGAAGAAGAGGAGGAGGAGGAGGAGGAGGAGGAGGAGGAGGAGGAAGAGGAGAGAGAGAAGGAGGAGCAGGAAGCATCAACTCCCATATGTGCCTTGACCAGGCAAGCCCAGGGCCTTGAACTGGCGACCTCAGCGTTCTATCCACTACACCCCCACAGGTCAGACAGAACATTATTAGCACTAAGAACAGGATGGGCTTGAGTGGGCTTGTTATCCCTCTGTGGGACCAATCCTTTATGTGAAGTCAAACAAATGATCTTTATTATAGAGTAAGGGACTCAAAAGTTTAGCTCATTAATTCTTCCAGGCCCAGGCAAAAATACATTTTCTCAAGAGCCACTGAGCAAATATTTGAGAACCAATCAATTGGAAAGATCATGAATTTAGATATAATTTTAGACAGAGGCCGACTGAACTGATCCACGCCAGGGGCTTAACATACAAGACTTGCTTTAGGAACATTTGAAGTGTCTGTCATACTGTACCTCTTTCCTTTGTGAAGCCCCATCCAGTTATCCAACAGTTAGTATAAATTGTATTTGTATCATCTTTGGAAGGGAGGCATATTGGTTTTTGGAATTCTGAAAGGTAATTTTTAAATTAGAATTTGGTTCAAGTTATAGATGTTGATTTTAAAAACATACACTCCCTTTTCTTATTCTCTTACTTCAGAGTAGTACTAAGAAAAATGATGCTTTTGCTTCCTACTCAATGTCTAAGGTCAATGATTCCAGAAAATCTTTCACCATCAGAGTCATTTTCACATAACATTTTTGGTGTTAAATTTTCTGGATTAAATTTAAAAACTCCGGACCCAGATTGACAGTCACAAACACTTAGAAGTTCTGTCTCTTATTCTATATATGATACTTTTAATGGTCCGAGAGTGTTTAACTCTGTTTTAGGCACCATTTTAAGTGCTTTAACTTATTAACTGATTTATTTATTACAACAACCCAATGGGGTGATTATCATGGTCATTTTACAAATGAGGAAATTTTAGGCACTAAGAAATTAAAGCAACTTGCCCAAGATCACAGAATCTTAATGGACACAGCGTGCGGCATTCGGCAACTGTGGGGCATGGTATCCGCAAGGCAGCGCCTCCAGCCACCATGTTGCTGTCTTCCCAGACCTTCCTTCGACATCAGTCTCTCCTCTGCTCACATTACACCTGGAAATTAATATCTGATCCCACTAGGCCGTGTATGGTCTCAATATCCTCAAGCTCAAAGCAACGATAATTCTTCTCCAGTTGCTAAAGGAAGCCATGCTTGCCAGATGGCAAAGGCACTTCTATTTTATGTCTGTTATTTCAATAACGTGTAAGCAGTTGTGATCCCTACCTGAAAGAACTAATGAACCTGTCTTGTCCTGTGTAGCGGAGATTTTTATGTCAAGTCACAGCTCTCGTCCTCCCCCCCCCCCACAATCCCAAACACGAAGGCAAGCTCTGCGAGTTCCGCTCTCTCAAACTGATGCGAACACTTAAACCAATGCCCTTCGCCTGGACAGCTTCTCGCACGTGCTACATACCAGTATAATTCAAAGGAGTCTCCAGCCTTAGTAAGGCGATATCGTGAGTATTTTCTGAGATATTATACTTTTGGTGAATGATAATCTCTTTTACTTGTGAGAAAGGTGTTTCCTTGGTTATCTCTGACAAATTGAAAACACCACCATAAATCCGCCAAACATCTGAAAAGAAGAGCCTAGAATAGAGAAATAAATATCTATTTGAAACCAGAAAAACTGGTCTTGGATATTGGTCTTTTTTCCCTTCGCTTTTACCTTTAACAAAAAAGAAAACAAAAGACAAGAAAGAGAAGAACACCTGGGGAAAGAATACCACACAGAATATATTTTTACTTACCTAATCTTGCCGCCTGGCTCTCATTACCACCCACAGCAGCAGCCCTGGACCTCTGAAGACTGAGTTAGTGACATTGAACACATGCATCTATGTAACGACTTCATGTTTGCTGAAAGCGCAAATACAAATACGCTGCTGCCCCATTCTGCGAGAGACGGGTCAGGAGAGACTAGCCGTTTACACGGGACTATCATCCTCAGTTCACCAACGCCCAAAACAGCTCTCTTATGAAATTCAGAATGGTGAGGGAGTCAGACTGACTTTACACAAGCACCTTAAAGGGACCAAGAAGGGGGAACTTCAGTGCCACTTAAAACCTCACTATCTATAGTATGAGAAGTGTGAAAATTTAAATTAACTCGTTACATATTAATATATACAAAGTATATCTAAAATTATTACTTAAAGCACTCTTGAATTGTGTAAAGATATGGAAATTTCTATTATCAAAGGAGTAGTGTAATTCATGTACAAAACTCTAGCTCTTACAAACAACACTGAGCCTTCAAGAATGAAAAATTTTAATGTAAATTGGTGCAGCCACTATGAAAAACACTATAGAGGTTCCTCAAAAACATAAAAATAAGACCATATAATTCAGCAATTACACTCCTGTATATATATCCAAAGAAAACAAGTCACCATCTTAAAGACATATCTGCATCCCCATGTTCATTGCAGCATTATTTACAATAGCCAAGATATGAAAATAACCTGTGTCCAACAACAGATGAATGGATAGAGAAAACGTGCTATATACAATGAAATATTATTCAGCTGTAAAAAAAAAGAAAAGAAAAAAAAGGAAATCTTGCCATTTGCAACAGCAAGAATGAAATTTGAGGGTATCACGCTAAGTAAATGAAATAAATCAGAATGAGAAAACAACTACTATATGATCTCACTTACATATGAAATCTAAAAAACCTGAACTCAGAGAAACAGTGAGCAGATTGGTGGTTGCCTAAGGGGTGAAGGTGGGGGGCAGGTAGGTTAAAGGGTACAAACTTTCAGTCATAGGATAAATAAACTCTGAGGATGTAGTGTACAGCATAGTGACTATACCATATTGGTTAACAATACCATATTATATACTTGAAAGTTGCTAGGAGAGTAAATATTAAAAGTTCTTACCACACACACACACACACACACACACACACACAGACACACACACAGATTGTAACTATGTGAGGTGGTGGATATATTAACTAACCTTATTGTGCTCACTTTGCAATATAGATATGTATCAAATCATCATGTACACCTTAAATTTATACAATATTCTATGTCAATTATATCTCAATAAAGCTGGGGGGAATGAAAATTCTTGGGCCCGAATTGGGATTTATTTAGTAAAAAAGGGGGTGGGGCGGACAACTATTTTCCTTCAAAGGGTCCTTCCTTCCAGGCCAACAGCCTTCCCCTGAGGACCATGGGCAGCAGAGGCGTACCGGGAGCCTCGGGCTGCTATGTGGCAAGTATGGAGGAACCCTGCCCTGTGCGACTTTGGCTCACAGTAACTTTCAGTCAGGGGGGAGGGGAGTTCAATAAAAACAAAAGTACTTTTAGAAAGCAATCAAGTGTCTTTATCTGGAGGCTGTTAGTATCTCTTTTGCTCATTCATACTCTGTTCATTTTTAGATTTATTTAATCATAACATTTTTTGAATAACTTTATGTTGTAGGTATAGTACTAAGCATTTGAAGTGCAGAACTTAATCTTTTGAACTAGATACTATTGTCATTCATAGTTTACAGACAAAATAAAAGTAAGAGAGAGTTACAAATTGCACAAGGTCACTCATACCTCTAACAAGTGGCAGAGCTGTGACTCAAGCCTCATTCTAACTGCAAAGTCTAAGTGTTTTTAAAAATTAAAATCCTGTTATGTATACTATTTGCCTGATAAAGTGAAAATGTTATATCGAATTATATTCCTTGAAATATATAGGGTAATAAACTATTGCATTTTTGTTTTCCTACTTTCTATTAATATTATTTAGTACATTTTTGAATCTATGCACCTGAAAAATCAATCTTCAAAGAAGCATTTGGGATATTTTTTAGTTATCCTTTTATGCACACCTCTGCAAACACTCCCCACTTTGGTCTGATGGGTCAGGTTGGTCAGTGCTCAGGAGCTACTTGTGTTCAACATTTTGAACACAATTTCTGCTTTAAAATATTTTTTATTAAATAAGAATAATTAAGAAACTGATGGGATGCCTGACCAGGCAGTAGTACAATGGATAGAGTGTTGGCCTGGGATGCTAAGACTCAGGTTCAAACCCCAAGGTCACGGTTTGAGCGTAGGCTCATCCTGCTTGAGCGCTGGGTCACTGGTTTAAGCGTGGGATCATAGACATGATCCTATGGTTGCTGGCTTAAGCAAGGGATCGTTGGCTTGGCTGGAGCCTCCCCGTCAAGGTACATATAAGAAAGCAATCACATAAGGTGCCAGAACTATGAGTTGATGCTTCTCATCTCTCTCCCTTCCTGTCTGTCTGTCCCTGTCTGTCCCTATCTCTCTCTCTTTCTGTCTCCTGCTAAAAAGAAAGAAAAGAAGAAACTGACTTGAGATATTGATTATGGATTCTTCAAAACAGAAAAGCAAGATAGGACAGGACCCTGGGTGTGCGGGCAGCCAAAACTTACCTGTCAAAGCAATGGGCAGCAGTGAGGACCCACCGGTCTCCAACAATGGACCCTCCACACACATGGCTCTGGTTTGTGAACTTCACTTGAAGGCTGACCTGCCAAGGCCACTCTCCCCGAGAAGAATTAGTTCCTCCGACAATGCGTGCATTTGATTTTGTTGTGCAGACTAAAAGGAGAATGTTGAAATTATCAGCTGGAATTAGAGGTGAATTAGAGTCCTCCTCAGCCAAGAAAGACAACAGACATGATTACACTACATCAGATTATGCAGACTTTGAAAGCGATGCAGACAGCCATTTACAGTTCTATGGGCAAGAGAAGCTCGCTCACCAGAGCCATCCCCACGTCTGCACAACCTCAAGGAATACCCAGAGCTCGCTTGCATCCCGTGTGTAATTCCAGTCGGGGAACCATCCGGAGATAACCGTAAGGAACACTTACACCTAGATAAAATGATCAATATAAAGAGTAAGCCTTCAAAGATAAGGAAATTTCCTGAAATTATCTTGCTGACTGTCTTTGAAAAATAAATTTTCACTAACTTGTCTCCCCGACAGTCTTCTGGGAGTAAGGAATACGTAAAAAACTGACAGCGAATCATCTTCGTACAAGTCTCTTGGCAACCACTGACTCCTTTAACAAAGCTCACATTCAATTCTTCCCCTCCAAAATCAACTCCTGCATAAATTTTTGAATGGCAGGGCTCTGTGGCAATTATAAACATAAGAAGATATAAAATGAAAACAGCAGCAAACCACACTTACATGAGTTTTTGGTACATTGAGGATTGTCCCATCACTATTACTTGTTAGATGATCATAGGGTTGGTCACATTTTATACATTATGATGGCATCACATTACCAGGCAAAGTTCGTTTGCAGGTTAGAAGGCTGTATCCAGACAAAGTGTTTTCCTGCAGAGTGGGGGGACTCGGGGTCCCACTTTTGGAAGTCTTAAGTAAACAAACATTTCTATGTTAAAAAAAGGCAAGAGAAAAAAAGACTGCATTAAAGGCAAAGGAAAAGCATTTAGTATAAAAACAAACTGCACTCCTGCAAATTTTATTCTTCTGAGAAATTCTCTTCCAAGTAATTCAGACTGCAGGACTCTAAGAAATCATAGAGATTAAATGTAAATCAAGCCACACCTCCCTCTGAAGAAAACTGGTGAGCACAGATAACTGAAAAGAGAATATTCAAGTTCCACCTTCTGACTGAAAAGAAGAGAGAGCAAAGCACAACTTCTGGGGAGGCATGCTGCTGACACTGTTATAGAGCTGGGCACCCTCCTCTCCGCTCCGCGCTGGACGGAGAGAAAAGGGCGCGTTATCTGCGGTTCAACAGGTCAAACCAGGACCTTGGTCAGGATCAACAGGGCTCTGGTTTCTGAATCAGAGGAGTGAGAATGAATGGCCTTAAAGGACATGCTGGTTTTTACTTCAAGCTGATATAAAACATTAAGATCAGTGACAAAGGGATCTGATCCTTCTTTTTCCGTGGCTGCTGTTTCCTGGGCTCAGTGGTCTGTTTAAGTAAGAGAAGATAGGTAGAGAAATCTGCTAATCCCTGAACTAATCTGCACCTGGCAGAAAGTACTTAAATGATGGGTAATCAAGCATTTGGAAGGAAATGAACAAGACTTTTTTAAAAAATCACATTACAAAATTCAAGTGCTGCTAGGACAGCAGCCCACGCTACCCAGCGCAGCTCACCTCTGTGACCCGGAAGTCCAGGCGCTGGTGTGGAATGTAAAGAAGAGGCAGTTGGGGTGATAGGTGCAGATGGTTCGACATACAAACGCGTCTGGGGTGAGAACTCTGGCGACATCCACATCTGAAAATGCCAGCTGTTGAAACATGTTCATGTGGCAGCCTGTGAACTCACAGAGGGAGCTCGTACTCAGTAAATGCCGCAGTGTTAAATTCACATGTATCCTGACACTGTAACTAATGAAGTTATGGCTATTCACAGCACTAAACAGCCTAAGTAAAAAAAAAAGTCAATATAGCCCCAAACTCTTTTGCCATGTGAAAAAGGGAAAAATTGTTCTAATTCTCATAGTTCCTATGTCAGAAAAATAAAATAGCTCAACCTACGCTCCTAGCTCCATCCTAACCAGGGCAAAATATTTAGGTTACTCAGCATGGCTTTATATTTTCTTTTTATTACCTTGACCCTGAATTCCAATCCTTAAGAACATGAGGCTTTGTATTATATTTCCTTGCATATTATGAAAAATATTTTAATAAAAAGAGATTAAGAAAACATTAGATCACTAACAAAAATGTCCTGTGCTCATTGCAATTAGAACAGAAGAAAACCCACTTTCTTTATTCTTATTCTATTGTATTAATTACATTTTTCTGTTTATATTATTGTACTCAGTTTACTCAATTTGATAACATATCAATTCTATTGAAATTAGAGAAGCTTAAATAATAATGATGGCAATTATGGGAAAGATGAAAAGAACTTAATTTAAATGAACATAGGTTGATCAGGAGAGAGCACCCCTCATAACATAATACCTTCCTAGGGGCAGGCTAGGAAATCAGACCTCAACTGTTTATATCTTTAAAAAGAAATGGACTCTTGAAGCTGGAAGAGAATTTACCTATAGCTATCTCCTCTCAAGAATATCCCTGACAAATTGTTCAGGTCTTACTTAGCCATTTCCATTGATAAAGAGTTTTCTACCTAATGGCAAGGTCCATTTCTTTCTGGACCACTCTTGATGTTAGAAACTTTTCTTAGTTTCTTCATAGCAGCACCGAGGTAGGCAGTTGGACAGACATGAGCACAGCAAGAACTATAAACCAGGCACAGAAGGTCACCAGGGTGGAAAACATTAGGTGCCTAGCAACAGACAAAGTTGCTAGTGTTATGGGTTAGACTTCCTTAGAGGGGAAACAAACAAGTGGGTGTGTGTGGGGCAGTGTAGAATAGCCCTTAAGCATTAATCCCTGGGGATAATATCTAGGCCTCAGTTGTGTTTTGGCTCCAGACCCAGAAAAGCAGCAAAACCAGACAAGCGAAGTCACAGTTGATCTCAGGACAAGCTGCATTGATTATTAACCCTTTGCCCTGGTCCCAACTAATCATTGAAGACTCTGACCCTAGGCAGACACACCTGGAGAGCTGATGAATATTCTATTGAGATCCTCCTCTATGACCTCCCCTAAAATCTCCACCCTAACAAGCCCTTAGGAAAGAGGGCCCAGCTGCTCTCCATGCCCCTGCATTCTTCTTCATCCTCCTCCTCCTCTTCCTCCCCCTCCCCTTCCTCCTCTTCTTTGTCCTCCAACCCCCTTCTTCCCCCCAGGTGAGCTTTCCTAGTCTCTCTGACCCAGAGACTTGCAACCGAGGGAGTAGTGGGCAGCAGCAGCTCGTCCCCAGTTCACCCCCTGAGCCTGTCTCCAAGGTGACCTTTCCTCTGAGCATCCAGTGAGCCAGAGCAGCTGGCCTGGGCTCTCTTCTGTTCGTTTTTCCTAGGCCCTTGCCTGTTTCACTGTCCCCAGCTCTGTAGCTATTTGGGGCACTCAGTCTCTCAGTGAGCTGCCCGCTCAGTCCCTTCTGAGTGTATTTCTGCACAGCCAGTGAATTCATGCTTTACTTTCTGCACTTGGTCTCTTGACTGAATTCTTTCTCTCAAGAAGACAAGGATCAAGGTTTTAGATATGTTTTATGGAACCACACAGATTAGTCTAATTCCTTTCCCAAAGGCAGGTCTTCAAAAACAACAACAAAAATTAAGACAGTCATCCCAACTCTCTTTCAGGTTAAATATCTTCAGCTTACCCCCTTTAAGCACTTTTTATTTTCCATTCCTTCTCGATATGCTACCATCCTGGTTACCCCCTTTTAAAGAGCTCCACACAAAAGGTGGACCACAGAACTGAACACAACTTCTCAGTGACATTCTGAATGGAAAATGACTGCCATTGGATGCAGTGTTTCCTCTGGGATGATGAAAATGTCTGGAACTGCAGAGGGGTCACTGTCACACAATTTTGTGAATACTCTGAAAACCACTGAATTGTATATCTTAAAAGGGTTAATTTTATGTTATGTAAATTATAGATAAGATTCTAAAAACTATGGAAAAAATACATACTATGTTAAAACATCACGCTTGTAGAAATTGAAAAAATATGAATATTAAAAATTAAATAATCAGTACCATTTGAACCAATAAATCTGGTACACATCAGGGAGGGGGTGTGATGGAAAAGAGAAGAAACAAATAAGAAAAAAGATGCACTGCTGGTGACTTCCCAGTCTTCCATGAAGGAGTCTTAGCCTGGCACCCAATACACAGTGTGGCACCGAGTTGGCACTTGATACTTTGTAGAATTGGCTATCAGGTATTTGGTTTCAATAACAAGTTATCTTTAACACCCTGATGTGCAAAATACAGTAAAATGTCATGGCATTTTTCTGGATAATTCAACTGAAATTACTTCTATGCCTGAAACTACGAGGTGTCACTGCTTCATTATGCTAGAGTCATTTCACTGGATAATGGACTTCACCAGGAAATGACCCTGTAGTTCTCTCTACAGTATTGCTGCCCCCGTATCCCATTGCTACTGTAACAAAGCACCATTGCCTTAGTGGTTTAGAACAACACAAATATCATCTCACAGTTCTGGAGATTGGAAGTCTGAAACGGGACTTACTGAGCTAACTCAGGATGCTGTCAGGGATTTGTCCCTTTGGGAATCTCCATAGAAGAACTCATTTCTTTTTCCTTGTAGAGACCATGTGCATTCCTTGGCTCATGGACCCTTCCTCCATCTTCAAAGCCTGCGTTGCCACCTCTTCAAATCTTTCTCTCTCTCTGACAGATCTTTCTGCCTCCTTGTTTCTCTTATAAGGACCCTTGTCATTTTATTAGGCCCATCCACACAATCCAGAATGATCTTCAATGTCAAAGTCCTTAGTCACATCAACAGAGCCCTTTTTGCTGTCTCAGGTGACGTAATCACAGGTTCCAGGGATTAGAATGTGAACATATTTGAGGAGCTTTATTCTGACTATTACAATCACATAGTGAAACAGTAGCCATGAAATTACCAATTTCTGAGAGTGCACAGGGCTTCAGGGAGAATCCAGATGCCACGTTTCCCAGCATCTTGATACTGGTGGGTGTTCCCGTAGGACTGTGCTTCAATAGGCAGTTGTTCCTGACGGTGAAGAAAGGAGGTTACTTTGCTTCCTGAATTAAGGTAATCAGACATCACACTTTTGGCGGGACAGTCCCCATTTTTAACAATTTGTCCCGCGTCCTGCGGCGTTTTTAAAAAGTCCCACTTTTTGGAAAGAATGCATGAAAAGCTAGGGAACGGCGGGAGAACGGGAAGGGAATATACGGTTTTCGGTGGGGAGACCCTGCCTCGACCTGGAAGCGCCCGCACTGCTGCAAGAGCTGGCTGCCCCGAAACCAAGGACTTCTGGCAGGAGGTACTTGCTGGGGTGGCGGCTGTCAAGTCCCCTAACTCCCCGTAGGCACGTCCTGGACGCCAGCATGCGGCTCTGGGCTCCGCGAGGGGCAAGCCACTCGGTCTCCAGCGGGTGGCGGTGCTGGGCGCGGGGAGCGCGGCCGCCACAAGGACAAGTCCAGGCAGGGAGTGTGCGCGACCTCTCGTGTGTGAGCACACTGGCAGCACTGCCCTGCCTGCTCCCGCCCGCTCGTGCAGCTCCGGCATCGGTTTCCGGACCGTGTAACCCGATCCCTCTGACTCACTCAAAATTTCCCATATAGTAATATTTCCGAAAATGATCTTTTTAATGAGGTATCATTTTTAAAAAATATACAGATAAGGGAAAAGTTAAATCTTGGGCATCAGCAAAAATCACAATAGAGAATAAATGATTAGAAATATTTCATCATCTTGAAACAAACCATGTTCCATACAATAATGCACTAAAAATTGTGGAATGCGCGCTGTCTTTACCAGAAACTAATGCTGCGACTGAACACGTTTTTTTCTACAGTAAATAAAGTGTGGACATCAGAAAAATCACAATTAAGTGTTGAGACTTTGAAAGCCATTTTAGGTGTGAAATATAATTTAACAAATTTTTGTGAAAAATTTCATGACCTTTTAAACAACTACAGCAATCTACTAAAAAAAAATTCACTCAAATGAGAAATATACCAAAGAATAAAATAATACTATACATAATTTTTAATGTATTATATTTGTAAATTGTACTTACGTTGAAATTTTAAAAAATATATTACAATACTATTTTTTCATTCTATGAAAATTGTTTTGCTCCGTATAGACCAAATTTTTAATCAAGAACCCCACCCCCACCCCTGGTCAATGGTGTCCCGCTTTACCAATTTTAAAATCTGGTCACCTTATCCTAAATGGCCAGGTGCATGCAGCATTCGTGCTGAAATGATCTAGGCTGCAATCTGAGCAATGACTGATAATGAGTGGTTGCATTTGTAATGAAACAGACACCTTCCTCTGCTGCAGAGGGAAGGTTAAGGTGGGGATGGGGTGGGGGGGACCTTATTCTATAAACCATAATTTTACTCCACAGCACAACTATCTGAACCAAACGGAAATGACTCTCTTCAGGAAAAATGATATCAGAATTAAGTAAGTAAGGAGAGTGCTTAGGTCTAAAATCCCTGTTTAGTTTTCAGTTGGAAAATAAAAAATAGTTAAAAAGAATGCAATTAAATTATAAAATCACTATGATAAAGAACAAACACTACGACTTTTACTCACCGGTACTCTGCATTGTGAAACGTTTGCATGGCGAAGGTAAAAAATTTGCAGTGAATGTTATTGGTGCATCGTTTTTGGCATTCTTCAACACTTTCAACCTTAGATACATTAATATTGGCTCCTCTCATATCAATTCCTTCATAAATGTCTCTGTGGCAAGCTGTTCAAATAAAATGCGTAGAGCAAATTCAGTTTTCCTTCTAGAAAGATATCATCAGTTTGGGTAGTGTTGTTTTGAAGAATAATGCTCTGTTTTAGGCAATTGCCCTATTAATTAGAGGATGTAGAAAATTTTTTATTACATTACTAAGTTATCAAATTCTGCTGGAAATAAGCACATTCCAATATGTTTTAGCGTACTACCATGGAAAAGAAATTACTTTGCTTCTAACCCTGCAAAGTGTGTGCAATGATATAGCAAATTCTTCATGCTGAAATTACTAGTGAGCAGTGGAAGATAAACAAGCAGTGATGATAAAGGTCCTGGTTTGTCTTAGTAAATGCACTGACAGCCTACTACCTCTTGTATTGAGTTTCTTATCTTTGCTTATCTCTCGGTTTTCAATTGCTCCTGCCTGATTGCAAATTGCATCTGTAAGTCCTGTCATAGAAATGTGTGTCACATCATTATCATAAAATGTGGAGAGATATGTATATGCATGATAAAATCCTGTCTGTTTTTGCTTTAAAGTTTTCTTAAATTCCACTAAATCAGTGGTTCTCAAAGTATGCATCAGGGCACACTGGTGTGCCCTAGAAAATTTCCAGGTGCGCCCTATGGTATTCCAGAGAAATATGTGCCTTTTGGGGACAAAAGAACCAACAGGATTTTCGAGTTTAGTTTTTTGGGGGACAGAGGTGTAGGGAATTGGCTGTAAGCTGACAGCTTGCCCAACCCCCCACCTCACTTGCCTGATTAGTTTGCAAAAGGCTGTTAAGCTGTGGTGCTGGATTGTTTACACTCCCCCCCCCCCATGTTCCTGGGAAAGACTGGAGGCAAGTTTCTCCTATCCTTTGTTTGGTGTAAAGTTAAGATGATATGTAGGGTGGGGGTTTTCTGCACTCAACACAATTAAGAGTAAAAAGAGAGGAATTCTTCAATGTATTGACGAGAAAATGAGAGTTTGCCTTTCAAATATATGCCCAAACATTGAAGAAATCGCTAGGACATATCAGGCTCATGTTTCTCATAAACACAAGAACGAAAAACTTAACACATTGGTGCTAGGACCTGCCATATTTACTAAATCTTACTAAGAGTGTATCTATATATATATAAATAACTTTTTTGTTGTTTTATAAAATTTTTTGACCTCTTTTTTAATGAATTCTAAAAAGCATAACAAAAATGTAACATAAAAATGTTTTTTAATGTCAGAATAAATTTAATTTTGCTGAATTTATTTCATTTAATTACCATAAAAGCATGCTTGAACTTTATATTTTTCTTTAATATTTAAATTATTATAACATATTTCTTAGAAATTTGTATATAGTGCACCTACAATTATTTGTAGGATTTTAAATGCACCCCAACTTCAAAACGTTTGAGAACCACTGCACTAAACCATCCTTCCAATTAAAATTTCTTATGTAAATAAAAGATAATTTCTTTTTCAGACAATGAACCAAATTTATGAGTTAGTCTTTCCTTTTTCCTTTCTCTCTCTCTTTTTTTTTCTCTTTCTTTCAAGACCCAAATTTGTTAGTGGGACTCTTGGTTAGGAATACCAGCAGCATAAACCACAATCTGTTGTACGTAACTTTCCACTCCTAAATTGAAGAAGTCATAAAAATAAATTTAGTGGTGGGAATGACGGAAAATACACAAAATATTAGAAAAACAATATATTGAGGTGGGCAGGCGAGTGGATTATTCACGGTGCTTCACACACACAGGAATTTGCAGGTTATAGAAATGGAATCTCCTTCCAAATCTGCTGCACATGAGAAAAAGAAACAGGCTAAGAGTTGAGATGGGATACTTAACCAAAACTTTTCCTCAGGGTTAGTTGAAAGCTATAAACCTTCCTGTAAATGTTTTAAACAAACGCTGATCCTGAGTTTAGAAGCTTTATTTCCCTGGGATCATTTTCCACTTTAATTCTTTTTAAGTTATCTGGGGAGAGTTAGAAGAGAATATTAAATCAAGCTCTGTGAGTAGACTAATTTTGAGGGAAAAAACAATAAAGGGAAATAAAAAGGGCACAATATTATTTTTTCGCGTTAAATGTCACTCTGATACCAAAAATAATACTTACTTGATAATTTATACTACATTATATTAAGGTAAATTGGATATTATAACATAAAAAGTAGGCCTCTCTTCAAGGACACTACATACTGGCTAAAGCAGACCACCATGTTTATAATAACTAAGGACTAAACAACTACAGACACAAAATGTGTGTGTGTGTGTGTGTGTGTGTGTGTGTTGAGGGAGTGGTACTAATGAGGGAGCGAAGAATGGAAAATTTGTAAATATCTGAAATTCAAACCACAAGATTAACTGTAGATAGGAAACAAAGTAGCAGTGGTGTAGAGTCACAATGTGATTATTTTAAGGTTCTGCCAACCTATCAGTTAAGATAATCTTTTCAGTACGTTTCCTTTTTAGATCAGTCATGTTCAAGTTATAGTTCATTTGCCTTAAATTGCTTCCCAAGACATCGGAAGCAATAAGCATCAGAATGAAAGTTTCCTGGCCTCCTAGTCCTCACAGCTCTTCTAAGCAGTGTTATTTTCAGCAAGATTTACACGATCCAGTCCTTTAGTGCAGGGATTTAACAGGGTTTCTTAACCTCGGCACTACTGACATTTGGGTAGAGAATCTTTGTTGTACGGTCTTCCTTGTACCTCCCGGAATGTTTAGCAGCATTTCTGGCCTCTATTCACTGGATGCTAGTAGCATTGTTCCCAAGTTGCAACAACTAGAAGCGTCTTCAAACATTGTCAAATGCCCCCTTGGAGAAAGGACAAAAACATCCTTGGTCGAGAACCAGGAGGAACCACCGATGTGAAACAGGAAGGGATGTCCACTGTGTCCTCTTTAGGATTCTCCTCTGGGATCAAGGGAAGACCACTGTTTGGATGTGTGTCCCCTTTTTGCAACTCTTACACTATAGTGCTAACCTCATAAATACTGGGGGCTCACTAAGCACGTGTTGACCAATAAAGACTAAAAGATGTGTCCAGAGCATTGGCGTTCTCTGTCATCTCTCTGAATGCCCCGTTCCAGATGCCTGCAGGAATACAGACTGTAAGCAGAAGCTCTTTGAAGGTACTCTCATTATTCATTCAAATTTAGCTGAGCAATCTACCCCTTACCACTTATTTGGTGACCACATTGCTTTAAGGAATGTCCAGAAATTGCACTTGTCCATGACACTCTTGGCAGGGTTCCAGTAACACTGTCTTTCAAGAAGCAGCCAAACCTGTTTTTAAAAGTAGCTTCACTTAGGAAATAGAAGAATAAATACACATTGGGGAAATGTCTAGCATTTTTATATAAAAATAAATATAGCCAGGAATAAGGTAAATAGGACAGCTTCCCTGACACTTGCTGGAAAGAACATTTTAGGTAATGCCATAACATCTAATGGTCTTTCTGATACCTAAGATCAGCACTGCTTTCCTTTATATTCACATATTTAACTAGAGAAAGTCAGTCATATTAAAATGTTAATGATATTTCCTGTGTTCCCAAACTTTTGGGGGATTATGTTCCTAATGATTGCTTTTATATATACTTTCAATTACTTAAGAAATTAAATCAGTCATGAGAGTTGGATCTATATATGGTGTTCATCTTGCATATTAACTCCTTCTAGTCCACACCTGATAAAAGACTCTGTCATTAATGTCACCCTTCGTGGTAATTTTATTCTTCAGAAGAATTCTAGAACCCTCTAGAATCTAACTCAACTTTTTATTTAAAAAGTTAATGCCTGTCACATACAATCTTAGTTTTCTGTACAAGTTTAACACATAGAATCAAGGGATGATTGCCCAATTCCTAGCTTTTAAATTTAAATAGAGTGAAGATAAAAAGAATTATAAATGCGGAAATGGGAACGATGAAGAAATATTCACTCTGGATACTGATCAAAACTAAAGAAAATTATAATGAAACTGTAGTTACATTTAGGCAACTTTATGGGCTAATAAAATTTTTAATTACCAATTGTTTTTTTTTTTTTCAGTGCTCTTACTTTTCTAAATTACCAGCTAATAATATATACTGCTCACAAAAATTAGGGGATATTTTATAGCTGTCTAAGTGACTTACTATAAGGACCACTCAGGCCTGCTCTCTCCCAAGGTCACAAGCTCTGGGTCTTATTCAATTATATCCTCAACAAAATGCTTGCTGTCTGTTCTACTTAATTAAGACAGTGCTATCCAGAAATGGGATCATGATCCCTGTGCCCGTGAAAAAGTCACCTGTATCAAATTCTTTCTTGAAACAATCGCTTAACCTGATGATTCACAAGTAATTTTTCTTATGAGCCTTCGATAGAAAAGGACTAGTTTCTATTACTTTAAATGAATGCAGCAATTGTGTGAAAATGCATATTTCCAGGCCCAAGAGACTTTGGTTCGGTAGGTCTGGGCTTCAGCCTAAGAAACTGCTTATGTAAGACCCATGCTAGGTAATCCCTTGAACCCCATTTTAGGAACATAATAAGCCTGTGATAAGCTAAACCATTTTGCACACAACTGATTCCATTTTGAAAATTGACTGGCTTCCCCCAAAACAAAATACCATCTTTTACCTTTTGTCTCTGTCGTTAGTTGAACTTGCAGGAAGAAAACTAAAAAGCAAACACCGCGGATGAAATGTGCACATCACCTGGCAGAGCTGGGCACTCGGGGTGTACATGGCGGTCACATCCCCACCTCTGAAGAAGACATTCTTGAAGAATTGAGTTAGGCATCCTGTGACACAATCATTGGGGGTGAAAAAAACCCATTACTTTGGAACAAATTCAAATAATACTTTTAATAGAAATGTATCTGTGTTCTGAGCCTTCTTACTTCTTTGATGGAATACCCAAAGATTCTTAGGACGTGACTTCAATTATAAAAGCATAATAAAACATATTAAGGGCACTGTTTGAACAATGTAGGATGTTAAAGTCATTTTTGGGGTTCTTCTGTATAAAAACACTTGGCTGATTTTTATTACATCATACAATAACTTGCACATTAATTATTCCCAATCTTAAATTGGGCTTCTCCCTATTGCCTAACGTGTTATGAAAGTATCATGCCTTAAAAATAAGAATGTATGGTTTCTTTTTCAAAACATTTTCTGAGCCTGACCAGGTGGTGGTGCAGTGGATAGAATGTTGGACTGGGATGCAGAAGACCCAGATTCGAGACCCCGAGGTCGCCAGCTTGAGCGCGGACTCATCTGGTTTGAGCAAAAGCTTGCCAGCTTGGACCCAAGGTCGCTGGCTCGATCAAGGGGTTACTCCATCTGCTGAAGGTCCGCAGTCAAGGAACATATGAGAAAGCAATCAATGAACAACTAAGGTGTCGCAACCAAAAACTGATGATTGATGCTTCTCATCTCTCTTCGTTCCATCTGTCTGTCGCTATCTATCCCTCTCTCTGACTCTCTCTCTGTTTCTGTATAAAATAAAAAAATAAAATAAACATTTTCAAACAAATATCCCCCATAGATTCTCACAATAGCTGTGTAAGGGAAGCTAGAGATGGGATTTATTATATGCATTTTTTAAAGCAGTTAACTACCTGAGTCTCAGGGCAGTCTAGACTTATCTGATACCCACAGAGCTAATGAGCATCCTGGGACAGAGGCCTGGCTCTTCTGACTTCCAATCTTGTTTCCTTTTATTGCCCAATGTTAAATGTTCTCTCTCATCTCAGTTTAAGTCAAGCAAGTCAACAGTTTGTGGGGGGGTTTATTACTTTAGGATTAAGTGCAGCATTTAGGATTAAGGGAAGGCAGTATTTACCTCATTTTTACCAGCTCAGTTTTTGGATAGTTTAAGCAAATTCATGTGTATGCCAAATTGAAAACACATTTTGAGCTATTTGCTGTTGGAATTGGTATGTGTTTTCCCACATATGATTACAGTATTGTTACTGTTACTATTCTACCCTTTTATATACTACAGAGATGCCTTTAGTATATGAGTTTGGGTTTACCTTGAAAGACCCACTTCAAAGTCTGCTTACTAAGCTTTGCCAACTCGGGTAGCACCTTCCCTCTAGCCCAGGGGTCCCAAACTTTTTACACTGTCCCTCAGACCGTTGGAGGACCGGACTATAAAAAAAACTATGAACAAATCCCTATGCACACTGCACATATTTTATTTTAAAGTAAAAAAACAAAATGGGAACAAATACAATATTTAAAATAAAGAACAAGTAAATTTAAATCAACACACTGACCAGTATTTCAATGGGAACTATGGGTGCGGATGCATCCTGTGCTCCTCACTGACCACCAATGAAAGAGGTGCCCCTTCCAGAAGTGCGGCGGGGGCCAGATAAATGGCCTCAGGGGGCCGCATGTGGCCAGTGGTCGTAGTTTGGGGACCCCTGCTCTAGCCGGTCAGCTGTCCGTTATCCACAGGACGTTCCCATGACAACCTTGCCCATCTCTTACAATCACGCACGTTTCCATTCTAATCAGATCTATGGTATTGCCTTTCAGGGAAGGGGCAGCTTAGACACATGTGTTTTACTTAACACTGATGTTTAAAATTTTCTCTGCACTATCCATTCCTTCTGGGGATTCTGGCCCTGAGCCCTATCATGATGACCCAAACCAGCAAAACCGCTTTTGTTCCTCTCGGAGGTGTGGCTAAGATGACTTACCCTTCGGTAAGGTTTATATTTAGAAAGAGCAGAGATCTCTCCGGGTGAGAACTTCTGGGAATGCAGATTGCCCAGTGGGCAGGACCAAATTTCACACACACAGAAAACCCGGAGATGCTGGTCCAGTGAGAACGCTAGCTGCAAATTGGTCTGCTTTTTAGAGAACTAGTGTTTTTGGCTGAGTCATATTATTAAGCCGCCATCTTCCTTATCCCAATGCACAAAAAGGGTATAAACAGTGACAGGTGCTAGTCTGCGAGCTCCCATCATGGACGGAGCCTGTGTGAACTACCACGTGACTCAGCCAGTGGAGAGGGACAACTAGAAATACAGTTACTTTGAGGTAAGGAAAGTTCTAACGAGTGGTCTTGTTTGTCCTCATAAATTGGTAGTGAGGATGGGACAACGATGATGATGACGATGATGACGTGATGATGGTATTGTGTTTTAGACTATATATAAAACACTGTTACATGAGTTATCTGATGACATAAAATATTATGGCATAATATCACACTGGCCCCTGTTTCCATAGACTTTGGGCAGGTTATTAAGACTTGTTTTAAAAATTTACATAATCAGAAAGGAGATGAAAAGCACTCTAGTTTATAAAAATTGGACAATGATATAAAAAGGTAATATGAACAAGAAAAACAAGCAACTGGTAAGTAGGAGAAGTTGCAAGAATCATGACTATGGGCCAGTCACAACAACGGGATGCCATTTTACCCACTAGAGTAGCAAACATTTTAAATGATCTGAGTCACCTGTGTTGAGGTAGTGATTTTTGGCTACAAATAAAACCTAGTTCAAAGTGACTTGAGTTCAAATGAAATGCATTGTCTCAGACACCAGAGAGTCCACGTTGGCTGTGGCTTCAGGAAGACCTGGGTGTGGTGCTCAGCTGATCCCATCAAGACACAACTTGTCTTCATACATTGCTATGTTCCAGAGTGTTCCTTTTGCTCCACACAGGGCAAGACAGTGCCAGGAGCTCAGGTCTCTGTATCTCCCATAGTTCAAGTCCAGTTTGGAAAAATAAAAAATAAAAAAATTCAAAGTCTTATTTCTAGAAGTGTAAGTGACCGTCTTGACCCAAGCTGTGGCTGAAATCAGGTTGGGGCAGCCAGGAGGCTGTGTGCCCTTACTGGTACAGGCCTGCCTGGGTCACAGCTACAGTCACTTGGACCCATACTGGGAGGCAGCAGTTTTCCAGAAATAAATTAGGATAGTGCTTCCAGAAAGGTGAAGACATGCTAGGACACAAACAACTGATGACTATTCAAATCAGCCTAAGTGGGGACCATGGTCATTTTCATCTGCTGGTAGAAAGCATCAACTTAAAAATAACCTTTCAGGAAGACAACTTCATAATGTATGTCATAAAGCCTTCAGAAGTGTCCGCACCTTTATATCTGGTATTTTTATTTCTAATAGTTTATTGTACTATGTTGCACAGATGAGTTTGTAAAATCTGTATTTTTTTGAGTTTGCTTACTGTTAGTGTTAAAAAATGGCACTGGGCAGTGCCAGGCATGTGATCTGTGAAATTGCAAATTACCTTCCTGCTTGGGAAGGGTCATTGTCTTGTTAATATGTGCTGGAGGGGAAGAGAAGCCAAGAAAGCAGAGAAGGGAGAAGCCATGCAGATGAGGAACCAGAGGTGAGGGGCTTTGGGACTGGCAAGGCCTTTGATTCTAGAAGGAACCAGAGAAGATTCTCCTGGTTCTGGATCCGGAGAATGTGGCAGTAGCTTTGTGAGCTCTGAATGAATGAAAAGGAAAGTGTTTTCCCTGTGTGTTTCTCATCGGCCAGTGCGAGACTTTAATAAAGAAATGGCCCACCATTTTTTGGCTCCACTGTTTCTTTACTGTCCGCCTGAATCCAATGAGAACCTGCATGTGAATAGCCATGGCAGTGGCAACTGCTGGCCAGACACACTGAAATAAGTGAATATGCGGATAAAATCCCGCATACAAAGATAACGTGAATAGGGAAGTATAGTAAGCTTTCAATAACATGACATGGATTTATTTACATGAAAAGATAGCTTTAAATGGAAAACCTAAAGAATAAATAATAAAGATTCTATAATTAATAACACCTTTAGTAAATGTACATAAGTAGACGTAGAAAAACATCTGAAAGATTAAACAAATGACTTTTTAAAATGGCCGTTTCTGAATTATGGGACTATAGGCAATATGTAGTGTAAGGTCGGTGGATAATGTGTGACGGTCACGTGAAGGACTCAGAACTCAGATGCAGGAACTTTGACTAGAACGGCCCACATTCTTGCATGCCAAAAGAAACTTCCCAGAAGTCCTTTGGGAAAAGAGTGACTGTCCATCAGCCAGTGAGATTTCACTACGTCATATTAGCTCAACGACCCTAAAGGACCCTAGGACTCCTTTAAATCTGGCTCCACGGGGTCTCTCTGTGCGATATTCCTGGCTTCCATCTTCCGAGCCAGTGAGTCTCGACCGAGAAGCGCTCTGTACTAAATAAAGCCTTTACTATTCCACACTTGGTGGCTACGCTCTTTTACTCCTTCCTCAACAGGGAAAATACCTTACATTTTGGTGCTGAAAACCTAGGAGGAGTTAGAAGCCTGTTGGGGCCACTCCTGTCCCTGTCCCCACTGAGAAAGAAGCAGGATCTCAGAACCTCTGACCATCCACCGACTTCGTTGCACAGTGCGGTAAGTCCCCTGCCTCAAAACTTCCCTCTGTGCTTTCCACTGAGACTCCCTGTCTGAAACCGTAGCTACATCAGGGAAGTCTTTTTTGTCCAAGTGCGTGTGTGCCTGTGGAGATGTCCCGAGCACATCCACTTTCCCTATCTGTCTGTAGCCAGAGTTTGAATTTTGGGAAGCCAATTCTTAACTCTGACCACTCCAAGGACTGAGGGCAGCCATAGGGGCACAGGAATCCAAAAACACTCCGGGAGTTGCCTTATCCGAAATCTCTCCCTTCTTAAAGAAGAGGAAACTGTTCTTCTTCTCCGCTGTGGCCAGGCCACAGAACCCACTGGATAATCAGAGCAGGTAGCATCCTGAAGGGACTTTCAGTTTTAACACCCTCACCAATTTAACTATTGCTGAAAAAGTTGGGAGCTAATTGGAGATACCTTACATACAGGGCTAATTATTCACACACCCGTCCTTAATCTCTCTGTGTCGCCTGTTCTACCGCACAGGCCGTTTTTGGCCAGAGAAATCTTCGCTCCAGATCTTTCCTCCTTTGCCAACTCTCCTGAGGAACTCTCTTCCCTCCAGAGAGCCGCCTCCCCTCCCTTTGCAGGACCCTGTTTCTCATTCACCTGCAAATACCAGTCTCTCTTTCTCTTCCTCTGCTGGCCAGGGGTCCCTCCCTTCTCCACTGCATTCTTAAACCCCTCCTCCATCAGCCCATTCTCCGCCTATCATTGGCTTTTAAACCAGTTTGCAGGACGCCCAACCCCAATCTGCTCGCAGGAAGTTCTGACCCTGTCCTGCTGCTGGCTCCAGCATTCCCAGCTGGATCTGGGTGCTGGGCTCCCTAGGAGCCCTCCTTCTCTTATTCTCAACCCCAAACCCCTATCCAGAACCCCAAACCCCTATCCAGAACATGGCATTTAAAGTTTTCAATAATCACAGCTAGTAGCAACAGGGACAAGGCACAGGAAGTGCCCGGCCCAAGTCTGAAACGCAAAGAAAATCCCCACCAGCAGCTTGCTTTAAGTGTGGCAAGCAGAACCACTGTGCCCCACAGGGCCCCTGCCCACAGCTGCCCACTGAACCCTGCCCTAACTACAAGCAGCCGGTCACTGACAGAGCAATTGCCCTTTTGGGCAATAGGCTTTTTCCTCAATGCCTCTATGTGGAGGACGAGGCAGCCACATGGGCACATCACTCAAACTCCTAGGACACTCCAGGGTATGCTGCAACTATTGAGTAAGTCCATTTCATTTCTTGTGGACATGGAAGCTACCTTCTCTGTTTTGCCTAGACCTCTAATTCACTTGCAGGTCTTGGTTATGGGAATGGATGGGACCCCTTCTTTTCCTCTTCGCACTCCACCCCTGAGATGCAGTTTGAACGGAATCCCCTTTTTTTGCACTCCTTCTTAGTTATGCCATCGTGCCCTGTACCCCTTCTGGGTCCAGACAGTCTTCACAGCCTCAGAGCCACTATCCAGCTGACAGCATCTTCCCACTTACTCCTGCCATTCCTCACTACCAAGGGCTCCCCCATAATCAATGCTACCCTCATTTCTAACCATGTCTCTCACTTCAAGCTTGCTCCCATGCAGGATTGTTGGCAGTTCAGAACCACTCAGCCCTACTCATCTGCGGCTCACCAAAAGGTTGGGCCCTGCAGACCCTCCTGTCCCTCCCACCAGGAACCTGCTGCCAGAGTGAGCTGAAGCAGCGAGCAATGCTGTTCAGTAAGTCTGGCCTGATGAAGGAAGCTTCTATCTCCTCAACCGTCTGTGAGAGAAATTAAGCAAGAATCTCTCCTCCTACAACCCGCTTAACTCCTAATGGCAGCCACCCATTCTCACCTAGGCTATCCATATTCTAAATCTTCTAATTATCAGCATATACCTCATATTTGCTTCTCTTTTTAAAATTCTTACAGAACTGCATCTGCGAAGTTCCTCAACTCATGGCCAAACTGATGTTCCTCCTGACTCCCCTCAAAGCCACCACCTGTCAATCCCCCCTCCCCATGATGCCCCTAATCAGCAGGAAGTAGTCAGACGAATAAATGGCACTGCTTTTCTATTTAACAAAAAAGGTTGGAATGTAAGGTCGGTGGATAATGTGGGACAGTCACGTGAGGGACTCAGAACTCAGACGCAGGAACTTTGACTAGAACCGCCCACATTCTTGTGTGCCAAAAGAAACTTCCCAGAAGTCCTTTGGGAAAAGAGCGACTGTCCGTCAGCCAGTGAGATTTCACTACGTCATATTAGCTCAACGACCCTAAAGGACCCCTAGGACCCTTTTAGATCTGGCTCCACGCAGTCTCTCTGTGCGATATTCCTGACTTCCATCTTCCGAGCCAGTGAGTCTCGTCCGAGAAGCGCTCTGTACTAAATACGTCCGAGAAGCGCTCTGTACTAAATAAAGCCTTTACTATCCCACACTTGGTGGCTACGCTCTCTTCTTCCTTCCTCGGTGGGGAAAATACCTTACACGTAGTTTCTCATTTTCTGCTTAATTGTACCACTAATTTCCTAGCACGTTCATATATATACACACACACACATATATGTGTGTGTGTGTGTGTGTGTGTGTGTGTGTGTGTGTGTGTGTGTATGTGTATGTGTTTATTTTATTTTATTTTTGCCCAAATGATAAAATTGGAGTGGTGATGGTCCACAGAATCCCTGGTCTCTGTTCCTCAGCATTCAGGGGATTTGCATGTGGCAATGACTTTGTTTCAGAAGAACAATGAAGACTGAGGGGACAGACAGAGGGGAGTTGTGGTTTAGAAAATAAAAGCTTCTTCCTGAAGAAATTCTATCCCTTTACAAATGTAACCCTTACCCAGAGCTGTTTATCTTAGCCATACATTTGAGAGGTAAGTAAACAACACTGTGGTGTGGTCATCCTAAGTCAACATAGACTCCATGTCCACCCCTAACAGTGGCACAAACAAAACGCCACGCTTTGTGATTCATGTAAAACGGCGTCCAGAATCATCCTAAGTCTCTGAAAATTTTAACGAAATGGATAGAGAGAGAAATAAAATCAAAACCACTGGTGTTGCAAGTAGAACTGCTCAAACGGATGGTCTATTAGATTAAATTTAAGCCAGGTACTTTCAATTAGGAAATGGCTCCCTGGTTACCTAAAAGCATGAAAGTTTGTGCTGTGTACCTATTATGGCACTTGGATTGGACCCAGGCACTTTAAAATGCCTAGCAGTCTTGCATATTCAAGAACAGTTGATTTTTCAAAGTGTTGATAGAGGGCTGACTGGTTGTTTTAATATCTGTCTTGTTAAAAGTCCTTTCCCAATAGAAGTTTCTGCTAACACATTCCCAGACACATTCTTACTCCTGGGCTTCTCTCCTTGAGGGCAAACATGGGCATTAAATGATCTGTCCTGACTTAGGAGGTCTGGCTCCTTCCCCAAAGCTCCATGTTCAATAGCTTTTGCCAGGAAAAAAAAGCCGTGACTTTCTTAACTGCTGTCCCCCACACTTGGTCTTCCAGATAATCCACTCACCACAGGAAACTGTAGCAAACAAGCAAATGAAATAAGCTCCTTGCCTGAATGCAAGCATCCTAAAAGAGAAAACAACACATGCATGACTCTGCTGGTTGTAGATCTATTCAATAATGATCTGAATTTAAAGTGACACAGACTTTCTTTTAAATGCCTTGATTGGAAATCTAAGCACACAATTACCATTATAGAGAACACAGGTTTCCTGTACATTTTGTGCCCGGGGAATTGGCACAAAATGAAACCTCTAGACTAATGATTGTGTTTATTGTTCATTTGCCACCTATGTGGTTAGTAATCCTGGAAAGGGAATTGGTAGGCGGAAATTAAACAGTTGTGAATTCTCTTGAATTGAGCATAAAAGAATTATTGTAAATAAAGGCAATAATATCATTCCAGATTCCCTAAGTAAAGATCCCAGGATATGCAAGCCCTTTTTAAAATTTTAAATTAGTCAATATTCGTTTGATTTTAAAATGTCTTGCATTTAAATATTTCCACATAAAAGAACACCAATTCCTTTGATGTTCTTTAAATATACAGGAAATTAAAACAAACTAGTAACTTCTTCATGACATAAAAACTATACATAATTAAAAAATATATACTTTATTTGGAAGCAAGCAGGATAATAGAAATTCTCTACCTGAAAGCACAGCTGCTTTGTGCTTCTGCGCTCAGGCTGTCCCGCTACTTAAAAGTGGACGGTCTGTCCGCACCAGAGTGTGCCTACGGGCACTGCAGGCGGTATTTGCTTGGCTTCGATATTGACTGTGGCTTTCTGCCAATAGTTTCAACTTTCTGTCTTGTCAACATGATCTATGAACATGCCATTCCTGTGTTCAGCTCTTTAATATGTTAACTATTTCACGTCGGGGCCATGCACTGCGTGCACAGTTTTTAAACATGTTCATAATGTCCCTCGTTATTTGGGGTCATGAAGCTTAAATCTCACTAAATTGGACTTCTTTCATTATCATTGCTTAGAGGCACAATTCTGCGGATACTGGAAGGGATTGTGCATCTTACGGCAGATGGTACCTATGCCTTCCTACACCATGGGCAAAGAACCTATTAACACTGAATTTAGGTACGGAAGGGAGTTGATTGATGTTTTAGATTCTGCTCCCACCTAATTCATCAAATGAGATGTTGCAGGGTTAACAAGCTATGTACAATTCACAGACCAGATCTGGACCAGCACTGGTTTTTGCAAATAAAGTTTTATTGGCACATAGCCACCCCCATTCATTCACTTATTACGTATGCTTGTTCTCACCCTGCAACTAACGTTAAGTAGTGTGACAGAGACAGTATGGTCCACAAAGCTGGGAATATTTGTAATCTGGCCCCTTCCAGATAAGGTAAATTGAAAACCCAGTCGAGCACACCTAACATAGCGTTTAGATTTATCTGTCAGGAAACCCTGACTGCACATCAGCAGCCCGGTTTTCCCAGGAGCCTGTTCCTGCTCAAGAAGTTGTACTTCATTTTAATTCTTAAGAAAAAAGTCTCCCTATCCACTGAAATACACCACCTTGTAATGTCTATCCTTCAGTCCCAAATTTACCTACTAGGTCCCCACAAATTAATGTATTCTCCTTTTCTGGGCTTTTTCAAATAATTAAAATCCACCACCACTTGCCCACTTTAATCTCCTTTGTGTTCTATTTTTCAAAATTGCATTGCATCATTTTGGCTAGAAAATTAAATTTGTAGGTTATCAGTTGAAACACCAGCAATTTCTTTTTGTTGGGGTTTACATTACTGATCTTTATCTTTCCTAGTTAATCAACTTGCATTTCATGAAAATAAAGGCTGTATTAAAAATCCCATTTCTACATAAAAATAGTATGCTAATCTGTTTATTTCAAAAGGAAAATGACTTTAGACATGATTGTCTTATTTGAAATATGGTGCTGGAGAGCTCTACACACCCCCTGGCCCACCAGAAAGGTGAACCAGGGAGTCCTAGAGCAAATTAAGCCTGAAATTTGGCTGGGGATAAAAGAAGACAAAACTGAAGCTGTTCTACTTCAGGCACACCATGAGAAGGCAGAGTTATTTGGAACAGACAATAATCCTGGGGAAAGAGAAGGCAGCAAGAACAGAGGAAGACCAACTACGAGATGGATCGACTTCATAAAGGAAGCCCCAGGCACGGGTCTACAGGAGCCGAGCAGGGCTATTGAGAACATATGAACACCACTCATTCATAGGGTCACCAGCAGTGGGGGCAGACTTGTGGTTCAGAACACTCATGCATGCGCACATGCGTGCACACACACACACACACACACACATCATTGGGTATTGGAAAGAAATATATTTTGATCTTCATTCTGAGGTAAAAATTGATCTTTTTGAGACCAGAATTTCTTTATTTGTGAGACAGGTCAGTATTTGGTCCAGAAACTGGACATTCCACAGTTGTCTTTAACAAGATCACAACATCAATTCAATAGCCTATCACCTGGAGAGGTTTTTAGATGATAAACCCTTGGGTACTCAGCAGATGCTTGTGGATTATGCTGTTTCCCAGAGAGTCCTAAGAAATTTCAGTTTTCCACTATCAGCTGAGCCAAATGTTCTGATACTTCTTTTTCTCTTCTAGTTTATTTTTCAGAGTCAGGGAAACCCAAAATCAGTCTAAGATAAACACACAAGGATCATTTCGTGAGGCAGTCCGAGTGACCCTGATGACATTAACTCAAATGCACTATTTCTTTATTACTTATTATGTATCAGTCACCCACTAATTTATCTTTTAAAGTTATCTATATTTTAAACTGACATCAATTCTTGGAATAAAGTGTAGCACCCACATTTAAAACGGACTTTATTTTTCTGTAGTTACCCCTTTCAAACAAGAGCATGACAAGTAATAGAAACTCAAGTAGGTATTTGATCATCCTCTTATTTAAAAAAAAACCCACATCTTCATTTTGATACTACAGACAGTGGCATGCTTTCTTCATTCCACCTCTGACACAGTTTAAGTAAATTTCCAATTAAAATATAAATAATTTTGGGGTCAAATAAAGGTTTTAGGCCAAAGGGCAACCATGAAGCAATGCTTTACTTTAAATATAATTTCATGTCTAGGGTAAGGTCTCTAAAATTTTTTCTTAAAGGCACAGTTTAAATGTAAGTGCCTAAAATTGAAAAATAATGTCATTTTCAAGGAATAAAACTTCAGTTATCCAAAAAAGCACCTGGGAACAGATTTCTACATATACCTACTTTCTAGGTATAAAGTTTACCACATTATGGCAATCATCTTCAACTGTAACATACACTTCCTTGGCTCTTTCTCAGCAACATAGAGACTAGTTTGTCTGCACTGGCGATCTCTGTAATAGTCAAGTTGACCTTGCCTCAAATGTCCCAGCCTGTGATGCTTGCCAAATGGCTTTGGTTTGGTAACCTTTCTTGGATATCCACTGAAGAACATATATTCCATTCTCTTAATTTGTTACTTCTATCTGCTATTGCCTTAAGAAAACTAAAGAAACAATCAGATTAAAATTATTTATTAAAAGAAGTTTTTTCAAGTCCCTGAGTGAGGGAGTAAAGATATTGTCGACGGGATTAAAATCCAGGGAATGTGTGTCAGTTACCAGGTTGACAGGTATGTTGTAGAGAACTGAATTTCCTGGAAGTTTAACCCTCAACTAAGTGAGGTAATACTGGGTTGCTAAATACACATGTGTGGTTTCTCTTTTCTTTAATGATGGACGAATCCCAGAAATCTGTGTTGTAATGACATGCCCAGGTATAGACCTAAGTTTCATAAAGCAATAGCGTATTTTAGCCGAGGTGTATCATTCTTGGAGTTGAGAGATTTAGAATATAGGCTTCTATCTGTTTCCAGTCCTGTCACTCATTAGTGGCATGGCTTTGGACAGAAACTTACCTCTCATTGACCTAATTCCCTTATTTCCAATGAAAAGAGTATAACTAGCTATGATCTAAGGTGCTTTCAGCTCCAAAAGCCATTAATCAACCTTATGAGGCACTGTGAGTGAGTAGAGATTGCTAAGAAGAACCTCTCCCGATAATGAACGATATGCAAAGGTTTAGTGTGATGTTATGTAGAATGAAGTGAAGAGTATCAGTATGTAGTTAAAAGGGAAATAGGAACAGAACCTATAACTCAACTTATAAATGATTTATTCTCCTCGATAAACATCTAAAAAGTATCATAATACAAGTTATTCTCACAACTGGTGTCACTGATATAATTTTTAAAAGGTAAGGGCCTTAAGTCTAAGTATTTAATTACTCACCCTTTTCAAATTAAATGTATATTTATACATGCATGTTGTGATCAACAAGAATATCTTTAAAAATTCTGGATCCTCAACAAAATGACATCCTTTGGATCTGTCAACTGAAACTGAATTGGGTTATGAATTCCTCTGTTCAGACACTTATATGTTTAAGTACGAACATCAGCTAACTTTCCTTCAGGGATCAAGACTGGGATAAGATGTATGGTGGCGATGAAAATATGAAAACTCTCTCTTTGATAGATGTGACCCCAAGGTAAGTGGGGACAAGAAAAGTTAGGTGTATGGATTAAGAGTATGGCATTCATGATTTATGAGTTGTAAATGCAAAGTTTCACTTCAAGAATGACCTCATCCATGATAAGGGCAGTGCTCAACAAGTGCGTTAGGATCTGTCTGCGTTTCTCCTCTTCAACTTGATCCAGATACCGTTACTCGGACGAAGGATCAGCTCTCCTGCCAGACCAAGTTCGTCTCTCTTCTGGTTGGATTCTACCCAGAAATGCCTCAGGACACAGGAAAGGACAGCCTTCTCTTCCATTATGGCAAACCTTTGACCTTCAAATTAATGTCAATAACATCACATTAATTATAGATGGATCTCAAATGTGAGAAAGAAAATGTTCTATTAGAGGCAGCGAGTATTGGTCAATTTTCCCAGTAGGACCTGGGAGAAGCAAGATTATTCAGGATACTTCCTACAAAGGAAGATTCCTGAAGGCCCGACCCTGCCTGTGCCTCCTACGAGCTGAGTGGGCCAGAAATCAGTATTTCTGGAGCAGCCCAGATGAATGCACTACTCTAGAAAGCCTTTACTGTAACTGACTATACAGTTACCAGTACCTGCGTTTACGTGAATGATAAAACGCCAACAGTGTTTATAATGCATGGTACTGAGCATTCATTCTGTTTACGTTACTTCCTGTGGTAAGCATTCTTTGTTTTGGTTTTGAATAAAAGCAATCCTTTAAAAGCAACATACACAAATTAGGTTAAATATAACTAATCATTATATATAAGCTTTCTCCCACATAAAGTAGGCTCTACTTTAACCCAAAATCTACAACATTTTCAAACTCAACCACGAAACTGATTATGATTTATGTTATGGGCTGAACTGTGTTTCCCTAAAATTCCTATGCTGAATTCTTAATCATAAGTAACCTCAAAATGTGACTGCATTTGGAAACAGGGCCCCTAGAGAGGTGATTAAGTTAAAATGAGGTCATACAGGTGCGCCCTAGTCCAATCTGACTGGTGTCTTTATAAAAAGGAGAGATCAAGCTACAGAGACACATAGAGGAAGAACTATGTGGACATAAAGGAGAAGACACCCAGCTACAAGCCACGGAGGGGGTCTTAGAAGAAACCAACTCTATTGACACCTTGATCTTGGACCTCCAGAACTGTGAGAAAATGAATTCCTGTTGTTTAAGCTCCCAGTCTCGGTGCTCTGTTATGGCAGCAATAGGAAACTAATATACAGGGATTGATAAAATTAGGTTTACAATTGCATGTGAGACAGTATTTTCTTCTATTATTAATTATTACATTTCTTCCACGTGAACAACTGTAAACCCACTTTTGTACCACCCTGTACGTTATGACAGTCATATTTTAAATTAATGACATAAAGTGGAGAAAATATATAAAACCAGTTTTTTAAAGGACTTGTATGTAGGGACACTACTTCTCAAAGAAATGATTGTGCAAAACCCACCAACGTGTGGGCCAGAAAGGTCAAACCAATTCTGATGGATACAAACCTATACAGTTCCTGGGTCCAGCAGAGAAGGGCACGTAGGCGTACGGATGACGTCCTACCAAGTTCTCAGGGAAGAACCGCTCTGGTTTGAATTCCTCAGGGTCCGGGAAGTACCTCGGGTCTCTGTGCAGCGCGTAGGGGATGATGAGCGCCTGCGAGCCTCGCGCCAGGCTGTACCCCGCTGTCGGGAGAGAGTCGATGCGCCATGAGACTAGAGCAAGGCGGGCATTTAAAACCCCACCCTCCCGGCTGCTTTAACAGAACTTTTACCAACTTCACAGTCTTCATTAAGGTCACGGGCAAAGAGAGGAACAGAAGGAAAAAGACGAAGGGTCTCCTTAATAACACACTCCAGATATTTCAGTTTCTTCAGGTCTTCCATGGTAGCAGGACGATCCGACTTCCCTGATCCAAGTAGATACAGGAAATAAACACAATTAAGTGAAAGAACTATTTGGGCTCGGGGGACGAGGCATCAGAAAAAGAGTGCATTACTCAATGGACTGAATGTTAAGTACCAACAGCTAAAGTAGAATTCCTTATACTGCAGACAATCAAAATAAAACGAGATGATAACGCTAAGTAAAAGGAGCAGACACAAAAGGCCACCTATTGTACCATTCAATTTATAAGAAGCACTCAGAGTAGATAAATCCATAGAAACAGAAAGTGAGGAAAAAGTTAGGGAGTGGCTGCTGAGTGATACCCATATCCCTTTGGGGCGCAGAAATGTTTTGTAATTAGACAGCGGTCACAAACGGTTGCCCCATGTTGCGAATGCACTAAACTGTATACTTCAACGCGATTCCATTTGAGTTCTCAGAGCTTCTTTCAGAAACACGTCTTCTCTTGAGTCAGATTCTTGGCCTTTCCCTAAAGCACAGCCCCCAAACCTCTCTGTTCGCAACTCAGAAAGAAAACCAGAACTGCCCCCGGCCTCCAGGCTGGAGGGGACATCAACCCCTCTGGACTTGTCGAAGGGGCTTGTGGAAAGGACTTGTCCAAAGGACAGCAGGTAGAAACTGAACACACTGAGACAGTCAGAAATAAAATAAACCGACTTAAGGAATAAGCCGGTGAGAAGGCTCTGAAAGAAGGCTCTGAAGGTAGAAATATAACAAACTCTGCCAACTTCTTTTTTTTTCAGAAGGGGCTAGACTTGACCACCCATATCCCAAATTTTTGAGTAACAACATTTGTCCATCACCCCGAAGCCTGCATTGCTAGGGGAGATGGAGGTAAAGGCGCTGTGTCATTTGACCCAAGTGAAGTGACAGAATCAGGTCACAGAACGAATTTTCATTCTGATGAAAAGACTTGCTTTGAAAATAAAGTTCTCACCAAAGAATTTCATCTGAATGAGAGTGGTGATGCATTTTTAGAGCCCACTGAAATATCTGGAGAAGACTGGGTGAGACGCTCAAGGCCAGTGTAGAATAGAGCCAGTAGGAAGAGGTGGCCTAGACAGGACAGCTTCTCTCCCTGGTTTAGGGCATTCTGCAGCAGTGCTGCTGGAGCAGAGGGGTCATCAAAGGTGATATTTGGCAAAAATCCAATTCCTTACTACTAGGTTCCTGATGGGGATGATGAAGAAAAGGAAGGAGAAGAAAGAGAAGATGATGATGAAGGACGAGAAGGAGAGGAGGACTAAAAGATACTGATGAAGAAGTTGATGAGGATGAAGATGATGAGCTAGGATCACTAATGGATTCCAACCTTCTTTTTTAAAAAAATTTTCTCCAGTCTCTGGGAACAAGTTACAGTCATTTTTTCCCCTCTTATGCTCAGTCACTCTGCTCTTGCAATCTCTGTTCCCCTTAGAACTTTCTGTTCCTCTATCTCTGCTGGAGGCTGGAAGCTCAGCCCGTGTAGCTGTGCACAGAGTTCTAGCTTTTTCCTTCCTTCCTCTGTCTATTGAGCTCACAGATTTCCCTGCATCTCTGTCAATATGGACAGTTAGCATGTATCTGTCTACTTTCTCTTGTATAAAACGGTTTTTTTTAATCTTAATAAAGAGAAGGTCAGCAAAGAGTGGGTTTGAGATGTTTCAGTGGATTAAGTGGTTTTTTTGACAACATGGCTTCTCCTTGGGCATGTGTTTGTGATGTTTAATGAACTTCCTTGCAGTTTAAGATGACACTTTTAAAATAAAATTCTCTCCTAATGGTGACTTGAGCCCTGCCACTTAATAGTAGAATAGTGAACCTGTAGACTCTTATTCAGGATTGACATTCTGTACTATAATTTTGTTGCTGTTTATTTTTAAATTTTATTTTTGTTTAACTGGAATGAAAAGATAATGCTCAGTTTTAAACATTGAAAGTGTACCAGTTGCTTTGTTACAATAAACTAAATGTGATGTTCACCTCAGTAAAATATAATAATAATAATTAATAAATACTAGTTACATTACATCTCAATACTCAAAGATAAGTTTCTCAGAAAGTTTTAGATACTGGAGGTAGAACAAAAAGTGAGGCACAATTAGAAAAAAAGCATGAGAAGCAGCAGAATAAAAAGGGTTCTGGTACAAATGGTGTGACTAATGATGTGAAATCCAAAATCATTTGTGAGACCTGCAATGAGCTAGAAATGGTAGAGACCACAAACGTGTGAACGTCTTCCAAAAGCACATGTGAGTTTTTAGAACACCAACTTTACCCACCACAGGCTATCTGAGAGAAATTCAAACTGATATGGAAAAAATACAAGGATGACAGAAACAGCCAAGAAACTTGAATGGTCTCCATTCTACCAAATCAAGTCTTCCCTCTTGGTATGAATATCTGGTCCTCACAATCTGAACGTGAAATTACTTTTCTAACATCATCTCTATATAGTGTAACAAGTGTTCTGATCCTACCTATCCTTTACTGTTTACTACTATCTTCAAACTTCCCTGCTCTGCCCTTGTTCATCTGGTCTCGCTCTTTCTAGAATGCCTTCCATCTTCTCCTTGTTTCCTTTCTTTTTCCTTCCCCACTTCTTTTCTTGAGGAAAATCCATCAGCTACCACTTCATTGGTTGGCCATTCCAACCTTTACTTTTCTCCTTCCAGCAATGGGAAGCCATATGACATGCTATTAAACAAAGGATAAATTAGATGGCACAATGCATAGTCCCTTTGTGGTGGGCTAATCATGGCCTCTAAATACGTTAGATCCCAATCCCTAGAACCTGTATAATTGTTACCTTATTTGGGAAAAGGTGCTTTTAAAGATTTTATTAAGTTAGAGATCTTAAAATGGAGATGATTGTATATTAACCAGGTGAGCCCTGAATATCATCACAAATGAGAGAGCAGAAGGAGGTGTGACACACAGCTACAGAAGAAAAAGTGATGTGAAGATGGAGACAGGGATTTGAGTGATGTGGCCATAAGCCAAGGAACACTGGCAGGCACCAGAAGGAATGGATTCTCCCCTAAAGGAGTGCGGCCCTGCCAGGACGCTGATTTAGCTCAGACATACTCATTTGGCACTCTGGTGTCCTGAATGGTAAGAAAATAAATTTCTATTGTGTTAAGCCACTCAGCTTGTGCAATTTGTTACAGCAGCCAAAGGTGACTAATATATCTTACATCTCCTCCTCCCCTTTCTTCTTGCTTTAAAGGTAAACAAGAGATCCAGAATAACAATCAAGAAATCAAAAGTCACGATGGTAAAAATGACAGAAAGACGAAGAGTAAGTCCAGGACACTGACGACATCCCTGCTGGCATCAACCCAGGACTCCTTACCTCGGATCGCTGGTTGAACAATAGAAATTTATGTCTTAGCAGCCTAACCCACATTTTCTCTCCTTTGTGGCCCAAAGTGACCCTCTGTGAAACAGCTTTCCTTGGCCCCTCTAACAGCCACCACCTGCTCCTCTCTGCTCTCAGGCAGCACCTCCTTCTTAGCACTCAAGCACACCGTTATGACTTGATGCTTTGTATACAAGGTCTTCATTCATCTACGAAACAGGGGTATCCTTGAGGACGGGGACATTTATCTGCATTGTCCCAGCATCTAGCCTGGGGTCTTCACTTGCCAGGCAATTAGCAAATGCCTGTAAATGAATGAATGAGGTCTTGCAAAGGAGACTGGTCCTGGAAGGCTTCCCATATGGCAGCCTTCCTGCTTATTAGCGTATTCAGAACAGGTCCTACCACACATTCTTTTTTTTGTTTGTTTTTAGCCAGAGGAAGGGAGGCAGAGACAGATTCCCACATGCGCCCCAACTGGGATCCACCTGGCAAGCCCACTAGAGGGAGATGCTCTGTCCATCTGGGGCCCTTGCTTTTGCAACTGTAGCCATTTTTTAACACCTGAGGCAGAGGCCCAAAAGCATCCTCAGCGCCTGGGGCCAACTTACTCTAATTAAGCCATGGTTGCAGGAATGGAGAAGGAGACAGAGAGAGAGAGAGAGAGAGAGAGAGAGAGAGAGAGAGAGAAGTGAGAGGGGGAGGGGTGGAGAAACAGATAGGTGCTTCTCCAGATAGGTGCTTCTCCTGTGTGCCCTGCCTGGGAATCAAACCTGGAATATCCACATTCCAGGCCGACGCTCTACCACTGAGCCAACTGGCCAGGGCCTCTGCACATTCTTAATGAGCAACAATGAACATTTGCTGCAGCGACTTGGGACCTACAATGTAACTGGTGAAGGGGCCGGACATACCAAACACGTCATCCAGCTCACTGTCCAATTTTTTCTGGACTTCTGGATTGCAACCCAATAGATATAAAACCCAGTTTATTGCAGCTGCAGTTGTATCATGGCCCTACAAACATAAGAAAAAAAATAGTTTAAAAAGCAAAGTTCTATTGAGAAGATTAGAGATGTTAACTCAATTTTGAGTGGTCTCTGGATTTGACAGCTGTAATGTGACCCCAGAACATAACAAGGTAATTTTCTACAGTATTTTATCTTGGTGAGAAACAAATGAAAGCAATCCCTTCATAGTGGGTGGCTCTACTCACAGGAACCTTCCGGTGCCCAGCCTCATACTCTTGGTGAGAAGTGATTGGGCTGGCTAACAAGAGGCACCCCAAGGAACCACGTGCACTAGACTCTTTTAAGGAAATACAAGTCTGACCTGCCTGAGCCAGCTTGCCAGACCTGTACTTCTCTACTTTCCCCCGTGTGCACACTGGCTTTGCCTGTCGTTGCTGGACACCAGGGAGGGTGTGTGTGGTTCTCAGTAATAGTCTCCCTCCTGGGAAGTTGATCAAGATCCTCATTTAAATCGTGCTGAGTGTTAAGCGAAATACTTAAACACTTTGCAGAAATGAACTCAACTATTTTTCACAAAAACTCTATGGAATACCTGATACCCCTATTCATATTTTAGAGATGGCAAACTGAGACCCAAAAAGAAGCTAAATGACTTTCCCAGGGCAGGACAGCTTCATGGAAGGTGGGGGCAAGAATAGGACCCTTGGGATTTCTGGTGACAAAGCCAAGTCCACACTCTCCAGCCCTGGGAACATGCAGCGTCCGTGGTAAGGAGAGCCCAGCTCCAATACTAATGATGACCCCCGATGACTTCAGGTTCTGACTGTTCAGTGTTTCAGGTATTACCCCCTTGCTTCCTGTCCTCATCTCACCAGGACACCCACATGCAAAAATGGTAAGTTCCTCAGAAAAATAATGTATTTGGAAAATCAAAACCAATTATTATAGCTCTATGAATAATACTTTTAGGGAACAAAAAGAGAGAAAGTCAATTATTCCTCTGTGGAATACCTCACTCTTTTTTATTTATACTATGCAACACAAGTGATCATTACAGCATGTCATCCTCTGGGCAGGAACCTCTGAAGCACTTGTTTTAGCACTTGAGAATTATTCTGCAGCTTTTAAAAATATTTAATTTATAAGCCTTTGATACTGGTGTCATTGCATTTTCTCACACTTGTAGTTAGTTCCTTTACAGAAATGACTCTGAACTCCAGAGAGAATCTGACCCATTTTGCTCAGCTGTTCACCGAAGTCACAGAAGGAAGTGCTCTTGCCGAATGACTTTCAATAGCTTTTCTTGCATCTGAGTGGAAGCCTGATCCAACTGTGTATGAGAAGCTGTGAACTTCCTGTTTCATTCTGTCTCCCACCCCAGGACAGCAAAGCACAAACAAGGAGCCGACAGAAGCACCCTGGCAGCACCAGGCAGGGCAAAGAGCCGACAGAAGCACCCTGGCAGCACCAGGCAGGGCAAAGAGCCGACAGAAGCACCCTGGCAGTAATGGGTAGGGCAAAGAGCCGACAGAAGCACCCTGGCAGTAATGGGTAGGGCAAAGAGCCGACAGAAGCACCCTGGCAGTAATGGGCAGGGCAAAGAGCCGACAGAAGCACCCTGGCAGTAATGGGCAGGGCAAAGAGCCGACAGAAGCACCCTAGTGGCACCCTGGGCAGGGCAAGAATCTTAATATCTAATGGCCAGAACTGAAGTGTGGTAGGCATGGCAGCCACAGGCTGCACCCACCTTCTGGAGGTAGTCACAAGGCTGTAGTTACATGTGCCATGCTGTCTCTTTCAAATAATGTGAGAGTTGGCAGAAAGAGGTCCTAAGTCTGGCTGTTTCATGAAAGTGCAAGGGTACTGCTGGGAGATGGGTGTGTGCATGTGCATGTGTGTGTAGTGCACGTGTGGGTGTGTGCGTGCATGTGTGGGTGCAGGGTCCACTTCAACATCGGCTAACAGCCAATATCTGCTGCACAGGAAAAAGGTGAGGAGGTTAAGAAGTATAAATTGGCAGCCACAAAATAGTCACAGGGTTGTAGATGACAGCCTAGGGAATAGAGCCAAAGATATCATGTTAACTAGGTATGGTGTCAGGTGGGGACTTGAAACCCCTGGGGGACAACTGTAAAGCAGTACATGAGTGTCCAACCTTTATTTTGTATACAGAGTAATATTGAATGTAAACTGTAACTTAAAAATTAAAAAGAAAGGAAGGAGTGAAGAAATAGACATGTGGGTTTCGGAGGTGAAGAGGAAGCAGAAAGCAATATAGAGAACAGAGAGCAATTTCTGGCTGCTCTCCTGCTTGGAAAAGTCTGACAAGCCTTAGGTTTCCTTGAGAAAAATCTGTGTCTACCACTGCACCCACGACTCACAGCCTTCTTCTCCAGAAGAAGGCTGATCCGGGACTTAATCAGGGTCTTAGGTTTTGTCATTTCTTTCTCAGTTATAGTAAGCTACTTTCAAATGTGGTTAGACTTTTACTATTTTATTTCTTTGCTTTTTTTGTATTTTTCTGAAGTGAGAAGCGGGGAGGCAGAGAAACTCCCGCATATGCCCGACTGGAATCCACCTGGCATGTCCACTAGGGGGCGATGCTCTGCCCATCTGGGGTGTTGCTCTGTTGCCTCCTGAGCCATTCTAGCGCCTGAGGTAGAGGCCATGGAGCCATCCTCAGTGCCCGGTCCAACTTTGCTCCAGTGGAGCCCAGGCTGTGGGAGGGGAAGAGAGAGATAGAGAGAAGGAGGGGAGTGGAGAAGCAGATGGGTGCTTCTCCTGTGTGCCCTGACCCAGAATTGGACCCAAGACATCCACATCCCGGGCCGATGCTCTACTGCTAAGCCAACCGGCCAGGGCATGATTAGACTTCTAAAATATGCTAAAAAATACTTCTTTTAAGAATTCTTGTAAGTTGCTTATATTTTTTAATTAAAAAAGAATAAAAAAACTAGAACAGATAATCCCTTATACCTAGAATCCCAACATATTTTGGAAGGCTACTCCAACTACTTCTTGCTATTTATTCCATGTGATTTCCAATTTCACTGTTAAACACTTAAACGTGTAAGCATCAGCATTTGCTATTTCTTTATAACCTTAGCATTTTAAACTTACACGATAAAAAAAAAACCATGAACGGCCCCATTTTTTATTATGTTAACAGGAACTGTAATTTGTTTCATGATACCTGCAGCTAACAGGACACTGCAAAATACCTCAAACATGAAAGTGTCCACTTCTTCTCGAATATCTTCATGGCTTAGCTTGCTCCCTTCTTCATCAACCAAGTTTAAAAGCAAGTCGAGAAAAGCCCTGTGTTTACTTCTGGAGAGGGTAGTGCCCTTGTCATTGCTTTTCTGTTCTTCCTCTCTCTTTATTTCACTGGCTCGTTCAGTGATGACCTGTATGATTTAAAGTTGTTTGGAATTTGATATGGCCTAAACATACATTTTGCTATAAAAATATACCAGCTCTTTACCTGATTATTTTCCCCCTAACGCTCTCCTGTTCTTTCTAATGCAACAATAACTGAAGCTTATGTGAAAATATAGTAAAGCTTTCTGTTAACATTTTTAGGGCTTTATTTATTATGACTTTAAAAAACAAATTTAATGTCAGACAAATACATAATTTCTAAGGGCTATTTTTTGCAGTGTTCCCAAGCTGGGAACATACTAGCTAGCAGTCTACTTAATAGGGTGCTAGAGAGGTGAGTGAGCTGAGGAGAAACAGTCTGGGTGGCGCGAGAATGCAATCATTATGTAAGAGTCTCACTGGAGAACACTCTAACTGCATGTTGTATTGGAGAAAAGAGTCACTCTGCATGCTCGCGGTTCCTTCTGCCTAGAATGCTTCTGCCTTGAACAGTAACATGGCTGCCTCCATCCCTCCTCACAGCGCTCTGCTGCTCCCCAATCTCGGTCACCCTACTCCTGAGCTCTCTCGAGCTTCCTAAGCCTACTCCGTTTCTTTCCCTTCCACTGACCACCTGCCACGTATTTGCTATTTTACTGTCTTCCTCCCCCAACTTCAACGGAGCTGCAAATTTGTCTTTATTCACTGATAACGTTTCCAACCTTTAGAACAAACACTGCTTGGCATCTTAAGAACGTTCATTAGACATTTGTTGAATAAGTAAAAGAAGGAAAGCCTGTACACATAATTTCGTTAGACATTTCAACTTCCTTCTCCTTTCAGGTCCAAACCTGTGACCGTGTGGTTTGCAGGAGCAGATCCCAACTTCTCTCGGGGCAAGCCCCAGGTCTTCTTTCGTTCTTGGTGGACCCCTTAGTATTTAGTGCTTTCTTAGTGTGTAATTTTTTATAGAATTAAATGAATAATATTGTCAATCCAATTTGGAATTCATTCCTTATTAATACTGATATTAATGCATGAAATTTGAAGAAAACTGTAACTACACCCATAAAATGCAAACTACTCACTATTCGCCTACTGCCAGTTCAATTATGTTATGCTCCAGTGAGGACAACTGACTCCAACATCTCAGCCACCCAACATCTACAGACTCAGTAACTACTTGCTCTATTGGTGGTAGGCAGTACCTCACTGTAAGAAAGCAATTCTAACATATTTTAAACCAAAATTTACAGCAATGACTAAATATAATTACTTAGGCACTTTACTTGGTGCATTTAAATTCTAATTTGATGTACGTTTTCAATTAAATTTTGCCTTTTAATAAGCACATTTTTAACACAAAGACTGACACCTTATACCCAGAACATTCTGTCTCCTTGTCATTAAAAAGTAAATAATGATATCTAGTCAATTTTTGTCTTTTCCAAGTTAAGATACTCCCTTTGCCTTTGAAAATCACTACCTAATCCAAACATGTTTCAGAACACTCTTATAATACAGATGCTGTGTCTTTATTCTTTTAATGTAGCACTCTCTTTGTTAATAAACGATCATAGCTCATATCACATTTTGTAGTTACTTATTTATAGACAACCTCCCCAGTAGACTAACTTCCCTCAGTACGGACATTAATTACTTAATTTCTAAAACTTGGTACAGTATCTGACCATTAGCAAGTGCTTAATTAATATTTGGTGAATACCTAATTTAAAGGTAATCATGCCACCTACTTTTTCCCATTGTTACCCAATTTTTATTTTATGAGACAAAAGCCCCATGGTCCTACACTGGGCATGTTAACAAAACAGAGAAATCACGGACAGATAAAAGTTCTAGAAAGTGATAGTGGTACGCTCACATGACACTGAATACCTTAAATGCCACTGAATGGTATACTTAAATTGGCTCTAATGATAAACTTTGTTATGTATGTTTATCACCATAAAGAAAAATAGAAAACTTACGTTGTTGGTAAAATTATGTACAATCTGTAGGTTCTTTTTGTGTTCCCATCCTTCTTTAAACATAAAGAACAAAATGTCTAACCAGAGCCAGGGAGTCTTCATTCTTCGATGTATCATGTCACTCATCCTGTAAACAGGATACAAATATATCAGCTGGTACATCAAAAATGTGCATCACTTGAGCACCTATTTGGTGCCTGGTCTCACTGAGAATAATGGTGGCAATGATGATTTGTCTTAGAGGCTCCCCAAAACTCCACATTTTATGCTCGACAATGAGGACATTGGCAATAACAAATCCAATGAAGCTTGAAAATTGAATGAGTTCCCTAGCGAAATGAAGAATTCATTACAAAACATCCTTACTAGATGGCCATCTGATGCCTGCTTATGTTTCTCCAAGAAGAGTACCGGACCTCCCCAGGCTGCCCGTAGCTCTTGTACCACAGGATGGGGTGAAATCTGCCTGTTTAATGTCCACTCATTGGCTTGATCAAAACACCTGGTTGTCCTCTGCTACAGAAAAGTGCTCATTAACACCCACCTGTCACAGAACTGTCCCAAGTCCCTCCCTCAACATTTCTAGTGACAGAGTCGAAAGACCTAGATAGGATCTCCTCCTTCGAGACCAGCTGAAAGGCCAATTCTGCAAAGAAGCCTTTCCTGGTCACTCAATCTGTGGGACATATCACCGTTTTCTTCTCGAACACCAACTTTTATTTTTCTTTCCAAGCAATTCTCATCATTTATAAGTTTATATTTATTTGTTTTGGTGCTTGTCTCCCCTGTTATTGTGTTTCATGGGCCACTATCAAACAAGTTGGTGCCGTGAGGAATGAATGGCAGACTATATCTGCTAAGTAAATACTTGTTAGAATAAGGTGAAATGGGCCCTGACTGGTTGGTTCAGTGGATAGAGCGTCGACCAGGTGTGCAGACGTCCTGGGTTCAATTCCTAGTCAGGGCACACATGAGAAGTGACCCTTTCTCTCTCTTCCCTTTACACAGCCAGTGGCTTGATTGATTCAAGCGTTGGTCCTGGGTGCTGGGATAGTTCGGTTGGTACAAGTGCATCAGTCTCAGGTGCTAAAAATAGCTCGGTTAATTTGAGCATTAGCCCTAGATAAGGGGTTGCCCAGTGGATTCTGGTTGGGGCGCATGTGGGAGTCTGTCTCACTATTTTCCTTTCTCTCACTCAAAAATAAAAAAAAAGAAAGAAAATAATAAAAAGAAGCATATAACAGGAAACAATCACAACTAACATTCTGGTTGTGAATAATTTTTTATACCTAGTGGTAATCATGCTAAAAAAATGTTTCCATCTTTCTTTTATCACTAAACATCACAATGTAATTTCTCAATATATTATAAAATAAGCATTTAAAATTACTACATAAGCTGGGTGTGCTATGATTCATATAACCATTCCCTTGCTGTTAAAATACATGCTTAAGTGATAAGGTTGGTTTTCAGTATAATGTTTCTTTTTGAAACAATGAAAAAGGTACAACACAAACAATAACAATTATTAAAGATACTTATTAAAGCCCTAATCAACAACAGTTTTAAAAATAATTAGAAAGGTTCCATTTACCTATAAACTGCACGGACATACTGAGACTCATCATTACTCTGAGCACCAATATTCTTGCCCATAGCCGTTTCTGTAAAACATGGGAGAGAAGCAAGCATTCAGTTCACGCACATGCCCAATGTTTACTTTCCAGTGGCAAACATTTGAAAAAAGACATCAATTCTTCTGTATATTTTAGAACTGTCCCTTCCCCCTTTTCGCTCCTGTAGCTTTTGTTTCTCCTCCTCCCTCTTCCTGCTCTTTCTTCCCTTTGACTCCCTGGCAGGTTGGCTCTGACTACTCTGCTTGAAGCCCTGGCAGAGGCGGCTGCTTCTCCAGGGGATCATAGAGAACCACCGGGAACAAGGCAACATCCTTTCCAGTCCCTTCCATTCCCTTCCCAGGGGGATACTATTTTCCATCTGGGTCATTTTATCCTTACCCATAGCTCTACCAACCAATCAGTGGGACTCACCACAGATTATATCTAAGGCACAAAGAGTGACATAAAAAAAACAGTTAAATGCTTCTCCATCAACATGTTTTTCAAGCTTATTAACCAATATATTTGCTTGTTCATTCATGACATCTAAGAAATCTTCCAGAATTGTAAAATGGAAAGTGGGCGTTAACATTTTTCTCCTGGAGCGCCATTTGTTTCCAGTACTAGAAAGACAGTAGAGAGTTACAAATAAAAGCAACATCCAAAACAAATAAAGCGTGGTCAAGACAACAAAACTCTTCTGAAACAGTTTATCCTACAGAGTCTCAAACGTTTTGGTCAGAATGACAAGGAGAGATTCATGGACGGTTAGGGAAAGGGTATATTTTAGATACCCTCCTATATCACTAGTATTTAAAACAGCATTCATAAAAATTGAAAAATTAAAGAATTTTTCTAAATGTTTAAATTCTGAGTTTCTAAAAATTAGAGTTTTTCCTTCTATCAAACCTTATTCCTCCAAAGATCATGAGCTCCATGAGTCTGCTTTAAGCTCTATCATCTTCAAATTCCCCAAAGTCCCCCCAAGGGCCTGCTTCCTCTTTCTTGGCCGATAGAGTCCTCTTCCTGGACGGCAGCTGAGGGACTGAGTCACTGCACTATCTACTTCGCTGAGGATAACTGCCTTTTCCTTAAAGTTTCAGGTTTCCCTGCTCAACACTCCCCTGTACTTTTACTCTATTTATACATCAGAAATTTCTAATTCTTCTCGGAACACTGGTGATCATCATTATAACATATTGTGGCTGAAGATTACTATGCACCCCAGATTCCTGTCTGCCAAAGGCCCATTTTTACTCAATCCTTTCTTCCAGCTTCTCCCTACTACCTGATAGCACGTTCTTGCTATAAGAAAACTACCTTGTGTTGATGGCTGACATAACAAGGGATGCATGAGACAGCTTTACAAATTTACAGACATACCTTGTAAGAAGTCCTAGGCCAAGCCATGGTTCTAGGAACTTGTACATATAAGATTTGTCAATTTGCTTCGAACTAGTTAAAATTGCCTTAGAGAGAGAGAAAAATAATTGAGAGGTAGATATCAAAAACAATTTAATGATAAGAATACCTGGTTAGGATTCAACTACTTTCTAAAACATTTCAGAACAATTACTTCTCTGATTCATTTTCATTTTTGTGACTCAAAGAAATTCAGCTAGAATTCTGCACACATAACTGTAATTCAATCCTGAAGACTAATGAAGTTGAGAGAAAGGAAAATGTCCAAAATGATTCCCTGGTTCCTAGCCATGAACTAGGAACCAGCTGGAGTCATTTATTGAGGGTGAGGGAAGGTGAGGGAAGAGGAGGCAGGTGAATCTAAGGATGATCATGTCCACAGAGATGGTAATCACAATGTCATTGTCAAGTATGTTGACTTGACTTAGGAAGGAGGCATTCAAATTGCCATAGTCTGAAAGCAGATATTAAGCTCAGGAGAAAGGCTGTATAGAAGTACACATTTGAGTGTCTCCAGGATATAAATAAAATTGTAAGCTGAAGGTGTAATTGAGTCATCTGGAACCAAAGTGAAGGAGAAGGGCCAAACATATAGGAGTAAGCACAAAATGCTTCCCAGGCTTCTTGTTCGAGTTCCCTACTCTGAACAGATCTCGACCCACCTATAACAAGCCCGTTTATATTAGCCCAACAGTGGCTGAAATCCTATCTGTGGCCCTCTCGCTATCTCCTCTGCACCAGGAGATTGGGACCAGCAATGTGGTACCAGAGAAACTCTAGCAGTTTTACCACAATAACTAAGAAAGATAAATCCCATCCCAATTCTATTGGAAATTGTGCTTTAAATTTTGTTCCATGAAGGGAAGGTCTGTTTATCCCATTTTTACTCCCTAACCCAAGTTTTTTGTCATCATACTGCAAGATAATTTTCCCAAAGTCACAATAAAAAGTAAAAGGTAACAATTTTTGAGGAGTAATTTCAATAATGTGGATTAACAAACAATATCTGCCCTATCACTATCAGATTAGTGTTCTCTTTTAGGAAAACTAACTGGGAATAATAAAAATATAATGGCTGTAGTATGACACTCTGAGCATCTTGAGCAAAAACACTCATATTTTATTAGTCTTATATTTCTGGAATCTTAAAACAGTGCCTGGTAGATAATATGAGCTCCCCCTATCTATTTAGGATTCTGTAATACTATATTCTTCTGCAGACTTTCCAAAGAAAGAGAACAAATATATTGGGACCTGGTAACAAATGCGTATAGACAGGGGCAGCTTCTCTCCCCAGAATTCATATTCCATTTGGAGAACATTAAATGGCACCTATGCAGCCAAAGATGTTTAACTGAATGCTCAATGTATAGAATTCAATTAAACATAAGAATATGGTCACTATATTTGTTCTGACGAGATTCTCACACCATCAAATATGCAGTGCAATATTGCTCATATAAACTACAAACTCACCTCCACAACTTCTGCATTATACATGGCCATCACGGGCACTGGGCCAAGCCAGAGCTTCAGTAGCGGCTGATGTCGGTGTTCTTCACTGTAACTGATTAGCTGCTTAAAAAATTCTAGAAGAAAATACTTAATTTTAAATAAGTTCCTTAGTGTGTGTGTGTGTGTGTGTGTGTTTAATGTGTTTTACTTTTTTATTTTGGGTAACTCGGTATCTCTAAGATCTTTTGCATTTTAAAAGTAAACCACACAGTCCCTAGTAAACGGTTTAGTAAATGAATTACGAAGGTAATTTAATTCTGAGTGAGCTAACACATAGGCAACAATCTGGTTAACGGTGACATGCCAAACACTGGGGGATGCTCATGGTGCCTCATCATACATATGCCTTTGCATTAACGCTGAGGCCGGTAAACTTCTCCAGGCCTTGCTTCAGGCTCCCCTGTTATAGGAGGGAATACCTGTCCCCTCCCCAGCCCTGGTACATAGATGCTTCCCTTCCACTCTCTCTAAAACGGTATTATGGTTCTGCAAAAAACTGTGACTAGAGCTACCACTTTATCCAGCAATTCCTCTTCTGGGTATTTATCTGAAGAACATGAAAACACTAATTCAAAAAGATATCTGCACCCCCATGTTCTATGCAGCATTATTTATAATAGCCAGGCTATGGAAGCAACCTTAGGTGTCCATCAATGGATGAATGGATAAAGAATCTGTAGTATGTGTGTGCGTGCGCACATGTGCATGTGTGTGTATAGAAACATGACTCAGCCAAAAAGTAGGGTAAAATATTGTCATTTGTGACAACACGGATGGACCTTAGGGTATTATGCTAAATGAAGTGAATCAGACGGAAAAGGACAAAAACAGTCCGATTACAGTCTGATTTCACTCGTAAGGAATATAAAACAAAAGAGTAACAAAGGAACAAACATAAACCAAAACAAACTCATAGATCCAGATAACCGAGCCCTGGTTACAGAGGGAGAGGAGGCAGGGGGAAGATGGAATGGGGCAAGAGGGCCAAACAAGTAGCAACAGATGGCAACTGGACCCTTGGTGGACAGCACACAACAGAGTCCACAAATAGCTCGTTAAAATGTTGTACGCCTGGCATTACATAATGTTATTAACCAATATCATCTCAATAAAAAATAATTTTAAAACTCTTGTTTTACTAAACCTTCAACTTCTCAGATGGCTCAGGGCCTTTACAGAATCTCTTCTCTTTGTAGGAAACTTTTATTCTTACTGCTTTTTGTCTCATAACACCTACTTATGCTTTAAATGTCAAGGTGAATGTGATTTTGCTGTGAAGCTTTCTCTGATACTCCAAACAAGATTTTGGGTAAGGTGATTTCCAAGGTCGGTTCCCTGTCCTTGTTGCGCACCCAGATCTCCGTATTTCTAACTACTGTCCTACAATAAAATAAACCAGTGATCCTCGGAGAAGCAAGTGATTTCAGGTCTCAGGCAGAGAAAATACCAGAAAGGGGCACTATATTGACAGAAAATAAGGAAGTGCTCAAAAATCATTGGGGTCATGCTGAAATGTCAAGAAGTCACCCCGAAAGAGCTCCTAATAGCCAAAACTGAAACGATCTGAGCAACAGAATAAATAATCATAGTACTATAATGTACACTTAGAATAAAATACATATGTAGAAGTTTACACTAATATACATACATATATAATGCTATGGGACAACTCTTCTTTACAGAAAATTCTAAATAATGAATGTAGACAAAATGAAGAAAATAACCATGATTACCATCAGGCAAACATCACAGTAATATTGTTGTAGGCAAGATCCAGCAAAGGATGCAAAAATTAGTGAGTGCTAAAAGTTTGAGGAGAAACAGGTATTGGCATAGCCTCAAAGTATCTCTAAATATATTTTTAATATTTATCTATAATATTTGTAAATTACAAAGGGAAAAATAGTAGCTTTGGAGTGAAATAAGCTGGCAGACTCCCTATAGGCAAGCGATCTAGGCTAACCACACCAATAACATCTTGTCTTACATACCCCATGATTCAATGTGTTATGAAGGACACATCATTTCCATGGCATTCTTTTTTTAATTGAGATGTAACTGACCTATATATAGCATCTTAGTTTCAGGCGTCCAACATACTCAGTGATTTTATACTGTATAGGTTATGAAATGAGCATTATAATAAGTCTAGTTAACATACATCACCATACATAGTTCCAACTCTTTCTCCTGTGATGAGAACTTGTAAGATCTACTCTTCTTAGCAGCTTTCAAATACGCAATACCGTATTATTAACAATGGTCACCAAGATGTACACGACATCCCCAGGACATACGTATTTTATAACTGAATGTTTTAACATTTTGACCCTTCACCCATTTTGCACCCCCCCCCTCCAGCTAACAATCTGTTCTCTCTATCTGTGAGTTATGGTTTTTGTCACTGTTTTGTCCAGCTTTGATCTTCTTTCTCAAGATGCCTTGTCTATTCAAGATTTCTTTGTGGTTCCGTATAAATTTTAGGATGGTTCATTTTTTCTGAAAAATGTCATTGGAATTTAGATAGAGATTGCCTTGAATCGTGTATATTGCTTTGAGTAGCATGGGCATTTTAATACATTCTAACCCATGACACAGAATAGCTTTCCATTTATTTGTGTCTGAAGAAGAAGGACTGTTTTCTTAATTTCTCTTCCCGATAGTTCATTATTAGCATGAACAAATACAAGTAATTTTTGTATATTGCTTTTACACCTTGTAACTTTACTAAATTTGTTAATTTGAACAGTTTGTGGAGTGTTTAGGGTTTTCTACATAAACAATTATGTTATCTTCAAATGGTGACATTTTTATTGTTTCCTTTCTGATTTAAGTGGCTTTTATTTCTTTTTCTCTCCTGAATGCTCTAAGTCTTCTAAAACTATGTTGAATGAAAGTGGCAAGAGTGGGCATCCTTGTCTTCCTAATTTAGAGGAAAAGCTTTCAGCATCACGTTTGTGGTATTCTTGCCAAAAATGATTAACCTTAACGTAACTATGAAAACCAACAGACAAACCCAAACTAAGAATTATTCTACAATATACCTGACTAAGCAAAAATGACCTATATGGAAACATTGACAAATGATCAAAGATTAGAAAAGACTAATGTTGAAGAACATAACACAAAGAAACACAACTACTAAACGCCAGATGTGATTTTTGGATTGAGTCCTGGAACAGAAAAAGGACATCATTGGGAAATGTCACAAAATTCAAATACCGGGCTGTAGTTTTGTCAAGCCCATTGTACAAATATCAGTGTTCTAGTTTTGTTAATTATATTAATTGTGTAAAATATCACTATTAGAGAGGAGGCTGGGTAGATGGGATATGTGAACTCTGTACTATTTTTACAACTTTTCTGTAGTTCAATTGTTTTCCAAATAAACAAAAGTGGCTAAAGAAGGCTTCAGAGTAAAAAGTAAGCTGGAGAAGATTATAAAAAAATATTTTGTTAGTAGAGAAGGAACACATACATACAAATATATAAATAATTGACTGTGTGGACTGTGTCTATATATATATATATTTTGACATAAGAAGAAAAGCTTATAACTTAAAAGTCCAGAAAGTAGAATTTGGTTTAGAAACATGACAAGAACATGGAAGAAACGTGACAGTGTATATACGAAAGCATCATTAAGCTAAAAATAATTACTGAGCAGCATTGAGGAAAATGCAGGGATCAGATAGGGAAACGTGGTCGTCAGTCAAATCAGTTTCTACGACATGTTCAGAAACGAGAACGGATATGATGGAAGTACCTTACTTCTCCTTGAAAATACAATAGTCTCACACATGCATCCCACAGGCAAGGCATGTAAACCTGCAAAGGACTAGCTCCCTACTCGCAAGGAATCTGCAGTCCTAGGAGATGGTCATTTCTGTAACTAATCACAGTATCAGATAAAATGAAATGGATGTTAAAATGAAATGGGTGATGGGTATACAACATAAACGACTGTCCAAATGATGTGGAGATGTTTGCCCCAATACTACGTACTCTAGTTGGCCAATGTCATTCTGTTAAATTTAATCATCTAAATAATAAATAAATAAATAAATAAGTAGAGATTTAAATCTGAGGAGTTATTGACTTTCACTGAAAGGACTGGAGGAGTTCCGTGAAAGAGATGGCATTTGAGCATACTAGAACGAGTCGGCTTTAAAGACAGAAAAGGGAAGTGGGGTGAGGGAGAGAATGTAAACCAGGCAGCAGAAAAAGAGAGCAGAGGGGTGGAGGCTGGAAAATTCCCAGTAGGGTTCGCCAAAGAATGGGATGGGGATAATGCCATTGGTGGATGAGGTTGGAATGTTGCAAGGCTCTGGGAAGTAACTGAGAGTTTCTGAGAACTGTCATGCATGGAGTTGTATTTTAGGACAATAACACTGAGGTCTGTGAGATCTGTGAATAACATGAGTATTCTGGCACCACAGGAAGCTTCTGGGGGTGGAAAAAAGACTGGAAGTCGATGCAGCCAAGGTTAGAGGCCTGGGTCCTGCTTTACAGTTGGTCCCCAGGTTGGGTGTGGGGACATGGTGACCATTAATCCCAATAACATTGAGGTACTGAGGAAAACTGGGGAGTCACTCTTTCTGGGTTAAAATCCCTGGGGCCTGAGTAGGGGGAAGGCAGTCTGTATTCAGAGAGGCCCCACAATGACAACAGCCTCAGGCAGGGAATGCCCTGTTGGTGAGTGCCACCTCCCGGGTGGGTGACAAGGTCCAGACCTCAGAGTCAGACCTGGCAACAGTTAGAGTCCAAGCAAACAACATGAGGTCAAGCAAGGACTGGAGTTCTGGTTGGGTGGGGAATTGACTACAGATTAGGAAATGAGGCAGAAGTCTCATTAGATTGCTAGCACAATCTAGGTAGGGAAGGATGGGGAAAGCATGGGAGCTGGGAAGCACATTACCCAGGGCTGCTTTTGAACAAACAGACTGCCTGATGGACAGCAACAAGACCAGACCCAACTGCACTGTGAGGCTCCTAACAGGGCATGTGAGATTGTGACGGGCCGTTTTAATATGGAGGTTTGGGCACCAAGGACAAATTAACACAGCATACACAGCATAAAAACAACTATTAAGCTTTTCAGCTGTTTCCCAACGCCAGTAAATGTTCATATACTTAGTTCATCGCTATTCCATATCCATCCCTAAACTTCACCCATCCCTGGGCTTCAGGGCAAGCCACTCAATGTGCAGTGTGACAGAGGCCAAGGCTGGGGGTGTCCATTGCACATGACACTGAGTCAACAGTAATCATCTCTTTAAAGCGTTTGCATGTTTGGGATAATAATGATTATCCTAAAATAGTTGACATCTACTATGTCATATTTATCAGCTGTGGCAGGTAAGTATATATATTAGACTAGTGCTAAGGGTTTAAATGCCTTATGTCCTTTAGGCCTCACCACAGTCAGATGAGAAACACCATTATGACAGTCACTCCACCGCTGAGAAAACTGTGCACAGTTAAGTAACTTGCACAATGTCACAGCGCTAGTCAGTGTTGGAACTGGCTTTGTCCCCAGGGCATCCAGACCCAGAATGTGCTTCAGAATGTCTTCCAGTCAAAACAGTTGGCTAAACAATTGCTGTAAAAAGAGCTAGGTCAGCCTGACCAGGCAGTGGCACAGTGGATAGAGCGTCGGACTGGGATGATGAAGACCCAGGTTCCAGACCCCGAGGTCGCCAGCTTGAGCGTGGGCCCATGTGGCTTGAGCAAAAGCTCGCCAGCTTGGACCCAAGGTCGCTGGCTCCAGCAAGGGGTCACTCGGTCTGCTGAAGGCCTGCGGGCAAGGCACATGTGAGAAAGCAATCAATGAACAACTAAGGTGTCGCAATGAAAAACTGATGATTGATGCTTCTCATCTCTCTCCGTTCCTGCTTGTCTGTCCCTATCTATCCCTCTCTCTGACTCTCTCCCTCTCTCTCTGTCCCTGTAAAAAAAAAAAAAAGAAAGAGAAAAAGAGCTAGGTCAGATCAACAGTGTAAAAATATATGCTGCATGCCAATGCACCGACTGCCTTGGTTGTGTCTGAAAGAGAAGACAAGGAAATCAAAATATGTGGTTTGAAAGTATCAGCTTGGTCCAGTAGCAGGACACAGCTGAGAGAGAGAGAGAAGTGTTGACAAAAAGAACAGGAAGGCTCTAGCCAGTTGACTCAGTGGTAGAGTGTCGGCCTGGTGTGTGGATGTCTGGGTTTGATTTCTGGTCAGGGCACACAGAAGTGCCCATCTGCTTCTCTACCCTTCCCCCTTCCCTCTCTCCCTCTCTCTCCTCCTCCCACAGTCATGGCTCGAATGGTTCAAGCAAGTTGACCCCAGGTGCTGAGAATGGCTCCATGGCCTTGCTTCAGGAGCTAAAATAGCTTGGTTGCTGAGCAATGGAGCAGTGGCCCCAAATGGGCAGAGCATCACCTGGTAGGGGGCTTGCCGGGTGGATCCCTGTGGGGGCACATGCAGGAGTCTGTCTCTCTGCCACTCACTTAAAAAAAAAAAAAGCCTGGAAAAGCACGAGATCAGAGCTGAAGGGCCTAGTTGGAAGCCAACTGCAATACTCCAAGTGAGATGACTGAGGTCAGAATTTGGACTGCAGCCACAAAATAAAAAGTTATTGAGGGCAGGGACTATATTTTAAAACACTCTGCTATTCCCAGTTTTGCTGAGCTCAATGGTGGGCACAGCAGAGGGCCTCAAATAAAAGCACGGCTGCCAATTAAAGAACTTACTCTAAGCAAATTCAAGACCGTAATCTAGAAAATGCATGCATTGAATTTAATCCTTGAAATAACTGTAATATAGTTTTATAAGCAAAGTGGAATATACTCTGACTTAGACAGTTTTAAAGTCAAATAACTTGGTTGTAAAGCTGGAAACTGAGCAAAGGTTTGTCTCATGCCAAAATCCAGTAGTTGCTGAAGGATTAACAAATTCCCTTGAAAAGACAGTGTGTTTTTATTCTTTTCTCTCAGGAAGTAACTATAAGGAGAATTACTTTCAATAATCTAATAATTCACACTTTGTTCTGAAATGGACCTTATCCACCAGAGATTTCAATTCTTAGAAAAATTCTTTCAATAACAAGATGATGAGATTTGTATGATGAGAGTTAGTGTTCATTCTGTAAAACATCTCTAACAATTAACTGGAGAGGGAACCGGATTCTGGTCCTGGGCTCATTTTAAAATGTGTCGTTTGGGACAAATCTTGTCAGTTCTGAGTATCTCCACTTACACAGCTATGCAAGTGAAGGGCTGAGACAGATCCCATTCTCCCTCATGAGGGACTGCAAATGTGAGCTTTCTAACTTAAAGTGATTTTTTTCCCGTTTGCCAAACATAATATAAAGCGTTTCTCTTTAAAAAAATTTAAAAAAATTCACTGTTTAATAAATAGGAAATTTGAAGTTTGCAGTATGCACTTCTGGGAAGGCCTTGCCATCCTAATGTGTCATTATGTATCCTCCTCAGAAAGGGCTAGATTGGGAATGCCAGCAAGGAATGCAAGTTGTGATCAAGTCTTGTGATTTCCGGTGGGAGGGACGTTCTCAAGTGAATTTCTAGTCCTTTATTTTTGAGAGAGAGAGACTAAATCTTAAGGTACGCCTTGCCTTCAGGGCTTTAACAGTAAACACAGAAGAGACAGGCGCTGTTTTGAGAGAGCAGCAGCCAGGAGTTGGGTAGAGGAGAAAGGGCAGAAGGCGGGAGTTTAGAAACACTGCATTCTAAGCTATACGTCAAGACCAAGTTCACACGGAGCGGAGGGCACCAGCAGTTGCTTCAGGTGTCACAGGGAAAACGGGACAGAACCGGGAACCCATTATCCAGGGGGCGATAGAGCAGCCCCTCATCCTGCAACCCCCCCGTCAAGCCGAGCTGTTCCAGGCTGCAGAGCGGGCGGGGTGGGGGAAGTGGGCCAGCGGTGCGGCCGGGGTTCCGGCTCCAGGGTGGGTCGCCCTGCAGGCGGGGCGCGCGGGCAGGGAACCCACCCGCCATCGGGTGAGGATGCGATTGGCTTGCGCGTGCAGTCCCTTACCTCTCGCATCCGGCTTCAGAAGCAGCGTGTGTCCCACCAAGGGGTAGGCGCCCGGAATGGTAGGGAGCGACCGCATGCGCAGCCACTTGCGCGCGTAGCTCGCCACCATCCTCAGCAGGTTCAGGATGAAGCTGGCGCCCGCCAGGGACGCGACGCTCAGCGCGCCCCAGAGCAGCAGCTTCTGGCCGACGTGCACCAGCCACAGCGCCATCATCTTGCCAGCTGTCGGCTTCGCGCGGGGACTGAGACAGAGGACATAGGAGCCGGGTGCTTGGGGTCGGGGCGTGGCCCAGCCCCTGCAGTTCAAGTGCCACGGCCCTGGGAGGAGTCCCGAAACTCCGCGGAGTGGGAAGAGGTGGCTCGCGGCCCGACCCTGTCTTCCTCCTCCCGCGGCGGGTAGGCGCAGGCTGAGCCGCCTCCCGCTGCGGGGCCTCCCTGCCCCTCGGGACTCGGTTGGAGCCCCGCAGGCTCCGGGGAAAGCACCACGGGGGTGGTTGTTGTGCAAAACAAAAGCTTACGTAACGCGCACGGGCCTGTGTTTGGTTCAGGCAGAAAACGAAAGCCCGGAAGAGAGTTTCTGAAGACAGAGTGTGCTGAAAGTAAAATGAAGGCACTTGAGTGCAGTGGAGACGAGAATGGAGGTGAAATCTAAGGCAACTTGGTGATGGAGAGGGGCGCTGGGCCAGGGTGGGCTGATCATCGGGTTAACAGGACCTCGCTGCGGGGCGCAGGAGGATTGCAGCTAGCGTGAGCAGTATGTTTTAAAATTGAAATAAAGAGGCACCGACTTTGAAGGTCGGCCTTTGTGGAGTCATTTTTCCCCTGGCTGGGTACCTAACCTCATGCTTCCTTGCGCAACCGAAAGCGTCGTCTACTCTGCGGGGACTGGCTGCCCGCAGGAGGTGGGTTGCACCCTGGCTTCGCATCAGGGTCATTCAGAACAGTGTCCTACTTTGCTCTAGGGACACCAAACTTAAGGGTGCTAAAGTTTGCTATCGGGTCACGGGAGAGCTGAATAATACTCTTGTGATTCAAATATTTCCCAAAATATCCTCGGGACCAAGGAAAGCCAGCACGTTAGAGAACACAGGGGCGGGTAGGAGAGGATGAATGTCAAGTTCTCTGGAAGCGGCGCAGAAAAGAGATGCTGGCGAGGTGGAAGGAGGGTTGGATAGAGACAGTACTTATGGAGTGCTCTGAAAAGACAAAGGAGACAAATCACGGAGCCTGAGAAAGAAAAAGGGAGAGTCGGCGAGAAGGCTGCCCCCATTCTGCCCCCCGAGCTGTGTTCTCTATCAATTTTGCTCTTTTCTTCAGGCGAAGGAACTCAGTCCTGCCTCCGGTTCCTTTTTCTACACATCCTCCTTACAAAGGGGCTGGGCTAAGAGTGCGTCTCCTAGAAGCAGGTCCCTCTGTTGTAGGGAAAGAGTTGAGGAAGATGAGCTGTTGAAAAGCGCCCAGGACCTCCCTTTGCTTAGATTAGTTGTACTCACAGCTCTTGTAGAGTCTGTCCCCGGCCACTTGCAGGGCCTCTTTCCTTTAGAGAAAAATATACCTGAGGCTTTTCTCCAGCTCATTCTTTTTTTTGAGCGATCCATATGTACTGACATGAAAAGAGATTAACGAAATAACAAAAAAAATTTTTTTTTTAAGTTGCAGGACAGAAAATATAATGTAATGCCATCTTTGGGGAAAAACGTTCCTTTCTCTACAGCCAGACTAGTTAATGTCTGGGAAGCAAAACACTGATCAACTTTATGAGATGGTGTAATGGATTGTAGCCGCGGCCACCATCACAGTCTCCTGGCCCTTGCAGGTTCGCATTTGATTCGGACAGATGGGGTGGGGACAGACGGTAATGAAACAACGGAGCCAGGAACTGGTGGGCCATCATCTTTAATCCTAGCTCACACCTGACGTGGGCCATCATCTTTAATCCTAGCTCACACCTGACGGGGCGAGTAAATACACACAGTGGGAAAACACTTTCTTTTCCATTCAGGGCTCCCAAAGCCACTGATTGATCCTAGAATCAAAAGCCCCACCAACCTTATTCACTTCTGTTCCCCAACTCCTTCTCTCTGCACAAACTCTACATAAACTGGCCTCTCCTCTGCAATGCTGATGGCAGGATCTCAGTGGGCGAGAGCCCCGAGTCTGCTTCATTTTAGAGTGTAGAAAATTAAAGCCTTTAAGCCAATATACAAATAAAGAAGTCTCTGACACAAAGGTACTTATCTGAGGCATAAATGGGATTCTTCATAAGAGTGCATCAACCCACATCATGCAATAGTCAAGGGTGTGGGGAAAAGCTTAGTTTTGAAAAGATCTTAGTATTAAAAGGGTGGGAAAGGCTTAGACTTAAAACTAAGCCTTAGGCTATAAGGACCTTGCCAGCTTACAGCCTGTTTCCCACACCCAATGCAAACTATAAGTGAGCAAATATATATATATATATATATTTCACTATCCTTGATATTATTTAATCAAAGACTTTTAAAAATGTATTTATTTAATATATTTAAATATATCTCATCTCTCTGAAAGTCTACTGCAACAATGAAACTATGGGATTCGTCTGTATCTGACTCTGCTAATCTCTGTGGACAGAGCAGGGAACATACAGCCGCTGTCCTCCAGCAGGGGAGAAGGGGGGAGCGTTTTCGGCAGCAGCCAATGTGAGCAAGAAGCGCTTCGAAGCAGAGAAGTGTGTATGGGTTCAGGAGACTATGCTGGGGAGCCCCCTGCTTGGAGCACAGGGTGGCTGTAGTGACCAGAACAAGATAATGTTCCCAGGCAGCATGGAGCCAACTTAAAGAGACCTTGACTCCCAGGGTGAGAAATTTTATCTTTATTTTGAAGGCAATGTGTGAGAGAGGAAGAGAGCACTGAGGATTTTTTGGAAAGGGCCAATAATGCAAAAGCCTGTCCCTTCGTTCCCTCAGTCATCCTTCCCATTGTATTTGTCACTAGCTAGGACCCTTCTCATAGTGCCCTAAAATTTCGGACTGACCGTCAGATGGCCAGGCTTCAGAGAAACCCATGGCGGCACCTTTCCCTCCTGGCAACAAATTTCACAGTGCTGCACCCTAGAATGCCCACCCTGAAATACAATAGTGCTCTATGTAGGCATCATGGCATTGCCAGTGTGAAGGTAATCCACCTACATTCCATAACCGCCCTGTCGGCTTCCTGGCGCTGAGCCAGCTCAGCAGAAAGATGTCTCCAACTTTCTCTCTTGAAGATTCGATCTATATTAAAGGACAAATCCCTTGCCACTTGGAACATCTTTACTCTCCCCGGCTTGAAACACATGCTTTTGGAAGTTACAGCCATGGGTCAGAATATGTTATAAACTACAGAAAACTTTATAAATGTTAACACGTTGATTTTCTTAACTTTTCTGTCACTTGGAATGGCTCTCAATAGAAAAAAGATATTTAACTTAGATTACAAAAATAAATTCTGGCTGAATATAAAACTATTATTGATATTATTATACATAGCAAATTATCTATATAACAGGAAGGAAACTGTCATGAATTGTTGAATCACCGAGATCAGACAAACTGCACATTACTTTAGGTACAGTTTTATGGACAAGCATCATTTCTGTGGACCTCCAGGTCATACAACAGAGGATGAAATCACAATGTCTGTACTCTCTTGCAACAAACTCAACTTATTCCTGTGAGATGACTCTACATTGCTGTAGGTAGTATTATCCCTTATTTTTTATAGCTAAGTATTATTCCACTGTTGGACTATATCACAATTTATTATTCATTTTATGACCAATGGCTGTTTCAGATGTCTCACATATATATTTTTATTTCATATACACACACACACACACACATATATACTCTATCGATTGTTTCTATGGAGTATTCTGACTAATATTAGCCTTTTTATTAAATGTATTCCAATCGCTTGATATTTTGAGGTCATTATAAATTTTTATTATGATATTTTATTATCTAATTATTGTTAGTATCTAGAAATGCAAATGAATATTATGTTGATCTTGTATTCGATGAGCTTGCTAAAATCACATTGATTTTCAAGTATATCTGTAGATTATTTTGAATTTTCTACCTACACAATGATGTTTTTTGTGAAGGATTTTTTTTTCTTTCCAATTCTTAAGACCATCAATGTTACTCTTGCCCTACTGGACTAGTGAGGATCTCTTGTCCAATAATGAGTAACGCTGACTGCTAGTAGAAACTTCTTGTATTGCTTCTGATCCCTGGGGGTAGAGTTGAATATTTTACCTTATGTGTTAAGTTTGCTGTAGGGTTATTTTTATCTCTAAATACCCATAATCAAATGATAGTTGTTCCTTTCTCTTCCTAGATTACTAGGACATTTTATTATGAATGTTTTTAAAGACTTTTTCTTCACCTATTGAGAAAATCAATGTGGTTGTTTTACTTTGACATTATTTGTTCACCAATTATTTTTCACATGGTAGCTCAAACTTGCATTCCTGACATAGCTCTAATTTGGATGGTATGTGTGAGTCATTTTATTCCTTACTGATTTGACTTGCTACCATCTAGTTTAGGAGTACATATCATCTGTGTTGAGAGATGAGGTTGGCCTATAATTTCCCCCCCTTCTTTCATAATACCTTTATCAAGTTTTGTATCAAGGTTATGTTAGCCTTACGAAATTACTTTTTATTATCTTGAGTTATTTTTTATATTGTTGTTATTGATGCTATTTTTTCCCCTTACATACATGGAAGCATTAACCATAGAAGTCCTTAGGACTTGGTGTTCTCTCTGAGAGGACTTTAATGATAGATTTAAGTCTATAATAGATTTTAAATCCTTTCCTGATTTTCTATTTCTTCTTTGTCTAGTGATAATGTTTTTCAAGGAATTTAAACATTTCATCTAAATTATCAAACCAAATTAGTCATAGTATACTGGTTAAATTTTAACACTTGTAAGATCAGTAGTGATATGCCCAATTTTTCCTGAGACCCTCTCCCCCCGTTGGACTTCATGGATTCCACATTCTCTTGACTTTTATTCTCCCTCACCAGTTATTTTTCTCAGTCTGCTTTGTTGGTCTCTTTCCACCTCCCATAGTTCTAGATGTTAAAAGGCCCAGGGCTTGGTACTCTTTTTCCCAGTGTCTTCACACTCGCTCTTCAGTTATCTCATCTATTAAGTACTTAAATGCCATCTCTTTGTTGAAAAATCCATACTTCCAGTCCACACCTCTTCTCTAAGCCCCAGGTCCAGATACCCAGATACCTCAGCATCTTCATGTAGGCACCCAATAGGCATCCTCAATATAACGTGTCCCAGCACACTTCTAAGCGTGCTCCTCTTGAGTTCTTTCTAGTTTCACCCCATGGCCACACCATCTTGCCAAGTGCTGAGCCAGTCTTGGAGTCAATATTGATTCTTTAGTTACACTTCACATGTAGTCTCACAACAAAATCCCGCTGACCCGACTTTCAAAACATATCCAAAGTCCTATGACTTCTCAGCAGTTGCATCACTGTCACCTGTCACATCGTCTCATGTCAGATTGTGTCACTCTGTCCTCAAAGCTTTTCAGTTGCTTCCAGTTCCAAATAACTCTCAATTTCCAAGACCAGAAAGCTTCTTAATCACTCAGCTCCTACTGTCTCGTTGATCACCTCCTGTCATTTACCCTCATGCCAATTCTATGTGCAAAGGCCTCTTTGCTGCGTGCAGCTATTTTAAATCGGTGTGTTCTTTCCTGTGTCTAGAATTCTCTTTTTCATATCTACATGACTTTTTATCTCATCTTCTTCACATCTTGGCTCAAATGTTATCTCTATAATAAAACCTTCCCTGACTGTTCTAACTAAAGTTGCAAACCTGTTTTAGGTTTCTTCATAACACTTATTGCTATCTGACCTTATTTTATGTTTTTTATTGATTTGTTTATTGAAAACTTTGACAATAAAAATATAGTACCCAGATGATTTATGATATCAAACAATTGATTGTCTCCTCCCCTAGAAACTAAGTTCTGTTAAGGCAAAGACTTTATCTTGTTCAGTCTAATACTTAGAACAGAATCTCAGCACACAAAAAGGTTCTTGATAAATATTCAATGAAATAATAAATCCATGATGATCAACATACAGAAATATAATTTTCTGAAACAAAGATTAAACTGGAGTATTCATAAAAAAAGGTAAAACTGTCACAAACTTAGGTGGATATATATTTTGAAATCACAGGGAAAAGTCTGCCATGTGGAAATAAATGAGCGAATTACCTGTGTATTAAAAAATGCAGAGTAGAGAGATATGTACACAAATTATATAAAAATTGGGAGCCTACACAAGCTTTTATGAATGCAATACATTTTTAAAAAATATTTTAAAACTTTATATTTTATTAAAAATTAAAAATCCTGAACAAAACAATGACAATAAAAATATAATACCTAAATGATTTATAATATATAAAAATGTACCTCTTAATTGGTATAGTAATTACATGCTAGTGCAAAACAACACCAATGTGGATATTTTATCTTATGTTTTTATAAAATCTAGTAGTTTCTATGGTATCTTACATGGTTTTATATTATGGACTTCGTTCCTTCTTTGGTTTGGATAAATTAAGAGTCGTTTTATTAAAGTAGTCACTACCTTAATTTAAAAATTGATTCCAGGAGTAAGTTAGTTTGCCTTTTTTCAATTATTAACAGAGAAATTTTAAAATGGCTAATTTATTATCGATGATTATGAAAACACTGCCCTAATGTTTCCCTACACAGCTCAAAAAAGCACCATCTTTATATCAAAGACTATTTACTAATCATTAAATCTCAGCTAACATATAAATAAAATACTACCTTTAATGCAAGTGTAAAATTATATGCTATGAGAAGTTTTTCTTGAAGCCAGTGGCACAGCCCCAAGCCCCGTCTTTTTGCTATGTCTAAAATGGTCCTTTGTCTTCTAATTGAAAATCTTCAGAAGATACGAATCAAGATCACAGCATTTGTTCTATTTTTATCAGTATACATAAGTAGTAGGTTTTGTTGTTGTAAAACTCCAAAGCCAAATAAAATAAAGTTACTAAAAAAATCTATTCAGTTCTCTAATGAAAAAAATAATAATTCATTTTAGATACTCTATTTTAATGTTAGTATAGGACGCATATCAATCCTTTTCTAAGAAGTCAGGACTGATTAGGTAAAGACTTAAAATTACATAAAATAGCCAGAATGGTTGTGAAAAAGCCAGGTGGGTAGACATGGCACATTTGGCAGTTATAACGGACCGGAGAGCACTTAACTCCAGACCCTTAGGAACAGGGGCTTCAGAATGCCTGCATGTCTAGAAATTCCTCACGTTTGACAACTGCAAAATTAAGATGAATGTTTTTTCTTGAAAGCTTTGATAGCTAATATTTAGGGATAGTTAGAAAAGTCTTTGTGTAGGTGACTAGGCATTAGGAATATTACCTATGGTCATGGGACTGTGGCCATCCAAAGGAGCCAGAGATGCAGGGATCATTCTCATGACTAATCCCGAACAAGGTCACTACGATAGGAACTGAAATAGAGAATGTGGGGGAGAAAATATCGATTGGAGACAAGGCTCTAGGGTCATTTTGGTTTTGTCACCCTGTGATCAAGGACAACACTAATTCCAGTCCCAGAATACTTCTTAATTTCCAGACATCGATAAGTGGGCAATGATCCTCTCTTCTTACAACCAGAAATATGTTTGAAAATAATTTAGTATATATTTATATGATATATATATATATATATATATATATATATTAGAAAGTTTCATTTTGGATTAATAAAAATTAAGTTGATAGAATATAATTCTCTGATAGAAAAGAAGAAATTATGGGAAGTTGGGATCTGAGAAGATCAAAATGAGTCCAAGAATTTAAATGACCACAAAGAAAAACACTGAGGGAGGGGAGGAAAAGAGAAGTGACCCTGGACCTCTGCCTTTAGTGGGCCACTTCTCCTTTGCATTCTTCATTCCACTTTCCATATTAATATCAGACAGGGCTGCTCACTCTGAAGCCAAATAAAGCAAGGCAGGAGGACAGAGAGAGAGGGAGCTGCTGATTTAGACAGAGGGAGCAGGGGAGGTTTTATGTCCAGAAGTGACATCTGAGGAGCGATCATGTAGTGACAAAATGAGGCAGATGCGGCTACGAAGCCTTCTCTCCAACGGACGAACGCTTCGGGAGTAGACGATAAAGATGAAACCATATGCAGTATATTTTAATTATGTTTATAGTCATTACTAAAATCAATCGATTTTAAAAATCAATAAACTGGGGATACTCCTAAACAAACTGCCTGAATTTGAACATGAAAACTAGTAAAACAAAGTGACTTGGGAGACTTAGCCATGGACATTTCTCAAAGAGGTTCATAACTAAACAGCATTTGTAAAGAGTGTGGGTAAGTTAGCACAATGACTAGGACATCTGAATCTTCGTCACACTGTCAGATTATACCAAAGATAACTCTGTTACTGTCTAAAGAAGGAAATAATGTCAATCAGTGACTAGGATTTTGATAGAATAATGGAATGAGACTAAAAACATACATCAAAATACAATGTTACAAAATGGCATCTTAACAGATGTACTCTCATATATTATCTTAATATATGTACTCTCATATATTAAGTAGCGTGTGAATACGTACACTATGTGTATGTCTGTGTATAATAGATAAGACAATGGCTTATGAACATATATTAGATTCTTCTGAGCAAAGCCTAAAGAATCTATATTGAAATGCTTCCCATAAAAAAGACTGGTGAGGGCCCTGGTCGGTTGTTTTAGCAGTAGAGTATCGGCTTGGCGTGTGGAAGTCCCAGGTTCAATTCCCAGCCAGGGCACACAGGAGAAGCACCCATCTGCTTCTCCACCCTTCCCCTTTTCCTTTCTCTCTCTCTCTGTCTTCCCCTCCCACAGCCAAGGTTCCATTGGAGCAAAGTTGGCCCAGGGGCTGAAGATGGCTCCATGGCCTCTGCCTCAGGCACTAGAATGGATCCAGTTGCAACAGAGCAATGCCCCAGATGGGCAGAGCATTGCCCCCTGGTGGGCATGCTGGGTGGATCCTGGTCGGGTGCATGTGGGAGTCTGTCTCTGCCTTCCACTTCTCACTTAAGAAAAATCCAAAAAAACCCCAGTGAGTTTTACCTGTATTATGTTTACAATGCCAAATGTTCAAAATTAAGTTGTTTATTTATCTGCATTTTTCTCAGATGGTCTAATGTCTCAGACTGTCGGACAAACAGATACCTAATATAATACTTGTTCTTCTATTTTCCAAGTGATGAATGGTGTGCTCCAACACAGTGCTGCAGTTCTGGTGAAGTGACCTCAAGATGCCACTTGAAATCTCTTCCTTAAAGTCAAAGTTGTCCTCTGAAAAGATTTAGGTGGATGCTGTGAACCTAAAACACCAACCAAGAAGTAATTCTCATTAAAATGTTCAAAATTCCAGCTCACAAAAGGATTGTTTTGTATATTAAATGCAGATGACATTTTTTAAAAAAGAAAAAAAATATTTTACTGTCATTTTTGCACAAATTAGAGTCATGTACTAAAATTATGTCAGGTGCCATTTGGGGGTCCCAAGAAGAAGGAAGAGTGCTCCTCCTCCCCCATGTTTCCCCCAGAAGGCCAGGAGGTGGCGTACAGAGCTCTGGGAGCATACTCCTCCTACTGCTTCACAAGGGCAAAAGCAAAGTCAGCTCCTCCTCTTTCTTTTTTTCAGCCACAAAAACAATATGTTGATAAGTTAATAGCCCCAGATGCTTTTTGATGTGGAAGCAAAGGTAAGAAAGAGACCACATGCTTACTTGTCAGAAAAAAAGAAATAAATCCTTTGAAATAGAGGAACTTCTCTTAATGTGCCCTCAGTCACTTCCATAGAAGTGACCATCAGCAATAATAGTTGTCACAAGTTCTTGAGAAGAGATTACACAGATTTAGTGTTTGGTGAACAATTAAGAGCGCAGAGTTGAATCAAATTCAGAGTCCCATTTTGTCCCTTCAGCTCCACTCTGGTGTGCCCCCCAAACCAGCTGACACCTCCACTGCCCGCTGCAGTCAACATCTCCCAGTGGAGTTTGTCACAGTCCCTCCAGGGCCCTCTTTCAACGCCATCCACAGGATCACAGATGTCAGCCTCCCTCCCTTCTCTCTCACATCCCACAGGACGTTCCTCCTGATTCAGTGGCTCGTGTCCCCTCCAGGCAGGCTCTCTGCCCCTTTGCCCACCTGCATACCCAGCTAGGTGGCCCTGCTCACCGCCACTCCCTTGGCACCTCTCACACTAGACCAGAACATCCTTGGTGTTTGAATCTCTGCCTCATTTAGCCCAGAACTTGGAACAGAGTGAGCACTCGGTACACTGTGATTTAATTATTTTTTTAAAATTAAATTTATTGGGGGATATTGGTTATATTGTAAGTAATTAATAAACAAACTGGGATATCTGCTTTCTCTTTGACCATCTGTGATAATGTTTAGAGCAATACCTGATAATATAGCATGGTTGCCTTTTAGAGAAAGAACTGTTGTCACTGACCGTGACAGCTAACAATGGGGGGGAGGAATGTATAAGGGAAAAAAAAGCAATGAGAAGGAACAGCAGCAGAGAGCTATCAAGCATTAGAGAAAATCTCAAAAGGCTAACGACTCTCTGACATCATTCTGCTAGAGAACTACAAAAGGGCTGATGTAAACAGTGATGATTCTGTATTGTTTCAATGCTTACATTCTACTAAGTTTATTTTGAAATTATAATATATGAATGATTTCCCTTAAAACAGCAAATTCTCCTTTACATTTCAGATTATCTATAATATATATGTTCATAATTTTGGCCAAACAATGTCTGTCTGGTGTCTAGCTAGGTCCTCTCCACACATTTTCCAATAATTGTTTTATCCCCAGGCTGTTATAAAAGAACCAGAGGCCCAGAGAGGTTAAAGCACCTCAAAGACTGCTCAGCTAGCAGGTGGCAGACTCCACAGTGACACATTTCATGACAGTGCCACGTTGCCTCCTTGAACAAAAATGTTGATCATAGTCTGAAAATTAAAACATCATTGGATTGAATTTAGATTAGAAACTTGATTCTTCAAGGAGCATACTTATCTGTAACACCCAGTGTTTAAAATAATTAGAATTTATGTGTCATTTTACTAAGCATTTTTATAATTAGATCTTCAAAAAGACTCTAAGATCAGGGTTTAGAAGAAAAGCATCAAAGACGACAGCCCAAAGAGACAATAATTTCTCATAAGACTCATAAGGCAGCATTTTCCTTCCCTATGAGGGTGAGGCCCTAAGTTAATTAAAGGCACTTGGGCATTTTCCCCTTTACAACTAACAACAGCTTGTCTTTGCTTGTCTTTATAGAGATTTCTGGGGTCTGGCCATATACTTTTAACCCTCTGTATTCCCTCTGACACCGTCAAAAACAGTCCTATCAAGGTAGACAATCTTCAATTTCTCTTTCCCAAACTTGAAACTTCACAAATTACGCCATTTTATTTATACACAGAGAACACTGACCTGCCAGAAAACCTTGACCTGTCCAGGTGTGTCCAGCAAATTCCATCAGTGTCAATGAACCTTTTCGAGGCGTGTCTGACTGTTAGAAGAAAAATAAAATGAAGGATGAGTTTTTACTGTTTCAGATACATTTTTCCTTGTATGACATATATTTTTACATTCAATATTATTTTTATATTAGTTTCAGGTGTACCCCTTGATGGTCAACCTTTTTATAAAAACCACCCACTTTTGCAGTGCTGGTCAACCTGGTCCCTACCGCCCACTAGTAGACAATCATATACTTTACAACCTGTTCCGCTTGATATTTCCAGTACCCACCCGACACCACACATAGATATACAACAGTATTGACAGTATTCCCTAGGCTGTACTATACTCCCCCGTGACTATTCTGTAACTACCACTCAGTACTTCTCAGTCGCTTCAACTCTATCACCCAGTCTCCCAAACCCCCTCCGCTGTCAACCACCAATCTGTTGTGCCTGTATCTATGAATCTGTTTCTGTTTTGTTTACTTTGTTCTTTAGACTCAACATATAAGTGAAATTATATGGTCTTTGTCATTTCTTTTACTTCTCTTAACATAATCCTCTCTAGGTCCATCTATGTGGTTGCAAGTGGCAAGATTTCATCCTTTCTTATGACTGAGTAATATTCCATCGTACATAGTACCACAACTTCTTTATCCACTCATCTATTGATGGGCACTTGGGTTCAATATTTTTAAAAACCAAAGAATGGTTAACAGAGGACTTACGCGAAATGTATGGGTTGTGCTGGACCTTGAAAACTGTTCCACGGTCAGAGATCTTTCTCGAAGAGGTGATTGCTCTACACTATCAGGTACTGTACTTAACACCCGGTTCTGCACATGCCTTCCTCTGTACTAAATGAAAGATAATATGTTCTTGTTTAAGTGAAATTCAGTCTTTAAAAAAAACGAAATAAAACCTATATATGCTTATTTGAAAACGTACCTATATATCACCAAGTATAAGGTCCATGAAGCATATATAGTAAAACATTTTAATTATGCAATTGTATTATTTACCCTGATAAAATGGTAGTGTCCTAATTGGTAAATATGGGTTAAAAACCTTAACCACACCAAATTCTTAATATTAAATTATAAGAAAAAATATAATTCCGCACTTGCGAAGCATCAGATTTTGTTTAAAGGTGATAATTGCCTTCTTTTATGATTTCACACTAACCCTCAATATCTATATTCTAAGGCTGAACATTAAAGCTTTGTCACTTGGGGCCCTGGCTGGTTGGCTCAGTGGTAGAGTGTTGGCCCATCTCTCTCTTCCCCTCCCGCAGCCAAAACTCCACTGGAGCAAGTTGGCCCCGGCACTGAGGATGGCTCCATGGCCTCCACCTCAGGCACTAGAATGGCTCCAATTACAGCAGAGCAACGCCCCAGATGGGCCGAGCATCACCGCCTGGTGGGCATGCCAGTGGATCCTAGTCGGGTGCATGCGGGAGTCTGTCTGTCTGCTTCCACCCCCCATTTCACCCCCTACCCCCACTTCTCATTTCGAAAAAATACACATACACACACAAAAAATCTTTGCCACTTGGGCCTTCTGTGAACAGGTTCCACTACTGGGCCCAAGGAGGCACAGGGAATGCAAGAGAAAACTGCCTCGGTTGCTTGTTCTCTCTCTGAGCCTCTCTGTTCTCACAACTGGGGTCCTTCTGTGTTTGTAAAGTAGACACGAGCTTCTTCCATCAGAGCAGAATGCACGGTCCTTTTAAAACCTGGTCCCGCATATTACTGGCAACAGAGCTTCCCAGGCCTTTTGCAATTGCCTGGTTGAGTTGGCCGGGGGTGAAGAAGATGCCACCTCTCCATCACAATAAGCATGGTCAAGTTGGCTGTAAAAATGAGAGCTGGTAAAAATGGCAGGGGAACCTGACAGAGCTCTTACTATGTGCCAGTCAGTCCTTACCATCCGTACATTCATTTAATCCTTACAACAACTCTTTGAGATAAACATCCTTGTTGCCCTTTCATAGATGATAAAATTGAGACCCAGAAGATGCATTTGTACCAAATCATTCAGAGTCCGTGAGGCAGGACTCAAACACAGATCTACCTGGCTCCTGACCGTACCTTTGTGCTATTTTCTTCACCACATCACTCTAGCTGTCAGATATTTCCTGGACACCCAAACTTTCTGATTCAGTTCATACCATGTTTCTACAATTTCTCAAATAGCGAATGAATTTTTCCACTCCCTATAAATTCTCACAAGCTATTTACTTTTTTTTCTTTTTTCTTTTTACGAGACAGAGAGAGAGAGTCAGAGACAGACAGACAGGAAGGGAGAGAGATGAGAAGCATCAATTTTTCGTTGTGGCACTTTAGTTGTTCATTGATTGCTTTCTCATATGTGCCTTGACCAGAGGGGTTGGGGGCTACAGCAGACCGAGTGACCTCTTGCTCAAGTCAGTGACCTTGGGTCCAAACTGGTGAGCTTTTCTCAAACCAGATGAACTCCTTGCTCAAGCTGGTGATCTCGGGGTCTCGAATCTGGGTCCTCTGCATCTCAGTCCGACACTATCCACTGCACCACCACCTGGTCAGGAAGCTATTTACTTTTAAGAGCACATTATGGAGATACTTTTATGTTTATAATTTTACTTCAAAGTGTCAAGATTATATTTTATTTATTTTCCAATAGACTATCTAAATGGTACATTTAAATATAATGAGCCTGACCAGGCGGTGGAGCAGTGGATAGAGCCTCGGACTGGGATGCGGAGGACCCAGGTTCAAGACCCCGAGGTCACCAGCTTGAGCACGGGCCCATCTGGCTTGAGCAAAAGCTCGCCAGCTTGGACCCAAGGTCGCTGGCTCCAGCAAGGGGTTACTTGGTCTGCTGAAGGCCCATGGTCAAGGCACATATGAGAAAGCAATTAATGAACTAAGGTGTCGCAACGAAAAACTGATGATTGATGCTTCTCATCTCTTTCCATCCCTGTGTCTGTCCCTATCTATCCCTCTCTCTGACTCTCTCACTGGCCCTGTAAAAAAATAAATAATAAAAATAAAATAAAATAAAATAAATGAAATGAAATGAAATCTGTCTCACAGAAACAGGGCGAGGTCCGGGAAATGCTACATTCTGTTCAGCAGCCTCAGCGCCTATTGGGGGAAGCCTGCTCCGTGAGGTTTGGGCTGGTTGGGAGGACACGTGGTCGATGGCAGTTTGCCTGTAAACACAACAACAGGTAGCTGAGCACCAAGGTACCAAGACAAAAGATAGACCTTACCACAAATTCCTAATCTGAGTTCTTCAACACAGTCTGCCTTCCAAAAAAAAAAAGCTGAGTTTTAGGAAGACAAATGTGGAAAGTGGACTGACCACCATTCCGGTCACTTTCTTCTTGCTCAGCAGTGACCATCAACCTGTTTTTCTGAGTGCAGAACAGAGGGTAATCAAAGACCTAGTTCCAACTTCTAAGGCAATGGTTCGCAAAGTGTGCTCCAGGGTGCACTGGTGCGCCCTAGATTTCCAGGTGCACCCTATGGTATTCCAGAGAAATATGTGCATTTTGGAGACCAAAAAATCAAAAGGGTTTTTTGAGTTTAGGTTTTTGGGGGACAGAGGTGTGGGGACTTGGTGGTAAGCTGACAGTCTACCCAGCCCCCCACCTCACTTCCCTGATTAGGTTGCAGAAGGCTGTTAAGCTGTGGTGCTGGATTGTTTACACTACCCCCATGTTCCCTGGAAAGACTGGGGGCAAGTTTCTTCTATCCTTTGTTTGGTGTAAAGTTAAGATGATATGTATGGTGGGGGTTTTCTGCACTCAACACAATTAAGAGTAAAAAGAAAGGAATTCTTCAATGTATTGATGAGGAAATGAGAGTTTGCCTTTCAAATATATGCCCAAACATTGAAGAAATCGCTAGGACACATCAGGCTCATGTTTCTCATAAACACAAGAATGAAAAAACTTAACACATTTGTGCTGGGATCTGCCGAATTTACTAAATCTTATTAAGAATGTATATATAAAAAGATAATTTTTTGTCATTCTTTTATTTTTTAACTCTTTTATGAATTCTAGAACACATAACTCAAAAAATGTAACATAAAAATGTTTTTTAATGTCAGAATAAATTTAATTTTGTCATATTTATTTCGTTTAATTACTATAAAAGCACGTTTGGACTTTATATTTTTTCTTTAATATTTGACTTAATTATTATAATATATTTCTCAGAAATTTGTATATAGTGTGCGTACAATTATTTGTAGGATTTTAAATGCACCCCGACTTCAAAAAGTTTGAGAACCACTGCCTTAAGGGATTGACAAGTTATTGAAAACACATAAAGTGATTAAAGTACAATGCGATGTAGTTTATATAATAAGGTGTTATGGCAGATGGTTCTGAATATAAGCATGGTAGAAATTTAGGGAATAGAGCGATTGATGAAGGATAAAACTAATCAAAAATATTCAGGGCCTAGATTCAAAAAACCACAGAACTTTATGTATAGTAAGTAAAAGAATGGGCAAAATGTGTTCTTTACTGGGAAAACTAAATATTGTGAAAATGTCAGCTATTCCCACATTTTCAATAAATTTATTGCTGTGAAGTATAATGTGATGCTTTTAAAACACATTTGACAACCAGATTGTATAGTTTATTTGTCAGGGTGGCTGAGTAAATTTTAATTAAAAATAAAAGAAATAGTAATGACAATAGGAGACTTTCCCTATGAGATGCTAACATTGAAAAATTAAATTTTCTGGTTCATGCAAAAGACTACAGATGCATATTCTAGAAACATATTCTAATTCATTTACTCATAATAATAATAAAGTGAAAATTAAAATAAAACCATTTTTGACCTATCAATTTGTAAAACACACTTACTACCCAGGTTTGTAGCTAAAGGGAAAAGATACATAGGTCTGTGTATCATCAGTGGGACAACAGATTGGTAGAATCATTCTGAAAAGAACTTTGAAAAAATATTTAAGAGCCTTAAAAACATCCATAAACTTTGATCTGGTAGTTCTAGTTTTAGAACTACAATTTAAATCACAAGGAAGCAATTTAAAGACATCCTTATTACAATTTACATAAAATGCTATCTATTTCACATTATAATAATGAAAATAAAGAAGAAACATCTCACTAATAAAAGTCTAATCGCATACCCACATGATTCTAATTTAGTCATCAAAATCATACTTTCAAAAATATCTAATAATATGAAAAATATGAATAAGATAAAAAATATAAAAAGTGCTACCTTCTACATTAGTAAGTAATGTTAATATCAGAAAAAGATAATAGAAACAAAAGGAAAGAAGAAATATAGTTACAGACAAAATTGTTAGTAAATTTACCAACAGTTGTCACTTTTATATTTCTATGTGTTGAACATACAGGTGACCTTTGACTTCTACTCATATTTTTGGCACGTCTTAATATTCCACAGTGAACTTGTAGTGCTTAGATGATTAGGAAAAATAAATGTTTTTCCCATAAAAGGAGAAGACAGAGCATACACAACATCACGGAGGTAAGACTAGGCACACTGCTGTGTCCACAGAAAGAAAGAATATGAGTCTGACCAGAATCAAGGTGGGTGCTGAGAGGCGAGGGGAAATAGGTACGCATAACCAAAGACAATGTCATTGTACGCAAGGCACAAACAGGGATTGATTCTTGGTGGGACAAAAAAAAACAAAAGAATTCCTCTTTTAATGGCATATACCACAGATATAAAAAGAGTACATAAAGTCTATACTTGGGTTATATTAAAATTCTACAGGCTGGGGAGGCATTAAGAAAGAGTGTGAAAGGCCCTCTGAGCACAACAAGATGAAAACCAGGTGTCTACAGAAAGGGAAGGAGCAGGAGGAAAAGGAGGTGTCCAGGCAGCGGGGTCTGAATCTATTTCAATAGGAAATAGAAAGTGGATGGGGGGTGGGGGGGAGCTGGGAGGCAGAGGAGAGAACCGGCAAGGTGCTGTGGTGCTAAACATGGGCACGGGCGAAGCGTGGGTCCCAGGCAGCCACCGTGAGAACGGAGGAGGGAGAGGGATCCTGAAAGAATTAACAGAGTCGACCCAAACAAAGCTGCATATTTTAGTTTCAGATTGTGAAAGAAACACTGGCCCATCACAAAGCTGAACGTGGCGTTCTATAACACATCTTGAAAGAGTCAATTACTGGTTAAGCACTGGCAGTTGCTTCCGCCTCCTGACCGGGCAGGGGCCCCTTTATTAACTCCCCCTCACCCATGCTGCAGAAAACCTGCGCCAGGATGGGCCAGGCAGTGTCTCCAGGGCTAGACCACATGGTGGGGTGTAGATGTTACATATGAGCTAAGTATACGGCTGAAACAAAACCCATGTTATATATTCAATTCATGTTAACATTCAAATGCATGAACTACTTCAAAAAGTATCCACATACATATGATAGAGGATGCATTGTCTGGAGTAATCCATGAGCCCTAAGAGACCAGGGTCTCTGTTCCCCGTGACCTTTGGCTTACCATGAGAGAAACAAGACTTACAGTTTTGTTCCCTTGAGCACCTCATCCCTCTCCATGCTGGGGGTTTTCAATCTCTGTGCCTCTGAGGTAAGAGAAGGCAGCCTCCTATGTGCCGATGTTTTCTTGGCAGGAGTCTGTGGTCCACGAGTATCTGAGACCCGTCCCAGACGGTGGCGTGCCCAGGCAAGTGCACTGACCCCTACCCCCAGTGACTTGTCCTCGTGCTCATTCCTGGGGGAGGGAAATCAAGTTAATTACTCAGATGCAAGCTCTGTGACAACAGGGGACATTTGCCCATTACCAGACACCATCTGAGACAGTGAGTGCCTCACTCTTAGAAGATACTCCTATTTGTTGAAAGAATAAACAGTTTATCATTTCCAATTCAGCTTCAATTTCAGTGAAAAATCATTGACAGGGAACACAGATCTTAAGTTTTTTTCTTGTTCCTGATCAAACATATAATCCATAAGATTAAGAATTCACAGCTACCTCAACCTAAAGCTAGAGCAGCTGTGTTTATTCTTACGCAATGGCTGCGTCCTGCCTGAGGGTGACTCATTGTCTCATGCCCTCTGCTGTCTGGGTGCTCAAGTGCGTCCAGCACCAGGAGGAAGCGAGGTGATTCTATCTTATACATACTGTGTCCTATCTGCAAAACAGGTAGGTCTCTGCTGAAGTGGCTTTGCTTGAATTGTCATCACACCATTCAAATCACTATAAACGTTGTTGGAGAAGCGATGGATCTGAGAAAAATAAAAATAATAAATGATTAAAAAGCATCCAGTGCCATTGCGATCAAGAGTGCCTGTCAGGGACCCACGGGAAACAAGGAAACAATGACACGTTCAAACTGGCTAAGTGGAGGAAAATTTAATCAAGGGGCTAGATTTTATAAAGATGTGGGGAGGTAATGAGCAAGGAACAGCTTAATCCCCAACCAAGGCTTGTTACAGTGGGGACACACGCCCACACTCGGGCCCTGAATGACAAGGGTAGCTGCATGGAGAAATGCCACCAAAACACTGTGACTTGGCAGCGGGAGAAAAGCCAAGCCAAGCCTCATTCTCCCCTCTGAGCTCCATCCAGCAGCTGCCGGTAGAGGGAGCCAGCCAATGTCACCTCCAGGGCACACGGTGCAGAAGGTGCAGAGAGGTCTGGAGAAGCAGGGCAAAGGCGCGCCACCTCCTAACAGGTCACTTGCTTTGGCCCTCTGCTCCTAACGTGTCCTTCACAGCTTGACTCCTTAGCCTCCAGGAACAGCATGACAACCTGGGGAAAATCCAAGCACCAGACCCCCAAGGCTTAAATTTGAATCCCAATTCTAACTGTTTCTTGGCTGGTGATCTTGGGAAGATTACTTTGGAGTTTTAATTTCCTAAACTTTAAATTGAGAATAGTAGTCTGTACTTCATAGAGTTATTATGGGAATATAACACTGGTGAAAGCATGAAGCAAGGGCTCAATAATCAATTCTTTATTTAACCCCTTAGTATGTCCAACTAGGATTCAAAATAATATTTAGATCCAGACAAAGAGGATAGCTCCAACTAGAATTCTATTGTAGTTTAAGAATAGACATAGTGGCCTGAGCAGGTGGTGGTGCAGTGGATAGAGCATCAGACTGGGATGTGGAAGACCAAGGCTTGAGACCCCTGAGGTCACTGGCTCGAGCACAGGCTCATCTGGTTTGAGGAAGGCTCACTATCTTGAGCCTAAGGTTGCTGGCTTAAGCAAGGGGTCACTCGGTCTGCTGTAACCCCACAATCAAGGCACATATGAGAAAGCAATCAATGAACAACTAAGGTACCGCAACAAAGAATTGATGCTTCTCATTTCCCTTCCTGTCTGTCTGTTCCTCTGTCTGAATCTCTCCATCTCTGTCACACACACACACACACAAGAAAAGAATAGACGTAGTGACCACACTCACATCATCCTTATGTTAAACATACATAAAAAGGAATGTTAGGAATAAATTAGGACCTATTGTAATTTACCACCAGGAGCTTTGACTATTTCAAAGTAAGTTCTATTAGCATTTATTTTTACTTCTGTGTTGTCCACTCATTTTCTTTTAGCACTTATCCAAAAGAAAACCTCAAAATTGATGCAGAAAACATTTTTTAAAACCATAAAAAAAAGTTATAAAAACTACAAAATATCTATAAAAAACTGCTGAGATTTAAAATTTCCCCTATTTCTCAAGTTTATTTACTTTGCCTGATATTCAAAGGTCTTTTCTATGTTGTTATCAACTGTTTGCTTTTATGCAATCATACTTAATATTTTAATAGGTAGAGTGGGAAATACTGTTGAGCTTGTTAGAGCAATTTTAAGAGATCAAAATGACAACAAGCCAGGAGCAGTTCCAAAAGTTTCTTCTGAGCAGCAAAAGCAAAGAAGACTTATTATAAAGGCTTCACACCGGAGATAAAGCAATTGATTAGAAATTTCTGTTTCAAACCACTGCTCACGAAACTGTACATCCTGTCCAGGCCTGTGTCCTTCCAGTCTTACACAGATGTTCTGCTGACTGGCTCCTGTGCTAGGTGCACATTTTTGTCCCTGCGTTGAGTGTCCTCCCTTTCCTTTTTCAGCTTAGCAAATCTTGCTTACTGTTTAAGAGTCAATTAAGGTCTTACTCATACTATGTGAAGGGTATACTGTTTTTCCTTTGAACCCTACATCATTTATAAGCTAAAGGACATCTAATTATTATAATATAACATAATAATATATTATAATTAACATCTAATTACAATGCTAAAACTAACATTTTTATTGAGTGCCTACTCTATACCACACAGTGTCTCATCTCCTTTCATTCTTACAGCTTCCTACCCTCATAGATCCCACAGATAATGAAACAGAGGTTTGGAGAGAAAGAGACTGACTTAATACCGCAAAGCTAATAATATATCATGATATCAGGCTCCAAACTTGTGGTCTATACCCAAAGCTCAGCATCTCATCCACTCCACTATCTACGAGATTGCCTCGTCTTGTGTTGTGTGCATGTAGAATTGTTTGGCATGGCTGGACTCCCTCCAACTAACTTCTATGTGTACCCTGAGATCAGAAATCCTCTTCTACTCCTCTCTTCTGCTCCCCTATACAAGATGGGCTGTGTGAAACATACAGAGTCCCAATTCCTGAGCACTCCTGAAGGTTTCCCATGAGCAAGCTTCACTGTCACTAGGTCTTTAAGTAAGAATATAATTCAAGACAAATTTAATGAGTTAGTTAGTTGCCAGGTTCTGCATTAATAGCTCTCCCATATTTGCATGATTTTATCTTCACCACAATTCCTTGGACAACATAGTATTATTTTCATTCTATGGATAAGGAAACTAAACCTTAGAAAAGTTAAACAACATGTCCAAAATAATTCCCCTTACAGGTCTCTTGATTCCCAATGCCCTGGTCTTGCCACAATGCCTCTGCTGGTTCCAGCATCCCATCCTCTAACTCGAAGTCCACTCACTGTTCACCAACCATGCCATCCATTATCCTTGCATACCTTTGCAGGGCCCGAAATGACCCTTGCACACTTCCTATTTCTTTTATTTTCTTAGAACACTTGTTGCACACATTCACAGAATGTATTTCATCTGACTTGTTTTATAGTTTTTCTTTTACCAGGTGATAGACTACACTTTCTTTATCTATATATCTCTTCAAAACACTTAGTACAGCTCACTTAATACAAACTCAATAAATGTTGAATGAACCCAATATACACTTGTTGACTAGTTCTTTTATCACTTGGATGGGAGGAGAGAAAAACATCTGTAACCTAGAAATTGGCTAGAAATATTGGGGGAAATATTCTTTCTCATGAGAAATAGGGACACAGTTCTATAACTCAAAGCTAATAGAGAGTGACGTCAGAGAAATGGCGCCGTGAGGAGGGCTCCCGATACCTCTCCCCGAAATGTAAACAAATTCAACAACTAGAGACAGAAAAACAATCCCAGGAGCATCTGAAATACACATACATCAAACAAAGGTACGATTGGGTAAAACAGTGGCTGAAAAACCACTCTGAAGGAAACAGGATGGAGAACGGAGTATTCCGCCTCCCTCAGTGACCCCAGGAAACTTTTTCTCACTTGGAACTGAGAGAGAGGAAGGGTTAGGAGACATTCAAGCTGAGGAGAGAGTGTGCCCGCGGCTCAACCTATGTGGAGCTAACACCAGCAGCAAAACCCCAGCAGAGGTGGGCGAGTGGCTTGCCTGCAGAGTGGGTTTTATTTACCCCTGGTCTCCGGATCAGTAAGTGCAGGCAATGTACGAGTGGTTCCTCCTAGTACCTTGGGCGTGGGCGCCTGCGATCCCGGACGAAGGGGCTGGGTTGGAGACTGTCAGCAGTGGCCTTCTGTGTGGGCTGCAGCCAGAGCCTCTATATAATCCCTGCTCCCCGAACAACAGCACGCGGGAGTACACGAAAGCCGGCTTTCCTACGCCTGGACCTCTCCAGGCGGGCACCTCCCCCAGCCATACAGGCTAACAAGAAAACTATGGAAGGGCGCACAGGTGCACAACCAGCTTGCAGACAGCCTACGGAGAGCAGAACCGCAGAACGCTGAAAGAAACCTAACCTGCAGTCTGCTCACTGCCCGGCTGGCTTACACTGGCAGCGGCTGTGGCTGACAAGGTCTTCTTTCCCAGGTCTATGAATTAAGAGAACCCAGAGGAGGGACTTGATAGTTCTTAGGGCCTCTTGCTCTATAGGCAGTAGCTGGGGTAACTTCCTGCCAGCCAATGCAGGGTAAAAAACGCATTCCTACAGAACAGACCTCAGAGAACACTGCAGAAGTGGCCGGGCTGGGCTGTAGGCTTCCCAAGAAGGGAGAAGCCTGTGAAGAGCAGACCCACGGACAGCTAAGGCAAATTTAACTAGACATACCTGGGGAACCTTAGAAAGGAGCCTGACCAGAAGTCAGCTCGCACCCCCTCCACCTGCTTAAGCTGGTGGCTCTGGTCGGCAGAGCTTTTATACCCAGGGCTGTGCTTTAAAAGGACCTGGAAGAGGGACTAGGCAGCTTCTAAGACCGTTCTGCAGGCAGTGACTGGAGCATCTTCCTGCCAACCAATACAGGTTACGAAGTTGAAAAAGCCTGGGAGAGTAGTCCCGTGAAGGGCTGAGGCATACTAGGCATACCTGGAGGCTCATAGAAAGACACCTGAGGAGCAATCAGCTCCCAGCCCTGCCTGATTATGCTGGCAGCTCGGGCTGGCAAGGCCTTACCCAGAACCCTGAGTTGAGTGGGGATAGAGGGGGGTTTGGGCAGCTCTGAGAGCCTCTTGCTCTCCTGGCAGTGGCAGTAGCAACTTAACAGCTGGGTCCCTAGACTGCTGGTTCAGGAAGGAGAGACTGGGGGAGAGGCTCCAGGAAAATGGACTCTCCCATTGTCGGAGCCTGCAAACGCTAACAAGCCCCGCCTACCAACAGGATTAAGGCCTAGTTTATGTCATCACCATAGCGACACAACAGCAAATCTCTGCCTAAGAGTGCCACAGGGGCAGAACCTGGGGTACAGTGCCACCAGCCAAAAAGAGAGAGAAAAAAGAAAAAGGAAGAAGACAACCTCTCAAAACCAGAAAAAATCCACAGTCTTTATAACTTTTTCCATTTTCTTTTCTTTTTCTTTTTGTATCTTTCTTTCTTTCACCTTGGTCCTTTTATTCTCTCCCCGTTTTATTCTTTTTTTTCATTATGAAGTTCATTACCCATAGGTGTTAACTATTTTCTCTCTCTCTCTATGAGGTTTACATTCCAAAAACCTTAACTCTCTTCTTTTTTTTTTCTTTTCTCTTTTTTCTCCCTCTCTTTTGGTTTCTACTTTTCCTTTCACTTTTCCTCTTTTCCTCTCATTTGATCCTCACTCAAAAACAAATTATTTTATTTTGGATTCAATTTTTTTTTGTGGCATTTTGTGTGCTTCTTACTTTGCTGTTTATCTCATTAGCACTCCCCCAACCCCGGCTCTCCATTCTATGTAGTTTTTGTTCCATTTAACATAATAGAAATTGCATCTTTCACTGTATTCTTTTTCTTTTATTTTCTTCTTTTCTCTTTCACTATATCTCTCATTCGACCATCATTTACAAACAAATTATTTTATTTTTGATCCAAATTTATTCCTTGTAGCACTTTGTGGATTCTTACCTCGTTTTTTACCTCTTTGTCACTTATCCCCAACTCAGACCCTTTGTTCTATGTAGTTTTTGTTCCACTTAGCACAATATAATTTTCAGTTTTTCACTGTATTTTCTCAAAAACATTATTTTTCTTTTTTTACTTTTTAATCTTTATTTTGTTACTCTTTATCAACTCCTACTAGTGTTATTAACAATACCACTCTCAAATGCCATTAAGGAAAAAGAAATCAAATATCATGGATACAAAAGACAAAGATATAGCTCAGATAGATGAGGAAAAATCTATAGAAAAAATTTCAATAGCTGGACTTTAATGATAGAGAATTTAAAATAGAAATTCTAAAAATACTCAGGGATATACAAGAAAGCACAGAATGGCAGTTTAGAGAGCTCAAAAAAAGAAAAATTCAACGAACAGAAAGACTACTTCACCAAGGAAATTGAAACTATGAAAATGAATCAAACAAAGATGAAAAACTCAATTCATGAACTGAAAAATGAGATAATAAGCTTAGCTAATAGAACAGGCCAGATAGAGGAGAGAATTAGTGACATAGAAGACAGGCAACTAGAGGCACTACAAACAGAAGAGGAGAGAGACTCATGAATTAAAAAAAAAAAAGAGAGCCTTATAGGAATTGTCTGGCTCCATCAAAAAGAGCAACATAAGAATAATGGATATACCAGAAGGAGAAGGGAGAAAGAATGAAATGGAGAACATATTCAAACAAATAATAGACGAGAACTTCCCAAGCCTGTGGAAAGAACTAAAGCCTTGAATTCAAGAAGCAAACAGAACACTGAATTATCTTAAGCCTAACAAACCTACTCCAAGGCATATCATAATGAAATTGGCACAAACCAATGACAATGAAAAAATTCTCAAGGCAGCCAGGGAAAAGAAGAATCAACATATAAAGAAAGGCCCATAAGATTATCATCAGATTTCTCAGCAGAAACTCTACAAGCTAGAAGAGAGTGGACCTCAATATTTAAAGTTCTGAAAGAGAGGAACTTCCAGCCAAGAATACTATACCCATCAAAGCTATCCTTCAAATACGAACGAGAAATAAAAACATTCACAGATACAGAAAAGATGAGGGAATTTATTACCAGAAAACCCCCACTTCATGAAATATTAAAGGGGGTTTTCCGACCAGATACAAAGAACAAAACAAAACAAAACCACAAGTAAAAGCTCCATCAAAAACACAATAAAATCAGCCTGACCAGGCAGTGGCACAGTGGATAGAGAGTCGGACTGGGATGCGGAGGACCCAGTTTCGAGACCCTGAGGTCACCAGCTTGAGCGCGGGCTCATCTGGTTTGAGCAAAAGTTCACCAGCTTGATTGAATTCAAGGTTGCTGCCTCGAGCAAGGGGTTACTCGGTCTGCTGAAGGCCTGCAGTCAAGGCACATATGAGAAAGCAATCAATGAACATCTAATGTGTCAAAACGAAAAACTGATGATTTATACTTCTCATCTCTCTCTTCGTTCATGTCTGTCTGTCCCTATCTATCCCTCTCTCTGACTCTATGTCCCTATTAAAAAAAAAGAACACAATAAAGTCAAATTTAGTGTGACAACAAAAACAAAAAAGGGGAGATTAACAGTAGCGAAGGAGGATGGGGTGCAGAAGCACTCATGAGATAATGTACTACAATGAATATGATAGATATCCTTTCCCTTACTTAATGGTAACCACCCCTGAAAAAACCACCGCAGAAGCACATGGCTTGAAAAAAGAAGCAACAGAGAAAAGAAGTATGGATTACAATCAAACAAAAAAATGATAGAAAAACAAAAGAGAAGAATCAAACAAAATACAAAACTATCAGAAAGCAATATATAAAATGGCAATAGAAAACCCTCAAATGTCAATCACACAAAATGTAAATGGTTGAACTCACCAATAAAAAGACACAGAGTAGCAGAATGGATTAAAAAAGAAAATCCAACTGTATGCTGCCTACAAGAAACACATCTAAGCTACAAGGATAAAAACAAATTCAAAGTGAAAGGCTAGAAAACAATACTCCAAGCAAATAATATCCAAAAAAAAGCAGATGCAGCAATACTCATATCTATCAATGCTGACTACAAGACAGCAAAGGTCATCAGAGACAAAAATGGTCATTTCATAATGATAAAGGGGACACTGAATCAAGAAGACATAACACTTCTTAATATATATGCACCAAACCAAGGAGCACCAAAATATATAAGACAGCTACTGACTGACCTAAAAACAAAAACCTACCAAAATACAATCATACTTGGAGACCTCAATACCCCGCTGACGGCTCTAGATCATTCATTCAAACAGAAAATCAATAAAGAAATATTGGCCTTAAACAAAACACTAGAACAATTGGATATGATAAATATCTACAGGACATTTCATCCCAAAGTGCCAGAGTATACATTTTTCTCTAGTGTACATGGAACATTCTCAAGAATTGATCATATGTTGGGCCACAAAAATAACATCAACAAATTCAGAAAGATTGATACCATACCAAGCATATTCTCTGATCATAAAACCTTGAAACTAGAATTCAACTGCAAAAAAGAGGTAAACAAACCCACAAAAATGTGGAAACTAAACAACATACTTTCAAAAAATGAGTGGGTCAAAGAAGAAATAAAAGCAAAGATCAAAAGTTACATACAGACAAATGAAAATAACAATACAACATATCAGAATCTCTGGGATACAACAAAAACAGTAATAAGAGGGAAGTTCATATCACTACAGGCGTATATGAACAAACAAGAGAGAGCCCAAGTAAACCACTTAATTTCACATCTTAAGGAACTAGAAAAAGAAGAACAAAGGCAACCCAAAACCGGAAGAAGAATGGAAATAATAAAAACCAGAGCAGAAATAAATAAAATAGAGAACAGAAAAACTACAGAAAAAAATAATAAAACAAAGAGCTGGTTCTTTGAAAAGATCAACAAAATTGACAAACCCTTGGCAAGACTCACTAAGGAAAAAAGAAAAAGGACTCAAATAAACAAAATCCAAAATGAAAGAGAAGAAATCACCACAGATATCATAGATATACAAAGAATTATTATAGAATACTATGAAAAACTATATGCCACCAAATTTAACAATCTAGAAGAAATGGATAAATTCCTAGAACAATACAATCTTCCTAGACTGAATCATGATGAAGCAGAAAGTCTAAACAGACCCATAAGAAGGGAGGAAATAGAAGCAACTATCAAAAACCTCCCCCAAAATAAAAGTCCAGGGCTAGACGCCTATGCTAGTGAATTCTACCAAACATTCAAAGAAGACTTGGTTCCTATTCTACTCAAAGTTTTCCAAAAAATTGAAGAAGAAGCAATACTTCCAAACACATTTTATGAGGTCAACATAACTCTCATACTGAAACCTGGCAAGGACAACACAAAAAAAGAAAACTACAGACCAATATCACTAATGAATACAGATGCTAAAATACTAAACAAAATACTAGCAAATTGAATACAACAACACATTAAAAAATAATACATCATGATCAAGTGGGATTCATCCCAGAATCACAAGGATGGTTCAACATACGTCAAATGGTTAACATAATATACCATATCAACAAAACAAAGGACAAAAACCATATGATCCTATCAATAGATGCAGAAAAGGCATCTGATAAAATACAACACAATTTTATGTTTAAAACACTTAACAAAATGGGTATAGAATGAAAATATCTCAACATAATAAAGGCCATTTATGATAAACCATCAGCTAACATATTTAATGGCATAAAAAAAAACTAAGGACTTTTTCCCTAAAATCAGGATCAAGACAAGGTGGTTCACTCTCTCCACTCTTATTCAACGTAGTGCTAAAGTTCTAGCCAGAGCAATCAGACAAGAAAAAGAAATAAAAGACATTCATACTGGGAAAGAAGAAGTAATGGTTTCACTATTTGCAGATGATATGATGCTATACATCGAAAACCCCAAAGACTCCACAAAAAGACTACTAGAAACAATAAACCAATACAGTATGGTCGCAGGATACAAAATTAATATACAAAAGTTCATTGTTTTCCTATATGCCAACAATGAAACATCAGAAAACGAACTCAAAAAAATAATCCCCTTCACGGTTGCAACAAAAACAATAAAATACCTAGGAATAAACATAACAAAGAATGTAAAGGACCAATATAATGAAAACTACAAAGCATTGTTAAGAGAAATTGAAAAAGATACAATGAAATGGAAAAATATTCCTTGTTCCTGGATAGGAAGAATAAATATAAAGTTAAAATGACTAACCCAAAGCGATATACAAATTTAATGCAATTCCCATCAAAATTCCAATGTCACTTTTTAAAGAAATGGAACAAAAAATCATCAGATTTATACGGAACTTAAAAACCCAAATAGCCAAAGCAATCCTAAGGAAAAAAGAATGAAGCTGGGGGCATTACAATACCTGACTTCAAATTATATTATAGAGCCACGACAATCAAAACAGCATGGTACTGGCAGAAAAATAGACACTCAGACCAATGGAACAGAATAAAAAGCCCAGAAATAAAACCACATATATATGGTCAAATAATTTTCGATAAAGGGGCCAATAACACACAATGGAGAAAAGAAAGCATCTTCAACAAATGGTGCTGGGAAAAATGGAAAGCCACATGCAAAAGAATGAAACTTGACTACAGTTTGTCCCTTTGTATAAAATTAATTCAAAATGAATCAAAGACCTAATATAAGACCTGAAACAATAAATTACATAGAAGAAAACATAGGTACTAAACTCATGGACCTTGGTTACAAAGAGCACTTTATGAATTTGACTCCAAAGGCAAGGGAAGTGAAGGCAAAGATAAATGAATGGGACTACATCAGACTAAGAAGCTTTTGCACAGCAAGAGAAACTGACAACAAAATAAACTGACAGCCAACTAAATGGGAGATGATATTTTCAAACAACAGCTCAGACAAGGGCCTAATATCCAAAATATACAAAGAACTCACAAAACTCAACAACAAACAAACAATCCAATAAAAAAATGGGAAGAGGACATGAACAGACACTTCTCCCAGGAAGAAATACAAATGACCAGTAGATATATGAAAAGATGCTCAACTTCATTAGCTATTAGAGAAATGCAAATCAAAACTACAATGAGATACCACCTCACACCTGTTAGAAAGTATGGTGGTTCCTCAAAAAATTAAAAGTAGAGCTACCATATGACCCAGCAATCCCTCTACTGGGCATATACCCCCAAAACTCAAATATATTGGTAAGTAAAGACACATGCAGGCCCATGTTCATTGCAGCATTGTTCACAGTGGCCAAGACATGGAAACAACCAAAAAGCCCTTCAATAGAGGACTGGATAAAAAAGATGTGGTACATATATACTATGGAATACTACTCAGCCATAAGAAATGATGACATCAGATCATTTACAACAACATGGATGGGCCTTGATAACATTATACTGAGTGAAATAAGTAAGTCAGAAAAAACTAAGAACTATATGATTTTTATGTCCCATAGGCGGAATATAAAAAAGAGACTCAGAAACAAGGACAAGAGTGTGGTGGTTACGGGGGGTGGGGGGGTAGAAAGGAGAGAAAGGGGATGGGTGAAGGGGAGGGGCACAAAGAAAACCAGAGAGAAGGTGACGAAAGACAACTTGACTTTGGGTGATGGGTATGCAACATAATCAAATGTCAAAATACCTTGGGATGTTTTCTCTGAACATAGGTACTCAGATTTATCAATGTCACCCCATTAAAATTAATTTAAAAAAAAGCTGATAGAAAGCTTCAAACTTGAGCACCTCCATTCCATTAAAGAATATGGTGATCCGCCTGACCAGGCGGTGGCACAGTGGATAGAGCGTCGGACTGGGACACAGAGGACCCAAGTTAGAAACCCCAAGGTCACCAGCTTGAGGATGGGTTCATCTGGTTTGAGTGGGGGGTCACCAGCTTGAACCCAACGTCACTGGCTTGAGCAAGGGGTCACTCGGTCTGCCGTAGCCCTCCCCCCCAGTCAAGGCACATATGAGAAAGCAATGAATGAACAACTAAGGTGTCACAATGAAAAACTAATGCTTCTCATCTCTCTCCCTTCTTGTCTGTCTGTCCCTACCTGTACCTCTCTCTGTCTCTCTCTTTGTCTCTGTCACAAAAAAGAATATAGTGATTCTATTAAACTGTGAAATAATTATCTTTAAACGTTAGTCTTATTGACAAACAAACCCAAATATCTTGAAAATAAAATTTAATAGATAAGAATGGCAGTCTTGACAAACTGAAGCCAAAGATGTAAAATCTGAAGAAAAGAGAGACCAGTGGAAAGCATTACCTGGTGTGGATTAACGTGGGAAGCCAGGGAGATGCTTCGAGTTTCAGAACTTCTGGATGGGGGGACACTTGGTAGATCAGTGTTGGTACAGGAAATAAGCACATACGAAGATTTAGTCTCAGCTACTTTCGATTTTTCATTCTGTTTCTTTCTTCCTTTGTCAACAGAAAATACAATATTAAAAAAACATGTTACCAAATATATGTACTTTAAAATCACGCACATAATTATGTGTCCAGCATTGCAGTATCAGGTAGAAACTTAAAGATTATATACTGAAGCAAGAAACAGTCTTGGCATTTTATAATATCCCAACTAATCCCTTTGTTTGGAAACAATAATGTTTAAATTGGCTTAATTATTACACTACTGCACATTTTGATGGGTTACATCTTACTCTACAAATAATGTTATAAACAATGAAAAACCAATGATCTCATTATTAGATTAGTAAGGTGAGTTTTGGGGGTCTTTTAATCATAATACATTTTTAAAAAATATGAGCTCTAGCTTCTTTCTTGTGTATTTGTGTGGGTTTTTTTCCAGAGTACGTATAATTATTACACCTCAAAAAGAATAATGACCTGGTTGAAAGGATTAAAGATCACTTGTGAACGAAGGCAGAACACCCTCTTCTTCCCTCGCACCCCTGTCCTCTCCCTGATATTGCCAAGCGCAGGATGGAGCACACACTGAGAAACAGGGATCTTTCTTTCTTTTCACTGTTCCAAGTTTTACAAATAAGTACCTGTGAGTGCAATTTCCCACTGTTTTCTAATCAGCTCTCCCAATGTCTCTACCACATTTGTCCAGATGTGATCGAACACTTCTGCAGCCACGGCGTCTGTGATACAGTCATGAGGTGAAACGGGTGGAAGTCCGTGTTTATGCTGTGTCCTACAGAGGTGGGCTGATCTTTGTTCAAGACGTTCATCGTCACTAGGAACAGAATCCATTCTAATTACTAAAAGAATCAGGGAGTAAAGGTAATGCTGCCTACCTATCTAACATGCATACACAGATGTACATCATACACACGCAGGATGGGGAAGGAGGTTTACAGTTATGGGTACACAAAACACAAAGTTTATTCTTGTATTTGTATTTATTCATTATTGTATTATTTTCTATATCAACAACTGTAAACCTACTTTTGCCCCACCCTCTATACATACACATAACTTTTTTAAAAAAATACCACGCGGTTATGTTGTTTTAATGTATCAATTTTCAATCACTAGGCAAACTTTTAGTACATAATATTTGTAGCTTTTGTTTAAGAACCATATATGCATCTAGTGCAGAGACTGGACCATCCCCTTTGCCGTTCTGGGCAGCCAGGTCTAGGCACCAAGTCCGCCAGTAGCCTGTCCATGTCCACAGCATGCGAAAGGCAAGTGTTGCTGCCTCTCTGTGTCAGGTTGTCAAAAAGGAAGGGAAGTGCTTCTCTAACATATACATCTCCTCCTAGGAACCTAACAACTTTTGAGACCACATTACTCTCCAAAGAATGGACATATTTTTTTCTGGATAAGTAAAATATACAAAAAAACCCACTAAATCAGCATACAATAAAAATAAATACCAAATGAATTCATATTATTAAACTATTATGTCAACGTCAAATAAAATTCTATTCACTCTTCTTTTCTGTCAAAAGCGAAATACTCTTCAATGTTTCCATCCACATCATAGACCTCTTCCTGCAGCGAGGAACATGCTGTTAGGCTGGCGACCTCTGTGCAGTCAGGACCCAGCAGGCCCGGGGCTGCAGGTGCTGCTGGGAATATCTGAGAGCCGGAGATGCACAACCTACGGGAAAAGCAGATTCTCCATGAGAGTTTGTAGAATGTCAGCAATACAATGTTTGCATGATCGTGGTAGGTCTTTAAATTATCCATAAAGCACAGAGTCCTAATTTTAAAATCACTAAATATTACATTTAACAAGTCTTATTCTTAGAAAGCAACATTTTCAACCCTGGCAGCATTAGACATTGTAAGGGTTTCCTGAAAGTTTAAATTAGTTTATGAGTTTGTCTGCTCTTTAATAAAAGGATGTCATGGCACCATTTCCAATATGTGCGCCTGGCTCACTGGGGACTCACTGAAGTTTGTTAGCAAGCCAAAGGAAATGGATGGAGTTTATTTCTTCTGCTGCTGCTGCCTTGGGGCTTAGGGTCTGTCACTTTTGATCTTGTATCTGACTCACATTGCAGAGGTTTTTCACAACAAAAGTTGAAAAGTTAACTCCCTTGATATCTGTATTGCACACACATACACACTCACTCGTTTTCATCATCATCATCACCATGAGTTTAGAATCACGAGCGTCTTGTGAAAAGAATGCTCTGTTTCTGCCCTTTGTTGAAATCTAAACTTCCAAAGTGGTGGAGCCGAGGCTCACGACTGAGATAGACATAAAAAATATAACTATCATGCAATTAAAAATACTTTTTGAAAGCAGCTCATGGCCCTTGGCCAGTTGGTTCAGTGGTAGAACGGCGGCCTGGCATGTGGAAGTTCTGTGTTCAATTCCTGGTCAGGGCACACAGGAGAAGTTACTATCTGCTTCTCCACTCCTCCCCCCTTTCTCTCTCTCTTTCTATCTCTCTCGCTCCTGCAGTCGTGGCTCGACTGATTTAAGCAAGATGGCCCCAGGTGCAGAAGATGGCTCCATGGCCTCTGCCTGAAGTGCTAAAAATATCTCAGTTGCTAAGCAACAGAGCAATGTCCCAGATAGGCAGAGCACCCCCCACAGCGGGCTTGCTAGTTGCAGGAATCTGTGAGTCTGTCTCTTGGCCTCCCCTGCTCTCAATTAAAACAAAGAGAAGAAAAGAAAAACAGCTCCAAGAAGCTTACTGTGTGCTGTCGCTGTTGTGTTCAGAAGCATCTGAAAAGGGTTCACGGACCACAGCACGAGGCTCGCTGCCCTGGAAGTGGCAGACCCCTTCATCAGTTGGCAGAATGATCTGTCTTCCTAATACTCTGCAACGTTTAAAAAAAGAAGAAATAAAATTACTAATATTGCTTATTGCAAAAGGAAAAAGAGTTTTGCAATTTTGAAAGTCATATAAGGTACTGTTTTGAAAGAACATGCAGGAAGCCATGAGGTACACACTGTACATGAGGAGCATCGTGGTGACAGAAGAAACACAGGCCTCCAGGGAGAGGCCACTGACGAAGGGACCTGAGGCAAAGCTCTCAGGCTCTCTGAGCTGCTGAGTCCATTTGTCTGATTGTGGATGCAGGACAGAACAGGGACAGTGACCCTGTAGAACCAATGAGGGGCTCAGAGATCGTGTCTACCAGATCTTGACATCTAGGGTAATGCCAGGCACAACGAATTTCTCTATAAATGTTAACTACTCTCTACGTAATGAATAAAAATATATAAATATGTAGGCTTAGCTTATGTTCCTTGCAATCTTTTCTTTTTCCCTTCCCTCATTTTTTCGTAACTCTGTGAGTTAGCAGTGACAAGAGCAGATAGGTGTAAGCTCCTGACACTTCAGTGGATACACAAGGCCTAGGAACGTAAGCACTCACAATTAATATCTAGTGGACATTAGTATACTCTTTAAGGCAGGAGGACTTTTTAAAGGTATCTAATTGAGGTCCCCAGAAGATCTACCGGCATCTGCAAGAGCAGTCTCAGATGTCCCCAGTGATAGTATAGAGGAATTCTGGATAATTTATATGGATTTTTCCCCCTGAGTAGTTTGAGTAATTGAAGGAAGAAAAGCTTCCCTTTATATTCAATTTATATGGTCTATCTTTAATATAAAAACAATCATCAACAAATGATCCCTCCTACGTAAGAAATCTTGGTGCGATGGTAAGGTTCATCCAGCTAATCATTCAGCAAATAATCATTTTCCCTCCCCTCCCCCGCCACGTGCCCGCTCTCGGCACCGAGGACACACACACAGGGGTGGGATTCAAATAACTGAACAGCCGCTTCTCTGCCCCAATGACAGTTTTAAGTATTAAAAGAAGATATACTGAAAGGTAGTTTATTATTTCATGCATTTAATACTTAAATTTTAAGAATAAAAGAGGCACACAAAACTAAATTATGTTATACGAAAGAGTTTTAAAATACTAATGAAAAAATATTTAGTACCTGACAAAAAACAATAAAACTGTTATTTAAGACATTTCCATATTGCTTCTTGGTTGGTGCCCTCACTTGCAATTTTTTTCACCTACGGACGGAATGAACATCACTCCGGGCACGTAGAATACACTGTTGTGCAGATGAACGTTAAAAAAGAGTAAGAAATGTCAGTTTGTGATTTCCACATTGGGCAGCTGCCCAGGCATCCACCTTAGGGAGAACCCTGATGACAAGTGCCATTTTAACAACTGGTTCGCCCAACTCAACCAAAAACTGGGTACCAGTTCTGCCGAATGGGTGAGAACCAGCTGAATCCCAGCACTGCACACACATGTTGTTCGCATACTAGTGACTGTGAAGGTAAAGGGCAACTTTTATCCTTCTTGCATTTCTTGCATTTGTTATGCAGGTTGTGCCTTTCTGAGGATCAGTTAATGTGCTTCTCACGTTAAAATGCACTTGAGTATTGAGATGTCTCAATATTTCCTCAGATGCCATTTCAAAGGAGGCGACTGCTCAGAAAAGGGCATGTGTTCTCGGTATGTATTCTGACCGAGCGAGCATTTCAGTCAAAATGCACTCATTATGTTAAACACATCGGGCTGGGCAGTCCCCCACCCCATTCCAGGGAACGACCAGAGCAGCCTCCCTACCTCAGATGGATGCACCGTCTTGCCCACTCGCTGCACTCAGCCATGAGCTTCTGGGTCTGAGGGCTCACTTTCCCTTCAAATAACATTTCCTCGACCTCCCAGAATAACTGCTGTACTTTCTGCGCACTGATTTTGTCAAACTCCTGAAATAGAAATGCACACTGAGTCACAAGACTAGAAGCTGTAGAAATAACAGCTTCATAGTCAATGACGCTGACATATTTCAAGCACCCGTTACACAGAAGGTAGTATGACATGGTAGGAAAAAGCCATCTTCGTGTTCAGACACACCAGACCTGCAATGTTTACTCTTCTGATAAATTTTATCCCACTCTGAGCCTCAGTGTCTTTAACTGTGAAGTACAGATCACCTCTACCACATGAGTTATGAGACATATCGGAGATTTTACAGATGTAGATATAGGTCTAGGTATACATATTGACACAGACCTTGATGTAGCTATTCCGACCTACCTGCACCTATACATCTATGCACACACAGACATGTACATGTATATATGCACACAGATACATGTCCCTCATGTCACTGGGTATGAGGCGCCTAAGCACATCTGAAAAACACAAACTATTTTCTTTTCCTCTGATGATACTACTGAAAAGGAAAATTACTTTTATAGAAATGGCCATTCACATTCTTGTAACCAATGGAACAAATCCTGAAGCGTGGTTCTTAGAGTGAGGCTGCAGTATTAATTTTCCCTGCCCGACCTAACGAGGTTGCCGGGCTGCCATGCAAAGTGGGCGAGAGAGCCTTCCGGTCTGTGCGGACGTCCCAATGGGTGGGAGGCGACAGTCCCATAGCCCTCAGAACCAGGGAGGGGAACACAGACATCACCACAGCTGGGAGAACCAACACTGGACGGGCAGCCTCCAGGGACGTGTGAACCCGAAACCTAATCCACAACTCAGAGCAGCCAAGGGCATACACAGTCTGACACGACTGAGCCAAACTGTCTATTCAGGATGACTGCCACAAAACGGTATTTCATATTTTCTGTTACTTCTACCTTCCAGCTGATAATAAACTAGACTTCCAGGTTGGGGGGGAGTTGAATGATCTCTTTTAAAATGCAAATCAGGAGAAAATCAGTAATAATATTTGCCTCTTAGGAGAGAACTGGGTAGCTGGGCCCCGGAAGGGGGCTTACTTCCAATATTCTCTCCCTTGCATTTGGTTGCTTTTGCTAATATGACTTATCAAAAAACCAATGAAAGTGTTTCAAAGCACCTGCAGGTTTGGGAGTAACGTGAATTCTATAAATGAAAGTCCTGGCATCTCTCTGGCTAATAACATGAAAAAGTCCTAATGGCATCCCGGGGTTTGGCCAGCAGGAGACAATAACTCTCAGCCTACTTCCGCTGGGACACACTCGTGAACAGCGTGTGTGTGTGGGGGCGGCAGAGAGGGAGGGAGGCGGAGGCTGTTTACCAGAAGTGAGAGTCACATCTTTTTGAAAGAAGTCATGAGTGGTTCAGAGCTGACTCCCTCCCGGCTATGATCTCAGGAGGGAGAGGAGACCTAGGCAGGGACAAATGCAGAACTGCTTTTGAAAGAGAGTCAAGAAAAGCAGAAAATTTTGGGACATATATACTATGGAATAGTACTCAGCCATAAGACATGATGACATCGGGTCATTTACAACAAAATGGATGGACCTTGATAACATTATACGGAGTGAAATAAGTAAATCAGAAAAAAACTGAGAACAGCATGATTTCATACATAGGTGGGACATAAAAGTGAGACTATGAGACATGGACAAGATTGTGGTGGTTACGGGGTGGGGAGAGGGAAGGGAGGGTGGGATAGGGAGGAGGGGAGGGGCACAGGGAAAACCAGACAGAAGGTGACAGAGGACAATTTGACTTTGGGTGATGGGTATGCAACATAACTGAAGGATAAGATAACCTGGAGATGTTTTCTTTGAACATATGTACCCTGATTTATTGGTGTCACCCCATTAAAATTAATTTTAAAAATGGGCAAAAAATAAAAAAAAAGCAGAAAATGAAGAAAGAGCAGGAGTAGAACGGCCACGGTGCGATAGCGCCGGCTCCTCGGGGCAAGGGCGTCACAGAAAGACGGTGTCCAGGCTTCTCAGGGGCGCTCAGGGGTTTCACAGACAGGAGACCGCGCCGTCCGCGGCGTGCCCGACAGAAGCCTGAGCCGTACACTGGAAACTCGCCCAGCTAAGCATCCCGCTCCCGAAAAGGACAGAAATAGGGTAAGAGCTAATCGTTTCCACAAGAGTTAGAAGGTGAAAGTAAAACACCTTCGAAATTCTCTAGTCACGGTTATTTTTTAGTTTTTCTTCTCCCAAATTCTTCTCTTTTTAAGGCCTTACTGCCAGCATCTCTCCTGAACTTCCAGCCACAGAGCTCATACAAGAAATCGTAGCACACCGAGGTCCAGGGGGAAGAGGTGGGAAAGAACCAAAACCATCAACAGCGAAGGCCCGGAGTGATGAGAACAGGAGTGACACATTTCCTGTATTGTGTAAGTCTTGACGTGTGACATGTAAATTCTCTTACATGGACGGCCACCTGGGTGTGTAATAGGTAATGCTTTTACAACTGGTAAAGATTATTTTTATTTTAAGTAGAAAGCAACTCTTCCTTATACGTTGCAATCATGGGATTATTCAAAGTATGCTGGGACGTACGTCATCTCTCCAAGAGAAAACGGAGCTTCGTTCCGTAGACAGGCCGGTGGTGGAACTCCGCGTCCCAGACCCAGACCAGGAGCTGGGGACTTCTGTGGGTGCGGGGCTCCCTCCAGACGAGAACGATGACACCGACTCGCTGTGGGAGCAAACGGAGGTAATACATATAACGTTTCCTGGGAAGAGGCCGGACCGGAAAGTGGCTTTACTTCTCAGAGACACCCACTCTTTCCTTAAATATATTTGTTCATGTCACAGCACACCGAACTTCAAAATACTTATGTGATGTAATGTCACTAATCTTACTTTTATCTGAAAATAAAACTGCTCTTTTACTTTGAGAAATTCACGGCCAAGCACCAATTCTGTTTCCCATATTCATTATGGGCACGTTTCAGTTTTGCTATCGGGAGCATCGCACAGGCTAATTCTTACCACGTATATTTATCAATGGCTTTCTGCACATTTCTTGTAAAATATGTAGGTAAAGGATCTTTTCCTTTTGCAGCAAAACTGTGCTTTCCAGATCGTTCTGACAGTCCTCTTCTGAAAAACAAAATAAATTGTTATAAGGATCTCTAATGTAATCATGTAATTTTATTCATGAAGGCTTTTAAAATTTCCTTTTGTAAAGAGTTGCTCCTTCCCTTCTGCCATGTCGCCTTCAACTCACACATGTGCACACACACCACACACACGCACACACCACACACACGCGCACACCACACACACACCACACACACGCACACCACACACACACACGCGCACACCACACACACACACACACACGCGCACACCACACACACACACACCACACACACGCACACCACACACACACCACACACACGCGCACACCACACACACCACCCACGCGCACACACCACACACGCGCACACACGCGTACACACCACACACGCGCACACACCACACACACGCACACACCACACACACGCACACACCACACACACGCGCACACCACACACACACCACACACACGCACACACCACACACGCGCACACCACACACGCGCACACACCACACACGCGCACACACCACACACACGCGCACACCACACACACACCACACACACGCACACACCACACACACGCACACACCACACACGCGCGCACACCACACACACCGCACACGCGCACACACCACACACGCGTACACACCACACACGTGCACACACCACACACACACCACACACACGCGCACACACCACACACGCGCACACACCACATATCCTCCAGAGCCTGAGGCCCGGAATCTCGCCAGCTTTGTCTCCTTAGAATGAAGGGTGCCATTCACCTACATGCAACTTTATTTGAAGTGGATGAAAACCAACTTTTCGTGACTTAGCCAGACCAATGAAAGTTTCCGAGAACTCTAGACAGGCAAAGCCTGACTCCGGGGCATGACTTGGCAAGTCATAAGCTGGAATTCAGGTTCTGCCTGTCCCTTGAACAGGTGTCCTTGTGCTTGCAAAAGCCAATGAGAATTCTAGGGAAAAAATTAATAATTCCATATAATTCTGAAGTACATCAAATACACTTGAATCACTAAACGCTTAACTGAACAACTAAACAGAAGGAATCTTACATTTTAAATAAGGTATTTAACCTGACTTGTGTAGCACAGTGTGTTAATCATTAAAATACCCTTTCAATGAACCTCTTCAAACATTCACTGTGCTCAAGTAAAAATATCTTCCTAATGTTTAACAGTAAACAAATCCTGTTTTTTACAGAAATATCTTCTCAAACAAATGTTATATTTTATATTGATTTAAGATAGTGATTTGGGAGAAAAAGCAAACTTACTATTTCTAGCAGAAACATCACTCTAGCATTTATGAAAATAAAACTTTGCTTTTGCTTTCAATTATAATGGTACCTAATATCCAACATTTGTATTTCTAAATGTAAATGAGGTTTTAAGAAATATTAATATGGCCCTGGCCAGTTGACTCAGTGGTAGAGTGTCGACCCGGCATGTGGAAGTCCCAGATTAGATTCCCGGTCAGGGCACACAGGAGAAGCGCTCATTTGCTTCTCCACTCTTCCCCCTTTTCTTCCTCTCTATCTCTCTCTTCCCCTCCCGCTACCAAGGCTCCATTGGAGCAAAGTCAGCCTGGGCTCTGAGGATGGCTCCATGGCCTCCACCTCAGGCACTAGAATGGCTCCAGTGGCAACGGAGTAACACCTCAGATGGGCAGAGCATCGCCCCCTAGTGGGCATGCTGGGTGGATCCCGGTCAGGTGCATGTGGGAGTCTGTCTCCCTGCTTCTAACTTCAAAAAAGTACCATAAAAATATATTAATATAAGAACAAATTCTGCCTTTAGTTAAGTACTAATAGGTATTCTTCAACAAAGTAAATTTTAAAAACAAATTAATTACTATAAACAGAGGTCAACAAGAACCTCCACCTTCCAAATATGTCTTGCACAAGACAGAATACAATTATATGACTTTTCCCTCTCCTTCTGGCTTGTATGTTTAAGTACCACTAAGCAATTCTGAGGATAAAGGTGCTAAAGAATGCATACCAGAGGAAAAAATATACAAGGCAAGTGAATGCTAATAAACTGTTTTACCCTAAGCCCTGTTCAGTTGTTTTAAAACCATCAATTATTTATCATTTACACATGACTCAATAACTCTTACAAAAAAATACTTAAGACACAAAAGAAGCACTCAACTAAAAATTACATCAAACAGATCTGCTTTGAACATTAAAAAATATATACTGGTATGTGAGTTACTTGGCTATTATTAAAAAACCATTTGAAATCTCAAGGTAGTGAATCAAATAAAATATTGTTCCTTTATAGTATCTACATGATAATAAGGATGGGCTCAAATCTTGTGCTGCCACGGACAGGGCTGTGCCCTTGGCGCAAGCGGTTTCTCCTTTCCTGGTCTCAGTACCCCCCTCTGAAAAACAGTGACCGGACTGCCCACTGTTTTGTACAAGTTTGGTAAGACTGAATAAAGTAGATAAAGTGTATGAAGTGTCTACACAATCAGTGCTAGACACGATGTACTGGATCAGTGATTTACAACTAGACTTTCTGCAAAAATTTTAAAACATGAAATACCTGACTATTTAGTTAAGCACGCTGACTTCTTTTCCCTTAGATTGTCAAAAAAAAAAAAAAGTGGTAACAGCCAATACCACAATAGCTGTTGGTGGACATGAATCAAAATTATACTTATTATTTTGTCAGATCTGCAAAAATGTATTTTTTGCTGTGCCACAGAATTTTCGTAATTACTTTATGTGTGCCATCAGATGAAAAAGGTTGAAAATCACTGTGCTAGATACTTGATGTTGGCCTTGCTCACCCTCATTGCTAGCAAATGCTACCCTACGAAAACTGCGCTCTTGTTAGCTTGCCCCTCTCGTGGCATTTCTTGCTATACATTTCTTTTTGTTTCATTTTCTTTCTTTAAAATTTCTTCTTTTTTCAATTACAGTCGACATTAAATAGTATCTTAGTTTCAGGTGTACGCATATTGGTTAGACATTTATATACCTTAGGAAGCAATCTCAAAGTGATCCCCCCTGATAAGTCTTCAGCTAGTGCTCGACTTACGACCACGATTGGTTCCAGAAGACCGGTCATAACACGATTTGGTCGTAAGTTGAGTAGGCTATATGTACAGTACTGTAAAATGATGCTATAACCATCTTTAAGTCATATTTTATCATAATTTTCTTTCATTATTGTTATATATCATAATTTTCTTTGTTCATTTTATGCCATTTGTATTATCTCTACACCATTTTGTTTCTTATTTTTACATTCGTCAGGTTTAAGTAAAACACTGCATTACCACCAGTACAGCTGGTTTAATATTTGCAAAACATACAAAATTACAAAACACAGGTGCATACAAAAACTGCTCCAGACGCGGAGCAGTCGTGGCTAGTGACTGTGGTCATAAAGTCAAATGGTAGTAAGTTGCATAGGTCGTAAGTCGATCAATACCTGTAGTACATACCCACCCAGCACCATACCTAGTTATTACAGTATTATTGATTCTATTTCCTATGTTGTACTTTACATCCATGAATTTGTGCTACTTAATCCCTTCACATTTTCCCCCAGTCCCCCAAACCTAACTCTCATCTGGCAACCCTGAGTTTGTTCTCTGCATCTGTGAGCCTGTTTTTGTTTTGTCTTGCTCTCTAGATTTCACATGTAAGTGAAATCATATGCTATGTATTTGTCTTTCTCTGTCTGACATATTTCACTTGACACAGTACGCAGTGGGGCCATCCATGTTGTCGTAAATGTAAGATTTCACTCTGTTTTGGGGTGAGTAGTATTCCTTTGTTTATGTGTACCATGGCTTCTTTATCTACTCGTCAATGGATGGCCACTTAGGTTGCTTACAGCTCTCTTTTAATGCTTAGCTTTTTATTGTGGTGATCTTGACACTCTATCAGTGTTCTCTGTCTATAGTACCTAAATCAATGCCTGTCACACAGAAGTGCTCTGTTGGTTGAAAGAATCAATAGAGATTAAATCAGTGAGTGACTCTAAAGAACATGTTTTTGCTCAATAATTACTCTCACTGTTCATGCTCAATTCAAAAATTTACACTGTGACCAGACCTGAAAATATTCTCCAAATTCAAGGCACTTCTGGAGAATCTTTTGTCCTTCGTAACAAAAGAAAATTCACAGTTCTTACAGTCACGGATATCTCCGAAAATGGAGATTACCACCGAATAGAGTCCCTGCTGTATTCATTTCAATTACCTTGCTTCTAGCACCCTCTTGCCTTTTATGCAATTTGAAAATGCATACCCTTTTGTTTGGTTGTGTAAAGCCAGTAGCCGTGGCCACCATCACAGCCGCCTGGCCCATTCAGGTTCTCATTGAATTAGGACAGACGGTAATGAAACAACAGAGCCAAGAACTGGTGGGCCATTACCTTTAATCCTAGCTTGCACCCGGCAGGCAAGTAAAAACACACACTGGGCTCCAAAACCCACTCATTCAGTGCTCACAAAGCTCCTGACTTATCCAAGTTTCCTAGAATCAAAGGTTTCTAGCTCACCAGACTTATTCACTTTTGTTTCCCATCTCCTTCTCTCTACACAAACTCTGCACAAACTGGCTTCTCCTTCATCACTCAGCCATCTTGGCTGCTTTTCCTTTCCTCCACGTGGCCTTTCTCTGTTCTCCATTCTAATGCTAATCTCAGGAACTGAGAGAGAGCAACCTCCTGGTCTGCTCCACTTTATACAGTGTGTCCGTAAAGTTATGGTGCACTTTTGACTTTTGACAGGGTCAAAAGTGAACCATGACTTTACAGACACACTGTAGTGTAGATTCAAAACCTTTACTCTATTATACAAACAAAGAAGTCTCTGATACAAAGTCACTTATCTGAGGCATAATGGGAACCCTCATGAGAGTGCACCACCCCACATCAAAAAGGGTGGGAAAGGCTTAGTCTTAAAACTAAGCCTTATGCTATAAGGATTCTGCCTGCTTAGAGCCTTCCCCCCCCCCCGCCCCGCCACCACATTAATATAATCACGCCCATCCCAAAAAAGAAGGGCAACCAGTATCATCGCCTGGGCAACGGGCCTCCACATTGGCAGCGCCATCTTTAACAAAGTGAGCATAATATATTTCCTCTGCCCAACAGGTTGGTTGTCGACAAAAAATAATTTCTTCCAGAAAATTCACCCTTTTTCTGAAGGTGGGTGGTGGGAGGAGTTTCAAACTAAGAAGAAAATTATTTACAAAATGGAAGAACTGATTTCTCTCTTCACGTTAGATGCAGGGGTGCTGAGGTGGGCCGGGGGAGAGGGGTGATGGTAAAATGGGTTCCTTGAAACTACATCTTGTTTCCACACCATTTCTCCTCTGCTCTGAACTTCTGTGGAACTTCTTGAACTTCAGAGTTCAGTGTGATGACATACATTTGACTAGAGAATTCAGAAAAATTCTGAAGAGGAACTTGAGCTCATCCACTCAATAACTGCCCAAGGTTACAGAGACGACAAAGATGGAGCTGGTCCTGGGACCCAGGCCATCTAACCTGCATGTCTTTCCAGGAACCACAAGTTACCGACACCATGAACTAAAAACAGAAACTGTAAAAATTTACTTTTTTTTTTACAAAGACTGAGAGAGAGTCAGATAGGGACAGACAGGAACAAAGAGAGATTAGAAGCATCAATCATCAGTTTTTCGTTGCAACACCTTAATTGTTCATTGATTGCTTTCTCATTAGTGCCTTGACCGTGGGGCTACAGCAGACCGAGTAACCCCTTGCTCAAGTCAGTGACCTTGGGTCCAAGCTGGTGAGCTTTGCTCAAACCAGATGGGCCCACTCTCAAGCTGGCGACCTCGGGGTCTCGAACCTGGGTCCTCCGCATCCCAGTCCGACATTCTATTCACTGCGCCACCGCCTGGTCAGGCTCTTTTTATGTTTTGTTTTGATTCTTTGGTTTCTCTACATATTTAATTCCCTGTAAAACATCAACTCCTACACTCTTATAGTGTACTCCATACACTCTAAGAAAATGCCAATAACTTACAGGACGTACCCTAATGTGGTAGACAGTTAGACAGACATGAACAGAGCAAGGGTGATGGGCCAGTGTGGATCAAATAAGTTTGTAAAATATGATTTTTATGTTTGCTGGCTTATAGTTTGCATTGGAGGCTGGACAGAGCCAGGCAGGTATATGTGGTCTGTGAAATTGCAAATCACCTTCCTGCTTGGGAAGGGCCATTGCCTCGCTAGTGTTTGCTGGAGGGGAGGTTTTTGAGTCAGAAAGTTTTGAAAAGGAGAGAAGAAGAAGAGGCAGAAAGAAGCCATGTTGGCAGGGAAAGAGAGAGAAGAAGGAAAAGCAGAGAGAAGCCATGTTTGCAGAGTGAGAGCAGAGAGAATGCAGAGTGCTGAGGAAGAAGCCATGCTGGCAGAGAAGGGAGAAGGGGTGCAGATGGGGAACCAGAACTGAGGGCCTTTTGCGAGCTCCCTGAGACTGGTGGAGCCTTTGCTTCTCTAGGAGGAACCGGTGAAGATTCTCCTGGTTGTGGAACCAGAGAATGTGTAAGGCCTCTGGGAGCCCTGAGTGGGAGGAAAGTGTTTTCCTTGTGTGTCTGCTTGTTGCCCAGTGCGAGACTTGAATAAAGGCATGGCCCACCATCTCTCGGCTCCACTGTTTCTTTACCATCTGCCCGAATCCAGTGGGAACCTGCATATGCATGGCCACGGCTGCTGGCAGTAAAGCCAGATACAGGAGGTCACCAGGGGAGAAAGCCAACAGGCAAAACTGGGAAAACAGGGACCTCACCCACAGGGTGACCTTTCCCCTCAGCAGATAGCTGGTCCTGCAAGTTAGGCCCCTTAAGTATTAAGCCCCCAGGACACTGAAGTTCTGACCTACATCAAATACATCTAGGCCTCAGTTGTGTTTCAGCTTCAGGCCCAGAAAAGCAGCAAAACCACACAAGCAAGGCCAAATCTGACCTCAGAACCAGCTGCATTACTCGGAACCTCTGGCTCTGACCAATCGGTGAAGAGCAGGACCCTGAAAGGATGCGCCTGGAGAGCTGATGAATATTCTTTTGGGACCCTCCCTGGCATCTGCCATCACACACTCACCCTTACAAGGGCTGAGGAGGGAGGACCTAGCACCTCTCCTGCTCCTGATCTTTCCCCTCCCTCCCTTCCTCTTTACCTCTCTTTTCCTCTTAAACTCCAATGGCCCTTCTTTTGCCTCCATACCATGTGTCCTAAAGCTCATTCCTTCTGCCTCTGTGACTTGGCTGCAGCATCATACAGATACACCAAGGCCGTGGGTTGGATCCCCGGTCAGGGCACATACAAGAGTCAACCAATGAATACGAGAATAGGTGGAACAACAATTCAATGTTTCTCTCCCCCCCCCCGCCCCCTTCCTTTCTCTCAAGGAAAACAAAAACAAAACAACCCAGTAAATAAATTTTAAAAATTAAAAAAAAAATCTTTTCTCTTATAATTTGAGTATTGATTCTCAATTCTTTCCTAGCCAAAGCTCAAGTACGGAGGACCCCGCATGTATTATGGCTGCTGCCACTTTCATTCTCGCTGCCGCCAACACTAAGTATTTTAAAACTTGAATATGCTGGAATGTTAAGCTTTTATTACATACATAACACATAGACATAGCAATTATGTCCTAGTTCCTTATATTTTAGAGGTCATAAAATTCAGCTTAGTGGGTACCTTTAAGGCTATTTATTTGGAGGCAGAAGTGCAAAAACTGAACCATACTGTATTAATTTGTTGGTGCATCAAAGTCAAGGCTGAGTCCCATCTCCTTGAGTGGTTACAATTCTATTGTCAAAGAAATGACTTCATCATCTACCTTTACTTTGAAAAGCTGTTGCTTAATAGCCCACAAAGTTCTGCCTGTAGAAATTCAAGTATTCAACAGTAATGCAAATTTCAGTTTTGTATTTCTGCTGAAAAGGGTTGTCTGACATGAACACTGTATTCTGAATCAACTGAAATACAGGATGATTTTCTGCATGAAATGGTCATCACGAAGCCGTCCCTCTTATAAATGTTCACGCTGCCCTGACTTAACACAAAAACATTCTAGAAGTAACCTGGAGACTGACCCAGAAGTAATCTCAGATGACACCAGTGCTTCTCAGAACCAGTGAGCAACTTCACTTGGGAGGCCAGATGATGTCAGCACGAGAGATTTCATGAATGGATGGATGCAAGGAAACAGAACAGATGGATTCCAGCTTTGCAAGCAGAAAAAAAAATTACACACATAGCACAAAAATACGACACGACAGAGGGTTCACCCACTTCCCTTCCCAGATCAGGACTTACCCGATCACAATCAGCCCCAGGCCTGCGCTTGCGTCCCCTAGGCCGGGCCCCGCGCCTCCAGGCCTGGGTGCCCCTGGGCGTGGACACCCCGCGCGGGTCCCCTGCAGACGCCGGACGGCCACGCGCCCCCGCGGCCCCGGGGCTTCCGCTCCCCGCCCGACCAGCGCCGCGCCCCTGGCCCCGCTAACCCCGCACATGCCGCCGAGTCGCGTCCGGGCACCGCGAGCCTCTAGCGGCGCGGCCAGGGGCGCTCTGGGCCGGTTCTGCGTGGCCCATGGGCGAGGCTGCTCGCTGGGCGCGCACGGCTGCTTCCCCCTCCGGGGCCTGCGGCCCCGCAAGGGCCAGATTCCTGTGCGGCCGGGCGACGCCTCCGTCCCCTCCGCGCACGTCCTGCCCTCCTCCACCTCCTCCGCCCCCGGGCGGCGCGCTCCGCGAAGGTCCAGCGGAGCTAGACCGCAGGTCCCCAGCGCCCCTTCTTCCAAAGCCTGGCTGCGCTCCCCGCCCCCATCCGCCGGCTTCCTGCCCGCAGTCCACCTCCCACTTTCCCAGGACCCTGACCTCCGGAAAAGCACGCAGTTCCACCTTCCCGCTGCCAGAGGCCGGATTCCATAATCCAGTACCCTGGGTTTGGCAGAAGGCCACTCAGCCTCTTGGCATCCGCCCCACCGCCCTCTCCTGGGCTCTGGCGAGCACAGGCCTAACCTACCCACTCCTTCCCCCGGGGCTGTGTGAGTGGGATGGTCTGTCCACGCAGGTGTTTGCTGTTCTTAGTTCTTTTAAACAGAATTTCTGGTACACGCAAGATGCTATTCTGATTACCAGGAACTCTAGATCTAATTATGCACCAAAGATTTGTTTTCTTTCATACCTTGCCTCTCCATCTGCAAATAGATGCGTTATCTCATACAGTCCAACAACTTGTTCACCAACCAGAGATCATACTTGTGTTTTGGTCTAATTATAAGTTTTAAACTTGGAGTCATACAATTTTACCGGGATCAGCGTTACTGGACTCTAAGTTATGAAACAGCAAAATTACCAGGCCACTATTTTCATAACTAAAAGAAAAGGCAGAGAGTTAGCTGAGGTAAGATAACATTCGGAAAGCCCAGTGTAAAAGTGTGGACACTTCCCCCCATGAAAAGAGCTGTAATGATGATAGCCAATAAAGTGAATCCTGGTGCACTTTCCACCTGCCCAACACGTCCCTCCCCCTTTGAGAGCTGCCAGCTTTTAAGTGAACAGCTGCAAAGAGGTGCTACTCTTCCTCCTGCCCAGTACCCCCCAACTTCAGAGGCCAACCTGCCTGTTCCATTTAGTAATGAAAAACCTTATTTATTTGGAATCTTTTAAGGGTCAACCTTATGATGATGAGAAGAGACCACAACCCAAAACACATCATCCATTTCTGTAAGGATACGAGGAGCTTCGCCGTGTTTACAGATAATCAGCAAATGGTTCTAAATTCTAAAATTAATGAGATTTTAAAGCCTGATACGTACATACGAGCTACATGCAAGGCGTGTGTCAGCATGTACCAGGGAAAGGAATGGTGTATGAAGTAAGCACATTTGTAAGTAAGGGGTATATGACACAACGAAAGAACATTATGACCCAAGCATATGGTAGCTGCTTTATACATCTGCTACTTTGTTTATTTTGTTCAACTGTTTAACACCCATACCTGGCAAGTATTATTATCCAATTATTTTTCTAAAAAAATACTGAAGACAGCCTGCCCAGGCGGTAACACAGTAAATAGAGTGTTGGCCTGGGATGCTGAGGACCCAGATTCAAAACCCCAAGGTTGCCAGTTTGAGTGCGGGCTCATCTGGCTTGAGCACAGGTCCACTAGCTTGAGAGTGAGGTCAATGGATTGAGCATGGGATCATAGACGTGGCCCGTGCTTTCTAGCTTGAGCCCAAAGGTCACTGGCTTAAGCAAGGGTTCACTGGCTCGGCTGAAGATGCCCCCACCCCCACCCATCAAGGCATTCATGAGAAGGCAATCAATGAACAATTAAGGTGCAGCAACTATGAGTTGATGCTTCTCATCTCTCTCCTTTCTTCTCTCTCTCTCTTTCTCTTTCTCTCTTTCTCTCTCTCTGCCCCCCTCTCTCAGTATCTATTACTGAATAACAAACCACCCAACCACCCTAAATGTAGTGGGTTAAAACAACTGTTATCTTGTTTTGCTCACAATCCACATATTTCATTAAGACTTGGCTGGTGATTCTTCTGCTCCATGTGGCATTGACTGGGATTACTCAGTGGTGTTCAACTGGCCACTGGGCTGGTCTGAAGGGTCCAGTAAGGCTTAACTTATTACATACCATATTTCCCCATGTATATGATGCACCATAATTTGGGGGCTCAAAATTTGAAAAAATATATATTACATAAAGTTATTGAACTCAAGTTTTATTCATCATAAAATTCATACAACTCCTCATCACTGTCAGAACTCTCATCCATTAGCTTGTCCTCCTCTGTGTCTGATGATGAATCACTGTCTTCATATATTGCCTCGTCCTCAGTTCCATCTATGGCATTTGAAATGCCACACTCCTTAAATGACTTGACAACTATCTAAATCTTGATATTATCCCAGAATCTTTTCACCCAGGTACAAACTTCTCCTATAGTTGGTTTCTTCATTCTTCCTGCTGGTGTCAAATTGTCCCCAGAAGACTTCATCCATCGGTTCCATTCGTCTCTCATAGCAGCTTTGAAGGAAGGGTTTGTTAATGCTGATATCAAGTGGTTGGAACTGGGATGTCAAGCCTCCAGGTATGATGGCAAGTTTTGTTTTTTGCTCTGCAGCAATCTTCTTTGTGTTTTTCATCAGCAATTCTTCTTGCCTCATGCTGAACCATCTTTGTGGACACAAGAATTCCAATTGCCCTTTGCTCTTCAATCCATATCTTCAATTCCCTCTCTCAATCAGGCCATTTTGCTGACTTGCCTCTCATGGCCTTCTTCTGCCATGGAGTTTTCAGTAGGGTTTCTTCCCGTAGCCAGTCTCGGATTGATTTCCCAGTTGGAGGAGGACCAAACCTTAGCAGCACAAGTTCCAGTCACTTTTGCACAGTGGATCACTTTTAACTTGAATTCAGCACTGTAAAAAATCTTTTCTGAGCCATTTCTGGGCAGAACGTGGTAAAACATAACCCACTGTAATATACTGGTAACAAGTGCAAAACAATGAGCGCAAAGACAACAAGTGCGAAATAGCGGAAAATGCAAGTAAAAACATCTACAACCACTGTATAAGACCACCCAGTGTTTAGACCTCAACTTTTTCAGAAAAGGGTGCGTCTTATACGTAGGGAAAGACAGGCAGCTAGCACTTTGTAGGGGGGGGGATGGCTGGAAAGCTGAACACAGCTGATCCCTTCTCCTAGGCAGTCTCAAGACCTCCCCAAGGGCTCTCCACCGCAGAGCAGTCATAATTCCTACATGGAAGCTCAGACCTCCAAACAAAAGCAGAAACTGCCAGCGCTATAAGACGCAGGGTCACTTCCAATGTATTTCATTATCAAAGCAGTCATAGATTCAAAGGGTTGGAAGATAGAACCCAGCTCTCAATAAGAAGACTGTCAAAGAATGTGCAGACATCGCTACTCTGCTGTAATCCACCTAAAACTCCATCATCTGCCTCAAGGACGAGAAGGCCTGTGAACTAAATGGACAAGCCAACAGCCTCCCACAGGCCTAACAAGCAATGATGACACAGAGACAGGGTAACCACAACAGATACTCGGGGATACAGCCATCATCCTTCCGCAGCTGTTTGACATCCAAGCAGGCTCAAGTTGCTCGGTTAGGACCAGCTTCTGCTCTCCGGCTTCTTCCCAGACCTTAGCTCCGCCTACTGGGCTCTTGCTTCCGCCCTCTGAGTCATCCTCATGAATATAAAATGGCTCAGGTTTGCAACTGAGGATGCTCTCAGCTGCTCCCTTTCTGAGAAGTTCAGGAGGGAAGGAAAATCTGAGTCCTGCTAGTTCAAGCTGGTCGCACCTCCACCAACTCCACCAACATAAAGTTCTCCTATATACATTTTGTGCTTTTATTGGAATTTTATCGGAGTTCACTCCATTAGTCATAAGCCTCACTGAGTTTTCTTTCTGGGACAGAAATGTATTTTATTTAAGCCAATGTATCTAAAATGTTATCGTTTCAACATGTAATCAACATTAAAAGAGTATTGAGATATTTTAAATTACTGCAAATCTTAGGCTTACCAGGCCTCCATAAACATGTGAGGTAATTCTTGAAAATAAATCTATTTTTATCTCTCCACCTTTCTCTATATCTATCTATAAATATCTCTCTCTATATATATAAATCTACAGATAGGTATAAAGATGTTGTTGCAGACATAGATGTAAATGCATCCTAGCCATTCTAGTTCTCATGAGAACCCTGGATAATACAAAGGTGAAAGTAAGATGAAATATAGAGTTTAGTTAAGAACAATGCATTGTTCCTATTAAGTTATTAATTGTGACGAGTGTACCATAATAATATGAGGTGTTGATATTAGGAAGCAGCTATTTGGTAAATTTCAAACTGTCCTAAAGTTCAAAAGTTTATTTAAAAATACGTTAAACTCCTCTGCACACTTAAATGTATTTTATTAGTAACTACTTTCCAAAAAGACCAATAAACAATATTATGTTTTATTATTTGAATTTGACTAGTATAATGATATTAGAAAGTTCTAGGTAAACTATGAAGTTCACAGCTTATGCACAATTATAAAAAATATAATTAATATATGATTTAACATGAAAATGAAAATAATATTACCTAAGTGGCAAAACATATAAGGACATTAGTTTTAAATGATTACAAGAAATTTTAGTAGTTATAACTTATAAGTAATAATGTAAACTTCCTTTGTGAGAATTTTTTTTCTCAGAAGAACATATATATGAACATATTTTATGCAATACTGCGACAAAGCCACTAGATGTCAATCTTTCCCATTTTTTGATATTTTGAAATTCATGCCAGATGGATTTTAAAGTATGTTTTTTTGCAAATTTTAAGATTTAGTGAAAATTCATTCCAATGCAGATGCAGAATCCTGTTTAGATCAGAAATCACTTTTGCAGCAAGCATTATTATAAGTTTCAGTTTAATTTTATGGTTTAAAGTCTACCAGCTCTGATATAAAAGCTACACCAGCTTTCTGTGCATTAGAATTTGCATGTACAAACACTACATCCATAGATTTATATTCAACATTTCTGTATTCTGACATTAAACTGTGTGTCTTTGATAAGCAATATCAAGCTGTTGCTTACAGCTTACATTCTGAGCGGATTATATTTGCCTCTGTAGCAGACGGGGCTGAGGGTTCCAGCCATCCAAACCACCCTAATCCAATCAAGAATTAGGGAGATTTTGATCTGGTTTAGTCTGTGTTAGACAGGTCTATTTCTAACTCATTCTAACTCCTGTATGGTTTCTGTTTATTGTCTAGCTTTTCTAGTTATACTAAGGTAGTGCTTGGTCTCAAACTATCTAGACTGGCATTGCTGGAAATAGAACTAGGGAAAGTTTTGTAGTGAAATATTGCACAATGTTGTAAAAATCACCATTCACCTCCCAAGAAACCTTTTCCCTCTCTTAGGGCTAGTAATGCAGGAATAGTTCACTAATGCTCTCCGGTGAAAACAGGGTTGGTTGTACCCTGCTTCGTGGTCAGCCTGAAAAGATAGAAACAGGATTTCCAACAGTGACAAGCACATGGATTAGAAGCGTGTTTGAAACAGCTTGTGCATGCACACAAGGCTTTCAGCTCAGAGTGCTTTATCGTGTTCGCTAACTAGTCCAGACCATGGATTTTAAAAGTAGGGCTTATGCTGAGCAAACTCAGCCACTGTCATCACATTGCATAAAAAGGTGGTTTCGTAACAAAAGAAAAGTGATTGTCACATATTTGCTATTCCATAATTCTTAGAAATCTCATTGTAAGGAACTGCAGTTAGTGATTGATTTTAAAATGGTCATTTTAATGAATCTTTAAAACAAATATTTCAGATTTTTTGGATCATCAAAATCATCTCATTTATGTTAGAAATCAACAAGCAAGAGAGATTTATTAAAATATTATGTGAAAGAAACATACTCATTGGATGAACATATACGTATATATAAAGGCCTGGCAAGGATTACAGTTGTCAATATTTAATTACAAAGCATCTTCTAATGACACCTTTAAATGAAAAATCTAATTAAGAAAATACTAATATGCAGGTAAATTCTTTCTCCTTGCAAGGGCCATATCTAATTCCTTCTGGTCTTTTTTTTTTTCTAGTAAGACATACTTACTCACTACTGCCTTACTAGAATAAGTAAAATATTTGACTTAGCATTAAATACACACAAAATATAATACACATGAAATATATATATATAATAAACTAGGCTTAGGAAAATTAATGTTTTTTTTGTAAAGAATCCATGTTTTTTATGCCAAAGGTCAGTTGTCATCTGTCCTTCAAAATGGACAAAATTAAATTGCTTTAACTTTTGGTCTTATCAGTATTAATAGAAATATTCTGAGAAAGTTACCTTTAGGTTACTTATTAACAGGATTTTTATTTTTCAAATTTATTTTAACTGGAAAGAGTATAATATCTTAGAGTAGATTTATTACAGGAAAAATACCACCTACTACCTTAGAAGTAGATTTTAATTTTCATTATCATATTAAACAATTTGTTAAAAAATAAAACACTTGGTTCCACATATTATGGATGATACACACTGACTGCCTGGTTTTGATTCTTACACATTAGTCATGTGAAATTAAACAAATTCCTTTTCTTTCTGAGTCTCAATGTTTTCATCTATGGAATGAAAATAACGCCTCTGCCCTGTAAGTTCGTTTGGGGATTCACGATAATGTCTAGAGATGCAGGCAGCATTACTGTTCCAGGTGTCTAGCAGACAGGGAAATACCGGCTCTTATTTTAAATGCTAAAAACCTCATATTTGTATAATACTACATATTTGAGCAATGCTCAGGTCAGTTGTGAAACACAATTACAACGATGTTAACTCCAGCAAGTAAAACAAAGTCTGGCCGACGTAGGTCTTTTCCAGAGACTACGGAACCTGAGTTAATGTCATCCTCCGAAAGTTCAGCCCTGTTCCTGCCACCCTGTTCGCTGCCTTAAAACATTCAGTGACTTTTCCAGTGTTTACTAAACAGAGTCTGGTACCTAAGGCTCCCCGCAATTTTCTCTTACTTCCCTTTCAAACACTGTGCTCTTAACTCACTGAATTCCTCACATGACCTATAGTATTATACCTCCATGTTTTTGCTCACAGTTCCAGGCTGCTGGAATGTTCTCCAAACCCCAACTACATATTTACCTCATTCACAGATTATTTAGAACTCATCCCAGACTCCCTTTATTCCCTAATCTATGAACTCCTCTCTCAACTGTGTGCTCGGGGCCCCTGGCTCATTCACCATGTTTTCCCCGTTCTTTGTTGATCAGATCCATTTCCAGCTCTTTCCCTAGATCACTCAGAAAGTCCAGCTCCCTCTGGGTTTTAGATGGAATAGGTATTTTATAAATATATCTGACAACTAATGTTTGGAAAATATTGTATTTATTTTTCTGAAGGTTCTAGCAATAGCCTCTCCTTTGTAAAAAAGATCCTGAATGCGAGTGATAAATTAAAAATATATTTAAAATAATGAAAATTATAAACTAGCCATAGTAGCTACTTATTGTAGAGTTTATGTCTCAGATACTATAGAGAGAAGTTATTTTTTGGTGAATACTTAATTGGTATTTTGTTCTTAACATACTCAGAAAGATTATAAAGTGGAATTTGAATCAAGGTCAATCTAACTTCAAAGCTATGTTCTAAAAACTGTACCAATTTAAATTAGTTATTACAATTTTAGAGCTATAAAGCATTCAAACCCCATATCATAGGATTGTAGCTATAAACCTGGCACATACCAAATATTATATGTGTTAGGTAATAAATTAGAGAAAATTCAAAATATGTTCTTTAAATACACAGCAAAACATATAACTATTACCTCAAATACATTTTTTTTTTTTTCAGAGACAGAGAGAGTCAGAGAGAGGAATAGACAGACAGGAACGGAGAGAGATGAGAAGCATCAATCATCAGTTTTTTATTGCGACATCTTAGTTCATTGATTGCCTTCTCATATGTGCCTTGACCGCGGGCCTTCCGCTGACCGAGTAACCCCTTGCTCGAGCCAGTGACCTTGGGTCCAAGCTGGTGAGCTTTGCTCAAACCAGATGAGCCCATGCTCAAGCTGGCGACCTCGGGGTTTCGAACCTGAGTCCTTTGTGTCCTAGTCCAACGCTCTATCCACTGTGCCACTACCTTGTCAGGCTGCAATAGCTTGTTAATCTTTATATTATCTTCTTTACTTTGGTATATAAGATTGCAAAAATTATATTTGAGCCTAACCAGGCGGTGGCGCAGTGGATAGAGCATTGGACTTGGATGCGGAAGCCCCAGGTTCAAGACCCCGAGGTTGCCAGCTTGAGTGTGGGCTCATCTGGTTTGAGTAAAGCTCACCAGCTTGGACCCAAGGTCCCTGACTCAAGCAAGGGGTTACTCAGTCTGCTTGAGTCTGGTCAAGGCACATATTGGAAAGCAATCAATGAACAACTAAGGTGCCTCAATGAAGAATTGATGCTCCTCATCTCTCTCCCTTCCTGTCTGTCTGTCCCTATCTGTCCCTCTCTTTGTCTCTCTCTGTCTCTGTCACACACACACACACACACACACACACACACAAAACTATCACAAAAGACAGGAAGAACAAAATTGTTTTCCTGGGTTTGACATGAACAAGTAAAACAAGTTTATTACTGTTTTCAGCGAAAGTAATGGTCATATGACTGTAAGAGAAGGTAGTAATCATATGACACTTGTCTACTGAACTCACTATCCATCTTTGAGAATATATAAAGTCCTAGCAGAAAGCATTACTAACTTCAAGAAAACTCCAAGATGCTTGACCAGGTGGTGGCGCAGTGGATAGAGCGTCGGACTGGGATGTGGAAGACCCAGGTTCGAGACCCCGAGCTCACCAGCTGGAGTACAGGGGGCCCATCTGGCTTGAGCAAAAGCTCACCAGCTTGGACCCAAGGTCGCTGGCTCCAGCAAGGGGTTGCTTGGTCCGCTGCAGGCCCGAGGTCAAGGCACATGTGAGAAAGCAATCAATGAACAACTATGGTGTCTCAATGGCAATGAGAAACTAATGATTGATGCTTCTCACCTCTCTCCGTTTCTGTCTGTCAGTCTCTATCTATCCCTCTGACTCTCTCCCTGTCCCTGTAAAAAAAAAAAAAAGAAAAAAGAAAACTCCAAGATGACAAAACCAAAATGCCTAAGACAACAATTATTCTTAAAGAAAGGTATTTAAATTGCCTCTAGATTTTTATGAGAATAGGAACCTATCAAACTGGATTACATGAGAAAGAAAAGGTTTTCATTCAGTCATTTAATAAATTTTATTAAATGCCCTTTCTGGGCATGTGTTGTATAAAATGTCACAGGACAAAGAGTTTTTAGTCTCAAATTAATACCAAATAAGATATAAATCACAGGATTATCGAATAGAAATGGGCAAAAGGTAAACAAAGGGTGAGTCAGGTATGATTTGTGATGCTACAGATGATTCTGCATTGTCTCTAAAAATTAAAAGTCAGATCCCAGCCTGACCAGGCGGTGGCGCAGTGGATAGAGCACTGGACTGGGATGCGGAAAACCCAGGTTCGAGACCCCTCGCCAGCTTGAGCGCGGGGGTGGGGGTGGAGTGGGGGGAGTTGGCATCTGGCTTGAGCAAAAGCTCAACAGCTTGGACCCAAGGTCGCTGGCTTCAGCAAGGAGTTGGTCAGTCAGCTGAAGGCCCGCGGTCAAGGCACATGTGAGAAAGCAATTAATGAACAACTATGGTGTCACAACGGCAACGAAAAACTAATGATTGATGCTTCTCATCTCTCTCCTTTCCTGTCCGTCTGTCCCTATCTATCCGGTGGCAAATACATTTCTTCTAGGACAGATATTATATAGCAATCAATTGTAATGTTAATTAAAATAACCTTTATCTACTGTAAGTTGTGCAGGGAGTTAGATGAAGATTACAGTGCATTATCATTTGTTCTCCCAAATATTTGAACTTAAAGATGTCGTGTGTTATGGTCACACGATAAATATAAATACACTATTTTTGCCACTCTTTTGTTCACCTGCAATGTATTTATTCTTTAACGACATATGCTCTCAAATTTTATTTCTGTGCCAAGAAGCAGATAGTAGCCATAGATAACATTTTAGATGCATTTCTTCATGTGTTAGGCACTTAAAATATTATTTCAATTAATTTTTGGACCATCCCTGGGAGAAAAGCCTTACCATCATCTCCATTTTATCATGGTGGAAAATCTACAGATTGGAAAACTGTATAAGTTGCCCAGAAGTACAAGCAGGCAAATGGTTTGAGATTGGAATCCAGCTCATCTGGCTCTTGGGTCCAGAGGCAGTGCTTCCTCTCTAGGTTGCCCCAGCAACGGATGAACTGAGAGATAAGAGCTTGCGTTCATTTTATTGCTGGCCAAGTTACCAACCCTTCAAGCCTTTACTGAAATATTTCCACACCAACATGACTTCAGCAATGGAACTCAACAATAACTTAAAATAGATATAAATACTTCCTGGCCACATGAAGTTTACAACCTACCAACATTTTTATATAGCAATTGCTATCTACCAACAACAACAAAAAGAAAACCTCTCTATTTCCAAAAAAGAGAATAAAACCTTTTACAAGATGATAACTGTGTAGTTCAAACCAGAAGTGCAAACGCAGGTAACGAAGAGAGATGGACAAGACGGACAAACAGTGAAAACAAGGTACAAGGTACAAATGAAAGGGACAGGCAGGTGAGGGTAATGTGCTGGATACATATGGTACCTGGGGGCTCAGGAGAGGGAGGGAAGGAAGGGAAGGGAGCTCAATCTCCTCCCCTCTGCAACAGGGGTGGCAGCCAGTGTGCCCTGCGGGAAGGAAGGGAAACCCCTCTCTCCGAGCCACTCTTTTATCTCATCCATGGGTCAGAGGTCAAAACTCTTGCTGCTACATAGCATCTTATTTAAAAAAAAAACAAAACAGACTTTATTTTTGTATCATTATTTATTAATTATTTTGTCATATGCCATATGAACAACTTTTTTTTATATGACTTAAAGATTTTTAAAAATTTTTTATTTATTCATTTTAGAGAGGAGACACAGAGAGAGAGAGAGAGAGAGAGAGAGAGAGAGAGAGAGAGAGAAAGGGGGGAGGAGCTGGAAGCATCAACTCCCATATGTGCCTTGACCAGACCAGTGCAGGGTTTTGAACTGGCGACCTCAGTGTTCCCAGGTCGACACTTTATCCACTGTGCCACCACAGGTTAGGCCATAGCATCTTATTGAAAAAGAAAATAAAAAGACTCTGAATTGAAAGTTTGTATTATTTCCCTTCCAAATTAATTTCACTACTTTTAGTTTTAACAAAAGCCAAGCACATCACAACCAGGTCAAATGTAAAATGCATACACTTTCTCCAAAAATGTATAAACTACAAATGAGGGTTTTCCTTTGTAATTGAGAGCGATGGTCTTAAAATTGGATGAATATTTCTCAAGTATTTGTTTACATGTATCCACACCCTCTCTACCTATCTTTTCTTCTTCCTACTCTATTTTGGTTTTTTATTTAAGTATAGTTGGTATACTTTTAACAATATTATATTAGTTATATTTGTTTCAGGTGCACAATATAGTAATTTGACATTTCTACACTGCACAATGTGACCACCTTCTAATTCTAGTAATCACCTGTCACCATGCAAACTTACCATGATAATATTGACTTGATGCTCCTTCTCTTTTCACACCACCCCCATCTCCTCCACCCAGGTAACCGCTGCTTTGTTTCGTTTCTATGAGTCTGTCTTTGTTTTGTTTTGTTTGTTCATTTATTTTGCTTTTTCGGAAGCCACACAAAGTAAAAGCATACAGTATTTGCCATCCTCTGTCTGACTTACTTCACTTAGCATGATACCTCCAGGTTCATCCATTACCCTAAAGTTTCTAGAACCACAAAAGATCACAACCATGGCAACCTTGAAACAGAAGAACAAAGTTGGAGGTATCATGCTCCGACTCTTCCTTTTACTACCTCCCCTCTTTATGTCTCTGGGCTTAAAAAAATAAATATACCATTTTAATATTAATCAAGCAGACTAATAATTAGTAGCAGCTATCTTCAAATTGGCAGGTAGATGGGTGGTTATATAATTTATATCCATTGTTGAATGATGTTTGTTTATTCAATGTCATAAATAACCACCCCAGAAATCCAAGAGGGAAAAAATATACTTCAAGGTGCAAAAGGTCTATAATACTGAAGGAAAAATCACCTTAATATTTTCTTCCTTTTCTTTTTGTACACTTTATGATTAAAAAAGAATGAGGTATGAAAGAAAGGGAATAAAGCTATTTTAGCATGTAGGTAAAATAAATAAATAAAAAGAAGAAAAATAAACTGGTGTACTCAGAAGCTTGCTGATGTTCTACAGAGAGTACAAATTCATTACCAGAAAAATTCTTGAATGTACATATCTGTGCATATTATTTCTCATGGCAATTACCTACAATTCAACCTGCACTTTCAGTAAAATCGACACATTTGCTAATGCAAATAGCAAATAGTCACTTCTGTTAGAAATGTCAAACATAGTATTATTTTAAAAGCATCTATTAAAAATGTGTAGACCAATACAAAGACAGACTGAGATGATCAAAAACGGGCAGAAGCCCCAAGTTTTTCACTGGCCACATGGATGTGCTCCAGGGTCTGTTTGTAAAAAGCCCTAAAAAGAGAGTTTAAAGTCAGTGTGTCGATCTGTTTGCTCATAAAACATTAATTGCACAAATGTTAAGGACCAGTAGCTAAGAACAAAGGTCTAATTCCTTATGCATATGTATTCTAGCCACTTATCCAAATGCAGCTGATTTTACTTTAAAAAAATCAATTGATTCATGTTTTTCACAGTGCAATATTTAAAAGAAACAACTTAAAAGAAACAACTTATTTAACTGCTGATTTTAGCACTGAGATAAATGTTGTGCAGTTTTGTAAAAATGTCATTATTTAAATTGTGAATGGGTTAGAATCCGTCTTATGAAGAATTTCTCAGTTAATTTATTGGAGGGGGGAGGCTTCTGTGTTAACAGGCTTGACTATCCCTCCTTCACAGATTACAAAGCAGGAATCTCCTTTCAGGAATGGGCCCTTCTGGTCTGCCTGTAACCATTTCGCTATTCTTACGTAGGATTCAGAAGGCTGAATATTTTTGTACCCATTTAATTGTTCATTAAAGAAGTAAAATGCACCTTAATTCTAAAATACATATTTTATAAGAAGGATGTTTTCATTACCGTTCATGGCGGTGAAAGGATGTGTGTGTGTGTGTGTGTGTGTGTGTGTGTGTGTGTGTATGTGTGTGTGTTTTTTTTAGGGAAATGTTGTCCTCCATTCCCAGTGAAAACTTGTCAACGTTTCTGGAGCACCTCAGGGCATTTGCAAGAACTCAGGAGCTCTAGAGTGTACATTTGTCCTGAGTACTGCAAATGTCATTGGTGTCAGATGATGTTATACATACGTAAATGAATTTGATGGGGCACAAAGAAAGCCCAACCCACCTGGAATAAGAACTGAGGCTGATCCTTGAAAAATAAGGAGGTACCATTTCTTAACATAGCAGCTGCTGAGGTGTGTATTCAGTTACCCTTGTTAAGTATCAGAGAAAGGGACCTGAAGGCTCTTTCAAAGTCCTGGAGAAAGCCAGACTATCAAACAATCCGTCAGCGCTCAGCAGGAAGAGAGACAAAATTCTAACCCTGGTAGACGTGACCTGGGGCTGTGACCACACGATACAGTGCACAGATGATGTGTTGTAGAATTGTGCACCTCAGACCTGTATAATTTTGTTAACTAGTGTCACCCCAATAAATTCAATGGAAGGGGGAGGAAGAAAATTAAAAAAATTAAAAATTCTGCCCTCTTCCCCTTCAAGCCTGCTTCATTCACCTTCACTCCTGTTCCGCTGCTGGTGAACAGCAGAGGATTATCTCGGAGAAAGTTGAGCAAAGGCCTGTCACAGCGTGTTTGAAACTACAGTAACAGAAAGGCACAAAATTAGGACCCAGGAGATGGTCAAGGAGGGTGCCCAGGGCAGTTGGTGGAAGTCACTGCAAATAGTGCAATTTTCTAAAGGGCGGCTGGCCAGCTGGGTGCTGCATGCAGAGGGGTAGGGTCTCAAGGAAAGACAGGCAGCCTGGTCCCTGCTGCTACTCACGCGTCTCCGCCCTCCTCAGAGTCGCTGTCCGAGGGCCACTCCTCGCCGATATCCGGCAGGGTGAAGAACAGGGTCTTGGGGCCTGGCCCGGGTGGCATCCAAGCGCTGGGCTCTCGGTCTCCGGGGCCAGGCTGGCGGGGGTTCCGTGGGCTCGAAGCTGAACTGTTGCCCGTGGTGGCCCCGATGGACGGCAGCGCGGCCCAGACCCCACAGGGGCCGGGGGACAGCCGCGCCACCGCCACCAGGTGGGCGCGGGAGCCCGCGGCCGTGCAGCCATCGCCGGGAGGGACCAGGGGGAGGGCCTGGGACAGGGGCTGGAGTTTGGTTGCTCGCGGGCTACTGGGCAGCGAGAAGGGGGTCCCCACTGTTTCCGCCGCGCGGCTCGCGCCGGAGACCCTGGGATGGGAGGCGGTGAGCAGAGGATGGAGAGAGGCGGGCGCCCCCCGCGAGGTGGAGGGGGAGTTCGGCGCCAGGCCGGGCAGGAGGGTCGTGGTGGGGGCCGTGCCAAGCGCTGTGCCCGCGGGCCTTGCTGTGGCAGCGCCTTCCGAGTGGTCGGAGGGGACCGCTGGGGACGCCGTCGAGGTCTTGAAGATTTTGGCAAAGAGAGACCCAAGGTCCAATACAGCGACCTTCATCATGCCCCAGCCTTGGAATTGCTGTCCCTGCCGCTGCTGGAACCTCAAGGCCACGAGGAGCCGGGCTTCGGGGCTCCATCCACCGCCGCTCCCAGGGATCCGGAGGAGGCTTCCCCGGGTGGCGGCGGGGGTCCTGGGGACCCCGTGCGCCGCGGACCTCCGGGAGCCCCTGGTGCGCACCCCACGCAGAGAAGCGTCCCCGCGCGCTCAGCCCCGCAGCACTGGAGACCCGCCTTCCCGACGCCCAGGCGGTCCGCAGAGCGCCCAGGCTACCGGCGGCGACCACCCTCTGGCCGAGCGGTCCCCCTCTGCCCGGTGCTGTGAGACCCCAGAGTGAGTTACTGCAGCTGCCAGCGCCACCGCGAGCCGAAGGTTGGGCCTGGGGCCCCCGGGACCGCGGGCGGTTGCTAAGCTAAACAAAACCCTGCTTAGCTCACTGCTAATTGGGCCCCGGACTGCAGCTTGGGGTTGTGTCCACAATACTTGCCCTGGCTCCCCTCCTTATTCGTGCCTTAAAGGAACACTGTCCAATTTCCCATCGCCCTTAAAGCTACTCCAGATTCGTCAAGCTCTGGGCTGAGAGCGAGGGATTTGAACAGCCCTGAGAAAGATAACCCTGCTTCCAAAAGTTCTGGAACTTATCTAGTCTGGCAAGATGAAACGTGCCACGGTCCAGGACACGCCAGTTCTCTGACAGGAGGGAAGATTGATTACAAAAAAAAAAAGTGTATTCAGGTGAGGGCACTTGATGTAGTAGTGTGCACTTCTCCCACTTCAGGGCCGTGTTCAAAGTGTGTCACTAAGGATGACATAGGGGAATAGCAGCGGGTGCCTCACCCAAGAACTTGGAAATAAGACTGGGCCCTGACAGCTAAACTAGTGAAATCCACATGCAATGTATGGGTTTAAACACCTGTCAGAGTGGACCAAGAGATTTAATAATGATGTCTGAGAACTCAAGCTATAATCAGACTGATTAGATATAAACTCAAAGGCAGGTATGAAAGGTAACAGTTTCTTATCAAGTGTAATAATTTCCACTTTGCTAGACCTGAAGAACTTCATATGAATAGTAGAATGTATGTGTGTAATGATTTGCAGGAGTGTGGGGTCAGTTCTGAGCAAGATTCAATAATAAGATATTGGCAGGGTCTATCCCGCCAATGAATAAGCCTGGTTATGAATGAATTGACTGACATTTGTGAGTCTTATTAGACTTTTGGCAAGTTATCAAACTGAATTCTGAATCACAGTAAATTTCCAATGCTAATGACAAATTTTGAGTTTCCTCGTAGAGAGTTCATCAATGTCCTGCTTACGGCATCCACATTGTGCCTGGATCCCTTTTCTGAATCTGAGTACCACAAACAGCGGAGCGCGGGCACTATTTCTACAAGACTGTGCGCAGCAGCACTAAGACCCAAAAGAAGGGAAGGCGACCTTTTCTCCTGTCAGAGACCTGGCTGTCTCCCAGACTATAACACATTTGGTCTTGCCACATTACTTAAGTTCCAGATCTTTCGGAAGCAGGGTCAACTTCCACAGGGCTGTTCAAACTTGCCCTCAGTCCAGAGCTTGGCAAATCTGGCGAAGCTCTAAGAACGTTGGGGAAATTGAACAGTGTTCCTTTAAGGCACAAATAAGGAGAGGAGAATAAGGATAGGAGCCCTGGGATCTATTGTGGACACAGCAAGGAAGAATCAGCTTCCTATCACGTGTGAAGTACTGTGTGAAGTGTCAGGTGAGCGCCCCGGGAAACAAGGACATTAACCTGGGGGAAGAACACATGTGTGCTTAGAAGAGATGAGGGCCAAGGCTGGGAATGGTCGGACTAGACAGCCTTCAATGTCGGAAGAGGGAAGAGCATGCAGTTGTCAGTGAAGAATCAAAACGAGGGAACGGGAGGTACATAACAGACAGCTGAGAGCAGCAGTGGGAGCTGGAGGTCTCAGGGCCGGAGGGAAGCTGTGCCAACTTTGTCAGGATGTAAGGACGCTGGAACCATCCACATTTCTCACATCCTCATTGTTCCTCCTTTGTAGCAACTCCTAGGTCGCCTTAGAGGTCCGCCAGATCATTGGGCCGTTCCCATACGGTACTCATTCAGGATTGCAAAGCTGGGTCCTAAAGACTGCTTGTTTATTTCCCAAGGATCTTGCTTCTGATGCGCAGATAACTAAATCCTCAATGTATTGGGTCACTCTTAATGCAAGTAGAATCCTTTCTAGCACGTGCACTTTCCGTGTTTAAACTGCTAAGCATCTGATTGATTCTGGGCCCTCACAGCTGACCAGCCTCTCTCCCTTTATCCTCACTCGTACAATAAAGATGCATGAACCCCAACTCAAATGTGTTAACTACTAATGACACAGCAGCACAGGTGTCTTCTGCTCTTTCCCTAGGAGACAAATTCCTGTTCAGACCAAATTTAGTTGAAAAATTGTTGGATGAACATGGAGTCAAGCAAGGGGAGTGTGTATTATGTATGGTTCATATGTAGGGGCATTCACAATAAGACAACCTTGCATGAACCATGGTGCGTTCACCTCCTTGTCTTCGGCTCTCCAATGTTAGATATCTCTGTGCTTCCATTACTAACCGCTTCTCTTCTGTGCACATGCTATTCTTTACATGGAAACTGTTAATAAAACAACAGAAAGTCTGCAAACACTTCCAGATCCTGGCCTTGAAAACCTTCTATCTCTAAGGTGTGTGTGTATATCTCCTAACTGTTATGGATTGAATTGTGTCCCTTAAAGATATATGTTGAATCCTTAACCCCCAGTTCTTGGGAATGCGACCTTATTTGGAAATAGGGTTTTTTTGTAGACCTAATCAAATTAAGCCAAGGTCATTCTATTGGGTCTTGATCCAATATGACCGATGTACTCTTAATAGGAGAGCAATCTGAACACAAACACAGAGGGGGAACCCCAGGTGATGACAGAGCCAGAGATTGGAGTGATGCAGCTTCAAGACAAGGGACGCTGAGGACTGACAACTGCCACCAGAAGCTAGGAGGAGGCGAAGAAATCCTTCCCTACGTTTTAGAGGCCATGGTCCTACTGCCATCTGGTATCAGACTTCTCGTTTCCAGAACTGTGGCAGAATAAATTTCTGTTGTTTTAAAGCCACCCAATTTGTGGTGCTTTGTTATGGCAGCTGTAGGAAACGAATACAGCTAGCTGTGCAGTAGTAGTTAATTGCTGCAGTACTTCATAATTACAGTATCTTACCGGTACCTTTATGAAATATTTCGTGGGTGCACTCATTCTGAAAAGCTAGCTATAAGTTAAAATCATAATCATAATTGTTTCAAATCTACAGGGAGAATGACAAAAATTCTAAAAGAGGCAGGGAAGAAGTATCACTGTGGGTTAAGGCAGGGAATGTAGCATTCTGGCCAGCCAGCCCCATGAAGAAGGCGCAGTGGTAAATGACTGATCCTTTTGTTTGAAGGTCCTTTGAAAATGACCTATAATTGCAAACATGATAAGCAATTCTCAGCAAGATGCTAGGTCTTTTGTACCCATTGTTCATCTATCAGCAGTCTTTCAGGGAGAGGTTAGATGCAACCAATCTTCTGGGTTAATTACAAGTATCATGGTATTCTCATAACATGAGCCCCAGGTAATGTACCACAGCGGTCTGGCTCAGGCAGACTAAGGAAACAAAAGTAAATGCTGTAAATCATTGTTTCTAACTGTGACAGTGTCCATTTTAAAGATTTTTTTTTAAATTTTTAATTTTATTTATTTTAGAGAGGAGACACAGAGTGAGAGAGAGAGAGAAAGAGAGAGAGAGAGAGAGAGAAAGGGGGGAGGAGCTGGAAGCGTCAACTCCCATATGTGCCTTGACCAGACCAGTACAGGGTTTTGAACTGGCGACCTCAGTGTTCCCAGGTCGACACTTTATCCACTGCGCTACCACAGGCCAGGCAACAGTGTCCATTTTAGATAGACTTTACTAGAAATTTCAAAGCAGTGTTTCGTGTGATAAAATTTTTCTGCTGATATCAATGAACAATTTGAAGAATTGATTTTCCGATGTGTACAATAACATGTGGCCACATCATTGAGAAAGTATCAGTAAGTTATGACCATGTTGCTATAAAGAAATGGTATGTTTTGTAAACTTGGAAGTGAAAATAAATAACCTGAGTAATTAATCTGTTTAAGAATTTAAATAGCCTCATTTAGCATGAAACCAAGGCCAGAGCCTATAAAGAAAAATACTGTCAAGTTTGATTATAAAAATTTAAAACTTCTGAACAATGAAATATGTTGACTGAACAAATATTTACTAAGCACCACAATGGAGACAGTGCAGTCTTGTAGGCTGTGAAGCTCAATTGTCTAAATTTATTGTCTCTGCCACTGACCCATACTCAGGCCCCCCTCTGTCCCTTAATGGTTCCAATCTCACATAATGGAACTTTGTGAGAGTCACATTAACACCTTCTTGGTAACTGGAACAGAGATAACAGAGCCTAGCACAGGGTAAGCTCTCAGTAGATGTTAGTTTTTATTATATGTGGAGCCAGATTACACTGAACAACCAAAAAAAGATCTAGAAGGAAATTATAACTGCACTTATGTTAAAGTTTATTCTTTGTGTACTTGAATGTTTTCAGTGTGTCGTATTTGTCTTCAATAATAAAAACAATAAAAGAAAACAAAACAAATCCAAACCTCAAAAGCCTCAAGTAAGTTTTCTTGATATGTGATTGAAGGCTGTAGATCCCACCTTGGAAAAAATACAAAACCAAGAACTTTAAACTGGCCTGACAAGGTGGTGGGACAGTAGATAGAACATTGGCCTGGGACGCTGAGGACCCAGGTTTGAATCCCTGAGGTCACCAGCTTGAGCACAGGCTCACTAGCTTGAGTGTGGAGTCACTGGCTTGAGCATGGAATCATAGACATGACCATAAGGTTGCTGGCTTGAGCAAGGGATCACTCACTCTTCTGTAGCCCCCCAGTCAAGGCACATATGAGAAAGCAATCAATGAACAACTAAGGTGTCAAAACTACGAGTTGATGCTTCTCATCTCTCTCCCTTCCTGTCTGTCTGTTCTTTTCTATCTCGAAAAAGAAAAAAAAATGATTTCAAACTGATCAAATTACACTAGAAAACAATTTTTAAAAATTTTCTGCTGCATGAGGTTCTAGAACTTTTTCTATATACTTCTGCATCGCTGATTCCAAATCTGAAATCTGTTTCTTGGTGCATGCTTCAGTTTTTATGCAATTTTAATTTCTTTTTGCTACAGTTAATGGCATGCATTGGTTTTTAAATTGGAGTTAAAGGGCAACGACTCTTGAATTGAACATAACCACAAGGCAATTAATGTTTTACAAACATCACTTTTACATAATTGTAGTTGTTTTTAAATGTAAAAAATTATTATCTGATAAACACACCCTCTTATTTTGTTTTAAGATTGAATCATGGTTTCTTTGAGTAGGCATAAATGTAAGAATAGTCCTGACACCTTCTGTTATATATGTGGCTGTTACACATTTCAATGTCAAAGGCACAATATTTCATCATTTGTGACACGTGCATATATTGCCTATTTTCATGTTCCCCTTGGCAATCAAGACAAGAATTAGACTCCTTATATTGTGTGTCATAATTGTGAGGAAATGCTTCATGACTGGACAAAAGGAAAATGCAAAGGAATGCCTTTTGGTATCCCCATGGTTTGGCGTGAACCTAAGGACCACAGCAGTGACTGTTATTTCTGTCTGATCCATACAAAGGGCATCGGCAAGAAAAAACGGCATATGATTGCATATCCTAATATACCTTCAGCAATACGACCTATCCCACACTCTGATACACCCCTGGTTCCAGTTTTCAATGGTTTTATTTCTTCTAAGGACGAAAAAAGTGAACATGGTGATCAAGTGTATTTTGATAAGATGCATGAGGAAATGGTTGTAGAATCTGAAGGGTCTTCTTCTGATGCCAAGCAGTCATTAAACCCTCAGCAGTTTAGCCAACCCGAATTGAATGACTTAGTAAGAGATTTGGGCCTATCAAAGAAAGCAGCTGAGTTATTAGCCTTCAGGCTTCAAGAAAAGAATGTACTTCACCGGTCAGCTAAAGTATCCCACTTCAGGAAACGTGAACAAATTTTTGTGGACTTTTTTTCTGAAGACAAACACTTTGTTTACTGTCATGATATCAGTAGTCTTCTCAGCCAGCTAGGTGTTACCACTTACAGTCCAACAGAATGGTGGCTATTTCTTGACAGCTCTAAATGGAGTCTGAAATGTGTTCTCCTACACAACGGTAATGTTTATACAGTGGTTCCAATTGGTTATTCAACTCATCTGTGAGATTATAATGACATGAAAATTGTCCTCGACTTACTGAAGTATGAGGAGCATAATTGGATCATTTGTGTGGATCTTAAAATGGTAAATTTCCTGCTAGGACAACAGAGAAGTTTCATGAAGTATCCTTGCCTTCCGTGTTTGTGGGACAGCCAAGCTCGGGAGAAACACTGGACACAGAAGGAGTGGCTGAAACGTGAAGCTCTGGAAGTAGGGATGCAAAATATTGAGAATGAACTTGTAGTTAATCGAGACAGGATAATTTTTCCCCCACTTCACATCAAACTTGGCTTAAATAAGCAGTTTTTTCAGGCTTTGAATAGAGAAAGTGAATGCTTTCAACATATTATTTCTGCTTTTTCTGCCTTGTTTTTGAGAAGATAGAAGCAGGTGTATTCGATGGACCTCAAATTCGAACCCTCATACGTGACGAAGAATTTGCCAGGAAGATGAATAAGGAGGAGAAAGCAGTATGGCAGTCTTTTGTAGCAATTACAAAGAACTTCCTTGGCAACAAAAAAGCAGAAAACTATGAACTTCTGGTTCAAAGGATGCTGTTGACTTTCTGCGACATTGGATGTAACATGAGCATTAAGATTCACTTTCTAAACAGTCACCTTGATAAGTTTCCCGAAAATCTTGGAGCTGTTAGTGATGAGCATGGAGAATGCTTTCAACAAGATCTGAAGATGATGGAAGAGCGTTATGAGGGGTGATGGGACAGAAATATAATGGCAGACTACTGCTGGAGCATCAAACGAGATTGTCCTCAACAAGTACACAAATGCAAGAGCTACAAACGCAAATATTTGCCTGAATAGAATTTAAATAAGTTTTGCGCAAATTTTATTATTAAAATAAGTGTTTTAATATGTTCTATTTCAAAATTGTAGACAAATTCTGATGCAATCCTATTCTTTAGTGTATTAGTGTATTTACTGCATTATATATTATTATATTTTCACAAAGATGATGCTCAAAAGACATTCTACTTCATTATGTTAAACTAAATATTGAAAATTTTACAATAAGATGAAAACCTAAAAAATTGAATTGCAAAAAAACTGTAGCTTACAGAAAAAAAAGAATGTCAGATTTGAGCTTAACACACTCAAATCAGGTAAAAACAAGTGTTTTTGTGGATACTACAATAATTTTGTCCCCCAGTGTTATTAATAGTCCATGATTGAATCTGTTGGTTGTGGTAGCAGAGAGAGGGGAGTGGGACAAACAGAGACCAGATGCATGAGGCTCTTCAGGTGCTTCCAGCTCAAGTGACACTAACAACAATATTTGAGATACTCAAATAGTTCAGAGCGGGAAGCCCACAGGAAGCTGGGTCTGGGACTGGTGCTGCAAATTACCAATGTCATTACAGAGACTCAAGATCTCTCTTTTCTCTTCACTCACTGTCAGCATGTTACGCCTTGTTCCCTGGTGGTGACAAGATGGCATCCTGAACACTAACCATCTTTTCCTCAAATAACTACACTCAAGGCATGAAAAAGGTAGAGCTCACTCTCTCACTTTCTCCTTAACAAGGAAAAAAATACTTTCCAGAAGGTTCTCATTGGCCAGAACTAGATTTAAAGTCCTTCCCTAAAGCTAATCATCAGCATAAGGGAAATAAGAGTTATCATATTTTAAAATTATAGTGCATCTTCTAGTGCTTTAGAAAGGGTCTACTTTCCCTTTGTTTATGTTGTCACCTAAACAAAATCATGGCTCTATTAATCAAGAAGGAAGGGGAGATGGGTATGTTTGTTGGTTATATTAGATAGCTACAATGACTATCTGCTATTATCAAATTAAAAGAGCAGCTACCAATTAAACAGCTCGCATTGTGCACAATGGTTATAACTCATACATTGAGTGTTTCTTTACTATTAAATGCGATCATTGAAGAAGTTGTATAGGTCTTCTCAAACTCAACCTCTTCATATTCTCAAGTGACATATCACAGTCAATATCAATATCATATCCTATAGCATTTTGGTAGTTTCAAAGTTTAGACTATAGAGTCAGACTACATTGGTTCAAATCATGACTCCAATAAGTGGCAGAGATATGACATTGGGAAAGTTAAGTAATGATGTTTCTTAGTTTCCTAATCTGTAAAATGTAGGTAATAATAGTACCCTTTGAGATTGTGAGATTTAAATAGTTAATGCATGAAAAAGACTTGTTCATTTGCCTAACACATAGTAAATGCGCTATTAGGTGTTAAGAAAAAGAAGAAGAAGAACCATGAGCCAAAAATTTGGCTAATGTTCATGAACACTCCTCTCTCTACTTATTCAGTCTTCAGTTAGAAAGTGTGCATTTTGTCTAATGGTATGTCTTTCCACAGTCAGGGTAACTGTCACAGTAGAGAGATCAATGGTTTTGTAGCCAAGCCAACTAGGACTTGAATTTTGCACATTCTTGCTGATTGACTTTACACAAATAACTTGGCTTCTGTGGGCCTCAGTTCTCCCATCTGTAATATCTTTTTCTCATAAAATTGTTATGAATATTAAATGATATAATGCACAGAGGATGGTAGGTAATAAATGGTTGCTTTAAAAGTTTATTAGCAGATTTGTCAAAATAATGGACACATTGGTGAAGAGATTACTGTCAACTAACTGTGAGTCTAGTTAAATGTTTTTCAAATTTACATCTACAGATTTCCATCTAGCAGTCATCTGGAATGATGGTCAAAATGCAGAACTCTTAGCCAGACTTCATGACTCAGAGCTCCTGAGGGTGATGCTCAGGATCTACATTTTAACAAGCTACCCAGGTGAGTGTTCAGCTTACTGAAGTTTTAGACTTGTTTGCCAGTCATCGATATGCCTGGGTCCCTGTTAGCCTAGCATTTGCTCATCTGCCCACTAAGAGTGTGTCAGACTTCCTCTTCTGGTCTAGGATTGATATTGTGAGTACACACAGGGTACAGCCAGGCACTGCCATATGAGCCCCCAGAGACAGGTGCCATCAGCACAGCCTGTAGACTCACTAAGCTGCCAGATCAGGAAGCTGGTCTGTCATCATGGGCATCTTGAGTGGCCCTCTTGTTTCTTTCCACTGAGGAAGGGCAATCTCCCTCAACCCAGTGTTTGTCCCAGACAAGGTGGCATTATGTTGCTGAAGACCCAGAGGTCTGACGGTGCCCACGCCAGGTGAGTAAAGCCTCCTCTGTCCTTACCTTCCTTCTTGCTTCTGTGTTCTGAGCTCTTGAAATTCTGGAGCTGCTCAGGCCATCAGCTAGCACGTGGAAGGGCGGGTAGAGTCAGGGAAGAGACAAGAACCAACAGCACACATCGTTGTTGTGGGCTTCCAGCACAGCGTGCTGACGCAGGCCCCGCCGGGGACATGCAGACTACACGTGGGCAAGGGTCCGGGCTCTGTCATTACTATTAATTTAACAGCTTTAATAATACATAATTTACATACCACAAAATTTACCTGTGTTAAGCATGTGTTTGAAGCAGTGTTAGTAAACTGACATAGTTCTACAGTCATTAGCACAATGCAGTTTAAGAATATTTTTGTCACTCACAAGAATCTTATGTGCCCACAGGTAGTTACTCCCCATTCCTGTCCCCAGGCCCAGACAGTCACTCACCTCCTTTATGTCTCCAGAGACTGTAAAAACAAACAAAACAAAACAAAAAACCCAACTTTTTTTTTATTTTTTTTTTACAGGGACAGAGAGAGAGTCAGAGAGAGGGATAGATAGGGACAGACACACAGGAACGGAGAGAGGTGAGAAGCATCAATCATTAATTTTTTGTTGCTGTTGTGACACCCTAGTTATTCATTGATTGCTTTCTCATATGTGCCTTGACCGCGGGCCTTCAGCAGATCGAGCCACCCCTTGCTGGAGCCAGTGACATTGGGTCCAAGCTGGCGAGCTTTTGCTCAAGCTAGATGGGCTCGCACTCAAGCTGGTGACCTCAGGGTCTCGAACCTGGATCTTCTGCAGCCCAGTCCAATGCTCTATCCACTGCGCCACCGCCTGGTCAGGCCCAACCATTTTTTAAGCACTCGATTTGGAGTCTCATTACATTTTCTAATGGTCACCATCAGTTACTGTTGAGTTTCTTTTACAAATAATGCAAGGTAGACATTTCAATAATTAGACATTGTCAAATAAATGGCATTAAATCCTCCTTTCTCATTAACAGATTGATTGTATCTACTAATTACAATCTCAAAGGTGTCATTTACAGTTAAAATCCAGATACCTAGGTTTATTTTAAACTCAATGTTGTTGATTCAGCTGGGTTTGGGTTTGAAAGTGAAACACAGGAAGAAGATGTTGGAGTGTACACATGACAGGATGACACCCTGAGAGCTTCCAAAGAAGTCAATTCACTGGTGCAAATTAAATAAGTTAGACAAACATCCTTTTCTGCACGCCTTCTGTCTTGAGTCCAAGGGAGAAGAACTTCTTCTGAGGACAATTAGGAAGGACAGCCTGCAGAATGTTGCTTCCTGCATTGGTCAAACACAAGTCATGGCTTACACCTTTGAGTAGTTTCACTTATACTCAGTTCAACAGGTCATCCCTTGTGTATCCTGACCTCCCAAATATTAATCAAACCTTTAAAAGATTACATTTGAACTCATCTAAATTCTGGCCATTTGACTGTCTCGTAAGCAAATATATAAGCAAATAAAGGCAAAGTCACTTCTTGCCCTGCTGTTGACACATTGATAATATACAAATTAACTAATAGTAATAATTTATTTAGAAATATTTTAATAAAGTTGAGAACATTGATACATTGTAATGTGTATGAAGAAAAATAGTTGTGATTTTCATTTTATGATGCCAAAATAAAACAGGATTATTTCACAGAAAAGAAATCTTAGCAAAAGAAGTTATAAAACAAGTGTCTGACATGTAAGTGTCCTGTATAATGTGAAATTGAAAAGAAGTCCTCCACACCGTCACATTGTTGGGAGGCAACAGACTATGTGGAGTTAACCCTGAGGATACTGAATAAATCACAGTTCTAAAATGTGACATCTCAAATGCTCCCTAAATTTAACAAGTATAAAAATGAACTCAGCATTATAATTTCAACTTCTTTTAATTTGAATACCAGAACTATAAAGGCTTTAAAAAGCTATTCATGTCTATTTCTAATAATTAAACTCTTTATTGTAAAACAGAATTAAAACAAAATAATTATAGGGATTAATTTATACAAAGCATATTATTTTGCAGTACAATGATATATTCTACATGATGGCTTTATACCATGATCATCTCCACTAAATGCATAAGAATATTCAAGATTTTGTTTATCATTATAATTTTCAACATCATGAGTCAAAGAAGCCCAGTGGGACCCAGTGATTTGGCCCTGACCAACTCCTGAGTCTGTGAGTAAGGGAGGATAATATTTTGTTTCCACAAAGCCAATAAGCAAGCCTTTCGGCAATACTTCTAAATAAGGGAATTGTTTCTCATAACACCTCCAATAGCAGAAATTCAAATATTGAAAAATGTAAGTATTTATTAAATTATTTATCTTATAAGGTAATCAAAATGATTTGCAAACATTTTCTGTCCTTGGGTCTGTATATTAAAATGGTATTTTTAAAAATCTTTTGTGCACAATTCTACAATACATCATCTGTGTGTAGCATTGTGTGTTCACCACCCCACGTCAAGGGTCCTTCTCACATCATTTGAAAATACCATTTAAAATGGTCTTTAAAGTTAAACAAAATCAACACTGAGATAGGCACCACTAAAGTACAAGTTTTTCAAATAGAAAAATAAATTAAACTTTTAAAAATACGGGTATATATTTTACTCTTTTACAATTGAAATAGTATTATGCCCATTAAAACAATTATTTTTATTCTATTATGAGGGCATCCAAAAGAATACAAATATAACTATTACAAACTCTCATATAATTCTTTTTTTAAATTCTTTTTTAATTAAAATATTTATTTATTCATTTTAGAGAGGGGAGAGAGAGAGAGAGAGAGAGAAAGGGGGAGGAGCAGGAAGCATCAACTCTCATATGTGCCTTGACCAGACAAGTGCAGGGTCTTTTTTTAAATTTTTTTAATTTTTATTCATTTTAGGGAGGAGACACAGAGAGAGAGAGAGAGAGAGAGAGAGAGAGAGAGAGGGAGGGAGGGAGAAAGGGGGGAGGAGCTGGAAGCATCAACTCCCATATGTGCCTTGACCAGACCAGTGCAGGGTTTTTTTGAACTGGCGACCTCAGTGTTCCCAGGTCGACGCTTTATCCACTGCGCCACCACCTAGTCAGGCTCATATAATTCTTATTTTACTTAAATGAGGAATATTTTAAAACTTTCTTAAGTTTTCATTAGCCTAAGCAACTAATTATGTATATTCATTAATAGAGGATATTCCTTCTTATATGTTTCTTTTGGGTCAAATTAAGTCAATTGGCAATAAAGGCTATGAAATAAGACAATATTATTTCCATAGAAGAGAAAATATTGTGATCTAATACTCTCATCTATAAAATATAAATAAACAGATTTGCATTATTACCCAGTAAAACCTAACTTTAACATAAAACTTTTTAACAAAGTTTCACCTTTGTTAATTTAGTCTTTAAATAAATTTAATGTACTGAATTTTTGGACCCGAGTGCTACTTGCAATTTATGATGGAAGGCATTTATTCGTTCTTTCTGAATTGGCCAGTTGAAGATGCAGTGAGATTTAAACATCCCTCTTCGCAAGCAGAGTGCATGGTTCAATTTATAGTCCGGAATGTCCTCAAGAAAGATCAAGATAATGGAGTCCAGGTTTTGCTCAATAGCTTTCTTAACTGCTTGGTGTACCTTGAACCTAAGTTTAAAAATAATTGAATTTTTATGTATCAATATACAGTTTTTAATAGCCAAAAGCTATAAAATCTAAAATTCCCCTTACAATTTACTTATCTGTCAAAAAATCAGGCTATATTTTTTTCTTAATTTTATTTTTAAAAATTATTTGAGTGATAATGCTGGTAATATTTAAAAACTCAATTTAAAAACACATGTATACTTGAAATATCGCAATATCCACCTACCTTTTGCATAGTGGATCTTTCAATAGATGCTGTGTTATAACAAAAATAGTTTTCCTGCTTCTGTTGATGCTATTAACAATTGCTTCAAGTTCAAGGACACCTGCCTGAAAGTCCCTTTCTTCCAGACAGAACCTGAGAGTTTGATCTTCTTCTTCCATTGGGGAGAAGTGTTCCCAGACCCAGTCCCTGTCCTCATAGGCATGGACTATATATGCCGCATAGGCAAACTGCTCTGGCTGCCCATCTATTTCTTTGAAACCAAGAGCTCGATGCACTAAAACATTCCAATAAAAAGATATCCTCCAGCCTTCAAAATGGATAAACAGTACAATAAAGATAAAAGTCAATAAGATACTGGTATTTATCATGAAAAGGAGTTCAAAGGGGGCACTGTCTTTGCAGGGTGATATATCGAAAAGCATCACTGGAAACCCGTGATACTGAGGTGGAGTATTGCAGAGGTAATGGCTGGAGAGCTCAGAAATGTGGATATGGGTGCCATTGAGCCAATTAACAAACCAGGCAATACTTTCACATGTACAATCAAATGGATTAAAGCGCATGTCCAAATTACTCAGGTTCTTGAAAGCTGGCCCAAAAACATTCTTCTCAACTGACGTTATGAGATTCTTCTGAAGGTTCAATGACTTTAGAGATGCCTGATTATCAAAGACAGAGGGTGGAAGTATGTTTAAATTGTTCATTCCTAAATTGATGCTCTTTAATTGAAGTAAGTCCTTGAAGACCTCTACTGGGATCTCATCAAAACCATTAGACTCTAAATTAAGGATGTGGAGGTGAGAAAGACCCTTTAAAAACTGAACAGGACCACCAGGGTTTGCATGTTTCCAGAGCCGAGCTAAATTGTTATGCTGCAACTCCAGAATTTCCAGTTTCTCCAGACCCTCCAAGAGCTCATCATTTAGGTTGGCTATGTTGTTGTTGCTTAGATCGAGAATGGTCAAGTTCCGTAGAGGGCGAAAAGGTGAAGGGGAGGTATCCACGTTTTTAAGGGCCACCCTGCGGAGCATCAGTCGTCGAAGGCTTGGCACCGAGGCAAAAGAGTTGCTAGTCAGTTGTAGATATTTGTTGTACGACAGGTAGATTTCAACAATATTTCCTAGACCTCCCCATTCTTGGCCTGTGAGCTCTTGTCCAATTTCATTAACGCCGAGGTCAAGTACATTCAGGTTGCCCAACCAAGAAAAAGCACTGCTCTCTATTTCTGAGATTTTATTTTTGCTTAGGTTGAGCATAAGTAAAGGAGAATGAGCAAGTGATACAAACGTTTCATTTGTTAAAGTTTGCAAACTTGTGAAGGAGTTGGCCAGACTTAAGTATTTCAGCTTTATGAGCCCTGTGAACATATTTTTTGTTACACCTGGAAAGTTGTTACAGTCCATAGTAAGAGACTCTAAACGTGTTAGCCACTGAAAGGAAAAATCATCGATCTTGGGAAGCAAAGCAAGGGAATTGCTTTTTTTAGTAAAAGAGTGTCTCAAATTCAGGTATCTCACATTGGCAAGCCCATTAAAGGAGCGAGAAGACAAATGTCCTATGTTATTGTACTCCAGAAAGAGATATTCTAGATGTGGAAGCCAAGCAAAGGAATCGTTGCCAATCACATTTAGGCCATTATAGGAAAGATCGAGCATGGTGAGATTTGTCTGCTGTAGCCCAGCAAAAGTCATATTGCTTGTTTGGTACAGCTGGGTGTTGCTCAGGGAGAGATTCTGAACGCTAGTGTTGGACAATTCCAGACAAAGCTTCTCTGTGAGACCAGTGCCCAGCGGGGCTTTGTTCAGAGAGAGACCAAATAATTTTCCAATTGCGTGAAAACACCCTGGAAAGAACTAAAGGTAGAGGGGGGAAGGAGAAGTTAACAACCAAAACACAACAGAGTTTGTGGGACCCTTGCAAAGCTTAAACACAATGCGTTACTCAGCCCCACTTCCCTCTCCCCCCTTCTCTGGGCTTTCTCTCCACCCCCCTAGTACACTGCTCCTGTTCCCGCAGGGCCCAACCTGCCCCAGCTCCTCACCTGCCTTGGCCACAGGCTAGTAGCATCTGGTCAGCCCCCACATCTCCACTCCGGTGTCACTTGGAGACCTCACCTGACCTCTCAGTCTAGGCTATGTCTCTTTTCTTTTCTTTCTTTCTTTTTTATTTTTTTGTGACAGGGACAGAGAGGGACAGATAGGGACAGACAGGAAGGGAGAGAGATAAGAAGCATCAATTATTTGCCGCGGCACCTTAGTTGTTCATTAATTGCTTTCTCATATGTGCCTTGACCTGGGGGGCTACAGAAGACTGAGTGACCCCTTGCTCAAGCCAGCGACCTTAGGCTCAAGCTGGTGAGCCTTGCTCAAACCAGATGAGCCCACGCTCAAGCTGGTGACCTTGGGGTCTCAAACCTGGGTTCTCACGTCCCAGTCAACATTCTATCCACTGCGCCACCACCTGGTCAGGTTAGGTAATGTCTCTTAATATTTTCGCTTCACCACCCGGACGACAGCTGTAACTAATAAACGATTGGTAAAGTCGTCATTGGGGCAGAGCCTGTTTCTGTCTTGAGAACCACTGTTCTCGGTGAACATCGTGAAAGGAATGGCTGCATTTAATTTTTTGAAATAGGATCGCCCACTTGCCTTCTGTCTTTGCACCACGGTTTTCTCCTGACTCGTTTCATTACAGGGTTTCCAGCTTCCTTCCTCCCGCTCTGCCCCCAGGCCCTCCCCAGATGCCTTGGCCACTTGGACTCGGAGAAACAAGAGAGCAGAAGGCAGAAGAGGTAGCATGCAGAGAAGACGTAGCGAGGCCCTGGGTGTTAAACACCGACAGAGCCAAGAGGCTCTCTTTCTACTGTGTGCTCTGTAGGATGTGAGGGGCTAATGGGAGAAAAGACAGAAATGTGGAAGAAAGAGTGCTTTGTGCAAGTAAAGTGAGTTGAACTGCAAAGCAGGAGATTAGTAAACTGATTTGATACATTTACATGGTAGGGTTATTTAGCAGTAACCAAAATTAAATTCTTTGAATACTTCTTAATGACATGGAGTATGCCCATGATATATTGCTAATTTTAAACAGCAGGGTACACTGTCATCCTCAAAGACATGTTATAACACAACTAATACGAGCATCGGCTCTGATCTAACACTACCCGAAAACAACTCCGTCACCAGCTGGTCACATGTGAAACTTTGAACAAGTTCCTTAATATTTTTTTTTTATCTCAGTTTACTCTTGCATGACATGATAATAGAAATAAATTGGTTACAGGACTGTATAAAAAATATAAATAAATAACTTGTCAGAATACCTGACACACAGTTAAGTATTCTATAAATTAAAGCTTCTGGATTCATTATTATTATTATTTTGAAAAAGCTGGGTATAAACATAACCCAAATACCAACATTGATTATCTCCGAATTATGGGTCTTGGATGACTGATATCTTCTCCCTCATTATTTATATATTTCATAAGATTTCTACAATCAGAGTTCTAAATAGAAAAAAAATTACTGTTTAATAATTAACATGAGTAGCTTATATAAAATATTTCATAATTATCTCAGGATAATTTTGGACACTATCCATTTTTATGTCTGAAAATTAGTACAGCTTTATAAAATCTTATTTTATTTAGGCTTTCCAATATTCTTATTCTCTGCTTATAAAGAATAAAATATAGGCATATCTGCAGATGAAAATAGTTAACATATTGAAGATCACGGATCTCTAAAGAGAAGGTTAGTCAGGGTAGTAATGTTTTATTATTATACAAACTGATTACACAATTAATAACAAGTAAAGCCCAGATAGTAAGGCAACAAACTCAACTCTAAAGCTTGTGGTCTTAACCATCATGCTGTGCTAGTTCTTTCAGAGATTATGTATGATAGATGGTATTATTTCTACTATACATGTGAGGAAACTAAGACCCAGTGAGGCTAAGTTCCCCAAGGACACAGACCTGGTCTGTAATAAAACGAGGATTTTAACCCGCTCCTGTTTGACAACAGGGCCCCAGCTCCTAACGGCTACCAAACTCCCTTTCTTGTGAGGATGATGACATCAACGGTCAATCAGTCAGTGGGAAAGATTCTGGAAAACTTGGCAGTTATCACCTCTTTCTATAGGGATTTTCCGATTCCTACCCATGTCACACAATTAGGGACTGCCCACACTTAAAGGTAGAACACAAAATAATTTTACCTCACAACTTACCTCTTTAATTGGATTTGATGACAACTCTAATATTTTTAAAGAAGAATTGCCAAGAAAATCAAGTTCTTCATGTCTAAGTACATGAATTTTATTATTTGATAATAGGAGCTCTTGAAGATTTTCCAGTTGCAGCTCAGTTCCTAATTCAGTAGATGATAAACCATTATGAGACAGATCTAATTTGATTAAATTCTGAGAGAAAAAAAAACACAATATGTATATAAATTAGTTTTGCCATCAAAAATAGTTTCTCTAAACATATGTGAATCTTAGAAATAACTCAACAGCAAAATGTCACTGTTTAATTATTCTATAGAAAACTGACCATAGGAGTAATAAAAATCTTTGTTGTGATTAAAAATATTATTGTTGCAAGGATTTAGTTATTTACATCAAGAATCACTTTATTTCTCTTACCAAAATAGAAGAACTTAAGCTTACTTATTCTTACTTATTCATGACATAAGAAGTAGTAATAATAAGTATTATTTAATTATTTATAATAAACATGTATTTATGATGCTAGGAACATTCACGTGGCTTATCAAACATATAGTGTCATGCATCAATGTTGAAACTAAACAACAGGAAAAAAATGTTTTTTAAAAAGTATGAGTGCCTGACCAGGCGGTGGTGCAGTGGATAGAGCATCAGACTGGGATGCGGAAGACACAGGTTCAAGACCCCGAGGTCACCAGCTTAAGCGCGGGTCCATCTGGCTTGAGCGCGGGCCCATCTGGCTTGAGCCAAAGCTCGCCAGCTTGGACCCAAGGTCACTGGCTCCAGCAAGTGGTGGCTCAGTCTGCTGAAGGCCCGCGGTCAAGGCACTTGTGAGAAAGCAATCGATGAACAACTAAGGTGTCGCAATGGCAACGAAAAACTAATGATTGATGCTTCTCATCTCTCTCCGTTCCCATCTGTCTGTCCCTATCTATCCCTCTCTCTTACTCTCTCTCTCTCTGTCCCTGTAAAAATATATATATATATGAGTAAAACGTTGTCACTTATGAAAGCTTAAGGTTTTTATAGTGAGAAAGCTTGATTGTAATGTAAACTTTGCATTATGGCTAGTAGAGAATATTAATTTTTGTGTATTTGTTTTGTCAGTGTTGTGGGATGTTTTCTATCCTATGCTATTTTTGAACATAAAAGCTTCCAACTCAAGTAAAAGGCAGAGAAAAGTTGATGTATGTCAAGGCGAAAGCTTTTGTCTATTAAAGAGAACACAACTTTTACTTATGTTTTAAAAATAAAAATAACATTTTTCCAATGATTACTCTAAACAGATTTTGAGGTCTTTGTGTTCAAACACATTTTGTCCACATCAGAATCTAAGAAGATGTAAAGAGAAATTTCAAATAGCTTCCAAGAAAATCATTTCATAAATGTTTTTAAGCATATTTAAATATATATATGTGTGTTATTCTTGGCATCTGAGGTCAAGAAATTGCCGGTTTGTTATAAGTTCATAAAACAAAAATCACAGAGTTTTTAAAATGGCTTTGGTTCAGGGGAAACATTTAATAATTGTTTCAAATTTAGAGATAATAAATACACGATGGGGCAAAACGAGGTCTACAATTGTGAACATGTAAACCCAGTTAAACCTAGTTTATTCTTTTTTTTTCTTTAGCAAGAGAGAGAAAGGCAGGAAGGGAGAGAGATGAGAAGTATCAACTCCTAGTTGTATCACTTTTTAGTTGTTCATTGATTGCTTCCTATATGTGCCTTGAATGGGGGATTCAAGCCAAGCCAGTGACCCCTTCCTTGCTCAAGCCAGTGGCTTTGGGCTTCAGCCAGTGACCTTTGAGCTCAAGCCAGCGACCATGGGGCCATGTCTGTGATCCCATGCTCAAGCCAGCAATCCTGAGTTCAAGCCAGCGACCCTGCCCTTAAGCTAGCGTCCTCAGGGTTTCAAACCTGGGTTCTCAGCTTCCCAGGTCAACGCTCTATCCACTGCACCTCCGCCGGTCAGGCAATGCAGTTCATTCTTGCATTATTATTTATTAATTATAGTATCTTTCATATGAACAACTATAAACCTACTTTTGCCCCACCCTCTACACTTTTCCACAGACTTAACTTTTCAAAGTACTGAAAAGCCAAATGTAAGTCATCATTGAAAAAGCAATATTGTGAGGAGATTTCTAAAATCAAGGGTAGGTAAAATTTAGTTGAACAACTTATCATTTATCAATGTGTTAACCTTATTTAAGTCAGAATTAGGACTCGAGATTTTTTTCATTACTTTAGGTACTAAGTTCAGCAGTTTTGAGAGTTTCTTTGCTGTGCTCCTCATAGGATGTTCAGATTCATCTCTAACTCTTGTAGCTAAAAAATGTTCTGTTTTTAGCCCTGGCTCAACTGTTTGGTTAGTTAGAGCACAGTGGTTGGAGGCGCAGAGGTTGCTGGCATGATCCCAGCCAAGGCTCATACAGGAAGAGGTCGATGTTCCTGTCTTTCTCCCTTCCTCTCTCGCTAAAATCAATAGAAAATAAAATTTTAAAAATAAAAAGTAAAATAATAAAGCTCTACTTCTAATGGGAGGAAGTGAGAGAGGCAAAGTTCTTTAAAATTAAGATTGAAACTGATTTAAGATAATATTTTCATTTTTGAAAACATGTGCGGTCATAATGCAATATTTGTATGTGGTCCCTAATTTGAGTAGATCAGATTTCTTATTCCTCACCTGGATATCTGGATCATAAGTTTAAGGATGATACATAACTCGAAAACTTAACATTAGATAACATAGTTTTCATTTCCTAGATGGAAATGAACATTTTCATCTTACCTTGAGGCTTTTAAAGGGATTATTTTGAATTTTCTGGATTAAATTGGACTGAAGATGGAGCTCAGTCAAATTCAGGCAGGAGATAAAGGTTTCATCAGAAAGTCGATACAGCTCATTGTGTTGAAGATTCAAAATGTTCAACGAAGGGAGTTTTTGGCACAATCCTGGCTCCAGTTTTGAGATGCTATTATAGCCTCCATCCAAGATAGTAAGTTGGTTGTATCTTGTAAAATTAGCAGGTGGTAATTTTCTGAGTTGGTTGTGGGTCATATTCAATACTGTTATGTTTGCCGGGAGGTCATCAGGTATTTCAGTCAACTTCAGATGACTACAGTCAGCTACTTCATGCCTAACGGCACATCGGTTGGTGGAAGACAGACACACACTCCAAAGAAGCAACAGTCCCAAACAGCAGGGGATGTGGTACAGCGGACTCCGGCTCATAATTTTTCCCTATGATATAAACGTTACAAAGCAATAAACATCAATAACACACGTTTTCACAGGCATTGGCATATTCCTTGTAAAATATAGTATAACCAAATGTGACTCGGCATATTTTTCACTGTAGCTTTTATGACATGCAATGATGTACTATATACAAGTAGTACTATACAAGTAGTTATTTGAGAAATAACTCAAACAGCACAGAACGTACAAAATGGAACAATCAAGCTCCTTCTTCATGTTTCCTCTCCACCTGGGAGGCAATGACCTAAGGCAACCACTTGATAATTTCTATTTTTAATTCTCATGGTCACCTTCACAGACCTAAATAATATGCTTGTGCAACTATTTCTTTGTTTATTGACTTTAAGTATTTTCTTTGCACTATAAAGATAAGAAACTTAATTATACTATTTCATCATCGTCTTCACAATTTTTATTTTTAATTTAATTTAATCTATTGTTACAATGATAATTTTAAAGACTATATACTTAAAACTCTATTGATTAACCAACTCTAAACAAAATGTCTTGACTTCTCGCTTTGTGCTACAGGAAATGCACGTGCCCATATGTTCTGTATGCGTCTCTCATCCCCGCATTTCCTAAAACTGTCAGCTTCAACATTATGTGGCATTGTCAAGATATAAAACATCAGCATTTATCCTAAAACGAGGATAAGTCAGACATACTTCATCTAGACCAGTTCACAAACACTAAGGTGTTATGATTATATAAATGAACAGTCACTACAAAATTAGTAAGACTTAGAGAAACATTGTCATCAAGAGAACAAACCCTGAAATTACACCCATTGAGTTCTGGTCCCAGATCCTCTACGTTGTAGGCCAGTGATGGGCAGTCTTTTGAGCTTGGTGTGTCAAAATTTGCCAAAAAACCAAGCATATATACTTGGGTGGTGTGTCACTTCGAGAAAAACGGCCTAACCGGAAGTCCCAGAACTAGACGCTCTGTGCCGGGGTTCTGTTGTTTTGGCCTCCAGACCTCCGGCATAGAGTGTCTACACTACAGCAAATGTTTTATCCTCGGCTACTGCACCTGGCCGTACAGGAGCCAAGGATGAGACATCCTTCTCGGCATGCGGCCCCATACTTCTCTGGTATGCGGCTGCGTGTCATCGAAAATGGCTTTGCATGTCAGTGCTGACACGCGTGTCATAGGTTCGCCATCACGGTTGTAGGCTCTAGCAAGTTGATTTATTTCTCAGGTCTTAGTTCCCACATCCTGTAAGTAGAGATAATTAGAGTAGCCCACCCATCGGTTGTTAATGAAGATTAAAAGCAGTAAATCTAGCAGTATCTGAAATCAAGCAATATTTAATTTAGTACTATGATTATTAAATAGTATAATAATCCATGATTTATATAGTAATAATTACAACTATTTCCCATTTTGTAAATTTTTTTTTACTTTGTAAAGAAAAATGTATGCAGAAAGAATTGTATCATGCGGCAGTCACAGCTAACCATTAAACAAGAAAGAAAAGGTTGAGAGAGCTAAGCATGTGAAATCATTGAAATTCAAGGAAATCCATGGGTGGTCAGAAAGATTTGAGAAGCTCCCTATTAACTCTGGGTTGAATCAGACTCTGGGCTGTCCTCACAGGCTGGGAAGCAGCCAGCATCTTCCTGGAACAACTACAAACAATATCTATTTAAGGAGGCCTCATTCTTTTATAAGCATTCTGCTTTTCAATTTGATTTTAGAGAATGAGAAGAAAGTCTTATGAGGCATCTATGGGTCGTTTTACCCTAACACTTGCTCTAAGGAATAAAGCACTTGCTAATATGCCAGTCATAAAATCCAAGGCTTTTAATTGTATTAATAAGAATCTTTTATCTATTGTATAAAAATCAGCTTAGGAAACATTGTATAAACAACTTTGATTTTTATGTAAAATGTTTGTAATTCTTACTAATTAAACATGATTGATATTTTAGATGGGTGACTTGAGTCTTCAGTAACAATCACAGCTTTGCACATACAAATGAAAGGATTTTAGTTTATGAAACCTTTGCGTTAAATGCAGTTTTCAAGGAATTAACATGGTACATGAATAAAACATAAGTGCAGCTGAGTGCAGTGGGCTTAGGGTGGAAGATCTCACCCTATGCTCCCAAGATGGTGACTCTTGAATATTCAAGGTAATATAAATTCTCCTCCCTGATCATAAATAAGGTGACCAACATTTTTACAACGAAGAGGACAAAAATAAATTGAAGAAAACAATATTGTAAATAAAAGAAACATTTTTATTCATTGCAACAATAATACACTATAATATGATAAATGCATAATAAAAACATTTGTAATATTTTATATTGTAATTATGCTTACATACCTATTAATTTTTAATAATAATTGTAAAAAAATGTTCTCATTTAGATACAAATACATCACATCGTGTGCAATAAATCAACTCTGCATCAATTGAATACGGACATTTACAGATCAGTCTTCCAATATCAAAAAGAAGGACATGTAGGGGGACACTTTTCAAGGGAGAATGAAACTTACAAAAGAAGGACTGTCCTTCCTAAAGGAGGACTATTGGTCACCTTATCATAAACCAAGTCTTTGGAATTATGCCTTGTTTGTCTTGCTGTTTATTTGGACAATGCCTTTCTTAAATTCTATAATTTCCACTGTTTTATTCTTGTTGAAAGAAGAATTAGGCCCTGGTCGGTTGGCTCAGTAGTAAAGTGTCAGACTGATGTGTGGATGTCACTGGTTCAATTCCCGGTCAGGGCACACAGGAGAAGCCACCATATACTTCTCCACTCCTCCCCCTCTTTTTTCTCTCTCTCTCTTCCCTTTCTGCAGCCATTGCTCGAATGGTTTGAGCAAGTTGGCTCTGGGCACTGAGGATGGCTGGTGCTGAAATAGCTCGGTTGCCAAGCAACAGAGCAGCAACCCAAATGGGCAGAGCATCGCCCTGTAGGGGGCTTGCCCAAATGGATCCCAGTTGGGGTGCATGCAGGAGTCTGTCACTGCCCCTCTGCCTCACTGCTTCTTCGCCTCTCATTTATGAAAAAAGAAAAAAGAAAAGAAGAACTAGATGTGGCTTCATTTACATAACACTAAAATCATCCAGCATCTTGATCTTACTCTTGGTTAAATGGCCACTTTGAATGGATACATCCAACACCTGCTACTTGCCCATCATCGTGGAAACCATCTCACTGTGCTGCTGGGTTAATGCCACTATTTTATGGATTTTAGCACCTTTTTTCTGGAAGTATTTTTATTTTGACTAGAGAATCTCCTTAAGTAGTTTATAGGAGGTTTCCAAAAATGTTTATAGGAGGTTTTCATCCTAATTTCTTGTATGACTACTTTTATTCTTTTGTCATATGATTTTTATGTGTCGACTATTTGAGGTTCAAAGTACTTTTTATGCAAAATTGTGAAGGCATTATTCCATCATCTTCTAGCATCCACTGCTGCTAAATAGAAATCATGCCCATCTGATTTTCTTTCCTTTATAGAAAGAACTGTCTTTTTTCTTTATACTTAACTTTTTCTCTTTGAATGTGCCCAGTATCTTTTCTTCATCCTTGGTAATATAAAACTTCTCAAATATATTTCACACTAAGTCTTTCATTTAAAATGTAGCTATGCCCACTTTGGCTTTATCAATCTGAAGGTTCCTATCTTTCTTAAATGTTTGTGATTTTTTTGTCATTACTGGAGTCATTTTATTTTCTCTTTCATCCAAGTTCTCCTCTCTGGAACCACTTTTAGATAGGCACTGGCCTTCCTGTATGATCTTCTTTATATTTAAAGTTTCCTTCCATATTTCCACCGTTTTGTCTCATTACTCTACATGCCTAGATAAAAACTTTGCTTTTCGCATCAGAACTTAGAGTGATATATTTTTTAAATTTGAGTTATTATACTTTAAATAGGCATAGGGCAGTACACAGACCATGAATGTACAGCCGGCTGAAGTATCACAAAGTGAGCATGTCATTGTCTTCCCGGCACAGATCAAGAACACCCCAGAAACCTCCCTCAAACACCCTATCCCAGTCACCACTTCCTCCTTCCCCCTCCTTCCCAAAGAAGAGCTTTTCTTGATTTCCTACACGAAAGATGAAGTTTGCCTGCTTTTGTATTATATATACACCGCTCACAAAATTAAGGGATATTTTATAGCTCCATGTACATTTTGAAATATCCCCTAATTTTTGTGAGCAGTATATATCGATGAAATCATGTCCTACGCACCCCTTAATGCTCTGCTTTCCTCCACATCAGGCTTGTGAGATTCCTCTACGTCTTGTCTTGTAGCAACATTTGCTCATTCTCATTGCTTAGAATAATCCATTCGTGTAGAAAATGGCTGTAGTACCACAGCTAATTCTTTCCAACATTGCTAAGGAAATATCCTAAACAACAGCATGACTCAGAGAATTTTGGAACAACCACCCTTGTGTTACAACCTGTGTGCCCACCTCTCCATGCTCTAGCCGTTAGTTCACTACGTGTGCTGCAACATCGGTATCTTTCCCAGGAGAGTTACCTTCAGGTCCATATTTCCAAACAGAGTTTTTCTTTGATGTAAAATTTTCATACGATGAAACTCACCCACTTTAACGTACATTCCCTGAGTTCTAACACAGGCATACACTTGTGTAACCTAAGACCTAAAGAGTGCCCCCATCCCTTTCCGGGGGAATTCCAGTCCACATCTCCCAGAGACAACCACCGCTGTGGTTATTTTTTGCTAGAGATTAGTTTTGTGTGGTTTAAAACCTCATTTCAATGAGATCATATTCATGCTATTACATAAGGTTTCTTTTACCCAGATAATATTTTTGATATTCATCCTTGTTTCATGTTTTAGTTCTTTTTTTTAACTGAGTAGTATTCCATTTTATGAATATACTATACATTTTTCATGTTTATATTATTTAGACACATGTGTGTGAAATCTTTCACTATTCTGAATAAAGTCATTATGAACATTAATGAACATGTATATTCAATTTCTTTTCGGTGGATACCTGAGATTGGAATTCTCTCAATATCTACGGGGGATTAGTTCCAGGACCCCTGTGATACCAAAATCCAGGGATGCTCAAGTCCCTCACATAGAATGGTGTAGCATTTGCATATAATCTATGCACAGCCTCCTGTATACTTCAAATCATGCTGAGGTGACTGATAATACCTAAAGGTATGTAAATACTATGTAAATAGTTGATACACTAATAGGGGAGCTCAAGGGATAGAAACTGAGCTTTAGTAATAGTAGATTTTAGTTACAATCAATAGGATTGATGATTTATGGTAGTAAAAGCTTTGCTCCCAGAGCTGGAAAAAGGAATGGGCCTCTGTGACTTCATGAGGCTGCAAGCCATCCACCTCTGTGCCCCAGGCCCAGAAGCTCCACAAGCAAAATAATAGCTAAGCCCCCATACTCGAAGGATGTGATTCCCATTGACAAAAATGCAGATAAACAAGTAATGGGTTCGAGAAACAGTAAAGACTATGATTAGATTGGATCAACTCTGACAGCCATGAAAAGAGATTAAGATTCCGGGAAGCAGCCATGCTGCCTCATGACTCCTATGGGATTAACTGCATGCAGCCCACTGTACTAACTTCCCCTGAAAGATATATAGCGGGTCCTCAAGTTACGACACAGGTCCATTTCTACGACAGTGACCTAACCTGAATTTTGGTGTAAATCAAAACATACCCTAGCCTAAGTCATTTACCTATCCTAACACAGTTGTAAAATCATAATCTAGAATATAAAAACACAACTAAAACACAGAAAAAGAACATAAATATACTGTAGTGTACACTGTACTGTGTATTCTTCCGCCGCGCACAACCAGACTAGTTCGCCCACATAGTCTATAAGTACTATGCTAACAGCATAAACCGAAACACTTATTTAAAGCCAGTAGCTGCAGCCACCATCACAGCTGGCTGGCCCATGCAGGTTCTCATTTGATTTGGACAGACGGTAATGAAACAACGGAGCCAAGAACTGGTAGGCCTTTACCTTTAACACTAGCTTGCACCTGGCGGGCAAGAAATACACACAGTAGAAAAACACTTCCCTTTCCACTCAGGGCTCCCAAAGCCACTGACTAATCTGAGTTTCCTAGATTCAAAGGTTTCTACCTCACCAGCCTTATTCACCTCTGTTCCCCATCTCCTTCTCTCTGCACAAACTCTGCATGAACTGGCTTCTCCTTCAGCACTCCGCCATCTTGGCTGCTTTTCCTCTCTTCCACGTGGCCTTTCTCTGCTCTCCTCTTGCATGGGCTCCTCTGCCCCATTTTATAGTGTAGAAATCAAAACCTTTAAGTCAATATACAAACAAGGAAGTCTCTGATACGAAGTCACTTATCTGAGGCATAATGGGATTCCTCATGAGAGTGCATCACCCCATATCATGCAACAGTCAAGGGTGTGGGGAAAAGCTTAGTCTTAAAACTAAGCCTTAGGCTATAACGACCCTGCCTGCTTACAGCCTGTCCCCCACACCCAATGCAAACTATAAGCGAGCAAACATATATATCATATTTACAAACTTATTTGACCAACAACTCACATCTCAAGTTTTTGAAGTTTTTATGGGAGTGAGCATTGTAGACTTGAAATGTCATATGTTGAGATGTCATAACCAGGGGACCCCTGTAATCAACTTTCACAACTGAGGTTATAAGGAAGGCTTTGATATAGAATATGCCCCCTGTCTTCTCAGGTTGCTGGAAATCTGGATTAAAGATGCCTGTTTCCTTCTCAGACCCAGTATCTACTTGTTGGCTATTGTGGGGGAAGGTGACTTGAACACTGGACCAACTGTAGTCCAGTAACAATACTATATTTTTTAGGAAATAATGACAAGAAAAAGAAGTCTGTACATGTTCAGTACAGATGGAAACATCATAAGCCTAATTATATAGTACAGGTCAGTAAAAACCTAACATTTTTTCTAATACTTTTGTTCTGTGGTTGGATGAATCCACAGATGCAGAATGCATGGATACTAAGGGTCGACTGTATTGAGGGGAACAATTCCATTTACAAAGTATACCATTGAAGGACTGAAAAACAATCCCAGATCTGAAGGTACACTCAATTAGATAGAAAAGACTCATCCAGTGCTAGATAAGTATATGGCCAGTAGCCACGGCCACCATCACAGCTGCCTGGCCCATGCAGGTTCTCATTTGATTTGGACAAACGGTAATGAAACAATGGAGTCAAGAACTGGTGGGCCATTAGCTTTAATCCTAGTTTGCACCCGATGGGCAAGAAATACACACAGTGGGAAAACACTTCCCTTTCCATTCAGGGCTCCCAAAGCCACTGACTCATCCAAGTTTCCTAGAATCAAAGATGTTTACCTCGCCAGCCTTATTCACCTCTGTTCCCTGTCTCCTTCTCTCTGCACAAACTCTGTACAAACTGACTTTTCCTTCAGCACTCTGCCATCTTGGCTGGTTCTCCTCTGCAATGCTAATTTCAGGAACCCAGAGAGCACGAAACCCCACCCCTGCCCTATTTTATAGTGTAGAAATCAAAACCTTTAATTCAGTATATAAATAAGGAAGTTTCTGATACAAAGTCACTTATCTGAGGCATAGTGGGATTCCTCATAAAAGTGCACCACCCCACATCATGCAACAGTCAAGGGTGTGGGGAAAAGCTTAGTTTTGAAAAGATCTTAGTATTAAAAGGCCAGGAAAGGCTTAGTCTTAAAACTAAGGCTTAGGCTTATAAGGAAAGACCTTGCCTACTTACAGCCTGTCCCCCACACCCAAAGCAAACTAAAGGGAGCAAACATATACATCGTATTTGCAAACTTATCTGACCCACAGTAAGATAAGTGAAAAAGGGAAAATACACAGAGAGAATCTTATGAAACCTAAGAATTGTAATCATTCACAGGCACACGGGCACACAACCTAAAACCATCTCAGAAAAACATATGATCAATTACATCCAAAGGTAAGACTCTGAGGTCTCACACTGTCCTAAAAAGAAGCATGTGGCAATGGCAGTCAGCATTTCCATCTCTGCTCTGGGGAGCATGATGGCATCCACCCCTATGTCCCAAAATCGCAGACCTACCAGGAGTGTAGCTACTCCTTGCTTCTGGGCTCTCAACCTCTGGAGGCTGCAGATTGCAACTCCAGACTAATTCTCCTCATTCTCCAAAGAGGAACTGAAAACACCAGCTCCTGCTGCTGGGCTTGAGCCCCAGGCCACTGCTGCCTTCTGCTCAGCAGGCCTTGCAGCTCCAGCCCCGGCCTCAGCCTCGTCCTCCTGCCGCTGCTGGCTCTCCACAACATCCAGGGCAATCTGCAACTCATGAACCTGTGATTCCTTCTCCGGCAGCTGCTCCATTTCCAGGCGAATCTCGCAAACCTGGTTGGTCTCCTTCTCCAGCGCTTCCTCCAGCTCCAGGGTCAGCATCTCTTTCTCCCACATTTCCTCCAGCTCCTTCCACTGCTCGGTTTGCAGGTCCCGGGAAGCCTCTTCCATAGAGCTCTCGGTTTCCTCACACATGGCTGTAAAAGTCAGCCATCCTACAGTCCCCCAAAAAACAGCCATGGGAAACCATAACAGCAACCAGTCCTCTACCATGCAACGGCCGGCTCCATACCAATCTGTATCCAATCCTGCCACAGACCACGCCAAATGTAAAGCCAGTAGCCATGGCCACCATCACAGCTGCCTGGCCCGTGCAGGTTCGCATTAGATTCGGACAGTCGGTAATGAAACACCGGAGCCAAGAACTGGAGAGCCATCAGCTTTAATTCTAGCTTGCACCCGATGGGCAAGCAAAAACACACACTGGGCTCCAAAACCCACACATTCAGTGTTCACAAAGCTACTGACTTATCCAAGTTTCCTAAAATCAAAGATTTCTAGCTCATCAGACTTATTCACCTCTGTTCCCCCTCCAGCACAAACTACACAAACTGGCTTCTCCCTCAGCACTCTGCCATCTTGGCTGCTTCTCCTGGCCTCCACGTGGCCTTAATCTGCTCTCCTCTCTATATTAATCTCAGGAACCAAGAGAGCAAGCTCCTGGTCTGCCCCACTTTATAGCATAGATTCAAAACCTTTAATCCAATCTACAAACAAGGAAGTCTCTGATACAAAGTCACTTATCTGAGACATGCTGGGAGAATTCCTCATGAAAGTGCACCACCCCACATCATCCAATCAGTCAAGCGTGTGGGGAAAAGCTTACTCTTAAAACTAAGCCTTAGGCTATAACGACCCGGCCTGCACACAGCCTGTCCCCCATTACACATTAATATCCATGAACTTCCATGTGGGCAGCTTTAACAAAGTGAGCATAATATATTTCATCTGCCCAACAACATGCAAACAAATAAACAAAAATACTGTTAGAGGATGAAATGAGAGTGGAAGTAAGTTGATGTTCAGTGACACATAATAGAAACAAAGAGAGCAGAAGATAAATGGAAACAGACTGGACTCAGTGAGGCTAGCAAGTTTGGAAAGCCTTATCAGGGTACCCAGGACCACTGTCTTCGTACAAGCCAGCACCAAGGTGGCACTCTGGCTAGGACACAGAGTCTGGAGCCAGGCTTCTCAGCATTACCAACAGTTAGAGTTTGGCTTGGACAGTTTGGTTTGTACACTTTACATTTTCCCCCATAAATTGATACAGATGCGCTGTATGCAAACATATGCCAACACAAAGTTATTCTGTAACGTTGGGAGGCACCTTCCTGAAACTAGCACTAGCTAAGGCTGACTCCGTTTCATCCGATGTAACCCACATTTGCCCGTGCTCATTTCCGATCCTCTTATCGGCTGGAATATCTTTCCACTTCTCTTCTGAAGGGTTTTTCCTTCATTAGGCCAAAGAAAGCCATTTTCTTATTCCTAGGAGCAGCTGAAATCTTCCTCCTTTTTAAACCCATCATCATAAAATGCCACCTCCTGGCTCCTCTCAAGCCAACAAAACTGACAAAAGGCAACAAGCTCCTTAAAGCTCACAGGGCTTTGTATCTTTAAGACAAAGGTGTGATTTTTTTTTTAAAGAAAATCTGTTGGAAAATGATTTCCATAGCTACCGCCATGTATCTGTCCAAGTTCAGGACTTTACAAAGAAAACAAAAATTTTTTAAAGTACTGCGTAAAATGTTTTATCATGTTAATGAGAAATTGTTGCTGTAATTTGTACTGAGTGGTGTCCTTCTTCCCAAAGCTATGTCACCTGCCTTTTCTTTCATGCTCCTCCTGGGTGAATGATTCTGACTAGATTTCAAGCACCATCAGAGAAAGACCAAAGAATGCTAAAACCAACATGCATTCCAGCTTCCCCCAATAGGAGAGATCCTATCCCCACTCCCCACAGGAATTTAAAAATATATATATCTTCACTTACTCTGATGACAGCAGACCATTCCTCCTTCCATCAGCCCAAATGCAGCCGTGTTCATCAGGAAAGTGTGGCAAGTTTGCTGCAATCTCGAAAGTGAAACTAAAGTTAAAAAAAAAAAAGAAAGCCTTTTACAGCTGGTGTATTTATTCTAAGAACTGGTGTACTTATTCCTTTATATTCAAAGGAAACAAAATATAATCTCAGGAAGACGCTTTTGAAATAGTTTCTTATATGTGTCTTTTCTTCTTCTTTTTCAGGTACAGTCCCCTGTGTTTCGTTGAAAGGGTCACACACAGATTTAGCAACGGAGGAAGTTGAAAGACTGGGACTTCTCCACTTGGAGTGGGCAGGACCTGGGACTCAGAAGTTAATGAATATCTAACTGAGAGTGAATTCCTCTATTATTAACCAAAGGCTGATGCAAAACTGTCGTAATTGAATGGTGTATGGTCAGAGGGACAAAAAGAAATAATAATAACTCGGTACCTAATTAAAAGTAATTGATCCCATTCCCCTGACCTCACGCAGTCTTCTGGGGAACAGTGTAAGGAGTAATGCAGAGGCTAACCCTTTGATCAGAGAGAGAGGAGTTCACAGCAGAGAAGGAGCGGAGGGGCGGAGCAGAGCCCCGAGCCCTCCTAAGACGAAGAGAGGCGCCAGAGAAAGTCCAGATTCACTGCTCAATCTGTTCAGTTCACTTGACTGACTCCAACTAGTTAAAGGAATGTGCTTGTCAAGAAATGAACACATTCTTTATTGTTGATATAACATCGATATATAGCAACATACCGCAGTAGACAGGGACTGTAGCCGTCGGTAACACAACTCAGTCTGGGAAATGAGGAAAACGAAACCTACTGAAGAAGAGATTTGCCTGAGGACACAGCGCAAGTTACACAAAAACGTCAAGTAACAAAGCAGCCTGGGACAGTTGAAACATGTCACTGGCTTGCCTTGATTGCAAAATTAAAAGCAATAAATAATTTGTGTCAGAGTGTAAAATGCCCACTCCTGGGCCCCAGACTTACCTACTGGGTAGGTAAAGGAGTCAATATTTCGCACAGGTTTAATTTAGAGTGACTCTTAAGAATCTTTTAAATAAAAATGGGAACAAAGAGATTAGACCAACTGATCTTCCCAATGTTAGCAGGAAACCAAAGAAAGACTTTACCTTTTCGTCATTAAAATTTCTTATGAGTTTACACTACGATGAGTACGTTTTGGACCCAAATAAATAGTTAAATTTACTGCAGAGCATCAGATCAACAGTCATTTTGAACAGTGCTCACAGTCTCCCTTCACAGCCACCACTCAAAAAGGACGTTGTCTTGCTCTGTATGAACAGAAATTCTAGGTGGCATTTCTTTTTTACTTCTTTCCCTAAAATAAAGGTACAGTTCCTCTTACCAATGTCATTTCCATTTCTGCTCATTAAACTCCAAGGCTTTTAAAGTAAGCTTGACTAAACCACAGACTCAGCAAAAACATTAATGAGAGAGGAACTAAAAGTCCCTGTCTACTACTCTCACTTGTGTCTACTGAGCTGGATTGAGCTTGAATTCTCCTCTGAAAGAAAAACCAACATGTAGCACACAGAGTTTTTGGTTTAAACTGAACTTTAAAAGATTTTTATTTTTTACTTTGTAATTTTACAAGTATAAAGCCATGTAGCAGCCTGGCCTATGCAGATTCGCATTTGATTATGACAGACGGTAATGAAACAATGGAGCCAAGAACTGGTGGCCCATTACCTTTAATTCTAACTTGCACCTGGTGGGCAAGAAATACACACAGTGGGAAAACACTTCCCTTTCCATTCAGGGCTCCCAAAGCCACTACTAATCTGAGTATTCCTAGAATCAAAGGTTTCTACCTCATCGGCCTTATCCACCTCTGTTCCCCATCTCTTTCTGTAATGCCAATAGCTAGGGCCACCATCACAGCCACCTGGCCGGTGTAGGTTCGCATTTGATTCAGACAGTCGGTAATGAAACAACGGAGCCAAAAGTTGGTGGGCCATCATCTTTAATACTAGTTTGGACCCAGCGGGCAAGTGAAAACACACACTGGGCTCCAAAACCCACTCATTCAGTGCTCACAAAGCTGCTGATTTATCCAAGTTTTCTAGAATCAAAGGCTTCTACCTCACCAGCCTTATTCACCTCTGTCCCCCATCTCCTTCTCCTGCACAAACTCTGCACAAACTGGCTTCTCCCTCAGCACTTCACCATCTTGGCTGCTTCTTCTGGCCTCTTCCATGTTGCCTTTCTCTGCTCTCTTCTCTAATGCTAATCTCAGGAACCAAGAGAGAACAAGCTCCTGGTCTGCCCCACTTTATAGTATAGAAATCCAAACCTTTAAGCCAATCTACAAATAAGAAAGTCTCTCATACAAAGTTACTTATCTGAAGCAAAATGGGATTCCTCATGAGAGTGCACCACCCCTATCATGCAACAGTCAAGGGTGTGGGGAAAAGCTTAGTCTTAAAACTAAGTCTTCAGCTATAACGACCCTGCCTGCTTACAGCCTGTCTCCCACACACAATAATATAATTACGCCCATTGCAAGTATAGTAAGGGCAACTAATATCACTGGGGCGATGGGCGTCCACGTGGGCAGCACCACTTTTAACAAAGTGAACATAATATATTTTATCTGCCCAACACCTTCTCTCTGCACAAACTGGTTTCTCCTTCAGCACTCCGCCATCTTGGCTGCTTCTCCTTGCAATGCTAATTTCTGGAACCAAGCGAGAGTGAGCCCACAGTCTGCCCCCATTTTATAGTGTAGAAATCAAAACCTTTAAGCCAAAATACAAATAAGAAGTCTCTGATACAAAGTCACTTATCTGAGGCATAAATGGGATTCCTCATAAGAGTGTACCACCCCACATCATGCAACAGGTAAGGTTGTGGAGAAAAGTTTAGTGTTGAGAAGATTTTTGAATTAAAAGGATGGGAAAGGCTTAGTCTGAAAACTAAACCTTAGGCTATAAGGATCCTGCCTGCTTACAGCCTGTCCCCCACAACCAATGCAAACTATAAGAGAGCAAACATATACATCATATTTGCAAACTTATTTGACCAACAACAAGGTACTGTAGTTGGAAAGTGGTGATAACTTTCTAAGTCAATCTGTTAAGTGGGTTAGTGTGGGTCAAGTAAGTTTGTAAATATGATATATATGTTTGCTCCTTTATGGTTTGCATTTTGTGTGGGGGACAGGCTGTAAGCAGGCAGGGTCCTTATAGCCTAAGGCTTAGTTTTCACACTAAGCTTTTCCCCACACCCTTGACTGTTGCATGATGTGGGGTGGTGCACTCTTATGAGGAATTCCATTACGCCTCAGATAAGTAACTTTGTGTCAGAGACTTCCTTGTTTGTATATTGGATTAAAGATTTTGATTTATACACTATAAAATGGGGCAGAGAAGCCCATGCAGGAGGAGAACAGAGAAAGACCACGTGGATAAGAAGAGAAGCAGCCAAGATGGCAGAGTGCTGAAGGAGAAGCCAGTTTGTGCAGAGAGACTAAGATGGGGAACAGAGGTAGATAAGGCTGATGAGGTATAAACCTTTGATCCTAGGAAAAGTTGGATAAGTCAGTGGCTTTGGGAGCCTTGAATGGAAAAGGAAGTGTTTTCCCACTGTGTGTATTTCTTGCCCACTGGATACAAGCTAGGATTAAAGCTAATGGCCCACCAGTTCTTGGCTCCATTGTTTCATTACCATCTGTCCGAATCAAATGCGAACCTGCACGGGCCAGGCAGCTGTGATGGTGGCTGTGACTACTGGCTTTACAGTTAGTGTGAATACTGACACTCTCATGCTATGGCTGAAGGCTCTTCAAACCCTATGCCTTGAATTTGACATTTATTTCTTAAAATAAAAATAAAATTCCAGCCTCAACTTCACTAGCATCCTACACTTTAAACATTCTAATTAAATTTGAATAACCTGATGTACACAAGGCACCCAGTAAGTGTAATAAAAAATGTCAGACAATAACATTAAGCAATCATACTGTCCACACCTGTTAGAATTTTTATGAATTTATTTGAGCCAAATTGATGACAATAGCCAGGAAGCAAAATCTAAAGGGATTGAGAAAATGCTCTGGGAAATGGCAGTTTCCCCACTGATTTTATACATCAGAACCAAAAGGGAAGACGTGGGCGTTACATAACATCCACTGGTGATAGATCAGCGAGGCAGGAGAAAGCAAAGCAGGAAAAGTCTTTAGGAATGGATAAGAAAAGTCTTTAGGAATGGATAAGAAGTCAACCAGATAAACACACACTGCTTTCACATAGGTAGGTGTAGGATGGTTAACAGTTCGTTAAATTAACATGATAATACAATGGGGCATCTGTGGTAGGCCGCACCCTAAGGGGTCTGAAAAAGATTATTCTTACATTTCAAAGTCATTTTAAAGGTGTATTATTATAGATGTAAAAAGTTAACCTTTGTTAGGAAAAAATGCTGCCCTGGAACCTGAATAGTCACCTTGAACTAACTGCTTTTAGTTAGAAAGTTTTAATTTCAGGCCATCCTGTGTGGTTGATTATTTTAGGTCTCTGACTTTGTGAGGCTGCCATTGAAGCTTCCCCTGAGTTCCTCAGGTTTAGTATGTGGTTCCTTTTTCATCCACACAAGGACTGAACACAAGGAAGTTCGAAGTATCAAGAGCAACTAGAGGTTCCTCTTACCATTTGCAAGTATAATGTTCCTTTGAAACCTTTTGCCCTGGCCAGATAGTTCAGTTGGTTAGACCTAGAGCATCGTCCTGAAGCACAGGGTTTCCCAGTTCGATCCCCAGTCTGGGCACATATGAGAACAAATCGAAGTTCCTGTCTCTCTCACTCCCTCCCTTCCTCTCTCTAAAATCAATAAAAAAAGAAAAACCTTTTATAAGCCAAAATGGCATAAAGAGAAGAAGCAGTTATCATAAATTTAATATGGAAAAAAATTGAGCATTCTCAGACTCAAAACGTAACATACCAATTTATAGCAAATAACACCTAAAATCTAAAATAACACTAACATATATTGAAAGCAAGAATGATATAATAAATACACAACCTGTATAAAGTAGAAATAATGAAGGTACGGTGTAGTGTTATTAATTAAAAAGACTGATGGGTTTCTCAAGTATATGATAACTTAAGGGAAGATCATGCTTTGTATACCCATCAACCCACTCCACTTGTGGTAAAGTACTAAAGAATTTGCAAAAATTAATATTAATATTTTAGGAGGAAAAGTCGGGCTTCTTGCCCCATCCTTTCTTTAGAGAACGGAGGGAGAAGAATGCAGAAGCTTCCTGGTTTGCAGCGATGACTGGATCATTTAGTTTAACCATAGTTCTCTGAAGGAATAAAGGTTATCTGAAGAACTTCCTTCCCCTTTCAATAGGAGACAATGTTTGCATGCCCTTCACTGATTTTAACTCTCCCTCCCTTCCTGGAATCCTGAGAGTAACCTATATGGCTAGGCAAAGGAGGGGAGGTAGACACTAAAAGATTTGTGAATGTCTTTGATATGTAAAACGACATCACTATTGTGTTACCTTGAAAGTTTTAATGTCTTTTATATAGATCCTTTAGACAAATGTTATAATGATTGTGTCATGCTCACCCCAACCTGTATGTGGTCAAGGGTATATAACCAGTCTCAGACTTATATTCGACACTGCACGATTTGGGTCAGCTATACCCCGTCTTAGTCATATGCAGCTGACTTAATCAATAAAACTCCTCAAAATTCATTTGGACTTGGTGTCTCTACGTGAACCTGTGGAAGTAAGGTACGGTACTTTACAACAAATCAATAGACTTTCCATTTTATCCATTATTGGATGCCAAAAAAAAGAGACCACTTTGCTATTAGCAGAACCAAGAGTTACTTTGGCAGCTTTCAAGATTTTTTTCTCTCTGGACACAGGCAAGTTCAACGCACATACAATCTCTTTATTTTGTTCACCATGATCAAATTGTCTAATTACATCCAGTTTTACACTACGGGTGAGACTGTTACAAACACCTTTAGGCTTTTCTGATACCTACGGGCACAACTTGCTGCTGACACATAGCATACATTTAGATAAAGCACAGATGCCCACAGACACAGCTCAGAGCCCTGGCGGCTTGATGCTCAGATGCCCAGTGTGGTTCCTGGGGAAGGTGGGTTTGGGGAGGTGTTGGGCAAATAAAATATAATATGCTCACTTTGTTAAAGATGGCGCTGCCCACATGGAAGTTCGTTGATATTAATGTGTGTTCTGGGACAGGCTGTGGGCAGGCTGGGTCGTTATAGCCTAAGGCTTAGTTTTAAGAGTAAGCTCTTCTCCACACCCTTGACTGATTGGATGATGTAGGGTGGTGCACTCTCCTGAGGAATCCTATTATGCCTCAGATGGGTGACTTTGTATCAGAGACTTCCTTGTTTATAGATTGGATTAGAGGTTTGGATTTCTACAGTATAAAGTGGAACAGACCGGGAGCTTGCGCTCTTGGTTCCTGAGGTTAGTATTAGAGAGCAGAGCAGATTAAGGCCACGTGGGGGCCAGGAGAAGCAGCCAAGATGGCAGAGTGCTGAGGGAGAAGCCAGTTTGTTAAGAGTTTGTGCTGGAGGAGATGGGGAACAGAGGTGAATAAGTCTGGTGAGCTAGAAACCTTTGATTCTAGGAAACTCGGATAAGTCAGTAGCTTTGTGATCACTGAATGAGTGGGTTTTGGAGCCCAGTGTGTTTTTGCTTGCCTGCCGGGTGCAAGCTAGAATTAAAGCTGATGGCTCACCAGTTCTTGGCTCCATTGTTTCATTACCGACTGTCTGAATCCAATGGGAACCTGCATGGGTCAGGCGGCTGTGATCCTGACCCGGCTACTGGCTTTACAGGAGGGGTGTGTGTTGCTTGGGGTGAATGCCCCCTCTGTAATGACAGCTGCAAAACAAAAGGTAACTACAATTTTTGCTTTTCACTTTTTTTTTTCCATAAAGGCAAACGTTTTCTTCAGGTTTCTTGCACATAGGGGAAACAGACACTAATATAGGTCATTGTTGAAAGCCAAGTGGCGTAATGCAGTTTTGAAACTGGAAATATCAGTGTTCCGGTTGTCTGCCACCACTCAGACAAATGAGTAGAGACAGGAATTGAATCTTTATGGGTGCTTTATTTAGACGGCTAGAAATTCGAGATGAACGGGGGGTTATAACCCACAGAAACCTCATCTAAACTCCCATCTCAGCCAACCTTTTTTATAAGGGGACCAAAGGAGTCGGTAAGGGGTTTGAAATTTAGGCTAAAGTTAATTAGATAAAAGTTGCAGTCCAGAGATTTTTCTAGAGTTTTTTCATCTGTTGACCAGTACTTGTTTATCTGCATTCTTGTCAATGGGAATTACATTCTTGGAGTATGGGGGCTTAGATGATATCATCTTGCTTGTGGAGCTCCTGGGCCTGGGGCACAGAGGTGGATGGCTTGCAGCCTCATGAAGTCACGGAAGCCCATTCCTGTTTCCAGCTCTGGGAGCAAAGCTTTTACTAACATAAATCATCAATTCTTTTGATTGTATTGTATTGATTGATTGTATCAATTGATCGTAACCAAAATATACTATTACTAAAGCTAAATGTCAAACTCTTGAGTTCCCCCATCACTTTCAAAAAGCAGGACATACCGGTAATAGCTTTCTGTAATCATAATGAACAGGTCATTGGTGAGAATTAATGCTCATGCTCATGAAGATTGATCTTCATTTTATAATTCAAATTTTTTTGTTTTAATTTATTTAGAAATGAAATTGAATGGGGTGACATTGGTCAGTCAGAATACATCGGTTTCAGGTAAACATCTCTAGAGCCTTTGAACTGTTGATTGCGTTGTGTGCCCATCACCGAAAGTCAGATCATTTCTGTCACTGTGTATTTGTCCCTCCTTACTCCCCCCACCCCAAGCTTCCTACCTGTAGTAACCACTCACTATTGTCTATGTCCATGAGTTTCATTTTTATAACCCATCTATGTGTGAAATCACATGGTTCTGAACTTGTTCTGATTTACTTATTTCACTTAGCATAATATAATGCAAATTTTGAATCAACTGGAGAAATTAAAATGAAGGCCCAGTTTGGAAGGGTTGGATAATTGATCTGATCACACCTTTTATCTCCTAAGAAGAAACTTTATCTTTGTAGTAAAATTTGTAGTAAAAATAGGAGAACCAGTCCTTAAAAAATGAGAAGTAAAAGTGGAAAGAAGGGGAAGGTTTACTATGAAAATGTTTGGGAGATGAAATACATAAACCCAACACAATTCAGAAAGCTCCAATATAGAGTTTGAAGTCACTATCAAATGCTAGACTTTTTCTTTACTTTGTAGAAAGTGCTGAATGCACACTTTAACATAATCAAAAGAAATACTGCCATTTCTTTTCCTTCAAATTACCTGTTTCTGTTATTTGTCCAAATTTCTACTTGGGTCATTACATTTTTATTATTGATTTGTAAGAGGTTTCCAGAATATTATGAAAATTAGTTTCCATCTAAATGTATTGCACAAAAATATATTTTTTTTATGCTTGAAATGTCTGCATTTGATTTTTTTTTAAGTGATTGCTTTAACTATCAATACACAAAACTTTCTCAAGGGAAGGATAGCAGCAACATGGCGGACTATGATGTGCAGAGATATTTTCCTTGGTAATATGAAAATGTAAGAACCGGGCTGGACTAGCTGTGTAGGAGCTCTGGAAACCAGCCAAAGATCTGCAGTAACCAAGTGACCGCCAAAGGAAGAAAATTTACCTTTCAAAAAAAAAATAGGTAATTTCATGGCATTTGTATTCCCTGTTGCCCTGCCCCCTCCCCCTTGGTTTAGCACAATCTTTATGTGAAAGACACAGGAGCCTTACTCCTAGTTGTCTCTCGTGACCTGAGGATTGCAGAGTAAACCTTAGTGGCCACATTCTAACCTCTCTAGGGGCTTCCTAAAAACCGGCCTCCGTCTCATCAGACTTGTAGCTCTGGCTGGGGGAAAAGCCGCAGCCACTGCATGTGAAAGCCCCAGGAAGATGACATTCATAGAGACACTTGGGACAACAGGAGAGTATAGCTGAGGACATACAGCAGAACATCTGGGTCCCAAAGAGAAGCTGGAATGAGACTCTTTGGGATATTAAGACATTCATAAATAGCCATGTACATGGGGCAATTGAGTAATAGCCAAAATGTTTCCAAATTTGATAAAATATATAAATCTAATTCAAGAAGCTCAATGAATTGCAAGTAAGATAAAACCAAAACAATTATATTAAAACTTTATCTTACATTATATACAAAAATTAACTCCAAAATGGATTAAAGACTTAAACAGAAAAATTAAAATATAAAACTCTTAGAAGAAAATATAGGAGGAAAGCTTCCTAATATTGGATTTGGCAATGCTTTCTTGCAAATGATACCAAAACACAGTAAACTAAGAAATAAATTAATAAATTCGAAGGTATCAAAATTAAACATTTGTGTATCAAAGAACAATATCAAGAGAATAAAAAAAACCCCACAAAATGGGAGAAAATATTGGCAAATATTTGACAAGGGATTAATATCCAAAATATATTAAGAACTACAACTCAACAACTACAAAACAAAACAAAACAAAAACCTAATTAAAAAATAGGTACAGAACTTGAACAGATATTTTTTCCAAAAAGAAAATATATAGAAATGGCTAATAAGCACATACATAAATAGATAACACTAAAGAACAATTTTTTTTCATTTTCTGTTGCATAAGGTTTTAGAACCTTTTCTATATATATCTGCATTGCTAATTCCAAATCTGTAATCTGTTTTTTGGTGCATGTTCTAGTTTTTATGCAATTTTAATTACTTTTTGTTACAGTTAATGGCATGCATTAGTTTTTAAATTGGAGTTAAAGGGCAACGACTCTTGGATTGAACAAAACCACAAGGCAATTAATGTATTACAAACATCCCTTTACATAATTGTAAACGTTGTTTTTAAAACAACTTGTAGTTGTTTTTAAATGTAAAAAATTATTATCTGATAAACACACCCTCTTATTTTGTTTTAAGATAGAATTGTGGCTTCTTTGAGTAGGTGTAAATGTAAGAATAGTCCTGACACCTTCTGTTATATATGTGGCTGTTACACACTTCAATGTCAAAGGCGCAATATTTCATCATTTGTAACATGTGCATATATTGCCTATTTTCAGGTTCCCCTTGGCGATCAAGACAAGAGTTGGGCTCCTCATATTGTGTGTCCTAATTGTGAGGAAATGCTTCGTGACTGGACAAAAGGAAAATGCAAAAGAATGCCTTTTGATATTCCCATGGTTTGGCATGAACCTAAGGACCACAGCAGTGACTGCTATTTCTGTCTGATCCATACAAAAGGCATCAGCAAGAAAAAATGGCATGTGATTGCATATTCTAATATTCCTTCAGCAATACAACCTATCCCACACTCTGAGCCACTCCTGGTTCCAGTCTTCAATGGTTTTATTTCTTCTAAGGATGAAGAAAGTGAACATGGTGATCAAGTGTATTTTGATAAGATGCATGAGGAAATGGTTGTAGAATCTGAAGAGTCTTCTTCTGATGCCAAGCAGTCATTAATCCCTCAGCAGTTTAACCAACCCAAATTGAATGACTTAGTAAGAGATTTGGACCTATCAAAGAAAGCAGCTGAGTTATTAACCTCCAGAATTCAAGAAAAGAATGTACTTCACCCATCAGCTAAAGTATCCCATTTTAGAAAGCGTGAACAAATTTTTGTGGGCTTTTTTTCTGAAGACAAACACTTTGTTTACTGTCATGATATCAGTAGTCTTCTCAGCCAGCTAGGTGTTACCACTTACAGTCCAACAGAATGGCATCTATTTCTTCACAGCTCTAAATGGAGTCTGAAATGTGTTCTCCTACACAATGGTAATGTTTATGCTGCGGTTCCAATTGGTTATTCAATTCATCTGCAAGAAGATTATAATGACATAAAAGTTGTCCTTGACTTTCTAAAGTATGAGGGACATAACTAGATACTTTGTGTGGATCTTATAATGGTAAATTTCCTGCTAGGACAACAGAGAGGTTTCATGAAGTATCCTTGCTTTCTGTGTTTGTGGGACAGCTGAGCTCAGGAGAAACACTGGACACAGAAGGAGTGGCTGAAATGTGAAGCTCTGGAAGTAGGGATGCAAAATATTGTGAATGAACCTGTAGTTAATCAAGACAGGGTCATTTTTCCCCCACTTCACATCAAACTTGGCTTAATGAAGCAGTTTGTTCAGGCTTTGAATAGAGAAAGTGAATGCTTTCAACATATTATTTCTTCTTTTCCTGCCTTGTCTTTAGAGAAGATAAAAGCAGGTGTATTTGATGGACCTCAAATTCGAACCCTCATACATGATGAAGAATTTCCCAGGAAGATGAATAAGGAGGAGAAAGCAGCATGGCAGTCTTTTGTAGCAGTTACAAAGAACTTCCTTGGCAACAAAAAAGCAAAAAACTATGAACTTCTGGTTCAAAGAATGCTTTTGGCTTTTCGTGTCATTGGATGTAGTATGAGCATTAAGATTCACTTTCTGAACAGTCACCTTGATAATTTTCCCAAAAATCTTGGAACTGTTAGTGATGAGCAGAGTATTGCTAAAGCATCAAACGAGATTGTCCTCAACAAGTACACAAACGCAAGAGCTACAAACACAAATTTTTGCCTGAATAGAATTTAAATAAGTTTTGCGCAAATTTTATGATTAAAATAAGTGTTTTAATATGTTTTATTTCAAAATTGTAGACAAATTCTGATGCAATCATATCCTTTAGTGTATTTACTACATTATATAAATTATTTTATTTTCACAAAGGTGATGCCCTAGAAGACATTCTACTTCATTATGTTAAACTAAATGTTAAAAATTTTACAATAAAATGAAAACCTAATATTCTTAATTGCAAAAAAACTGTAGCTTACAGAGAAAAACTAATGGCAGATTTGAGATCAGCACACTCGAATTAGGTAAGAACAAGTGTTTTTGTGGATGCAACAAAAATTTTGTTCCCCAGTGTAATTAATGTTATTAATAGGGAAATTTAAATCTATCTCACAATCAGATAACACTTCACACCCATTAGGATGGTTATTATTATTGCGAAATTATTTTTAAAATACTAAAAATATCATGTGTCAATAATGATATGGATACTGGAATCCTTATGGATTGTTAATGGGAATATAAACTAATGCAGCAGCACTCGAAACAGTATAGTAGTTCCTCAAAAATATTAAACATAGAATTATCATGTGATTATACAATTCCTCTTTTAGTTATATGGAAGAATTGAGAAGAACTAAAATCAGAAACATGAACAGATACTTGTACACAATGTTCTTAGCGGCATTACTGACAATAACCAAAAAATGGAAAGAAGAAATGTGCTCTTCCATCAATGAATGGATAAACAAAATGCGCTATATCATGCAATGGAATATTATTGAGCCTTGTTACTTACATGAACTTGGAAAATTATTTGCTCCCTCTGGAATTTACTTTGTAAGAATATCATGCTTTGTTTTCTTCAATAATATTTATTTTAATAATATTGCAATGTTCCATTGATAAGAGAAGATATTTTACTGTATGTAAACTGTAAAATATGATCCTGAACTATTGAGAAAGGCAGATGCAGTATTGGAAATAGTGCTAACTTTGGAGCTAATCAAACCTAAATTCAAACTATGACTCAGCTACTTAATAGATTTATGACCTTTGGCAAATTATTTAATCTTTCTAAGCATGGATTTCTTGCTCTGTCCATCGAAAACAATGTAACCAAATGACAGAATTGATGTGAAGTTTAGGGACAATTAAAATAAATGTTTGGCACATAGAAGGCACTCAACTAATTACAGCTATTGTTTTTTATTATTAAGATAAATCAAGTAGATCAATTAATATTTGACAAAGGAGTCAAGAATATACAATGTGGTAGAGACCGTCTATTCAATAAATGGTGTTGGGAAAATTGGGCAGATACATGCAAAAATATGAAACTAGGCCACTTTCCCACACCACATGCAAGAATAAACTCCAGGTGGATTAAAGACTTAAATATTAGACTTGAAACCATAACCTAAAAGAAACATAGGCAGTAAAATCTCAGACATTTCTTGTAGCAATAGTTTTTCTGATATATCTCCTCAAGCAAGGGAAGCAAAAGAAAAAATAAACAAATTGGACTACATCAGTCTAAAACGTTTTTGCACAGCAAAGGAAAACATCAACAAATGAAAAGACAACCCACTGAGTGGGAGAACATATTCACTGACACATGTGATAAGGAATTAATATCCAACATTTATAAAGAATTTATAAAACTTAACACCAAAAAAACCCCCAAACAACTTAATTAAAAAATGGTCAAAGGACCCAAAAGCCACTTTTCTAAAGAGGACATACAGATGGCCAATATACATATGAAAAGATGCTCAACAGTCACTAATCATCAGAGAAATGCAAATTAAACCCACAATGAGATATGACCTCACACCACTCAGATTGGCTCTCATCAATAAATCAACAAACAAGTGTTCGCAAGGGTGCAGAGAAAGGGGAACTTTCGTGCACTGTGGGTCAGAATACTGGTTGGCACAGCCACTGTGGAAGGCAGTATGGAATTACCTTAAAAAATAAAAAATGGAACTGTCTTATGACCCTGCAATTCCACTACTGAGAATTTATCCAAAAAAACCCAAAACTCTAATTTGAAAGAATATATATGCCTTATGTTCATTGCAGCAGTATTTACAATACCCCAGATCTGGAAGCAGCCCAAGTGCCCATCAGTAAGTGAGTGAATAAAAAAAAGCTGTGGTACCTTTACACAATGGAATACTATGCAGTCACAAAAAAGAAGAAAATCTTACCTTTTGTAACAGCATGAATGGACCTGGAGATCATTAAGCTGAGTGAAATAAGCCAGTCAGAGGAAGACAAGTCCCATATGATTTCACTTCAATGTGAAATCTAATGAACAAAATGAACTAACAAGCAAAATAGAGACAAACTTCTATAAAGAGAGCAGGCTGACAACATTCAAGGGAGATTGAGGGAAAAAAAGACAGAAAGGAAAAACTAATAGTCAGGACAGCAGGGTGCTGACTGCCAGGGTTGGGGGGAGGTAGTGGAGGGTACAGGGGATAAATGGTGATAGACAAAGACTTGACTTGGGATGTGAACACACAATACAGTGTATGGAGAACACACAATACAGTTGTAGAATTGCGCTCCTGCCTGCATAATTATGTTACCCAGTGTCACTTCAATAAAAGCAATTTTACAAAAGATAAATCAAGCAATTTTTGTAAGAAAACTAGATAGGCAGTATTCCTGAGTTTTGAACACTCAAAACAAATTAATTGTGTACAACAGCTTGTTAGCATGTAAGTAGAATTGCATCAGATTAACAATGAAGCGTTTCTCAAGGAGTGGGCGTAGACATAGTCTAGGAAAAGAGTAGCTGACTTTATGTGTAAAATACCATCTGGTGGCACTCAGATACTGTGACAGCCAGATACCCACATGCTCCAGGGCCCACCAACCGCACATTAAAAGAGGAGATTAGTTAGTGAGATATCATTGACAAAAACTGTTTTGAAGATACTAAGAGACTTTAAAGTGTATGTTTTTAAAAATAAGGGTATGCTTTTAACATTGTTATAACACAGTTATGGTTCAGTCTCATCCACAACATTATACCACATTACATTGCCACCGAATTGTTTTTGAGAGTGCCTAGTTCCGTAGAGCTTCGAGGATGTACAAACTCTGACAATTTGCTAGGTGGAAAATATTATTGTATCTTGCTATTTGATGGGATCTTAAAATATTCAAGGAAAGACATGTGAGTGAAAGCGTGTCTTTCATGCATCAAAATTATCTAATATAAAAGGGAAAAGTTATTATCCATATGTAAGAACTTAGGGAATATTGTTCACCTGAATCTTTCCTAAAAAATCTACTGAAGAATGAGCTTTGGACAACCAGTATGACTGGAAATAATTATCAACACATGACCTAGTGTGACCACTAAAATAGTTCTTGTAGAAATAATATGAACTGAAGGTTGAAAGGGAAAGAATATAGTTTGCAGTGCTGACAATATAGCTGTCGTACTTGCCATATAGGAAATAAACACATATGTGTGTTTATTTCTTAAAGAAAGGGTTTTAGTTGAAACTTTGAAAAAAAATAGACTGCTCCTTGCATAAATTTAATAATCAACTTCATAATTCTTAAAAAGAATACCAGTTCTTTTCTTTTTCTTTCTTCCTTTCTTTTTTTCTTTCTTTCTTTTTTTTTTTTTTTGTGTGTGGCAGAAACAGAGAGACGGAGAGAGAGACAGATAGGGACAGACAGACAGGAAGGAGAGAGATGAGAAGCATCAATTCTTTGTTGCGGCTCCTTAGTTGTTCATTGATTGCTTTCTCATATGTGCCTTGAGTCGGGGGCTACAGCAGACTGAGTGACCCCTTGCTAGAGCCAGTAACCTTGGGCTCAAGCCGGTGAGCCTTGCTCAAGCTGTCAACATCCGGGTCTCGAACCTGGGTCCTCCACATCCCAGTCCGACGCTCTATCCACTGCACCACCTCCTGGTCAGGCACCATTGCTCTTTTCGCCTTGAGTGTAGTGCTGCCAATGTTATTGGTGACATTCTAAACTACATGTCCGTTTACAAACAGATCAGCTTCCCTTCAGAACATTCATTGAGATTCTCTCTATTGACCATTTTCCAACATTTTGCACTTACAGAATGTTAAAAACATTAACCAGTGAACACCCCCAAAACCCACTACTTAGCTTCTACAATTGACATAATCACATAATTATCTGTCTATTTATTATTAATCCATTTTAATTTTCATGCATTTCAGAGTACGTTTCAGACTTTGGTACACTTCACACCTAAAGTTTTCAAAAGGTGTGTTACTAACTAGAGTACAGTATTTGTTTAGTTTCTTTTAGATATTTACATACAGTGAAAGTTTATCACTCAGCAATGTGAATAAATGCAAACCACTATCAAGAGATAGAGCACTACTACTTTGAGCCCAGGAAGTTCCCTATTACTCACTTCCATTTGGTTTCTGCCTTACATTTCCCCTCCCAGAGGCAACTATGATTCCGATTTCTTTTTGCCATAGAGAAGTTTTATCCTGTTCTTAGAATTTCAAGTAGGTGGAATCATGCAACATGTGGTTTCTCTCACTTTCCATGATGTTTTTTTTTTGTTTGTTTGTTTTCTGTGACAGAGACAGAGAGAGGGACAGATAGGAACAAACAGACAGGAAGGGAGAAAGATGAGAAGCATCAATTCTTTGTTGTGGCACCTTAGTTGTTCATTGATTGCTTTCTCATATGTGCCTTGACCTGGGGGGCTACAGCAGACTGAGTGACCCCTTGCTCAAGTCAGTGACGTTGGGTTCAAGCTGGTGAGCTGTACTCAAACCGGATGAACCCATGCTCAAGCCAGTGACCTCAGGGTTTCGAAACTGGGTCCTCTGCATCCCAGTCCAATCTCTATCCACTGTGCCACTACTTGGTCACGCTTGGGATATGTCTTTTTCTTACATAGGCATTCATTTTTCTTAAGTAAAAACCTAGAATTAGAATAGCTAGTAGATTGGAATGGACTAGCTTTAGTTTTATAAGGAAATGCCAAGCCTTTTGCTAAAGAAGTCAAACTATTTACACTCCCACCCTAAACCTACAAGTCCCAAATGCTCTACATCTTCGATCAGACTTGTATGGTCTGTCTGTACAGTTTTAGCTGTTCTGGTTGATTGTGCAATGGTCTCTCATTGTGGTTTTTTAAAAAAATTCTTTTTCATTTAAAAAATAATTATTTTAGAGAATAAAAAAAGGAGAGACAGACAGAGACGTCAATTTGTTGTTCCACTTATCTATGCATTCACTGGTTGATTCTTGTGTGTGCCCTGAGCAGGGACCAATCTGCAACCTTGGTGAATGTGGATGAACATTCTAACCAACTGATTAACTTGTCAGGGACAATTATTGTGGTTTTAACATGTGTTTCCCTAATGACTAATGTTGCTGAGCACTTTTCCATATGACCATGCCTTTTCTGTGTGGGAAATGTCTGTTCAACTATTTTCCTCATTAGAAAAAAAATGGAATCACTCCTCTTTTTTGTCTCTCTCTGTCTGGCTTATGCAGGGTCCACAGCTGATCCTCCTGGTTACCCCTCACTATAGAGCTCTGAGGGATAGAGAGACTCTTCCCCTTTGGCCTCCTGCACAGGCCTCCCCTAGAGGCCCTTCCAGAAAGCATCTTCTTAACTTCTGGTGACCTGATATTAGCGTCATGAAGCATGACTGTGCCAATATGAGTATTCCCGTGCCTGACCAGGTGGTGGCACAGTGGATAGAGCATCGACTGGGATGGTGAGGACCCTGGTTCAAAACTCTGAGGTTGCAGGCTTGAGTGTGGGCTCATTTGGCCTGAGCGTGGGCTCACCAGGTTTGAGCACAGGGTCACCAGCTTGAGTGTGAGGTCACCGGCTTGAGTGTGGGATCATAGACATAACCCCATGGTCGCTGGTTTGAGCCTAAAGGTCACTGGCTTGAGCCCAAGGTCTCTGGTTGAGTAAGGAGTCACTTGCTCTGCTGTAGACACTCCCTGCCCCACGGTCAAGGCACATATGGGAAAGCTATCAATGAACAACTAAGGTGCTGCAACAAAGAATTGATGCTTCTCATCTCTCTCTCTCTCTCTCCCTTCCTTCCTGTCTGTCCCTATCTGACCCTGACCCTCTCAATAAAAAAGAAGAAAAAGAAGAAAAAGAAGAAGAAGAAGAAGAAAAAGAAGAAGAAGAAGAAGAAGAAGAGGAATAATCTTCTCAGGAGGAAGCGTTGTATTATAGCCCTTGTAGAGCCTTCTATTTGGGCTGTGCAAACGTATAGATCCCGCCAGATCCCTAAAACTCTCTCTCATGAACCCTACAGTTTTAAAGAAATGAACCTTTTCTCCCTTCCCTGATGATTTGAAGTTATCAACAATGTTACCTTAACATATGAGAAAAAGCAACTATAATGTTCAGGAAGAGGTAGGTGAGAACTTTTAGCATTTTCCTGTGGTAATAGTTCTACCATGGATCTTAGCTACTTGAACACAGCAGTGTCTTGGGTTGTGAGATACTAAGGTGCATGTCATTCCAAGATATAACACTAGATGGAGCAAAGAGATAAAAATATTTATTTTTTAAAATTGACATCCTGAAATTCTAAACACCAGCAAAACAAAATTCCACTTTAGAACTAGGTGACAATTTAAATTTTTTTCAATTACGATTGACATTCAATATTATATTAGTTTCAGGTGTACAACATAGTGGCTAGACAATTATATAATTTACAAAGTGAATCCCCTTCCAGTAAGTCTGGTGCCCACCTGGCACCATATACAGTTATAGTATTATTGACTATATTCCCTGTGTTGTACCATGACTATTCTGTAACTACCAACCTGTATTTCTCAATCCTTTCATTTCTTTTTTAATCCAGCCGTCCAATCCCCCTCCCATCTGGCTACACTCAATTTTATTCTCTGTATCTGTGAGTCTGTTTCTATTCTGTTTGGTATCTGTCTTTTTCTATCCAATTTATTTCACTGAGCACAATACCCTTAGGTCCACCCATGCTGTCCCATATGGTAAGATTTCATGTTTATGGCCATGTAATACTCCATTGTATATATCTGTGCCACCTTTTCTTCATCTTATCATCTATTGATGGGCGCTTGGTTCCTTCCATGTCTTGGTTATTATAAATAACGCGGCGAACTGGGTCTAATCATATCATATTACAGTCCCCTTCCCAATCTACGGAATTTGTAATTCTTGGTCAAGACTGGTTTATCCCTTTATGCTTCTTCCTTTCTCTTTCCTGCATTTCATCTTTTACACAACCTTCCACAAAGTTTATTCTATATAAGCATTGGTTGGCTCAATGAATGAATTGCTAAGTGAATGAAAGACTAGCTCCCTTGACTTTATCCATCTCTCTCCAAGCTTCCTTCCCCTTTTCTGTTCCCCACCCCACCTGCTACCTTGCATTCTATTCATTTGTCCTTGCTGCTTCATTGCCTTTTGCCAGTAATTGAATTTAGGGCCCTTGTTCGAATTCCTCCCTTTCAAGTGAATTTACTCGTGTAATTTTTTCCTGTGGCTTTCCACTTGCTTCCCTGCTGTGTCATTTTAATTGCAAGTGTTTTGTATTTTGGTTTCCACTTTTATCTCTGCCTTTCATGCATTAGTTCTCTGCTCACTGAAATCGATTGACTGAGATGTCAGTGGAAATGGCAGATCTTTTCCCCACCTTATCTGGCAAATAACATTTAAATCTGTGGAGGGAATAAAAGGTTTTTTTGAGAAAGTAGCCTGACCGGGTGATCTGACCAAAAATTCCTAGCTGGGCTGGTGATGGTAGGTAGTCCTGCCCACGGCATGTAAACTTGTGAAGCAAGAGGTTTATTTTTGCCTTGAGCAAGCTGTCTGTTGTTTTGGTGCAGTTCGGTTAACACACATTTGAAATACCTCTTTTCAGACCCCCATTAAGTGTTACCACCCTCAAGAGTGCACATAATCCTGTTAACTACCCTGTAATTCCGGGCCACCTTGTCTCTCCCACCTCTCTGCGATCTCCCTTAATTGCAAATGTATAAAAGAAGCTGCAAAACTGTTATTCTCCAGAGCATCTGAGATCTTGATTCCCAGCAATTGTCTGTTTTGGCTCAGATAAACTCTTTTTTAAAAAATTAATTTTAATGGGGTGACATTAATAAATCAGGGTACATATGTTCAAAGAAAACATCTCCAGGTTATCTTGTCATTCAAATATGTTGCATACCCATCACCCAAAGTCAAATTGTCCTATGTCACCTTCTGTCTGGTTTTCTTTGTGCCCCTCCCCTCCCTCCTCTTCCTCCCTCTCCTCCTTCCCCCACCCCGTAACCACCACACTCTTGTCCATGTCTCATAGTCTCACCTTTTATGTCCCACCTATGTATGGAATCATGCTGTTCTCAGTTTTTTTTTTCTGTTTTACTTATTTTACTCCGTATAATGTTATCAAGGTCCATCCATTTTGTTATAAATGATCCAATGTCATCATTTCTTATGGCTGAGTAGTATTCCATAGTATATATGTACCAAAGCTTTTTAATCCACTCTTCCTCTGACGGACACTTGGGCTGTTTCCAGATCTTCGCTATTGTGAACAATGCTGCCACGAACATGGGGGCGCATTTCTTCTTTTCGGACAGTGCTGTGGTGTTCTTAGGGTATATTCCTAAAAGTGGAATAGCTGGGTCAAAAGGCAGTTCGATTTTTAAATTTTTGAGGAATCTCCATACTGTTTTCCACAGTGGCTGCACCAGTCTGTATTCCCACCAGCAGTGCAGAATGGTTCCCTTTTCTCCACATCCTCTCCAGCATTTATTCTGTGTTGTTTTGCTGATGAACGCCACTCTGACTGGTGTGAAGTGATATCTCATTGTAGTTTTAATTTGCATTTCTCTAATGATTAGTGATGTTGAGCATTTTTTCATATGCCTATTGGCAATGTGTATGTCCTCTTTGGAGAAATGTCTATTCATTTCTTTTGCCCATTTTTTGATTGAATTGTTTGTCTTCCTGGTGTTGAGTTTTTTGTTTTTTTTTTTATTCATTTTAGAGAGGAGACACACACACACACAGAGAGAGAGAGAGAGAGAGAGAGAGAGAGAGAGAGAGAGAGAGAGAGGAGGAGCTGGAAGCATCAACTCCCACATGTGCCCTGACCAGACCAGTGCAGGGTTTTGAACCGGCGACCTCAGTGTTCCCAGGTCGACGCCCCATCCACTGCGCCACCACAGGTCAGGCCCCTGGTGTTGAGTTTTATAAGTACTTTATAAATTTTGGTTATTAACCCCTTATCAGACGTATTATCAAATATGTTCTCCCATTCTGTGGTTTGTCTTTTTATTTTGTTCTTATTGTCTTTAGCTGTGCAAAAACTTTTTAGTTTGATATAGTCCCATTTGTTTATCTTGCCTTTTATTTCATTTGCCCGTGGAGATAAATCGGCAAATATATTGCTGCGACAGATGTCGGAGCTTACTGTCTATGTTTTCTTCTAAGATGCTATGGTTTCACGGCTTACATTTAAGTTTTATATCCATTTTGAGTTTGTTTTTGTGAATGGTGTAAGTTGATGGTCTAGTTTCATTTTTTTGCAGGTAGATGTCCAATTTTCCCAACACCATTTGTTAAAGAGGCTGTCTTTACTCCATTGTATTTTCTTTCCTCCTTTGTCAAATATCAGTTGTCCATAAAAGTGTGGGTTTATTTCTGGGTTCTCTGTTCTGTTCCATTGATCTATGTGCCTGTTCTTATGCCAGTACCAGGCTGTCTTGAGTACAATGGCCTTGTAGTATGCCTTGGTATCTGGAAGAGTGATACCTCCTGCTTTATTTTTTCTTTTTAAGATTACTGAGGCTATTCGTGTTCTCTTTTGGTTCCATATAAATTTTTGGTATGTGTTCTATATCTTTGAAGTATGTCATTAGTATTTTAATTGGTATTGCATTGAATTTATAAATTGCTTTGGGTAATATAGGCATTTTAAAGATGTTTATTCTTTCTAACCATGAGCACGGTATATGCTTCTACTTGTTTGTATCTTCTTTGATTTCTTTTATCATTGTTTTATAATTTTCTGAGTACAAGTCCTTAACCTCCTTGGTTAAATTTACTCCTAGGTATTTTATTTCTTTGTTTGCAATAGTGAAGGGGATTGTTTCCTTAATTTCCTTTGCTGACAGTTCATTATTGGTATATAAAAATGCCTCTGATTTCTGAGTATTAATTTTATATCCTGCCACCTTGCTGAATTCATTTATCAGGTCCAGTAATTTTTTGACTGAGACTTTAGGGTTTTCTATATACAATATCATATCATCAGCAAATAATGACAGTTTTACTTCTTCTTTTCCAATTTGGATGCCTTTTATTTCTTCTTCTTGTCTGATTGCTGTAGCTAGGACTTCCAGAATTATGTTGAATAAGAGTGGTGAAAGGGGGCACCCCTGCCTGGTTCCTGATCTTAAGGGGACTGCTTTTAATTTTTGCCCATTTAATATGATGTTTGCTGTGGGTTTGTCATAGATGGCCTTTATCATGTTAAAAAATGTTCCCTGTATTCTCACTTTACTGAGAGTTTTAATCATGAAGGGGTACTGGATTTTATCAAATGCCTTTTCTGCATCTATTGAAATTATCATGTGATTTTTTTGTCCTTCCTTTTGTTTATGTGATGAATCACATTGATTGATTTGCCAATATTGAACCAGCTTTGCCTCTCCAGAATAAATCCCGCTTGATCATGGTGAATGATTTTTTTCATATATTGCTGGATCCGGTTGGCTAATATTTTGTTGAGAATTTTAGCGTCTAAATTCATCAGGGATATTGACCTATAATTTTCTTTCTTTGTGTTGTCTTTGCCCAGTTTTGGGATCAGAATTATGCTCTCCTCATAAAAAGAGTTTGGAAGTCTTCCTTCCTCTTGAATTTTTTGATATAACTTGAGGAGGATAGGAGTTAGTTCTTCTTTGAATTTTTGGTAGAATTCACTTGTGAAGCCATCAGGCCCAGGACTTTTCTTTTTTGGGAGTTTTTTGATAACTGTTTTGATCTCATTTGTTGTAATTGGTCTGTTTAGGTGTTCTGATTCTTCCAGATTGATTTTTGGAAGGTTATATGATTCAAGAAATTTGTCCATTTCACCAAGATTGTCTAATTTTTTGGCATATAGTTCTTCGTAGTATTTTCTTATAATGCTTTGTATTTCTGTTGTGTCAGTTGTTATTTCTCCACTGTCCTTTCTAATTTTATTTATTTGAGTCCTCTCTTTTTTTTCTTGGTGAGTCTAGTTAAAGGTTCATCAATCTTGTATACCTTTTCAAAGAACCAGCTTCTGGTTTCATTGATCCTCTGTATTGTTTCCTTCGTCTCTATGTCATTTATTTCTGCTCTGATCTTTATTATTTCCTTCCTTCTATTTGTCTTGGGTTTTATTTGCTGTTGTTTTTCTAGTTCTTTTAGATGCAGGGTCAGGTTGCTTATTTGAGCTTTTTCTAGCTTCTTATGATATGCCTGTTGTGCAATAAACTTCCCTCTCAGAACTGCTTTTGCTGTGTCCCATAAATTTTGAGTTGATGTATACTCGTTATCATTTGTTTCTAGAAACTTTTTTGTTTCTTCTTTGATCTCATTGTTAATCCATTCATTATTTAATATCATGCTATTTAGTTTCCAAGTGTTTGAGTATTTTTCAGTTTTTCTTTTGTGGTTAATTTCTAGTTTCATGGCATTGTGATCAGAGAAAATGCTTGATATGATTTCAATCTTCTTAAATTTATTGAGACCATTTTTGCGTCCTAACATGTGGTCTATCCTAGAAAATGTACCATGAACGCTTGAGAAGAATGTATATTCTACTGCTTTAGGGTGAAAAGTTCTGAAGATATCTATTAAATCAAGTTGATCTAGTGTCTCCTTTAAGTCTGCTGTTTCTTTATTAATTTTCTTTCTTGAGGATCTATCCAGTGTTGTTAGAGGGGTATTGAAATCCCCTACTATGATAGTATTGCTGTTAATCTCGTCCTTTATATCCATCAAAGTCTGCTTTATGTATGTCGGGGCTCCTATATTTGGTGCATAGATATTTATAATAGTTATATCTTCCTGTTGAATTGTTCCCTTTATCATTATGTAGTGTCCTTCTTTATCTCTTACTACAGCCTTTGTTTTAAAGTCCATTTTGTCAGATATAAGTACTGCAACCCCGGCTTTTTTTTCATTTCCATTTGCCTGAAATATTTTTTTTCATCCTTTTACGTTCAGTCTATGTGCGTCTTTTGTTTTAAGTTGTGTCTCTTGTAGACAGCATATGTATGGGTCCTATTTCTTTATCCATGCAGCTACCCTATGTCTTTTGATTGGATCATTTAATCCATTTACATTTAAGATTATTATTGATATGTAGTTGTTTATTGCCATTTTATTTTTTACGGTTGTATTCTTCTTTTGCTATATTTTTTTCTCCCTTTAAAATGTTCACAAGAGGCCCCTTAGTATCTCTTGCAGAATTGGTTTGGTTTTTATGAATTCCTTCAGGCTTTCTTTTTCTGGGAAGCTCTTTATTTCTCCTTCAATTTTATCCATTAGCCTTGCTGGATAAAGTAGTCTTGGTTGTAGGTTTTTGTTCTGCATTACTTTGATTATTTCTTGCCATTCCCTTCTGGCCTCAAGTGTTTCTGTTGAGTCCGATGTCATCCTTATGGGACTCCTTTGTAGGTGATAGCCTTTTTTTCCCTAGCAGCTTTTAAAATTTTTTCTTTATCCATTAGCTTTGGTATTTTAACTATGATGTGTCTTGGTGTAGACACATCATAGTTAAAATATGGGTTTCTCTTTAATGGAGTTCTGTGTGCTTCTTGAATGTGTGGTGTGTTTCCCAGCCTTAATTTAGGGAAGTTTTCTGCTATGATTTGATTGAACAAAGTTTCCATTTCCTGTCCTCTCTCCTCTTCTTCAGGTACCCCTATGATGCGAATGTTGTTTCTCTTCAGGTTGTCACAGAGCTCCCTTAGAGTTTCCTCACATTTTTTGAGTCTCTTTTCCTTTTTCTTTTCTGCTTCTGTGCCTCTGTTTATTGTGTCCTCTAACTCGCTTATTCGATCTTCAGTGTGATTCATCCTGCTTTTAATTCCTTCCATTGTGGTCTTCAGTTCTGATACTGTATTTGTCATTTCTGTCTGATTCTTTTTTATTATTTCAATTTCGTTTTTTATACTTGTTATCTCTTTATTTAGGTGTTCATAATGACTATCCATTGTTGCTCTAATTTCTTTGAACATCCTAACTATCATTATTCTAAATTCTGCATCTGGTAATTTGGTTATATCTGGTTAATTCAGGTCCTTCTCTGGGGATTTCTCTTGATTCATTTGGTTTGCATTCCTCTGCCTGCCCATTTTGTCTGTGTATAAGCAAGTTGTGGCCACTGGAGTCCAGTAGGTGTTGCCTTTGTGTTCTTTATGTGTGGTCTGTCTTCAGGCCCCCCACCCCCTCTGCCGCTGCCTAGGGTGGTTGGGTATGGGCGTTGCCAGAGCCGGCCCTCTGTGGCTTTTGCTGTGATTTCTGCCTCTCCTCCGCGGGAGGGGCTGTCACTCAAGCCACAAGCCTCAGAACCAAGGATAGAAGTGAGCAGCTTTACTCAGCTGCGGACCAGCCTATTTCCAGAGCTTTAGCCCCGCCCTCGAGGCCAGGGCCCTTCTGCACAGGGTCGGAAACCAAGGTTTATTGGGGCGGGCGTGTTTGCTGGCTTCTGCTCAGCTGCGGACTTCCGCTCGTCCCGGACTCTACCCTGCCCCCGCGTTCGGAGCCCGCTCATGACCGTGGGATGGCAAATCGCGGTTTCTCCGGCCGGGCGGGGATATTAGCGTGGGCTCAGCTGCAAGCTTCCACTTGTCTCGGGGTCTACCATGTCCCCGCGCCCGCTCGCGCACGCAGAATGGCAAACCTCGGTTTCTCCGACCGGGCGGGGCTGGTAGCGTGAGCTCAGTCGCAAGCCCCCCGCCCGTCCCTGGTCCTAGCCTGGTCCCCTTGGTCAGGGCCGGCTTGCGCAGAGTCGCAGAGCAGATTTCTGCCCGTTCCTGGCCTCCCGCTTTGTCCCCGTAAGTGGGATTAAAGGCCGGCCCACAGCTTCCGGACCGCTTTCGCGCGTCCCCTCCGACCCTCTGGGTTAGACCGAGCTCCCACCGGCTTGGCCTCCGCCCACACCGACAGAACCGCGTTTCAGCGTCCTGCCGCCCACCATGCCTTTCAGCAGCCCTCAGCAGAGTAGGATGGGACCTAATACTCCACACTGTAGGCCTGGGAGATCCCTCACTTGTTTCACAGCTCAAAACTGTCCAAACGCCTCTTCTAGGCTCTGGGACTGTAGGCTGGGGCTTGGTTCCTGGGACCCAGGTCCCTCCCTCTCTGCCAAACTCTCCTCCCGCCCCACGGGTCTCTTCAGGCTGCCGTTTGCTCCGGGGAGCTGAGCAGCCCTCTTCGCGTTTTCGCTATTCCTACCAGTCTCAATGTGGCTTCTTCTGTGTTCCTTGGTTGAAGAGTCCACTTAGTTTTGTTCAAAGTTGGTTTATCCAGGTGATGGTTCTTAAAATTGAGTTGTAATCCACTTTGGTTCTGGGAGTTCGAAGTTGGTACGTCCGCCTACTCCGTCGCCATCTTGCTCCCCCAGAACCTCATTTCTGCTCCCGCCTCCCTTGTCCCTCCAGCAAGCCCTCAGCAGTGTAGGTGGGGGCACTGCAGCTCAGACCCTAACACTCCATACTGTAGTCCTGGACGCTTTCTCCCTCTAAGCAGCTCTGCTCTAAGTGCCGCGGGAGAGCTTGTTTGGCTGGTGTCCTGTCTCCCTTTGCTGGTATTGCTAGTTCTAGGGGAAATATTCATTTTTGATTTGGGAAGTGACTCAGCCCAGGGGTTAGGGTGGCTGTCCCTCAGTGTGTTTGTCCCTGTGCCTTCAGTCCACACTCTCTTCCACTGCTCTGGTCCTTTCCTCTGACCCCGTTCCCCGGAGCCCCAGGTGAGTGGTTGTGAGAGAGGTTTTCTGTGTTGTCCCTTTAAAAAGAATCCTGGGTCTGAGAAAACTGTCTCTTTCTCACAAACAGTATCCTCACTTGTTTCACAGCTCAATACTGTCCAAACGCCTCTTCTAGGCTCTGGGGCTGCAGGCTGGGGCTTGGTTCCTGGGACCCAGGTCCCTCTCTCTCCACCAAACTCTCCTCCCACCACGTGAGTCTCTCTGGGCTGCCGTTAGCTCCGGGGAGCTGGGCAGCCCTTTCCACGTTTTCACTTTTCCTACCAGTCTCAGTGTGGCTTCTTCAGCGTTCTTGGTGGAAGAGTCCACTTAGTTTAGTTCAAAGTTGGTTTATCCAGGTGATGGTTCTTAAAATTAAGTTATAATCCACTTTGGTTCCAGGAGTTGGAAGTTGGTACGTCTGCCTACTCTGTCGCCATCTTGCCATCTTCTCAGATAAACTCTTACAAAAATTCTCTGTAGGTTTGGACCTTTCTTACATTGACAGAAAGTATGTCTCAAAAACATTGTGCTCATTATACACCATCGTTCATCGGAAGGGAGGTGAGTGGAAGAAACTTTCCTTTCACCATCCTTCCCCTTTGAATATTGTCGTATTTCATGTGGAAAGTAAAAGACAGTCTAGGGTTGTTTAGTTAGCCAAATGGCACGATTCTAGGAGCGAAGTTCAGAAGGAAAAACCGCCCACTGAAAAACGAAAACGTATGCGGAAAGCTGATAGTTACAAAGAAGTTTGGTGCAATTTGTTTAATTGGCTGCACATTTGTTAGCTTGTTGATTGCTATTTGCCTTTGAAATAGGGAAGTTGGACAAATTAATCACTTGAGAGGAAAATGTTTCCATGCCAGGGTTTCTCCATGGCACCAAAACATTTCCTGTTTTCCCTGGGTAGCCAGATAAGGGCGAGCACACCACCTCTGTTCTCCGCAGCAGCCCGCGGTACCTGCCTGCTGGACAGCCCCTGCCCTAACCCTTCCCTAGTGGGGCAGGGAGACAGTGTCCTTGCGACTGACCTTGCTTTCTGTCCCCTCCCGGTGAGGGAAAAGGGAAGGCCAACAGGCTGAGTGGCGGCGATACCCACAGAAGTAGGAATTGGGATGCATGAACAGGACACTGAATTCTTCTCACAGGAACACCAAGAAAGACCCCCAGCTCTCCCAGACCCGCATACCTTCCTTTCTTGCTAATCCCCCTTTCTGGCTCTTATTCAACCCCTTTGGATCCCTCCTTAAGCTTTTAGCCTCCTCTGAGCTATACAAGGAGAATGAAAAAAATGCACCCTAAGACCTTGGATTTTTTTTTCTTCCTTTTCTGTTGCCAGTGAATCAGTTTGAGAAGCCAGCTGGCAGAGGTTCCAGGAATTTGTGTGAATGCCCAATGGAGATGCATGGTGCACTGCAGGCTGGCCGGCTCTTCCAAACATGGTGCTCGCTGATGGCCGGCACTTTCAGGGCAGTGACCCGCCAGGGACTCCCGCTTTCCTACCTGCAGGAAGGCTCGAAATATTTCAGATATTTCCCTCCGCTTTAGTGGTAGTGGTGGTGGTGGGGTGGATGTGCAGATTTTAATAACTGCATGTGCATTTTAAGCAAGGTAATGAGAACACACGTCATCTCTATGTCCTTTCTGCACTTTCTTTCCTGGGGAATCTCGGCATATTGAATGGAAATGCTGTGCCTGTACCTGCAGGTATTTCTCCCTGGACAGGATCACCATTTTTGGTTTTGTTTTTATTCAGTTCTCAAATGGGTCTGCTGATTTATTCCACAATATTTACAGAGTGCCCTCCGTATGCTAGACACTGTAGTTTATACTGAGGACGCAGCAGAGAGCAAGGTGGACAGGGTCCCTTATGAGTGGCCTTATGAATGAATGAGGCGCAGGGAGACATTAAGAAAACAAAGATAAACAAACAACCATGTGAGTTCTGCCTTGTTCTCAGCGCTCTGGCACTGCGAGGGAAATAACCAGGGGTGTCGCTGGATCCAGCTGAGCAGCAGGTGCAGTGGACACGATGGACTGACTTACTCAGCTCCTTTCTGACTTATTTACAGGATTCCTTTCTGAACTGCGGTTAAGGTGTGTGTTTGTACTGTAGGAAGGGAAAAGTTCATTTTAACTCCCAGATTAAAGTTTAAAGCGATACTTCTCAGACTCCCTTGCAGCTGGGGTCTGACTATGGCCCCATGTGAGACACAATGAGGTAATGAACAGCCAAAGCATTCACTTCTAAGGAGGTGAGTTTCTTGGCCAGTTTGGTGGGAGAAGCCTTAGATTGGTACAGACTGCTCGGGCAGAAGTCCACAGCGGCAGGTGCTGAGAGACAGGTGGTGGAGGCGACTTCCACAGCGACACATCAGTGGCCTAGCATTTCACCCAGCTGTGGCTCCCGCAGCTCCTGACGCAAAGCTTCCCAGAGCCTTGGGCACTGGAGATGTCTCACCTTCTCCACCCACCGTGGTTACATTCCTTTGTTTTGTACCCAGTTCGGGATTCTGCACCTAAGCCTTTTTACTGCCCCTCTTCCAGGGCAACAGGTGTGCCTCTGCTTGGAAGCCATGCACCTTAGTCAGGGACGGTCTCCCGCCCTGCACACCGTGGGGAGCTGCGGGGAGAAGAGGGGAGCACCGTTTCCTGTGCCGCAGGCTCCCAGGCATTCCAGACGACCTCCCCAGCCTGCCCTTGGCCTTTGAGAACATTTTCGTTGTTTTCTTGCAGACTGCATTCATGGCAGCTCCGTTTTTCTCTCATGCTCTGCCAAAGGTGAAATGGCCCGTGTCACCTGTTTCCTCCCTGTGGACTCGTCACTCTGCAGAGCTGAGTTTCACTCAGTTGCCTTGCAACCTCTGCTTTCTGACGTGCTCAAAGACAGTTAGGATTTTGTAGATTACCTGGCCTTTATTTCATTGCAAAGGTGGGAGTGGCATCATCCAGAAGCTGCTCACATCCTAACGGGAAGCTGCCCACCTCCTAACAGGAAGCTGCCCACCTCCTAACGGGAAGCTGCCCACCTCCTAACGGGAAGCTGCCCACCTCCTAACGGGAAGCAGAATCCTCTGTCTCTGTTAAAAAACCCAGCACTGGGAGTCTGGAGTTTGGTTTTCTCTCTGGCAAATGATCAAAGCACCCACGCTGGGAAAAGTGTAAGAAGGGAAACATTTGTTGATTCACCAAACATCTCTTAAGTGTTTGTGTTTGCACATCAACGAGAGCAGAGGATTCAAAGATGACTGAGCAATCTTTGCCCTATAGTTGCTCACAATCCAGAGGGAATGAAACCACGTGAACAAAGGTTGCAAAACAGTGTGCTGAACACCATAATAGGAGTGGAACTAAACACTGTGGGAACACAAGCCTGGAGAAAGCCAACACAGGGGCACTAAGGAGGCTCTACTATGTAAATTATTCCTGGAATTTTGAGTAAGAGTTTTCTGGACAGAAATGGTGAGGAGACTTCCCCAGAAAAGTGTTCTTCCAATTCCTTATTTATTAATAGGCAGTCCATTTCCTGGAGGGGTTGGCCAGGGTCAGAATTCTCCTTCTGAGGCCCAGTGGGTCCACCCAGTCTCAGCCGTGGTCAGCTCTGTGTCTGAGTCTCCCCGCTGCACCGCCCCACCCCCCACGGTGAACTCAGCATTCCTGCAAGGTCAGTAGGTTCCAGGTCAACAGGACTCATATCAGGGACTCCGGTAGATTGGATCTGATTACAACCAGTATTTTATTTTCCTAAGGAAAAGTACTATGCTACCAATATCTAAGATGCTGTCTTTCACACTTGCTTTCTTCATACTTTAATGAACCTTTAGATTTATTGTGTCCCAAGTAGGTGGATATTGGGAAATAGTTTATTTGAAAGAGAATAAATGTCAGCAGTTCTCGGGAGAGAGTGATGCTCCACAGTGGTCAGAGGGCTCCTATTTGGGCCCACTCATCCAGCCAGGATGGTGAAATGGCAGTGCCAGGACAGGGAATGTGAAGCCAAGCAGGGACTTGCTACTGTCAGATGTCTGAAGGAGTGTGTGACATAGGGCGTTATTTGGTCCTTGATATAAAATCTGAGTTGGTGGCAGGCTGGGTTTAGACAGAGTACTGGCTGAATAGATGTCAACTCTCAGGCATGTGAGCACAGTGACAAGTCTGTGGACAAAGCCAAGAGCAGAAGCTGATGACATCAATGAGCACAGAAACAGGAAGCAGGGCAGGAAGTGAGATGGTCCATGTGATCTCGGTAGGCAGGTGTGGCAGAATCTACTTGAAGGTCCTCAGACTCAGCCCATTGTTCCACCTCCACTGGCCTTTGACTCTCATTTCTGAAGGACGTGCACTGTCCCCACACAGAACACACAGGCCCGGCATCACCTCACACACAATATGGAGCAGGACAAGCACAGCCGACGTGCACATGAGTTTGTGTGCTGCAGGATTTACTGTAAAATGTTAAACTTGGCCTGACCAGGTGGTGGCGCAGTGGATAGAGCGTCGGACTGGGACACAGAGGACCCAGGTTTGAAAACCCAAGGACGCTGGCTTAAGTGTGGGCTCATCTGGTTTGAGTACCGTTCACCAGCTTGAGCCCAAGGTCACTGGGTTGAGCAAGGGGTCACCCGGTCTTCTGTCGCCACCCCCCCGCCCCAGTCAAGGCACATATGAGAAAGCAAACAGTGAACAACTAAGGTGCCGCAACAAAGAATTGATGCTTCTCATCTCTCTCCCTTCCTGTCTGTCTGTCCCTATCTGTCCCTCTCTCTGTCTCTATCACACACACACACACACACACACACACACACACACACACACATACACACAATGTTAGACTTGGTGATAATCCACTCTGAAAGGTCACTTTCGAAATGTACCTAAAAATTGAGAGTAAACGCACAAACTTTATTATTCTCAGAAATAAAGAAATATATTTCCACAGTGGAAAAGCTTCCCTTTTGTTTGCTGACTAATGAAATAAGTTGATGGAGAGTGGGAATCAAAGAGGATGAAAAGTTGATGTTGAAAATGGAGCAGTTTGGCCCTGCGTGTGCTGGCCCACTGGGTGATGTCTTCATTCCTTGGAGTTAAGACTCCCCCTGTGCAGGGGTGGGCGTGCTGACCCCTGCACTATAAAGTTAAGTCCGCTTGCAAATCAAACAGCCAAACCAGTCTTCATTGTCTCTGCAACTCTTTGACTCTCATTGTTATTTTGAACTTGCACATGAGTATGACGTGTAAATAGTTGTCAGCATTTGCCAGGCATGAACTTAATTATCTTGAGGGTCATTACCAAAGAAACCTCTCTACCGCAAAAAAAAACCCAAAAAACCCTCAAAGTAATTGTCTACCTTATTGGAAATATTCCTTCATGTCCCACCTCTCAGCACAGTATATGAGAATATATTTCCTCTTGTTTTGTTTCTGAATCTGTGATTTAACTGAAAATATTTTTCTGATGAGGGTGAAAAAAAAATACGAGAAGATTATATAAGTTAAATCCAAGTATCATTATCCAGGTGTTAACCTCAATATAGTGAAAAATTCAAGCAGTTACTTATGATCATTCACTTTCTTATATTTTTGTGACCCGGAAGTGATTTGAAGAAAGATCAGTTATACTTAGTAGGAAACTTCACACTGACTTAGGGCTAACTTTCTCTACTGTCCATTTCGGTCCACACTGAACACAAGCAGGCTGATCATAACAGTTGTACGAAGGCATTCGACTGTGTGGGTGCTCTGGAAATGTGGGTTACACAGTTCTTAAAGAAAATCTCTGTGAGTTAATCATAGAAGAGGAAGAACATATATCTTCCAACGTTTAAAGTCACCAATAAAACATTTTCTTTATGGTGAGACTTCCGTCAGCAGGGCTAGAAGAGAGGTTATTGCATAGAATATAAATTATTTTTTATAACTTGTTTGTGTATATATGTTCATAATTATGTTGTGTTTCTAAGTGAAAACCTTAAAGCATGAGGTTGAATTAAAGAAATGTTTTTGCCTGACCAGGCGGTGACGCAGTGGATAGAGCGTCGGACTGGGATGCAGAGGACCCAGGTTCAAGACCCCGAGGTCGCCAGCTTGAGCATGGGCTCATCTGGTTTGAGCAAAAGCTCACCAGCTTGGACCCGAGGTCGCTGGCTTGAGCAAGGGGTTACTCAGTTTGCTGAAAGCCTGTGGTCAAGGTACATACAAGAGAGCAATCAATGAACAACTAAGGTGTCGCAACGAAAGACTGATGATTGATGCTTCTCTTCTCTCTACATGAAAAATGACATACATATTTAATGGTGGTAGGAACGTCGTGCATTTTCTATTAGAAAAGCTGAATTATGAATAGCATGGATACATGATTCACTACCCTGAAAGCTGGATCAGCCCAAGCAGCTGTCATTACCCAGACAAGTCAGACAAAACCAGAATTATTCAGGCCTGGATTTTATCCAGAAAATCCTATCAATTGTTTCCTTCACTTTGATAGCAGTAGTTTGAGAACCTTAACAGTCTCTGAGAGAAAAATAAAAATAAGTGACTTTATTTCCAGTTCTGATTTCTGACCACTAGAGGGCGGTGCTGTGCACTGTACAGCTCAACTAGTACCTGTTCTAAGAAAAAAGGTTGGACCCCTGCCACCAGCCTATCCCACACCTTTAGGTAGGGTGTACCCAGGTGGTAAAAGGCAGGGATATGGCTTTGAACCTTCAGTTCTAGATGCTTGCCAGCCCAAAGCAAAAACAGACCACTGTACCGGGTAGTGGGTGGATTGGAGGAGGGAAGAAAACAGTCTCTCTTTTCATTAACCCCACTCTGGATTGAGGCTCTGACTAACCCTCTAAGACTTAGATGTCTAGTCTTCAGTGTGAAGCCCGCCGTCAATGAGTAATTGCTATCATTGGCTCATAGATTTTTCGGCATGATTCAATTCCCAGAGAAAGGAAAACACTGAGTGGATTGCATTTTTTTAAAAATTTTATTTATTTTTTTACAGGGACAGAGAGAGACAGAGAGAGAGAGGGATAGATAGGGACAGACAGACAGGAACAAAGAGAGGTGAGAAGCATCAATCATTAGTTTTTCATTGCCATTGCGACACCATAGTTGTTCATTGACCGCTTTCCCACATGTGCCTTGACCGCGGGCCTTCAGCAGACCGAGCAACCCCTTGCTGGAGCCAGCGACCTTGGGTCCAAGCTGGCGAGCTTTTGCTCAAGCCAGATGGGCCCCCTGCACTCCAGCTGGTGAGCTCGGGGTCTCGAACCTGGGTCTTCCGCATCCCAGTCCGACGCTCTATCCGCTGCGCCACCGCCTGGTCAGGCTGAGTGGATTGCTTTGATCATACTATTAGGTGTCAAAATTCATAAAGGACAAGGGAGGGAGAGAGAAAAAATTCTCTGCTCTTGCGATGAACTACTATATAATATTGTCATAGCTATGTATGGTGACAGGTGACAGATGGTGACTCGACTTGTCGAGGTGATCACTGCATAAGGTATATAAATCTCCAACCACTATCTTGTACACTTGAAACCAATATCATATTGTGTGTCAACTATAATTAAGAAATAAAAATTAAAAACTACTACATAAAAATATATATATGGCACAACCTTGAGTGCAATGTACTTTCACTGATGTTCAAAATATTTCCTTGGGTATGTGGAGGTGGAAAGATATTTCTGGTGATTGCATGACAATTGACTGTTTCCAGGCAGATATCAAAATAGCCTGCAAGTTTTTACTGTGGAGAATCATGACCTCTAACTTTGTTTGGTTTCATGGCCAATATAACTTTTGCTCTTTACATAGCTGACAGAAAATAAATGACAACTACTGATCCACGGAGTGTCTGACCCAAGATGAAGCCACATGTGGCCACATCCCCTCTCACAGATAAAGTCTTCACTCACATTTTGGGTTTCCATGTTTCTTCCTCCTGAAGTTTTTCTGTACTGAATATCCGCATCCTTCCGGGACTTACCATATTTCCCATGTAGAAGATTCCCACATATAAGATGCACCTTAATTTTTGGGCCCGAAATTTGAAAAAAATGTATTACATAAAGTTATTGAACTCAAGTTTTATTCATCATAAAAACAACTCCTCATCACAGTCAAAACTCCCATCCATTAGCTTGTCTTCATCTATGTCTAATCATGAATTACTCTCTTCTTATATTGCTTTGTCCTCAGTTCCAACTATGGCATTGGAAATGCCACAACCACTGTATAAGACGCCCCTAGATTTTAGATCTCAAATTTTTTAAGAAAGGGTGCGTCTTATACATGAGGAAATACGGTACCTTCTTTCTGCTCCCTTGTGTTTTAAGTCAATTTCCAGAGAAACTAGATTGAGAACTCATTTAAAATTCAATAAAGATGTACTACAAATCACTTGCACAGCTCTGAGCTATGTACTAATATATGTTTACACGGGACGTTGGTGTCTATGAAGCAGCCAGTCTGTGACTTCCTCCAACATCTCACGCACAACACAGACTCCTGGTGCTGGTCCAAACTTCTTCCTGCAGACACACGCCCCCCCCCCCTCCTAGGGGCCAGCTCCTTCCTACACTGCTAACTGCTTTGATCAGCCAATCTGGGAATTCTTGGCATGTCTCCCCTGTTCCTTCCTGCTGTGCCTTGCACACTCACTGTTGCTCATGTCTCTTACCCTCAAGTTGCCCATAAAGCAGCACCTCCTCATATAGCTTCTGTCCATGTTACAGAAGGTGAACCCTGAGAACGAGGGGTCCCAGGGTGCCCAAGCTGCTGACCTTTCTTGGGTTCTTCAATCAATCAGGGTTGCTCTCTCTCACAACCTCTCTCCACGCATCTCCACAGATCCTGGTTGAGGGACCAACCAACAAATCAAAGGTGGATTCCCTTCATCCCTATACCCACGTGTCTGTGAAGGCCCCTCCCACACCCTCTTTCAGCCACAAACCTTGTTCAGATCAACCCTGGGCAGACTGCTCCCAGCGGTCAGCTCTGGCACCTCTGAATCCCACCCTGGCCCCATCCTGAGCCTGCTCTAGACAGGGGGAAGATTACAGAGAACATCCTCCCTCCCTCAGGAAGCCCACGTCTGTGGCTGTGCCCAGTCCTGGTACTTAGCGAGGAAATTGCACACAGCAGACACTGAGGTCATGTTTGGCAAAAGCAGAGATGAGTGTGGGGATTTGCTTTAATTTTAGGGGTTACTAAACCTGTCATCTGGGCAATGGGCATTCTGGCAAACACTAAGAGATATCATTCAGTATTTTAACACAGAACTCACTTGCTGTGTAAATCATACAACAGAATCCATCTTCAAATACCTACTTCTAATGATTTAGTGTTAATAAACCTTATCTCCTGAATGAGGCCATGAAGGTCTCAGGATCAGGGACTTGATCTCATATTGCTCTCTCTCTCTTTTTTCTTTTCCTCCTTTCACTGCTGTCTCTTCTCTCTGTACTCTCCATTTCTTGTACGCTCAGCTCACGCATTCCAGTTTCCTGTCCCTGCCACGCCTCTCTCAAACATGTCCTTCTGATCTCTGCTAAACTATCACATAACCAGACAGCTTTTCTTATTGCCTTTCCTAAAATCATAGGCTCCTCTCCCCTTCTCTGCCTCGTTTCACTCTGTGACACTTATCGCCATCTGATGTGCCCTGAGCTTTTACTTCATTTATTGCCAACCCCCCTATTGAAAACAATCTCCAGGAAGGTCCCTTTGTCTGCATTGTCCCCACTGCATCCTCGAGGCCTACTAACGTATCTGGCATACAGCAACACCCAGCAAACGTGTGGAATAAAGTAATAAATTGATCATTTAACAACATTTTTCCCAGAGTGAGCAGTTAAGAAATATTTGTTTATTTGGGTTAACACAGCTATGTTTTCATCAATTCAGGAAAATGTTTAGGACCTCTTACGGATGGTGCCACAAGAGATGGAGGAAGAATACCGATTGTAAAAGTCTCCAGCGGTTGTTGAAATGTGATTGTCTCAGGTAGCAGAATCAGAAAAGACGGCTTCGATATGAACGGTTTGGGATTGGGATCATGGAAAGCTCTGGAAGTAGCTAAGCTTCTAGGGTGGTAAGTTCGGGATCTCAAAACAATTTGCAAAGCAATATGCTTTCAGTATCATCAAGCATCTGAACTGAAGGTATTTTATGGAAGGAGAGAAGCATATAAGGGGATCTCTGTAACAACAACTAAAATATTCATCAATAACATGTTATGATTGTGATTAGCGAAGCACTGTGTCTCAAAATACGGAAGGGGTTTAGCGGGATAATAACCCTCGGGAACAAAATTCCTGTTGCACCCACAAGAACATTTGTTCTTACCTAGTTTGAGTGTGCTGATCTCAAATACGACATTAGTTTTTCTCTGTAAGCTACAGGTTGTTTTGCAATTCAAGATTTTAGGTTTTCACCTTTTTGTAAAATTTTCAACATTTAGTTTAACATAATGAAGTAGAATGTCTTCTTGGGCATCATCTTTGTGAAAATAAAATAATTTATATAATGCAGTAAATACACTAATACACTAAAAGATATGATTGCATCAGAATTTGTCTACAATTTCGAAATAGAACATATTAAAACACTTATTTTAATCATAAAATTTGCGCAAAACTTATTTAAATTCTATTCAGGAAAAAATTTGCGTTTGTAGCTCTTGCGTTTGTGTACTTGTTGAGGACAATCTCGTTTGATGCTCCAGCAGTAGTCTGCTCATCACTAAGAGCTCCAAGATTTTTTGGAAACTTATCAAGGTGACTATTCAGGAAGTGAATCTTAACGCTCATGTTACATCCAATGTTGTCGAAAGCCAACAGCATCCCTTGAACTAGAAGTTTATAGTTTTCTGCTTTATTGTTGCCAAGGAAGTTCTTTGTAACTGCTACAAAAGACTGCCATGCTGCTTCCTCCTCCTTAATCATCTTCCTGGCAAATTCTTCGTCACGTATGAGGGTTCGAATTTGAGGTGCATTGAATACACCTGCTTTTATCTTCTCTAAAGACAAGGCAGGAAAAGCAGAAATAATATGTTGAAAGCATTCATTTTCTCTATTCAAAGCCTGAACAAACTGCTTCACTAAGCCAAGTTTGATGTGAAGTGGGGGAAAATGATTCTGTCTCAATTAACTACAAGTTTATTCACAATATTTTGCATCTCTACTTCCAGAGCTTCACGTTTTGGCCACTCCTTCTGTGTCCAGTGTTTCTCCTGAGCTTGGCTGTACCACAAACACAGAAAGCAAGGACACTTCGTGAAACCTCTCTGTTGTTGTATAAGTACTGTGCACTAACCAATTGCGCCACTGGAGCTTTATACCTCTCTGTTGTCCTAGCAGGAAATTGACCATTTTAAGGTCCACCCAAATGATCCAGTTATGCTCCTCAGACTTCAGAAAGTCGAGGACAATTTTTATGTCATTATAATCTTCTTGCAGGTGAGTTGAATAACCAATTGGAACCACTGCATAAACATTACCATTGTGCAGGAGAATACATTTCAGACTTCGTTTAGAACTGTCAAGAAATAGCCGCCATTACTGTAAGTGGTAACACCTACCTGGCTGAGGAGACTACTGACATCATGAGAGTAAACAAAGTGTTTGTCTTTAGAAAAGAAGTCCACAAAAATTTGTTCACGCTTCCTGAAATGGGATACTTTAGCTTACCGGTGAAGTACATTCTTGTTTTTGAAGCATGGAGGTTAATAACTCAGCTGCTTTCTTTGATAGGCCCAAACCTCTTACTAAGTCATTCAATTAGGGTTAGCTAAACTGCTGAGGGTTTAATGACTGCTTGGCATCGGAAGAAGACCCTTCAGATTCTACAACCATTTCCTCATGCATCTTATCAAAATACACTTGATCACCATGTATACTTTCTTCATTTTTAGAAGAAATAAAACCATTGAAAACTAGAACCAGGAGTGTTTCAGAGTGTGGGATAGATCATATTGCTGAAGTAATATTAGGATATGCCACCATATGCTATTTTCTCTTGTGGATGCCCTTTGTATGGATCAGACAGAAATAACAGTCACTGCTGTGGTCCTTAGCTTCATGCCAAACCATGGGAATACTAAAAGGCATTCCTTTGCGTTTTCCTTTTGTCCAGTCATGAAGCATTTCCTCACAATTAGGACACACAATATGAGGAGCCCAATTCCTGTCTTGATTGCCAAGGGGAACTTGAAAATAGGCAATATATGCACGTGTCACAAATGATGAAATATTGCGCCTTTGACGTTGAAGTGTGTAACAGCCACATATATAACAGAAGGTGTCACTACTATTCTTACATTTACGTCTACTCGAAGAAGCCATGATTCAATCTTAAAACAAAATAAGAGGGTGTTTTTATCAGATAATAACTTTTTACATTTAAAAACAACTACAATTATGTAAAAGTGATGTTTGTAATACATTAATTGCCTTGTGGTTATGTTCAATCCAAGAGTTGTTCCCTTTAACTTCAATTTAAAAACCAATGCATGCCATTAACTGTAACAAAAAAAAGTTAAAATTGCATAAAAACTAGGTCATGCACCAAAAAACAGATTTCAGATTTGGAATCAGAGATGCAGAAATATATAGAAAAAGTTTTAAAACTTCACGCAACACAAAATGAAAAAAAATATTGTTCCCCAGTTTAATTTGCAATATTAACTATACCTATTAGTTCTCTTTTTTCTTCTCATTTGGGAAACTAGATAACAAATTTTCCATTGTTTCAAATGTCATTTGACACTACAGACTGTAGGTGTAGCAACTATGTCTTATTTTTTTTCCTCTTTCTTTTTCCATTAGATTCCAGAACTTATTTGTCCTATAGCTAGAAGTGTGTACATTTTTTGTTTTGGGTATTTTGAAGCTTTGTGTCTGAAGGCTTGCTAACCCTGAAGACACATCTCCCTCAACCTTTCAAAATCTCACCTTTTAAAAGCAAATCAATCAATCCAGAGCCCATTGGGTTCTCAAACTCAAGGTCTCTCTTGGGTTCTCAAACTCAAGGTCACCATCTTCCTGCCCTAATTTTCCCAGAGATTAGTGGACAGATTAGGATAGTACCTATCCTTCAGAGCTCACTGAAATTATTTAAACTAGACAACCTTAGACCTGCCTCCCCTGTGCTGCCTGCCTCTTCCCATGGAGACCACAAGGAAGGGTCCTACCCACCTTGTCCCCTTTCTACCTCAGGCCCTCGTGTGGCCTTCGTGGTGTGATGCGCTCCTTCTTCTTGGGAACTGAGCACTTAACTCTCTTCCAATGGCAACTGCTTCTGTTGGTCTACCATACCTACATAAATTATAAAACTTATATTTTGAAACATTAGACAATAAAATAAGTTAGTTCTTGGCTTGAAAAGGCTTCTATGGCTATGGTCCTGGCATCTAAACCAGCAGCTACTACATTAACAATAAAACAGGTTCAAAAGAATGGAGGTTCTGTAATTTGGGTAAGAGGGAAAGAGAGGAGCCATAGATGAGATCAAAGGCGCGGACTCAGGAGGGTCTCACACTTACATCTGCACTCACCCACTTGCCCCTTCCATGGCTCAGCCTGAACGAGAGCTTGAATGAATCTGAAGGGCAGGTTTGGGAACTAAAGCCAAGACCAGGCTTTATCCCACTTCCTCTCTGGAGTTCTATTACTTGGTGAATAGTAGAATATTCTAATACATTAAAAAATGCCTCTAATATACACAGAAATTATTTAAGTATTATCATTAACTTAGAGATGAGAAAATATTCAAAAAGATTAAAATCACACAATGATTAAATGTATGGTATTGAATTATAATAACAACATCTGTCATTCATTATTTGCCTTCTGTAGGACAAGTGCCACAATGCTTTGCGTTTTATCCACTCAACCACACGGAACAGTGGGTAGCACAAAAATGAAGTTCATGGACTCTGAATGTATACAGCTCAGATCTAATTCTGATGCTGCTACTCAGCAATATAATATTTCATCTCTCTGTAGGTTGTAAAACAATTTCATCAGGCCCTCCATTTTCAGTTTTAGTTTTTACATTTGCCTTTAAAAATCATTAGAGCAATAGATTTACAAAGTTTAAAAAAATAATAGCCCTAAAGGCATATCGTGCAGAAACAATAGTCCCCAGGCTACTGCTTACCTCCCATCACTCCAGGGCAATCAGTTTTTACCTTTTTAGGTGACATTTCCAAACAGAAAGTAATATGTTTATGCTGCTATTTTTTTAAGTAACCCATTTTAGGTAGCACCTAGTAGCTCGCTGTTACAGAAGAGAGGATTGAGCTGCTAGAGGAGCTCAGCTGTCTAATGCCACACGATGCCTTTGCAGCCTCCCCTCCGCCGTCTCCATATTTATCTATTACTTATCAATTCTATAAACACTGCTTCTATTGTCGTGGCTCTGTAGCTTTGGTTTGTTGCAGAAATAAGTCATGTACCGTGATCACATTTCTTTTCTCATAAAGCAGTTATCTAGAATCCTTCTGTTTTATTTATCACTACGGTTCTTATCGCTTCTCAACATCTGGTGTATCATCTTTTATATTTCTAGTAATACATTTTTCTGTCTTCTCTCTGGGATGCGAGTGCACGGGGCAGGTGACATAGGAGTCAAGAAGTGCTCTGCACACAGTAGAATGAATTTCACATTAGAATGAGAAAGCACACTCTAATGTGGAATTAACAGAGCTATTACCAGAAATAGAAATATGTGTGACTTTGCCGAGAGGACAGAGAGGTAGGAGATGGGGCCTGGACCGAGCTGCCGTGGCTGTGCAGCCCTGTGAGTTCCAGGTAGCTAGGTAGCCAGGGTGACTCAAAGGAGGAGAAAGGGAGACCAAGGTGAGCCAGAGAGAGTGACAGAAAACACAGAACTGCACAAAAACAGTCTTCTTCCAGCTGTTCGTTGACCTGAAACATCCCTGAATTAGATGTACTAGGTTAATAACCGTTGCCTTGTGATGAGTCAAACTTCAAATAATGAGAATAGTGTGGAGGCAAATGTTCAGATTGATTTTTCTACTTAACAAAAGATTGCTAGAAAATCCATTCCTTCCTTGTTAGAAATAATTTTTAAGTAGACTTCTTTCCTTCACAGCATACTTCATGCAGAATATGACTAATTCTTATCTGGGTAATATTATAGTGTTTCACTAACATCAACCTGGAGAGCAGCTGTGGTTAGATAAACTGATGTGAAGGCAATAGCTCTGTCTGGAAGATTTATATTCTTATCCTCATTTGACCTTGTGTAGCTGAAGGTGACATTTACTATGTCACTGTATTTTAGTCTTTACTGTTTTGCCTCCAAATGGGAGTATGGGACTAAGTGAACTGAGGCTCGGATTTTAACAGGCTGTTACTCTTCCTTGGTTTCCACATAGAACGTGTAATAGATTTGAAGGACAGGTTTGGGGGACCAGAACCTGTATAGGGAGCAGGAAGGGATTTTTACAAGCTGATCAAATCAGCTTTTAGTCTATACCAACATCTAATCCCACTCATGAGTGCTAGAAGGGGACTCGATGAGGAGGTGGGGCCCAGACATCACTAGTTTACAAACTATGCAGATGATGGTGGTGCACAGTGAAGACTGGAACCATTGGCGTGTATGTACGGTGCAACGTAGGGCCAGGCTCGGCACTTCCTGAAAGCCACAGGAGAGTCAGTCCAAGACCAATGTTGGAACCCCAGGCCCCATCTATTACTCAAGGCACCCAACGGCCAATTGTAGTCAGTCCTGGGGCTGGTAGTGGAAAGCAAAGCTGTACTGAACTTTTTATGGAATTATCCCTTAACAAAACTCACGCTGATGTTTCACAGCTCTTGTTTTCTAGAGCTGCCTCTCAAACTCAAGTTATTGGCTGCAAAGGTATGTGACAAAGTTTGGATATCCATTAATGTTTTTTCATTCTATGTATGTACCACATGTTACACTTACCAATGAAGTGCCTTAGGTTAATTATATTTGGTTAGATGATTAGGGAGGCGTGCTTTTAAGATGGTGAGTATAAATGTTATCTTCCACACTTAGCAGAGAATATGTTTAAGGGTAGTTGGCACTGAGAAGAATGTAAAGAAGAAAACAGAGTACAGAGTGTTCTATCAGAAGACTGAAAAACATGACACACAAAACACAGATGGAAAACTTGTGATGTGGGTTCTAACTGAATCCAATTACTGGAGGGCTATTTAAGGTGCCAGGAAAATAAAAGGGTAGCCTGTGATCACAGAGAACAATGAGCTGTGAGACTTTGAAAACACAGAGAAATTTCATTCGCTGTCAATCCATCAACGGCCAGAAGGCATTCTGAAGGCAATGTTCGGGACAGCAAGCCTCTTCAGGAGTGGCAAACATGATACTTAAATTAAGTGTAAGGTATTACCAATGAAGAAAATAAGAATCTTCTGAAAAGGACATCAACAAAGCCACGCTCTGCCATAAACCAATATGGGACAAATCCTGTGACATAAATAGATGGCAACAAGAATTTGAGCGAGGAAAAACCACGAGGAACCCTAATCACATCAGAATGGAGATTAATTGCTTAATCAAACAACTAAAGATTGTTTCTAGTTTCTTAACATGAAGAAGTTGAAACCTTAAATAAAAACCTCACATTATTAGATTTTGTTGCTATTTATGACTTATACTCAAGTAAATTGTATAGCAAATTGAAGATAGTTCTTATTCCATGGTATGACTTTGAACGTTATGACTTCATAAAGGAATGAGTTAAAGGTATTGTTAATGTGATACATCAGGACCAGGTAGACTCCTCATGGCCACTAGTTACAATTCTAATAGATGTGGTGGGATGACCCATGAAATCAGCTTCTCTTCCAGAAGTTTCCTTGGTCTGTTCTATTAACTTTGATTACACTCTTATTAGATTATTTTTAAGTGAGAACCTGCCTAACTTATTCATTCAGCTTGTGTTTTTCTTTAATACAAACCCCCCCATATGTTAATGTTACAGATTATACCCACTAACACCCAAAATAAATCTTAGTCTCAGATAATTTCTTTTTTTTAAATTTCTTTTTATTTATTTATTTTAGAGAGGAGACACAGAGTGAGAGAGAGAGAGAGAGAGAGAGAGAGAGAGAAAGGGGGGAGGAGCTAGAAGCATCAACTCCCATATGTGCCTTGACCAGACCAGCACAGGGTTTTGAACTGGTGACCTCAGTGTTCCCAGGTCGACGCTTTATCCACTGTGCCACCACAGGTCAGGTTCAGATAATTTCTATAGTTACAAACATGAAAATGTATGTAGTAACATGTCAACTGTCATTCTTGATCACCAATAGAAACCTAGAATTAGGGGTGTATCTGATAGGAGAATGAAAATATTTCTTTTAAAGTTGCTCTTACAAAAGGAAGAAAATCTTCAGACTCATATTCAGAGTTTTTATCACTACATGTTGTTACTTGAGGATACAAGTGGGAATGTCATTCCCAAAGTAACTGCCATCTTTGTGAGGACTTGGCAAGAGTTGGCTGAAAATAGGTTTGTACATCATAGACGCCTTACACGTGACAGAACTCTATTCTACTGGGGTGAAGAAGGGAAAGGGTGGCAAATAGTAGAGAAAACATATAGGTAAGTACTGGAATTATTTGAACATAAATAGTCAAGGTGGTTTGTGGGCTCGCCTACAGAGGAGATATGAAAGCCACCACTTGTCTTTGTTCAGTATAGACAGTTAGACTTGTAATTATTCATGAAATCTCAATATGGCTTCCCCCATTTTATAGACTGGGAAGTTGAAGAGATCACAATGCTTACATTATTTCCTTCGTAAAATGGGTCTACAATCATGATGGTTCAAAATTTCTAACTTTTATACTTATGCCCCTTTTTTATGGCATCATTTTAACATTTCAGAAATAAATAAATGAGCAGTGATTTTCTGTAAAAAATGAGAGACTGGAAAGAACCAAGAAGCAAGAAAAAAATCAACTAGAAAGAAGTGAAGAGAAGGTGTCAAGCCCTGGTGTCCAAACTTTTGTGAAGTGCGGAGAGAGTGAAGTGCAAGACACGTGATTGCTAACAAAGGCCTTAATCAAATCCAGGGGAGCGCAGGTGTTTCTGGGAACTGAAATGCAAAGGATAAAGATGAGTTAGGTTATTCTGGTTGCAAGTGACATAAATCCAATTAAAAATTGCTATCCCAAACTAATCAAACAGAAAAGAAAAATGTTGCCTTACATATTTATAATTTCCAGGAATAGATATTACTTTTAGCAAACCAACATGAAATACAGTTGCTTATCTCTACATCCCAGCTCTGCTTTTTAGGATGTGGGCTTCATGCTAAGGCTGATTCTATCAACATGGTGACCAGATGTTTCTCCCATCTCCCAGGCTTACGTTGTAGTGGTTCAGCAACCTTGTAGGAAAATAACTCCCTTTTCTCCAATAATTCAGTGAGAGTCCTGTGGTCAACCCCCTTCCGACAGCTTAGGGCATGTGGCCATTCTAATGCAATCCCTGTAGCCAGAGGTTTGGGATATACCAATGGTCCAGACCAGGATTGGCCCCCACATCTGGAACCTGGGGAGGGCATCAGGAACCCCAGACCATGGGGACTGAGTCGAGAGGAGTGTCATGACTTGCCGAAAGAAAACCAGGACACTGTTATAAAAGGAAGGTGACTGAGTGCTACAAAATCAGTAGATCTTTTCAAACCAACTTGAATCTTTTTTTAATCATTGAGAAGACATTCTGTTTACGATGATTGGATTGAGGCTCACTTTACCCACAATTAATCATACTTATTTGCTGCTGTCCAGTTAACAGGAAACCCCAAATGTCTCATAAATCGCTGTGTATTATTTTGTTTTCTGCAGTTATGCAAAAGGCAGACTTTATAAGCCAAAGTCCATATTAGAAGCCTGTAAATAATACACTAAAACATCAAAATATTTATTTGGAAGTATGAATGAATGAACTGACCTACAGAACAAAGGAAAGCAATACTTAGGAATTTTATGGGCATGAACAAAAGCGGTGGAGAAATGGCCAGAGCTTTTCACATCAGTGCAAATAAAACAGCTTTATCAATTTTAAACACAGACCATCACAAGGAACCCAGGATATTAGAACATGTCTTCAGTGCCTGATTGAATTATACAATTATGCTAGATGTAATTCAGGCCTAAAGGTTCTGTGGAGTTTGTTTATTCTGATACAATGGAATGGGAGTTATTGAGACTGAAATCTGGACAGTCCCTCAATGTTACCATAAACGAGGTAACATTCAGAGAAAGAAATCTTGTGCCTACAAGTGAGCAGTTTGTCTGAATCCTTGTTTCTCTGAATCTAAGCAATTATGCCATCAGCTCAGAGAATGCAGTTCCTAAAATCCTTAAGTCCCATTCTCACTTTCCTGAGTTGTAACATGGTGCTCATTCATTCTACCTCTCCATCTTTAGCAGAGAAGTAAATAGGACCTGAACACAGAATAAAGCTAGATGAAAGTATTGAAAACTTAGTGAACCAGGAAATATGTTTCTGCATAGTATCTCTTTTCTAAATTTGAGATAAATCAATCCATGAACATGTGATAGAAAGTGACATACAAATAAACTGCAAATTACATGTGATAGAAAGTGACATACAACTAAACTGCAAATTAACATCCCATAACATTTTTTCAAATTGCAGAAATTATGCTGGCTAAACATATTTCAGGACACTAAGGAAAGGCATGGGACTTAGAAGTTTTACCCTGCTAATAAAACAGGTATCAGATGCTAAAATTTATTCCACCATATGCAGCACTAGACAAGAGTGGAGAACAAAGCAGTTCTACTGAATACTAAACACACTGATCTTGTTTTATAGGGACCCCATCCACAGACGAGGACACTGAGGATCACGGAAATTAAGAAATTGACATGTAGAAACTTATAGGCCTAAAATATGAACGGAGGTCCACCTGGATTGCCAGCCTATGTCCTTTCTGCCACACCATGTGACACCAAGAAGCACTGAGAACCATTTTGGTTGTTCTTTGCAAGGGGTAAGTTGTTTCTGTAGGCTGCCATACATCGCTGGATAGGTTACTTTTCCCAAACACCTGTAAATGTTTTCCACTCATTTGTTATATCTTTTTATATGAGTTTGGGTATATCTATCTATAACAGCAGTGAAATATTCAAATAAGTTGACCCTTTAAATTGGACAATTCTAATCTAATTCTATAGGAGACATCACAGGGTAAATTCTATTATGACTGAGAAATTGTAGTTCTCAGTTTATATTCCAGGTTATGCTTTAATTCTACTTTTACTTAAGTCAATGTACTGACGACTTTTTTTTAAATTTAGAAATTATATTTAATGCGGTGACATACAGATGACATTTTTGAAGTTTATTTTACCTACAGGCATTATTGGATATTGTGGCACATCTATTTAAGCAGAATATAATATAAATCTTATGTATCTTGCATAGCTTCGCCACACTTACATGACCACTTTATGAAACGTTTGATTGTTATTAGAGTTAATTTGGCTTACCAACCCTAACACACCTATATTGGGTAAATTCTTTTTTAAACCAGCCCACCTGAAACCACCGCCCGTTAGCTGATTCCAAAAGGCGATACCAAATTCACTCCTGAGATCATCATGTTTTCCTTGTGCGCTCTACAACCTCTGACCCAGCACACTGTTCATGTTTTCCTTTTCCTCCCAGCCATTTCCAGTTTGCAGAACCCCATTTCTGGCTGAAGCCCATCTCTCAGAAGAATGAGGTCACTCAAATATCATTTGCCAGATCTCTCCACCAGAGGACAATAACCAAGGACTGAATGGGAAATCTCACACAAAGCCAGATTAGAATTTGCGCTAATGAGACGGCCGTATTGGTTACAACGATGCTATCTCTCAAAGGCAGCATAGTCACTGTAAATGGTCCAGTCGTCTTCTCTGCCCGTTCAAGCTCTCCTGGGCAGACCCAGAGACTCCACATCGAGATTTGACCTTGTTTTCCAAGAGCTGTGTTTTCTTTACCATTAAGTGGCCAGTGGAAGTTCTGAAAATGAAGGCATAGCATTGGAAAAAAGTGGAGGTCTCTAACTACAAAAATGTGCAATGCAATCCTTTGTTTCCCAGCTATTCGGCTTCCCTCCAATGCGGTGTTTTGTAGAGGCTTTCCGGTAGCCAGCAAATAACTGGGCTTGAAATGCGAGATCTGAATTTTAGTTCACCATTTACTTGCTCTATGGTTTTGCTTAAGTCACTGAAGATTTTTCTGTGCTTTATTTTCTTTGTTGTTAAAAACTAGAAAAGAACTAATACTCATACCTGCCCAGCTTACCTCAGACATCTGGAAGTACTACATAAACCTATAAGTGATAAGAACTTATAAAATACAAGTTATTATATTTAATATAAAACTAGGAAAAGAATTTCAAACTTCTAGTGATGAAAATTGCAGTAACAACACCCTTGGCAAGATGAATAGCATGCTAAACCAAATTAACCTTTCCTTGATATGCATATCAAAAAGGAGTAAACTTGGTAGTTTTTGGCACACATCTGAACAGGCATAACTCCCACGAAATTATGCTTTTCATGGAAACTTTGACCATCTTAATCTTGGCAGAGTTAGGGTAATATTTTTGGAAGTCTGAAAAGACTCTTTCATTTTAATTCCCATGAAAGGCCTTATTTTTATGTACTGTATTAGGGAAATCAAAACAGAAAATAAAAGCACCATCATACTTGTGATATTATGTCACGGAAATAGACAGTAGGATCAGAAGAGTGCCCTCCGATGTCATCTTTACCATAACTACAATCTGTGTATAAAATGAGCCTTTCCACTTCCATTCATTAATGGTTCATTTCATGCTTAGTAATTTTCTAAGTTTGTGTTTGCACAATACATTAATGAATTGGCATTCTCACCTTTCAGCAGTTTTCATGCAAAGCGATATTATCTCCCCTTGCATGACAGTGAGTCAGATTCTCCTAGATGCTTTCTGCTCCTAACACTCCTCACTCTTATAGAGTACGGTGGCTCTTTCAGGTGACTGCAGTGACCTAGTCTGAATGTCATGCGCAAGCTGGAAGATTTAATTGACCTCGAGGCTGGGTAATGTGCCCCGGGGAAGCTAAAGACTTGAAAAAAGGCATTTTGTGGTACCTGAGTCTTTTCTTCGCTCTTACTATTCCGCTCACCTACGTGAAGACTGCAGGGGGTGTGATGGAGGCTTCTTTTATTCCTAAAAGCAGAAGGGAAGTTACGGGAGTTGGGGATCAAGTACTAAGGGCTGGGACTCAGCACCCTGGAATGTGGTACAAGTATAGGTCATCCTATCCTGTGAAAACTGCCTCTCAGTGGTTTTGCCAAAACAAGTCTCTCAAGCAGCAGGAGATTGTCAGGGCTCCAATTAGTAAAACCCTAAACCCCAAGTCAATTAAGTGAGTAATGAAAAGTGGTGGCGAACTCTCATTCCCAGGAAAGACAAGAATCAGATCGGCTGTTAGCCCCACTGGGTGCGCAGAGGGATCAGAGGGATTTAAATCCACCACAGAAAGAAATGTTCATGGTCCCCAAGAAAGTGGAATTAAAACTCTTTAAGGGTTATTGTTGTTAGATAAGTTTCAGTTATTTTTTGAAAGCAATCAAAGACAGCAAAGGATACTGGATGCTTATTCCTCTTAAAGTAGTCTCTCAATTCTTATGCACTACAAGGGAAAATGTAAAAACATGTTTAAAATACTAGGAAAAAGGTAACGATAAAGAAAAAATATGATTTTCCCTTGGTAGACAAAGCCAAGAATTGCTTACGAATGTAATAATATTGATTTCAATATTTGATACTGAAAGTAATGTCAACCTCTACAGAAAAAGGAAATTAATTTATATCAAAGATAGATAGTACACTATCAAAATATTAAAAAACTAAGAACAAGTATGAAAAATAATGGTAAAAAAGCATATATGTTAATAAGTTGGGTTAAGGCTTCAGGCCCAAGATACTTCCAGACCAGGATGTTTAGTAAAGGATGAGAGTTAATAAACACAAGTAGATACTATCTTAGAGACTGTATGAAAGTCTAGGAACACTGGGAATTTTAACCTTAAATTGAAAAGGAGGACATAGCTCTTAATAAGGAAGAGAGCTATGTTGGTGGAAGCTGCTGGAAACTACCAACATTAGAGCACCGGAGCATTTGCTGGGCCCATAACTGCTCAGTCAGATTCTACGGTTCCGAGTCTCCCTGGCACATAAGTGTAACGATGTGACTAAGTTCTCCTCAATACAATAAGAATGAAGCAATGCTTGCCACCTCAGGTTTTTTCCTGAAAATACTGGGTGAACACACTTCCGTATTTCCTCTCTTTGTCTGGAGCCACAGCAGGGAGGTGTCGCTGAACTAGTGAGGAAAGCATTCTACACATAAATGGAACGGGGGACAAAGAAGATGGGAGACCCCTGGCTTCCACGTGGAAAGCAGCCACACTGCTAGCCCAGATCACTCACCTCAGTGCTGCCTTACGAAAGGCAAACACTTACACGTTAAATATTTAAACTTCAAATAGGGTGAACATAATCCCAGTCGACTTTGGACGGTCCTGTCATATGCCTGTTGTCTTGACATAAATATAAATGGCATTCTCTTTCTTTATCAAAATAAATTACATGCTAATCTTATCTTAATTCAATGTATCATGCTGACTCTTTATATTAGAAGTTTAGCTTCTCTGCAACCGATATAGAAATTGGCACCTTGAACTTGTGTGATTAACACAAGTGGTAGGTGTGATAAACAATCGTGTGGTGGGGGTCTAAGGCATGAATATATCAGGTGAGAAGACTAGAGACGCTTGTTATGCTCTGGTGAAATATTTGATCAAATTTTCCTCTGTGATAACTTGAAAGGCAGGCCATGTGTACTTACCAAACATGTAGCCACAAAACCAGAATGTATATTTTTGTATGGGTTAGTTCTCGCTGCGTTTAGCAAGGTATTAAAAGAAAAAAATAAATAAACACAGGCAAGGCTTGGCATAAAATAGGACAAATGGGTTGAAAATACCTCCTGCTTCATTCTTCAAACAGCAGTAAAGTCACAACTACTGTCTCTAAGGGACTTTCTCAGACTTACCATTAAGCCAGAGCAAGAAAAAGATCAGAGTAGGCGTGTTAAGCTTTATACATAAACTCACTGCCTCAGATGTTCTCAAGACAGGCGCCTTTCGAATGAAGGAAGGAGGAATGGATCGCGGAAGCCAGGAAACAAGGCTAGCCTGGGAAGTATGTGCAGAAGGTTTCTGTGGATGGTGACCGCCCGCAACTGGCACTGACCTGAAGAAATAAAACTACTAAAGAGCCCACTACATTTTTGAAATCACAAACCTGGCTCACAAATGCCTGTGACTATGTGAACCCCAAACAAGTACTGTCTCCATATCCACTTCAGATATTAGTGCGGGAACAATGAACTTGAAGACCGTTCCTGAAGGGCACAGCCAGGGGTCCAGAAAGAGGATGAGCCAGAGAGGTGCTCTCACAGGATCCGAACCCGTGTGGCAGGGGAACTGACCAAGACGTCCTGGACTGGCAGGGCAGAGAACCTACACAACTCTCCTCCTCAAGGACCGTCAGTGAATTTGCATTTTGTGTCTCCCTTTCTAAACGGAAGTCTTTGTTGCAGAAAGGCTGTTTCCACCCACCAGTGCGTGGGGGTGTGGAGGGGAAGGGGGCACAGATAACTGGACTCTTAGTTTACAGGTCATTGGACAATGAGCACCTAGCTACCTCTGGACCAGATCAAAGACTGTACCCCTGCCTAGAGAAAATAGACCTTCAGTGGGGTCCGGTATTGAGGGGACTTTGAGGGATCCCCTTAGAGATGGTGGATGTGTTTTCTGAACAAGAACATATTTGGGTGGTTTGAGAGGGGTCTGAGGGGGACAAAAATTTGCTCCATATTTTTCCTTAAAAATTATGCCTCCTCTTGGGTTGTGGCTGTCCCTCCACGAATGACATTATTTCTGAGTCCCCCTTTGCAGCTAGTGCAGGCCTTGTGATGAAATTCCACCCACGGAATCTGAGTGGTGGTGACGCTGCCACTTGGAATCAGGGGGCAAAACACTGAGCCTGGGCTCGCCCGGCTGGTGCACACGGGGCCTCTGACCCAGCTCAGTCCCATGGAAGAGGATGCCCGAGACAAGATGGAAGGAGTTTTGCCTTTGCCAGGCTGCACTGTTCACCTAAGAGTGGTTATATGAGGGAGATACAAACTTACAGACCATTATGTCACTGCTTTGGGGGATGTCTTTGTTACCATGTCTAAGTCTTGGCCTTTATCAGTTACAGCTATTTATCAGCGCATTTCATTGGGCAGGTAAAGCAGAGCGCAGTGAGGGCCTAAGTGTCATAGCCCATGCTAGACTCACTGTCATACTGTTGTCCAGACTTCCTGCTGTCTCCATGACTTCTTAACAAGCTGAAAGTCTCCCGTCTACACCAGTGCCGACAAAACCACACAGAATTCACGTGCTGGGACTAGAAATGGAAGCCAGGACTGTCTGACTGTACAACTGTTCTTCTTATTACACAGAGGCTTAATTTTGTAACCAATCTTCGAACATACTGAAATCTCTCAGGAATGTAAGGGTTTTTTTTGTTTTGTTTTGTTTTGCTTTGCTTTTTTTTTTTTTTTTTTTTGGCGTAACAGACATGTTTGTCTTTTCTATTAGATGTTAAATTTATTTTTCCAATATTTTGATTACCGGAGTTTTGATATAAATTTTAAAAAGCACAGTATGCCCAGTGCCAACTTAAATTTGTAGGCTTAGGTTCTGGGAATTTTCCATATACTTCATGTTACAATTGAATTTTTAGTAAAGCAATATTTTAGGCAAGTGTATTAGGGCTCTAAGAATCCATGAGTGTGTGAATACTTGGAAGAATATGTCATTTCATATCTTACCATGTATTAAACAGTGCAAATAAATAGGTATGAGTAACTCTGAAGAAAGGCATACTTTTCAAGGACTGTTCTTTGGTTCTCCTTGGTAAACCCACAGGGTTACCTAAAGTCTTACTATCGAATGTTTATCTCTTTATGGAGCAAACGCCAAAGGAGGCGGGGTTGTTTATGTTGGCAGCTTGCTAATCTGGACAGTATATACCTTTTATTATCACTGGTATTGGTTTGTGTCAATTCTTATTTTACCTTTTAGGGTCACAGTTACCTGATGAATGATGCTTGATAAACTACTGAAGAAAACCAAATGCCTCTTCATGGAAATTCTCATTGTCACAAGAAAGTCTGAAAAAACCACTCCTCCAGATTCCCGTGTTCTTTAAAACTCGATGCTGCTTTGTGGCCAGCCTGGTTCTCCATGTCCTCAGGACTTACTTCTCAGACAAGTGTCCAGATCTTCCGTCTGTGGCAAGTCTACGGTCTGAACTGTCCACGTTGGTTTTTCAACCTGAAGAGCTACCGCACGCTGAACTCTCCTCACCCTCGTGAGCACCCCTGAGCTGTTGCCTGCCTTTGGTCAGCATCTCAAGGCAGGCACTTGGTCTACACGGCAAGGGAATGAAAGAATGACGAAGACAACCTACTCACAAGAGAAAGGGCAAGGGACATGTGACTCAGAGCAGCCAGGAACGGATGACAACTAGGTTCAGAACCCGTGACCTCAGGAATGAACTGAGTCTCTGCTGTGGTCCAACCAAAGGTTTCTAACATACTTCCTCCCAAAGCAGGCGTGTCACTCTAGGACACAGAAAGGTGGGAAGCTGCTGGGGGAGGAGCGAGGAGCTAGTATGTGAAGATGTGCTGGGTTTAGTTGGGGAAGCTAGTTGACATGCCGGTGTTTTATGGGTGAATCCCAGGAGGCAGCATGGAAGGTGGATGGAGTGGGATTCGGAAGGTCAGAAGCCAGCAGTGCGTGTTGTTCAGCCAATACTAACCACTACAGGCACCTGAGGCTCCGTGACAGCATGAGGATTTTGCTACCTGCTCCCTTTCACTTTGGGAAATAGTGAATGGGGCGAAATTGATTTTATAGATCCCAACTATTTTGACGTTGAAGGAAGCTTTAGATAATGCATTTCAGGGTGATGTTCGGAAAACATGGATCAAACTCTGAATAGCAAGAGAATATATAGAATTTACAACAGGTTCACATTTGAATGATATTTAAGGAGTGGCGAGCATTGTACCACCTTTCACAAGATTTTAAAACTGTCACAATAATCCAAATATAAAAAAACTGATGCCTTATGGAATATAACATAGTTAATATAAAGTAGATTTTGGGTTATATTTAGGGTTCCTAACTCAAAATATAGTGAGAAGCAAAAGAGAATATTGGAAAGAACAGGGGTTTTGGAATCTTATTTTTATTTGTGCTCTACTGATGATGTTCAGGGTAACATCCCAATCCCAACAACTGGCAACAGCGTGGGCACAACGGAGCAGAACAGCATGGGCCAGGACGCAGACAGATGTGTCTGCCTCCACTTCAGCCCTGCCATGGAACCTTGCACAAGCTCCTTAACCTCTCTGGGCTTCAGTTCCTTCATCTGTAAAATGGACATGTAATATCTACTTTATTTTTTAATTTAGAAATTAAATTTAATGGGGTGACATTGATCAATAAGAGTACACAGGGGCCCTGGCAGGTTGGTTCAATGGTAGAGTGTTGGCCTGGTATGTGGAAGTCTGGGTTTGATTCTTGGCCAGTACACACAGGAGAGGCACCCATCTGCTTCTCCACCCCTCCCCCTCTCCTTTCTCTCTATCTCTCTCTTCCCCTCCCGCAGCCAAGGCTCCATTGGAGCAAAGTTGGCCCAGGTGCTGAGGATGGCTCCATGGCCTCTGCCTCAGGTGCTGGAATGGCTCTGGTTGCAACAGAGAAAGGCCCCAGATGGGCAGAGCATCACCCTCGGTGGGCATGCTGGGTGGAACCTGGTCCGGTGCATGTGGGAGTCTATTTCTCTGCCTCCCCGCTTCTCACTTCAGAAAAATAATTAAAAAAATAAGTATACCGGTTTCAGGTGAACCTCTCTACAGCATTTGAATTGGTGATTGCCCATCACTGAGTGGCAAATCTTTTTCTACCACCATATATATGCAATATTTACATTAACAGCTAAAAATCTTTGTTGTCAAAGCTAAATAAATTCAGTTTTATTTCATTTTTCCAATACACATATTTGATGCCCTAACATCTTGGCAAATCTTCAGATAAGTTTGTTCCTGTTGTAAATATCAATGTCAATAAAGAATAGTATACTTCAAAGTTGTTGACTTCTACCTACCTAAAGTTAGAGGCTAGTATGGAGAGAAACAACTTCCACCACAAATTTGTTAAGCATAAAGATAAAAACTAACATCATTCTTTGTCTAAGTTTTTTCTTCAGGTACCGTGATAATTACATAATTATGACTAGCTTATTTTTAAATTGTTTTCACTTGTTATTAATGCATTATTTACATGACTATTAAGCAGCTATTACATGCCAGACACAACCTACACCAGCCCTGGGATGGAGGGGTAAACAAAGACATGGTCTCATTCTCTGAGATTTTAAAAGTCTAGTTGTAGACTCAGATGTTAAAAAGAACTGCAGCGAGGAATATTATTTTATTTGTGGCTGTAACCAAAAATAATGGAAAGATAACCAATGTTGTAAAATAAAGACATTGAGTAAACCGTTCCCCAGTTAAATCCTTGAAAATGTTCATTTGTTCCCAGAAAGAAATTCCAGATTGATGTTTTGAGCCCTTGTTGAAGGATGGGTTTCAATGACTTTTTCCGGAAAAAAATAATTTTAGTCTACAAATCAATGGTCACTGCATTCAACCCGATTTAACTCATTTCAATTTGACTCAAGCTAACAAAACCTTCCTTGAGTATTATAGTAGTAGGAAAAGCAACGGTTCTTTCTCTTGGCGTCCTAAACATTCCCTCCCCTTCCCCAGGCCCTAAGGAGCATGATTAGACCTGACTTTTAGATTTTACCACCAAAGGAGAACCCATAAGTGGCAAAGAATATGCCATAGGATGCCAGCAGGAATGACTTGGAAAGCTTTGTGGGTATTTTCTTTTTAATAAATCAAGGCTACAATTGACCTGTCCAGTTGAGAGCCATTAGCGTTTTTACATTCTAGTCTTTTCTAGAATAGACTGTGACAACTGCTATCTACCTGAGTGTGGGTTCTTCTTCTTTAAATTAGAATTTCTAAAAATGATCTGAATTTTGTTTTTATTTACTAAAGAATGTCTGTTTTCTTTCATTTATTTTCAGCCCAGCTTCACTTTAAAGGTTAGTTTGGGGATAGAAGGGGGCTGAATGACTTGCTCACAGTTTGCTGATTAATTGTGTTAGAAATGCCTTAGACTCTTAGATATGAAATTTCAAGCGATATGGGACCTAAATATCAGAACCCTGAATCCCGGTGTCGGCAAATAGCAGCTCCTTTGCCCCAAGGCAGGACAGCTTCTTAAAGCTACTCAAGGTGCAGAACCCCGCCAGGCTGGAGCTGAGGCTCGGCTCACTTGACACCGACTCTGCCAGGCGTTCGTTCCTCTTTCCCGGCCTTCCTCCCTGGCTTTCCAGTAAGTTCCCTCCCAGCCCCTCCCCCCCCCTCCATCTCAGGCTCTGCTGCTTGGGGACACCCCGACTCAAGACTTCTTTCTCATTTTGTTTCTACCTTCCCTAGGTATGTCTAACCCGCTGTATAAACTCAGGTTTTTTGTCATTTCAATGATTACATCTGTTTTGTTTTAACAATTTTATTTGGTTCTTTTCCAAAGCTATTTTTTTCATACTGCTATGTCCTTTTAATATGGTTTATAAATTTTCATTTATGCCTTTGTCCTCCCCGAACTGAAAGCTCTGCTTGTCTCTATGGATATGTTCATTCTTTTAAAAATATAGTGGAGACCTGACCTGTGGTGGCGCAGTGGATAAAGCGTCGACCTGGGAACACTGAGGTCGCCAGTTCAAAACCCTGCACTGGTCTGGTCAAGGTACATATGGGAGTTGATGCTTCCAGCTCCTCCCCACTCTCTCTCTCTCTCTCTCTTTCACTCTGTGTCTCCTCTCTAAAATGAATAAAATAAAATAAATAAAAATATAGTGGATATTGTCATTTTCCTGCAAAAAAGCAGCAAAAGCTGATACAAGCAACTCACTTAATGTTTAGTATCACTGAATCATGGAGTCCGTCTGGAGAGAGTCATAACAGGGGTTGTGTGGGTGATAAGGAAGTGTTGACACTCAATAAGAGTTTTGTTGCGTTTTGGTCTTTACCAGCTTTCTCCTAGAATGTACAAACCACTGAATTTTCCTTATTTCTCTCCTGACCCTCAGTACCTGACTTTGTCTCCTTTAAACTTCTCTCTACATTCTTATCCTAGAACCAGGGCAGAAGGAAGATGCTTTGAACAATATACATTCAGCTCAGTTTCTCCCTGTGTTTCCCGGCCGGCCTTTGCTGTGGGTGGGGCCAGGCACTGAGAGCAGGTAGCTGTGATTTCTGTGTCTAAAGGAGATGAATAGGAACTTTGGTTAGGGATGATTTCTCTTTACCAGGGTTTAAGGTGTCATTTTGAAACAGATTTTAAAGTAGAAGCCCCTGGTTCCCCCAGAATTACATATAGAGACGTAAGTAATAATTTCCTCTGTTTTATTGCGCAGAAGAGCCAACGTGAATGGAGGGACTTATCAGGAGAATAATTATTTATATCTGAGCACTGGCCTAATGAATGTCTTTCAGAAAATTGGCATCAGAAATCTCCATTTTCATGAAAATAAATGAATGAAGTAGGTCGAGGTGGTAAATCTAGACGAGTAGGTTTCGCTGTTAAGGCAATTCTGAAACAAAGCATTTCAGTTCTACTAAAGCAGACACCAGCCCTTTGCATTGTGTCTGAGAGCTGCAGCTGAATATGGCTTTGAAGTGAGTAGACAAAAGCCTTGTCAGGCTCAAAAGAACAAAACTACTTCAACAGTGAGGGGGTAGGGGCGCCTTGGTCTCATCGGTAATTACGAAAGTGTCTTCTTTTTGGGATTGAAACTGGCACTCAACTTTCTTACGTTTTTTTCCTCATAATTCTGTTTCTTTTTTACCCTTTTACTGAAATTTCAAGAATATTTCTTCAACTTTATCTTCTAATCCTTCCATTGAGTTTTCCAAGAGCTTTGTTGTTCCATGTATTTCTTGCTTATAGCTTCTTATTCTTATTTCTTAGATACAACATATAGTCTGTCTGAACACTGCATAATTCTACAGGCTTGTAAAAATGACCATACAAGCAGAAACCATGCAAGGCCATCTTAATAATCAATGAAAAAAAGACCATCGTTCTGTAAATTGTAACAATTTTTTTTTCAAAATGTTAAAAATTATCAGTTTTAAATGTAGAGGGACATAAAAAAATAATAAAATGTATTTACCTAGTACTCTGTAATTTAAAGCATTGAAACATTGAAAATTAAAGTGTTTTCTATCTGGAAATAATGCTTGCCACTTTCTCATGGTGTGACAAAATACCATAGAATACTCAAAGAGCATTTTTTCCCTGTCTTAGTGAACTAGCGTAGTCCTTTCTAAGTTTGGATCAGCTTCTAACCATTTACCCTTTGTTATTTCATGTCATGAAATATCTGAGAGCCCTCTGATGAGAATTCTTTTTGCCTGTATCACTTCCTTATTGGACATCTTCACCCTTTTCATCACACACACTTTCATCCACATATATTAGCCAATTATAACATCCTCTGGCCTTAGCCAGTCATCAGAAGGTACATGCCAGTCTCACAGTAGAGTCCTTTTCTGCTCTAGCGACTTCACACGGTAGCTGAACATGAATCAATTCAGCCAACTTTTGAAACAATAAAACTAGCTTTTACTGGCAATGAAAGTTTCTTCTTCTGCTCCCTTATAATCACCAGCTTCTTGCAATAAGGCAACTAATACCAACACTTGACCTTAATGCTACTCTAATTTATTATTTTTTAAATTAGTCTTGAATTCAACCCTAAGTGGCTTTCTGTTCCTAGTGCAATTTAAGCTGAAAGACATTGAAGCCACTGGCCTCATTCTTTCTATCCGTTGGACTTTTACATTATGGTCCCTGTAGTCTCTCTTCTATCCTGCGAGCTATTGCCAGTTCTAATTACATCAAATTTTCCTGACTTTGTTACATTTTTTATTTCATTGCTGCATTTCATCTTTGTTGGCCAGTTCCCTCTTTCATGAACTCTTCTGTAAATGTCACAAGAGTTTACGAGGAGACAAGAAGGCTACACACCTACGCTGCTGTCTGTGCATGAACTTACAGACATTCAGTAGCCAGCCATGGACGGACTTGAAAGAAGTGATGTGATTGGTCACTGATCATGATGTGCATCCATTATCGCTTAGTGACTATGGGCAGAAGAGCAAACAGAAAAGTGTGTGCGCTATGTAACTACCCATATTTAACCCAGGAACTCCTCGGAGACACTGTGAATTTTGGTTTTAGAACACAGCAATAAAGAAACTATCTCAAGAAAGTGAGTCACATGAACTTTGTGGTTTCCCAGTGCATATAAAAGTTATGTTTACACTTTATTGTAGTCTATTACGTGTGCAGTGATGTCTAAAAAAATTTGCATACTTTAAGTAAAAAATACTTTATTGCTAAAAATACTGAGGGTCTTGCCTGGATGTTGATGAAAACACGGTCCCTGAGAAGCACAGTAAAGGCGAAGGCGACAGATAGGGTATGCTTGCAGACCGTGGTCACTGAAATCTGAACTCCATTACCTGGGGACTGGTGTTATAAACTAAACTGTGTAACTGATATCCACGCATATTGGAACCGTGCAAAATGAGAACTGCCTGTGCATCTCTTATTTCGACAAGGGCATTAATCACAGTATTTAAACTATTTTCCCACTGTTTCCTCCAATTTACGTTTTTCCATATTAATTTCTGTCTGCTTCTGCATCTGCTTCTTTTTTGTTTGTGTGGCTTCTGCTTTGCTATTCGGTGTTTGTCTGATCTGATCTGCTCACACGTAAGAGTGGGGTACTAAAAACTCATGTGCAGAATTAATTAATGCGTCCTTCCCTGCTGGGTGACCTGGCTGGGCCATTTATGAGAGGGTCACCGATATTTATGCCTGTAAGTCTTATCTTTTGGAATGGTTAGAGTCCCAGAGAACACTTTTCAAATGTCACTTCTGGAGAATGTACACCTTGCTATGTACACCTGTCTCCTAGGAGTGGAGTGTGCGAGAGAAGACCTGGTTTTCATTGACGCCTACATTTCCATATTGGTACTTTTGTTCTTAACCACGCCAGCCCAGGGAAATTCTGCTTCAGTCTTTCCAGAAACGGTCCAGAGCTTATCTGGGCCAACGTGTTGTGATTTTGTCACTTCTTGACTTTTGCCAACATTAGCTGAGAATTCAGCTTTCCCTGGTCATTTACCACCTATCCGCTGCTCTCGAGTTTTCTAAATTTGGTTGTGATTTCTCCCATTTTTTTATCCTTGTGAGTTTATTGTCATTGTAGGGAGGCTTTCTGAGGGAAATGTAGGCAATCAATTCACCATCTTTTATTTGGAGCGTCCATTAAAAAAAAAAATATGCCAATGGCTATTTTTTAATATCCTGTACTGTCCTTGACCAAAGTCAAGTACAAAATTGAATCTAATATATGAATAAAGACAATAAAGCTATGTGGTCTTTTATTCTTATTTTGCCTGCTTCCATAGAATAAAAGATTTGCTACGTTTTTCTATTACTTTTGTTCTGGAGATGATAATAAACGCTTTACCATATTTCTGTCATTGATCTTTACGTTTTCATTATGACAGCCATATAAAATCACCATAAATAGGGTAAGAGCATTTCGTGTCAGAGATTTATAACACTTTCTTGAAATGGTTTCAGTAGCCTTATTCAGCTGCGCCTCCTGGCATTTTTAATAACTCTCTTAATATATTCTGTCATCCCCATCTGTTTTGATTTAATGTTGATTATACAGAGAAGCCACCTGACCACCGTGTTATGCGTACATTAGACTCATGGCATTTTCAGAAAGGAAACATAAAACTGCTATTGTTAAATTTTATCCACCTTATTAGGTTTCTCCCGGGCAGATTATGTAGACCTTTGGAAAATTCAACATTAGACATATTCATAGTAAATCACGTCACCGCGTTTTTAAAACCACTTCAATTTAACCTGCCACGAATTCTCTCACAGGCAATTCCCTGGCTGCATCCCTCGGGAAAATATATTGAACGCTGTGGAAGGTTAAGGCAGAGGAGTGCAGTGAGACCAGGCGGCAGCCAATCAGACGGCGAGGGTCTAAAGAGCTGATGCCTCCAGGCAAGCAGCACCAAGCTGAGCTGCTTAGTCTCATTACAGACGAGAACCACATACATGTTGTGAATGCTCCCTGTGTGGGCAGCGGCCACCAAGCAGACCCCCGTAGCTAAGAAGAGAGGGATACATGCTCAGGCCACACATTCTGCACAGCAGCGGGCAAGACAGCGATATTCCTGTGCTGGAATGTTCTCACTCCAAGGTATCGGTTCTTTTTCATTGAGTTGCTATATTTCTCAAGGATTACCGAGAGCAGAGATGCGTCGGCTGGAGCAAGGTCTCTGCTTTCTAGTAATGCTTTGTTCCTGTGCTCAGTCTACATGCCAGCCTTTTAAGATGGTTAACCTCTGGGGGAGACGGGAATAGCAAGATAAAGGGACACTTTACATTGCTGAAGCTGACCGTGCACAGACACGTTATTAGGACAGGCTCTTTGTTATTGTTTCTATTGTTCTGAAGGTAAACTGGCTTAAAAGGCAGCTGTAAAATCATCTCGTTCTGCTATGTTTACAGCTAAACAGACTCAGGGAAAGAAAGGGGGGGTGAGGGTGAGGTCGGGGGTGCCTATCTGGAAGGTTGCTGCAATTTATCCATCTGTTACCAGTCTCAGAGAGAAAAGGGGCCACATTGCTCATCTAAAGTAGAGAAAGAATTTTGTCACTAGGAGGGTTCCTGTATGCTTTTGACACCGTTTTATAAAAAGCAAACACCTTGTCATATTCTCATCGGGCTTGATCATTAAGATCCCTTGATTATCATCTACTGACAGCTGGTGAAATCGTCCCAAAGTCATCAGCATATTAGGGGCTCTTGTTTTAGTTGCCAAGGTAATTGGAAGGATAATTTAATATGCCAGAGAGTAACAAAAGACCCATGAGAAACATAATGCATTAGGTGAGGCAGGAGATGGCTTCGTGGAGCATTTAATTTTAAGAGTGAGTTTCTTCTTTTGTCTCTCGTCTTCATCGATTATCTGTTAGAAGGATTAGATAAAACAGGGACTTCCTTCTTGCATTATAAATTTAGAGGAACACAATTATTCTTCTGGAATAATTTCTGTCTAAGACAGGGCATTGTTAGCCATCGGGAAAGGTTTCCCTGTTAAGTTGTTCATTATCTTCCATGGGACATTGGAAATCGCTCATCAGTGGGTATCAGTGGTAGCCTGAAGTTGAGAAAAACTGTGGTCCGAGGGAGCAGAGATGGAGACAAGGAGTGCTTGGTGTTATTTTCCAGTTATCTCTCTCGATAGCATGGCCCATTTAAATGTTAGTCTTTATTACTAACTGTTAGAGCTAACATTTTCATATTGCACCTCTGAGAGCTTTTCTAAGTCATGCAGATATTTTGTGTAGATACTTTTTAAGAGGGCAAGTATTAAGGCATTGCTTATAGTTTCTCAATTGCCAAGCCAGGGGTACTTTTTTTATTGTTGTTTTTATTGATTTATTTATTAATTATGGTCTGTGAAGCTAAATACATTTTGCCTCTGTAACATTATCAGTTATGCACTTATGCTACATATTATTTTCTCTAAATATTTATAAGAGACATGGTTTTCTTTACAAAATATTACGTAAGCAAGTAACACTAATATGTATAGCTAATATTAAAAAAAATCACTATTTAAACTTAAAAATTCACAACTTGGTGTGTAACACATAATTCATTATAACAAAGTATTTTAAACATTAAAATACTGAATTTTAAGATTTTTAAAAATCAACTACAAAAGAAAAATAAGAATAGTTTTTCATATATGTAACATTTTTACCTTATTCATTTGTATGTTTAAAAGACATTGCTTTGGAGAAGGTACAATGGACTGATTAATTTAGTGGTCATTGGGATTTTATTAGCAATTTTGATGAATGGTCCTGGGAATATAGGAATTAGTACTATTTTACAGAAGAAAACATGGAAGGAAAATATCTTCTACTTGAGCTATAAGACATATTCTGACACCTGAGATGATGTAAACTTTATTTCTACTGAAGGAAGAAGAAAAGGGACAGTCAAAACACAATCTCAGAATAGGGTTAGAGTCAATAAAGCCTTTCAAAACATCAGAACACAGGCTACAGGGAATGAATCAACGCAAGAGGAAGGACACTTTGCTTTGAGGCAGGACAGGGGTAAAACATGGACTCGGACTGGCCTTTGGCACTGGACAAACCTGGCTCCAATCCCAGCACTACCTCCTTCTCCCTGCGTAATCTGGGTACATTAGTACCCCCTCCCCGCCCCTGGCTTGTGAGAACTAGAAGTCCACATAATTATAAGTAGTTCACGTAAATATGAGAAGGGTGTAATTAAAAAGCTATGATATCAAAGTCTATTGCAGCCTTGTTAGGGCTGATTGGGTGGAGGCTTGATTCCTTCTTCCGCTTAGGAGAGGGGACTGACCACAGCGGACGCAGGAGAAAGGCCCTTGTTTATCTCTGTCCTACACCCCCTCCATTCTCTTCCATCTCCCTCATAATGTCTAAGCTTCTACCTTTTGAGAGCATTGCCTTCAGAATAATGCTTTGAATCCTATTTAAATGCAAATAGCCTTGGCAAGACTACTTTAAGATATTATTACTCCTTGGTCTTCTGGCTAGACCTGGGAGCAGATGCTGATAGGGGACTGCTGAGTAGGAGAGAGACTTTTTTTAAAAAGTGGAAGGTGGGGAGGTCCAGGCAAAAAGGATGCTATTGAGAGAGGAAACACTAATTGGAGAGTCCAGGGGCTGGAAAACGTATCTTATCGTACATACCAAGATGACTTAATAAATACCTACAGAGAGACCGCTCAGTGAAAAACATAAAACTAGGTTGCGCGTCTAAAATAAAGTGGAAAGCGTAGGTAGGCAGCAGTCTTGGTGAGACACAGGATATTTGCACACTTTGTTTTTCTTGGTCACCTATGAGGATATTGGCTGCAAATAGTGACTTCATGCTCTTTGTAGGAAGAAGTTATTTACCGACTTGAAGGGGACTAAACAGGGAGAAAGGAAAGAAAATAAAAGAAACAAAGCAAAATTTATTTTTATGGCACAATAATTTTTGCCAGAGTACACATCAGGAGAGAACATGAAGGACGGCTTGGCTGAAAACAAACTCTGGTAGTCCGCGCCCTCAACTCAGATCCAAACACAGAACACGGGCCCGGGCTCTGAGCAAGAATGACCTTCACATGTGTGTAGTCCTCCAAGCTCTCTCCAGTCAAAGGCACTCAACTGCCCCTGCCACATGATCAAGCCTGAGATCAGTCCCATTGGCTGCTCTGCTTCTGTTTAGAAAGGATTAGACTTAGAGGAAGCTGCATGCTGCTTGAAGACCAAATACTAGGGCGCTGCCTAGGCAGGGCCGGAAGTGGGAGGCTCTTGATGCCGCCGGGGTCCTCCGCACCCTCCCTCAGTAGTGTCTTCCCTCAATCCTACCTTCAAACCCACAAAATGCAAACCTTTATGGATGAAGCAACGCCATGAACACCTATTGTAATGTGTCTGTCCTACTTTTAGTAAAACTTTTCATATGCTACCTCTTAGCGTTCTGGAGGTGTTTGTTTGTTTCTTTTGCCAGGATTGGAGTTCTTTCAGGAAAAGAAGAGAGTCTGACTTCAAATTCACCATTGTCTAGTAAAAGGCCTGCCACCTAGAAAATATTATATAAATATTTGTTCATCTGATGAACACAATTCGTTTCCCAGGGAGCGAAGGATGGAGCGCCCATACTAATGGCTTCCGTCTGATTTCTCAATCAAATCTGTGGATCAGAGAAACAGACACAGCATCTCTCAGTGGCCCCAGGTCAATGTATCCCGGCATCCTCGTGGTACTGCTGGTGCCAGGGACTATGTTTATGCCCAAGCGAATTTGATAAGGCTACGCTGATGAAGAGTCCATCTCATTATTATAGGAGCCACGTCTAGAGCGTGCAACAGCACGGAGGGCTGGTGAGAACGGCTGCCCAGGGACACCGAAAGTAGCTGCCGCCTCTTGGGAGGTGGGGGTGGCTTCTAAGAGGAACAAAGGACAGAGACTAGAGAGCAGCAGCCCTTGCTGGCAGCGAGCTAGGCTTCTGGGTCAGATGAAGGACTTCTAGAATAAGCAGGGTGATCAACCCCACTCTAGTCATCAGAGAACTGTAGAAAGCGACTTTTCAGACATTGCATGAGCAGTCCTGTTTCATCCTGCATGATTCTGTAGATCCTTCTTATGACTTTTCAAAATCTTTGTTATGGACTGGAAAAGGGAGCCAGCTGTGTTTTCCTGACCATGCCCGAAGTGGGGATGTGATGCTACTTGCTTATTAATTAACCACCAGGACTGTGTTGTTAAAAAATCAGGCAGGTCATGGAAAACAATGTGGTTATTCTGCTGAGATGCTACAAAAAAAAAGTTGTATTGTTTTAGTATGATGTCATTAAGGGATCATATGGAGGTAGCATCTATCTGGGTTGATGACCTATGAATCAATCAGTGTAAGATGCTGTTTTTCCTTCCCTTCTTTAAACCCCCTCCTTTAGACTTTTTCTTATGGAAAGACAAAAAGAAACATTTATATGTCCATTAGGGGAACATTCAGCTTCCTTTTGGACCACTTGGGAATTCTAGTCCATTCATATTTTGTTCACAGCGACATTTGAGCTCTCTCCCAAAATACCATAAGAAAAGACAGCCGCCGTTGTACAGGTCACTGTATAATTTCTGAAGTGTCTTCCTAATGCACACTCAGCCTGTTCTTAGAGGGGAAAGAAAAACACTAATAACAAAAAAATAGACTCTCAACAAGTCAAAATGTATATTAAAAATTAAGTTCTTATTCCCACTACGGTCCTGTATCACTTAAGGCTCTGAATATGCTCACTAAGTCCAATCCCTTCCAAAATGTGGAGTAATAGAATATGAACTTTGCAATTAGGGGGACCTAGCTCAGATTCTGACTGTGCCGTTTCAGTAGTTGATCATTTGATTTCCATACCCGTGAGACTGATATTTATCTACCCTGTATTTATTTCACTTGAAATTTAAATAGAATAACAAATGCCTAGTATCCATGATGCTACCTGTTGTAGACATTTAATAATTTGGAAAAAATTCTTTCTGTTCTAAAGTCAAGTACAAATGGGATACTTGGCCCAGCATAGAAGAGACTTGTTATTTGAGATCTTTCTATATCAGCTGCCCTGCCTCAACCAATCCACTGCCTACGTCTCCAGCCTTTATTCTTTGGCGATATTGGGAGTTTGCAAACACAGTATGCTGTTTCAGTCTGCAATTCACTATGTTGGCCTTTACATGTGTTGTTGTTTCTTCAACACGAAATGCAGCCTTTCCCTCTCTCCCCATTCCCTAGCAATCTCCTGTTCATCACTGAACACACAGTTCAAGGATGACATGCTTCTTATCAGTGATATTCTTTGTACCTTAAACAAGATAGCTAATATTTGGTGATTCTTACTATCTGTGAGGTGTTCTTTTAAGTCAATATTTTATACAAGTTATTTAATTTGATACTGAAATTCATTATTCTACTCATCATAATATATTGTCTGTCTATCCCATTTGATCTATTTGTACAAAAAAGTAATTGTCACAGCTTAAATGAATAGATGAATAAATGAATGGCAAGTTGGATGGGTAGAAGGAAGTAGAGAGGACATATGTGTATGAGGAGATGTAAAACTGTCTTAGCCAATATTTTAGTGAGAACATTGTATTGACGCCCAGGAATTTTAGAGAAGAGACTATGTGAACAAATAAATAGAAACAAATTTAAACCAGCCTGACTGGGTGGTGGTACAGTGGATAGAGCATTGGACTGGGATGCAGAGAACCCAGGTTTGAAACCCTGAGGTCACTGGCTTGGGCACAGGCTCATCTGGTTTGAGCAAGGGGTCACTTGGTCTGCTGTAGCCCCCTGGTCAAGGCACATATTAGAAAGCAGTCAATGAACAACTAAGGTGCCGCAACAAAGAATTGATGCTTCTCATCTCTCTCCCTTCCTGTCTGTCTGTCCCTATCTGTCCCTCTCTGTCTCTGTCACACACACACACACAAAACAAAAAACTTAAACCAGAATGGACTGATGGAAACCAGAGAGGTTCAGGTAACTGCAATTGGTCTGATAGGAAACATTAAAAATAACAAAGGAGAAGTTTGATTAAGAGCACACCTATAGGAAAGGTCCAGGACCATATCAATTTCCAAAGAAACTAGCCAGAGAGGTCTAAATAGAAAAAGAAGCAATCTTCCTGGAATTATTAACAATGTATTCAAATTAGCACTTCCTTGGAGCTAGGCCGTGTGTTAAACACATTACATGAATTGACTGATTTAAACGTACTTTTAAAAACCCCAGAGACAAAGGGTTTTGTAATCACCATTTTATAGGTGAGACAACAGAGGCAGCCAGACTTGTCTAAAACTCTAGAGCTGGAAGTTAGAACGCTTGGATTTGAACCCAAGTCTGCTTAACTCTATTGTCCTTATCCTTCCTACACTGTGCGCTGCCTCCCTCTGTCAGTTGTGGGAGATGGCTCGGGCTGGAGAAAAAGTGAATTACTTTGGAAGCAAAAACATGACAATCAAGAGATTGAAAGCAAAGGAAGCTGAGACACAGGAGGAGACAAAGTCTTCTCTTCCATGCTGAGTATAGTGCATCCCCTGGGAGTCTCGGGGCTGTGGACACTGAAGACTAACCACACTCATGGGAGGCAGCAGGGAGAGGATAAAGAGAGAATTTAAGAAAACTGAATGGGGAAAGCTGTAAAGGCCGGGACCGTGAGCTTCGGAGGCTCCTTCGACCCCAGCCTTACTCTGGGTGTGTGACTGTCAGAGGATGAGGTAGAAACTGGAGCCGTGACCAGGCCATATGGGTCCTTCTGGGACCCATATGTTGGACTACTTCCCCTGGGCGTTCTGTCTGATTTTGTCTCCTTGGATGATTTCTGGAATCAGAGACCAATCCAATAAGTCTTATTTTGCATTTTATGTAATCGAATTAAATATGTTTTATCCGCTTGACAAAATAAAAAGCTAACTGGCATTTTGGGGAACCTGTTATCATCTTATTCGGCATTTCCCATTCTAAAGATGTGTGCTGCAAACTAGGCCTGTTTACGCAGTTAGGTTCGGATGCACAGTAGGTGTTGAATTTCCTCCACTGATGTATCTTGAAAAGAATGAATCCATTATTTGGAGGAGAAAATTAGGTGGGCGGAGAGGTGGAGTTTTGCTTCTTATTTTGTTTCCTTTGGTTTGCATTCCTTTTGCTGGCATCTTGGTGAGAACACGGTTTGCCAAGAGGAACGGTTTTGAACCATACCCTGCTCCATCAATGTCAGACATTAATTTTCCTGGAATTCATATCGATCTCACTCTCGTCACAGGTGTCGTGCCTCGTGCGTTTGCAGATTCTTTCCGACAGCTGCACTTCCGGAAAGGCTGGTGGGGTTACTGTTCTTTTCCAGCCACCTCTTTTTCTTCCACTCCCTCCACTGCCTTAATCCATAGTCTTCATTCATTTATTTATTTTTGTTCAGATTATGGCAACAATCTTGAAACAGATCTCTCAGCTCATCGCTGTCAGCCTCTGCATCATAAACACCAGTATTCTTTCTTTCTTTCTTTCTTTCTTTCTTTCTTTCTTTCTTTCTTTCTTTCTTTCTTTCTTTCTTTCTTTCTTTCTTTCTTTCTCTTTCTCTCTCTTTCTTTTCTTCCTCCCTTCCTCCCTCCCTCCCTCCCTCCCTTCCTTCCTTCCTTCCTTCCTCTTTCTTTCCTTTATTTTTTCTTCTTTCCCAAGTGACAGGAGGGGAGACAGAGAAACAGACTCCCACATGCACCTTGACTGAGATCCACCCAGCAACCCCTGTCTAGGGCAGATGCTCTGCCCATCTGGGGCCATGCTTGCAACTGAGTTATTTTTAGCACCTGAGTTACAAGCTCCATGGAACCATCCTCAGTGCCCGGGGTCGATGTGCTTGAACCAATTGAGCCATGGCTACAGGAGGAGAAGAGAGAGAGTGAGATAGAAGGGGGAGGTGGGAGTGGAGAAACAGATGATCACATCTTCTGTGTGCCGTGACCGGACCAGATTTCAAACCTGGGACATCCACACATTGAGCCAATGCCTTACCATGGAGCCAACCAGCCAGGGTTACCAGTGTTCTCTTTCTAAAACTCACATTTACTCCTGTTAGGAACTTCCTTAATCTTCTTGAGGTAGCTCTTTGTTCTCTTAATGAAATCCAGCTTCCTCGGGACTTGCAGTCTTTCTTGATCCTCTCTCAACATTCAAGCTTTTCTCCTTATTGTCTCTGCAGACCTCACTCTCTCTCCCACACATTTTGAATGACTTGTAGGTTGCCAAACATACCTTGTTATTTCACCACCCCCAGCCTTTCTGAATGATGCTGCTTCTACCTAAAGAGTGTCCTCCACCCCCTCATCGCTGTCACTCTCCTACTCCTTCCCTCCCACTTCTGTCTGGGTATGTCACCTCTTACACTGACCCTACGCTCATTCCTTCCACTGCTCACACACTGACACAGCGTGGAGGAGATGACCTTGCTGTAATTTCATACAGCACCTAATTCATATTTCTAGCATATGGACCATGTTTTCTTAATGCTTGCCCGGTTCTCAATAAACGCTTTGGGGATGAATGAATGAATGAATATATAATGAGAAAAGCAAGAATCCTTGATAGTAAAAATGGCAAAGAACAATACACTTTTTTTGTAAAAATACAATAAACATAATAGTATAAGAGGATCTGTAAATGAAATCAAGTGTACATTCTAAAGATGTTTTTATTTGTCCAAGTTGGGCAATAATCAGGAAATAACTTGGGAGGTGAATCATCAGTTTTCATTTATGCTATAAAAAGCTGCTCATTAAATGTGCTTCCCTCTGACCTAACTAGGGGTTCTTTTTAACCAAGGATTTAGTGGCTTGTTCTTTTGCTCAGGAGGTATGAGAGTCCCCACCTCTGAAGATAATTACTAAGAAGGGCCAGTTAGGTAATTACTACAAAGGGTCGATATATTAAGGGATTATGGTGTCACTATAGAGCAAAAGGTTTGCATTTGGACACATGGTTAAATAGCCATTTCACTTAACCCTTACAATATCTCTGTTAAAGAACTGTATCAACCCTGCCACATGACTGAGTCAACAGAAGTTGAGAGATGTTAGCTCACCCATGATTATAGAGGTAATAAATTGCAAAGGACAATATACTTTACAAAATGACACCACATCCAGGGACACATTTCCCAAAGGTTTAAGAAGCACTTTCATCTAATTCTCTTAGAGTACACACCCTCCCACTTCTATAGACTAGTGAATTTTCCTTAAAATTGGATTAAAGTAACACACAAACAGTAAACTCTATCACAATTAAAATCAATTAACTGCCCTGCTAGAATCCAGTGTGTCCGTCAAGTCATGGTGCACTTTGACCGTATGACTGGTCAAAAGTGCACCATGACTTGACGGACACACTGTAGAATGCTACCCATTCAAAAAGACAATCAGGAGTGGAATTTCAGTTAAATGTAGAATAAAAATGATCATGCTGGAAACTTTTAGAATGTAGCCCTATCACTCTGTAAGAAATTCAGTTTTCTCTTTCAGGCATTCTGATTAGACAGCCCTGAAGAATGCTTACTTTAGTGAGAGTGAGACCCGCTCTGCACTGTGTCATTAGCAGAGAGATGGGCAAAGAAAGGCCCATGGGCATCCTGAGACCTGGGGAGCAAGGGGCATACACCGTACACTGCGTCTCTATTAACCACTATAACCACACTTCCTGGCCCCCCAGATGGGGACGTGGGACCTGACAAAGAGACAGAGCATCCACAATTAGGGTTCCCACAGAAATACGGGTTACATGGTTATCATACGATTACCAGTGGTGGAAGGGGGCCGCTTGGAAAACTCAGGCTTACAATTTAGGTCAAATTTGAGGAGGTTCACTTGCAAATTAACTTCTGAATATAGCACACCTGCTTTGAAAGCCCATCACCAACTTCTCCTAAATCTCCCCTTTCTGAGTTGCCATACCTGCTGGGCACACATTTAGTGGCTTTCTGACATTGAGTAGTGACATCAGAGCATTGTCCATTGATGCTCTATCGAGTCGTTGCAGCCCTGGCACCCGGTAACGTGCTCACTCTCAGCAGCCCCCCAGCAAATGTGGCACTGGGTGAATGTGGGCCAACCACAGCCAGAGTAAACCACGTTCCTTGCTACGTTTCCTGTGAGGGCTCCATGTTTACTTCTTCAGGTGCGTCTAACTCTGGGACTCAGTTCGAGCAGCTGATGCCCCACATTGAACACTAACGGGCGCGCTACCCTCCCACCTCATTTTCCGAGATAACTTATGTTCCTTATCCATGTTCTCCCATAATGCTCCCACAGCACCCCTCAGTTTGATTGTTGATGTCTCTATGGAGAGTAAGTCATGTTTCCCACCTACGCACACATGCTTCCCTAGTTTTTAACCAGAGAGTTTCAAATTGGTGGTAATTAACCCTATTGATATCCTAGTTAAAGTTAGTATATCTCAGGAACTCCTGGCTACTCAGTGGTCCAAATGCTGTCCTATCTGTGGTGTTTGTTCTCAGCACTAAGTATCTTATCAGTCATGCACTTGAAATAGTGCTGGTACACAGCGAGCTTCGTGTATGTGTTTGCTGTTTCTTTGCTGTCTCTTCATTTCAGCGAGAACAAAGCGAACTGGTATGAAAGTCACAGACTCTCTTACTCTCTTAGTCTCCCCTCGCTTTTGACTTCCCATTACAGACAAGTGGCATTTACACATAAAATCATACATGGGAAATTTTGTATTGACAGTAGGACTCAGCCCTTGCATGGTGGGGCAGAGGCATGTGGAAATAGTAGATACATTGGATTAAACCCCTGTGCCTTTAAGATGAAAAAAGATTCTCAGTTATTTGGCATGGTTTTTGTTACACGGCTCATTGAGCGACTGGTACTTTGCCCATTGGTTTGTGAGTATGAACAGTGTTTCCTTGTATTTTCCTCAAGAATTGGAGAAAGAACAATGACAACCTTTGGTTGTTGGTTCACTTTATTATCTCTAACTAGTATTTGATCTGAGATTGAAAAGTATATTTAACATATTTGATACAGAGAAGGTGTTACCAAACCATCTAAAATGTAAATTATCCAAAAGCTGCTTGACTCTATAATAAACTGTCTGCAAGATTCACGATTGAGTACCCAGCACTTGGAGGAGGCTAAGGATGCATGCTGGGGATCATCACAGTTGGATGCCTGTATTCGAGAAGGGGATCTCCATTTAGCTTTACCGCCAGAACACAGCCCCAGACAGCAAGGGCCTTAAGGTCATACTTAAGGGCCTGCAGAGACCATACCATCAAGAGTGGTTCTAAGAACCACTTACGGGATGGATACAGGAGGGAAAATCCTTCTGTGCTCTAGATCCGCACTCTGACAGTTTCTGAGTTGCTATATTACCCCACGAGGGCATGAGGGAAAAGACATGAGGGTTAAGAGAGAAATCAGCAAAATTGACAGCTAGACACAGAGCCTACTTGGAATGAAATCTACTGGGAAAAGTTTAAGAATGTGTCTCTCCTAAAGATTTTATTCTTTCTTGTGGGGGAAAATGCTTTGAAGAAGAAACTTTTGGTTTCGAACAGAACTAGAATCTCCAGAGAGCATGCATCATAGCAGGCTAGATAAAGAGTTAAGAGACAGTCAGAGGTCAGCTTCAATACATAAGCTTTATACTCTTTTCAAGGATTCTAATTTCAGGTGGCCTACTTTCACTACAACACTGCTGTTGTTAGTTCAATTGTGTCTTCCAAAATTCATATTTTGGAGTCTTAACTCTTCGTATCTCAGAATGTAACCTTACTTGGAAATAGGCGGTTGCTAAATTAGTTAGGATGAAGTTATATTAGAGGTATGGTGAGCACCTAACCCATTATGATTGGTGTCCCTACACAAAGAGGAAGTTTGGACACAGATGCTCACACATATGGAAATGTCATTTGAAGATGAAGGCAAAGATCAGGCAATGACCCCACAAGCTCTGGCATGCCAAAGCTCACCAGCAAACCATTAAAAGCCAGAGAAGAGCATGGGACACACACTCCCCACAGCTCCCGGGAGGAACCAGCCACACAGCTCACCCCATCGACACCTTTATGTTGGACTTCTAGCTTCCAGAACTGTGAAATAATAAGTTTCTGTTGCTAAGTTACAGAATTTGTGATACTTAGTTACAACAGTTCTAAGAGACCAATAGACCCATAGAGATTATTGAATCATGGCCCTAATCCTCTAATGGCTACTGCTAAATACCATAGTTCATAATAATTCTGCAATCACCCGGTAGGAGTACTGTAACTTTAAATTAGACATGAGATCCTTGGGCAAGCGGTGTTTTCCCTAAGATATGAAAATATTATCCATGGTGCTGGTGATTCAGACCTTCCCTAATGAAACTCCCATTAGTAACACAGGGATGTTTAATAGACTCTGTCTGAGTGGCTAAAAATATTCGTCACAGCATTGAGTCCATGGGATCTACATGTTTGCTCCATTTTATAATGAGAAAATGCTTAATTGGGAGAAGAAAACATTTTTAGGAGAAGCATTTTGAAGCAGAAGTCTTAAGAAGAATCCTGCTTTTCCCACGAGTGCTGAGGTGTTGATTAGAGAGAGCTGAGAGCGTCATAGAAGGATAGCTGGCGAGCGAGCCTTAAGCATCTGCATTGCTAACAGAGACCAAAGTCTGGAGAAAACTTAGGAGCTGCTAGAGAAAGGCGTGTTCCCCGACAGACAACTCAGAGAAAGGGATCATGGCCGACCCAGGGGACTGAGCACAGGGTGTTTGGCAGACACGGCTCTCAGACACCTGCCAGTGAAGGCAGCCCTGCGATGCAGTGACATTATCTTCACGTGACTTTGTTCTTTTCACATTTTCTGAGAACACTTGGCTTTGGATAGAGAGGAAAGGCTATGCCGTTGGTTTGACCCTTCATGGTGTTGATCTGGTGGAAGTCAATGGTTCTGTTTGTAGCCAACCTCGTACTTAACAGGTGGAGTTGTGTTTATTTTAATAGCACCAGTGGTTGCGGACCAAACTACACAATATCATCCTTGCCATCCAGAATGAAGAGGTCCACAGCGTCACAGCCCTTCCTGCTCGCGGGCAGTGACAGCTGACACTGTAAAACTCAGGGGGTTATTGAAAGATGCCTTAGCGCCTTCTCCTAAACCCTCTAACATTGTCTACAGAATTCCTCCTGGTTCTGGGGGGGGGGGGACAGGCCTTTTTCCCTCCTAATCGCACCTCCTTCTTCTCCATCCCTTTGCGGAGTTGTTCAGCTGCTTCTAAGCAAACTCATTTCCTCGTGATCTCAGGGACTGATCCCCATCCTGTAGCTGATACTAAGGGGTTTGTTCGCTTGCTGGTTAATATATAAAGTAGGTTTCTTCCGTAAGAGACTTAGCAAGGCACGCTGACATAAAAATTATACTTCTTTACTCCGAATGCCTGTAAACTTAGAGGCCAGACCATTTATTTACACATCCTTTTTAATTTCTTCTCTCCTTCCTTTCTTTATTTTTATTTTTTGTATAAGTATTTTTATCACAATCAGACTATAAGCTTTTCCAGGACAAAAATTTTCTCCTTGGCTTCTGAAATAGTATTGAGTGTATGGTAGTTGCTCAACAAACATTTGTTGATAGATTGAGTCCTCTCTCCTTTCCCGCTTCCTCCTACCCCCTTCTCACTTCCACCTTCCTCTTTTATCCTCCTCTATTTTAAATAAGAATAAAATGTCATACTAATACATTCTGTAATGTGTTTGAATTTATGCAGTTGTGCATAGAATTTTCCGATTTTGCTTAGGATTTGCATACATAACTATATCATATCACAAAAAATAAATATGTCTAGTCAATTTAAGTGTATTTTTATGTTATTTTTCATTTACTGGTAGTCAGTATGACTTTTACCTCACCATTAATAAAATTGCATTTTAATATAGCAGACATGCTATTGCACTGAGTTTTTAGAGAGACATATATTTGGCATTTAGGCTTTTATAAAAATATAGTACAAGAATTCATTAATTAATAAAGAAAGAAGTAGAAATTCACAGAATTTCTTATACACATCATTGCTACATTTTTCAACACAGAATTCTGCCTCTTTTTATTTTCTAGGAAGAAGAATATAGAAACTATGATTTTTCACATGTTTTGGAAACAAATGGATAGTAATTAAGAGAATAGATCATATTTCATGAGTTATATGAAAATGTAAGAAAAAAATATTTTCTTGAAACAGAGAAAACTCAAGAGATTTGAAATCTCCTGATTTAAAACTACATTGTAGTGTTATAGTAGAGAAAAATTTCACCCCACTCACATGAGATAATAAAAATTCCAACTGTGTGTTACTTTGTTATGTATGGGGAATGGGAGGGTGAATATGTAAAACACCCCAAGAAACAAGTGCAGAATTATCACTTTCATAAATTTTCAGTATAATGTGTTGATTCCTATAGAAAAAGAATGACAAGAACAACTGCACTCAGGTATAGTTTTGAGTGCTTTACATGCATTATCTCATTACTCCTACAACCAATCCGTGAGGTCAGTTCTCTTATGATCTCCATTGTACAGAAGGTGAAATGAGGCCAAGAGGTAATCACCCAAGTTCATTCTCCTTGAAATGGTAGATAGAATGTGAGACTTAAACTCCAGACACTCTCATGTCAAAAGTTGGGCTTTTAAAACTCTCTTTGCTATCCTTAAAAGAGTTGACCTTTGATAGAACATCTTTGTGAAGCATTTCATTGAACACTACTTCAAATTCAATCCTAAAAGACTCTGGAACTTAGAGGTTGACAGGGACTTAGAGGTTGGAGCCTTCCTACAGCCTGTGAGATTGAGAGCTTGAGGTCCCTTGGAACTTGTTTCATACTCTTCAAGTGTGAAGTGGATCAGATGACCCCACAGTGGTCCCTGGAATGCTGGTGGAGGCCGGGCCACTTGCCTCAGGAGCCTTCGCATCAGATCTGCAGACTCAGAAATCTTGCCAGGTGGTGCCTGGTAACCCACAAGCTTCTCATAGGATGATTATGGAAACTAAGGTTTAGAAGCCACTGTTTTAAGTATGATTGCTTTCTTTTTATAGGCAGGAAAAGAGTTCATTCAAATGTTTACATTTGAAAGAAAATCACTATAATTATGATAACCCTGAAGTTGCAAACTAGTGGCCTGAACCAAAGCCCTTTCTCCTTTGGTTAGCAGTTTGTTTTTCTTACAAAGAGTTTGAATGTCTGTACAGAGGGGTGCCACTCTCTTTCACTCTACTGCCTACAAATTCCTAGCATGTCACACTTTTAAGACATCTGCCTGATCTCTGAAGATTGCTAGAAAGAATAAGTTTTTAAAATTAAGTTTTAAAGAAGAGAGAGAGAGAGAGGGAAAGAGAGAGAGAAAGAGGAAGGAGAAGCAGGAAGCATCAACTTGTAGTAGTTGCTTCCTGTGTGTGCCTTGACCAGGTAAGCTCAGAAATTCAAACCGGCAACCTCAGCATTTCAGGTCAACAAGAATATTCTTTTAAATAGATTCCAATAGATACTGGGAAAAATGATGATACTTCTGGGACCGTATCTGCCTGGCTTTCCCACAGTGCTTTTGACTTGTCTACATAGTAGTTCTTCTATTTATTTGTGGGATTAGACAAGGAAGAGATGCTTATTTTATCCTTTGCTCTTTTAACCCCCAGCAAATGGCTCAGAAAAGCATCCTTATCTATAATTTGTAGGTTCAACCATTTCTGATAAAAGAGAAGGAAAAAATGAGAAAGAATGTTCTAGAAATATGAATATTTTTCAGAAAGTAGGGGAAGAAAAACAAAACTTATATTAAACTGAGAAGATAGCATATCAAGTCAAATGGATCAGACTACAGTGTCATTTGATGATTTAAAAAAATTATAGGGCCTGACCAGGCGGTGGCGCAGTGGATAGAGCGTCGGACTGGGATGTGGAAGACCCAGGTTCGAGACCCCAAGCTCGCCAGCTTGAGTGCGTACTCATCTGGCTTGAGCAAAAAACTCGTCAGCTTGGACCCAAGGTGGCTGGCTCCAGCAAAGGGTTGCTCGGTCTGCTGAAGGCCCGCGGTCAATGCACATATGAGAAAGCAATTAATGAACAACTAAGGTGTCGCAATGAAAAACTGATGATTGATGCTTCTCATCTCTCTCAATTCCTGTATGTCTGTCCCTGTAAAATAAAATAAAATAGAATAAGATAAAATTAAAAAATTATAGAAATTATGCATCCCTTAAGTATTTATAGTACAAGACAAAATATAAAGGTGTTGGAAGGAAGAGCTGATTCAAAATTCATCAAGACATTTTTGGGGAAAAGATTACCTATTTGATGAATCAAAACAACCTAAGGAAAACAAAGGTAGAAATAACACATAACCTGAACTTTATTCAATCAGTATGTGTAATTAGAAGTAATTAGGTTTTTAGTTTTCTACTAAGTATATGTGGTTTTTAAAATTAAGACCTAATGGAATTTTACTAATATTTTACTTAATTAAGAGCCTTTAGTCAGAACTGAATGCTGAAAATATTTTTAATAAGTTAAGAAAACTAAACAAATAACCCCCAAAATATATATAAAAATAAATGAATAGGATATTAGAAGTAAGAAATTATATAACCTAACCTGCTTTATTAGACTTTTCCTTGCTTTGGTGGCCTGCAGACAGCTATCCCAGATTTCCTCTGCTAGTTGAGGATTAGTTATTTGTGATTAAGACTCATTAATAGACTTACTGTCAGGTCGGCAATGGGTGAATGTCTAATGGGAACTCATTATATACTCAAAGTGATTGTAAAAGTTGCTCACTTAGAAATAAAGAAAAATCTTAGTGATACATCAGAAAGCTTTTAAATGGTCATTTAACCTAGCATGTGTCCTAAGGAAACAGAGATACTGGCAAAGATAAATCTATAAAGATTTTCATCAGAGCAACATTTAAATGAAACTAGTATAAAATCGAAACTATATTCCCAAACTAGTAGATTTGCTTTAAAATATTGACTCATACAGTAGAGTTCTGTGTGGTTATAAAAAATGTCGTGTGGACATTTCAAACAACACGCCTGATACTAAATTTTTTCAAACCAAATTTCCTTCCATCATCTACAAATGCATAAATGTTTCTGCTACCACTGAGATGATCGTGCCAGAAGCCTGAGAATTGTCCTTTATAACTCTGTGTCTGTGAGCCAAGTATAGGTACAGTGACCACCAAACCAAGAGGTTGTCTTGAGACCAAAAATGAGGCAGGCAGCTCCATAGAATACAGCAGACTTTACTGTAAGCCAGGGGTCCCCAAACTTTTTACGCAGGGGGCCAGCTCACTGTCCCTCAGACCCTTGGAGGGCCGGACTATAAAAAAAAAATATGGACAAATCCCTATGCACACTGCACATATCTTATTTTAAAGTAAAAAAACAAAACGGGAACAAATACAATATTTAAAATAAAGAACAAGTAAATTTAAATCAACAAACTGACCAGTATTTCAATGGGAACTATGGGTGCGGATGCATCCTGTGCTCCTCTCACTGACCACCAATGAAAGAGGTGCCCCTTCCAGAAGTGCGGCGGCGGGCAGATAAATGGCCTCAGGGGGCCGCATGCTGACCAGAGTGCCATAGTTTGGGGACCCCTGCTGTAAGGGGTAAGTCACTTATAGGGGGAGGATCAGGTTGGAAGACAACCCCACAGTCTGCGCAGCTAATCTCCCCACGCAGACAGTTGTTACAGAAGCTGTTTTCTAGTATAGTTATGATACGAATGGTTGAGAAGACCAAGGCACAAAGAATGAAGTACATGCCAGGAAACATACCCCTGGTGGTCTTGTGATGGATAATTGCTTAGAGTTGATGCTAGCATCTAGTTTGATATATATCTCAGTTTCATGCCGTTCTGGCAATTACTGACAAGCATCTCTACGGCTACCCTGTGTAAGTTTAAAGAATACAGGTAATCTTTAGCTATAAAGCATTGGTATGCTGCCTGAACCTAGTTAGGTTAGTAAGAGTTAACAGCATGAAAACTTGAACAGAAAAACAAAACAAAAACACAGGAGCTTCAAAGATGGAGTCAGTATTGTTGCCATCAACATCTATCAACTCTCCTTTCCTTCGTTTTCTACCTCTCACACCTGGTACAGTAAGTCTTGCAGGCACCAAGCGCTGCCTCCAGGACGTATCTTGAACTCATACACTGTCCTCTGTCTCTCTGCCACCACCCTAGTCCAAAACACCATGACTTCCTACCAATGCCCTCTTGGCACTGCAGCCAGGATAATAATTTTTATAATGTATGTCAAGGGGTTGTGGGCTGAGTGAAGGGGGTGAAGAAATTAAGCAGAGAGAGAGAGAGAGAGAGGACTCATAGACACAGACAGCAGTATGGTAATTGTCAGAGGGAAAGGGGGTGGGGAGAGGTACAGGAGGGAATGGGGTACACATGGTGATGCACACCTGAGACGTATATACTTTATTAACCAATGTCACCCCAATAAATTCAAGAAGAAAGAAAAAAGAAAATGTAAGTCCTGTCATAGTCACTCTGGAAGCCACCAGAGGTCCTTCATTCGCTTCACACAAAACCTCAAACCTGGCACAGGCCCCATGTAAGGCAGTCCTGCCCGGCTCTCAGCCCCCTTCCACACCCTCGTACTCTCTGCACTCCAGGAGGAGTCTTAGGGGGGGGTCCTCCCTCCTGATCTTTGCATGTACTGTTCCCTGTGCCCAACACCCTTCCCTCCATTCGCCACTCCTCCTTTTCTGTTAAGGAATCACCTCCTTATCCTTGGCCTCTCCACTTGAATTTTGCTTTATCAGAAAAATGTCATGTTGTGTGATACCGGTCAGGTTCCGCATTTGTCCTTTCTTGTTTGTTCCATGACCCTGCACTCGGACTCAGGATTGCTTGTGCGTTGTGTGAGTAAACTATTATTTCAGTGTAAGATTCGCTTCGCTCCTTACATTGTAACTATGAAGATGGAAGCACATCTGCGTTGTGTCCCACTACCTACCCACACCAACAGACCCAGGGCAGAGCAGCGGCTGACACAGTCGGCACTGAGACGTGTACAGAGTGGCTAAAAATGTTTGACATTTTATGATCATCATGATATATTTTTAAATGTATTTTCCCAAATATATATAATAAAAATTTTGAATATGTGAGTATAACTTTAAAAATATAAGCAGAAGCTTATTTAATGGTTACCTCTGAGTGGTACTATGCATTTAAAAATATATTTCTGTTTTCCAAATAGCCACTGAGTACTTTTATATTTGATATTAGGAACAATGTTCTATTTTTTTAGTATATCCCTTTCCTGAACTAATCTGAATTCTGACCACTCACCATGTCCTGTGCTACAGCCGGGCTTAGGTTCAAGATAATGTGTTTATCAATCTCAAACCCAATTATGCATGTACATATTTATCAGTGACATTAGAATATGTGTTTATTCTCAGAAACAAGAGTGACTGCTTTTGGAAAAAAGTCCAAAGTGACCTCAGAAAATCACACAGTACACACAGTACACCAGTAAACAAATAATAGACAATGAGATTGTCATGGATATAAACAAGTATACTTTTATGTCATGGAAAGTCTCTTATTGTATTTGTTTGTTTCAGCATTGACATAAACTTAAATGGGGGCATAAACTTAAATTCATGCTCATTTGAGCATGAATATGGTCATTGTTTTAATGCTATATGTGTCTATTTTTTATTTTATTTTATTTTTTGTATTATTTTAAAGTGAGAAGCAGTGGGGAGGCAGACAGACTCCCACATGCACCCAACTGGAATCTGCCCTGCATACCCACCAGGGGGCGATACTCTGCTGTAATCAGAGCCATTCTAGCACCTGAGGCGGAGGCTATGGAGCCATCCTCAGCACCCAGGCCAACTTTGCTCCAATGGGTTCTTGGCTGTGGGAGGGGAAGAGAGAGATAGAGAGGAAGGAGGGGGGAAGGGTGGAGAAGCGGATAGGTGCTTCTCCTGTGTGCCCTGGCTGAGAATCAAACCTGGGACTTCCACACACCAAGCCAACGCCCGACCACTGAGCTAACTAGCCAGGGCCTCCATATGTGTCTATTTAAAATATTTATTTTATTAACTTTGGAGAGAGGAAGGGAGAGAGCAGGAGAAAGACAAAAACATCTGTTCCTGTATGTGCCCTGACTAGGGATCAAACCGGCAGCCTCTGCACTTTGGGACAATGTTTCAACCAACTGAGCTATCCAGCCAGGGCATAGGTATCTATTTAAAAGCCATGTCAGAGTGATAATTGTGGCAGGAGCCAGTGTCTTTTCCATCCCTCCAGTGAACCTTGTTTCCCTGAACAACTAAGGCATATACCTTCTCTACCTACTCAATTTGGTGGTGTTTGCTCCTCTCTTCTCTGTGAGCCATGTCTCATGAAATATGTAGATTTAAAGCTTCGTGAGGTCAGAAGAGAATCTTGTATACCACTGTATAGCTACTGTTGCATACGTAGAGTGTCCAGCCCATTCACACATTCATTTTATTCACTCTTACATTTCACAAATATTTATTGAGACCTATGAGGCTCACAGCTTTTCCCTGGAATGTGGAGATAAAACTTACATAGAGCAGGGTACTGTTTTCATGCTGCTTCCATTCTAGTGGGGCATGACACACCACAAAGGAATCAATAAATGTATAGGTATTCCTTGATCGAACTGCTGTTGGAAATTCTTATCCTGACAATTAACTGCTTTAAATATTTAGAAAAGTAAATTCCAAAATAAAATTTAGAATTTTTATAAACTTAGAAGCTAATTTCAGAACCCTAACATCACATCTAAGGAAGAAGGTAGTGGAGAGATCCTTTCTCTCCTTTTGTGACTTTTTTATTTATAAATGTACAGTAGTGTGTTGTCAAGCCTACATTCCAGAGTAATCATCACCATGGAAATGAGTATTCATTGCCAATCAGATCTCAACTGGAGTTTCATAAAGGTTGTATAAGAAGGTTTATATAAAAGAGTATTATGACGGATCCAAGACAATAAGTTACTCAGGAAAGATTGCAGAACATGCTGTTCTAACATGAACCACATAGCTCCAAGGTTGGCCAGAATACAGCCAAGGAAGAAGATGGAAGAACATAGAAGAGGACACACTCAACTTGCTAAGATCTACTCAGTACCTGCTGGCCTCTGGGTTAGGCACCCTAACTGAAAGGCTATTTCTTTCATCCTCACAGCATCACTGAGAGTTGCCCATTATCCGAGAAGGTTTACCTATGGTTTACCGAGAAGGAAACTGAAGCTCAGAATGATTAAACAGCTCTCCCAAAGGCCCCTTGTTCTTGGTTGGAAAGCTTCACCAGGGTTTGCATCCAACCTCGAAGTCCTAACTCATTGAGTTAGGAGACAGATGATATAAATTTTAAGTACCAGTTCCCTCAATTTGCTAGCTTGAAACCTTAGGCAAGTTAATATACTTTGTAGATCTTCCTTTCCTGATCTACAAATGTGAATAATAATATCTATTTTATGGAAAGATGTCAATTTTTACAAGAAAAGTTGTGTGAAATCGCTTTGTAATCCATAAAACATTCTGGGGACTACAATGACTGCATGTTAAAAAATATGAAAGGTCTGTAAAATATTTAAAATTAAAATATTTTTCTGAAAAAGAATGCAGAAGAAATGACAACTCTGTTTTATGGAGGAAAGAGAGGGCCAACAGCTGTCATTAATTACAAATGTTGTGTCCGGTTCCAGAAAAATGAGAAAAATCACCAGAAAGCAATTGATTTCTGTAACTGAATTCTATGGCTCATTCCTACAAATTCAAGATGTCAGAGTTAGAAGTCACCTTAGATGAAGGAACTAGGAACTGAGGCGTTCAGTGGCTTGCTCAGAGGCAGAGGCGATTAAAACCCCTGGCTGCACTGCCCAGTGTGGTCCTCCGGCCACTAACTATAAATCATTTCATGTAATGGGCTATGGTGGGGATGGGGCAGTGAGAGAGATTGGTGAAAACCACTGTGATCAACAACCTGCCCAAAGAAAATTGAATTGACATCTTGGAAATTTTTATTATGAAGAATAACCACACAGTCATGCTACCCATGATCTTTAAAGCTAAGTGCATTACCCCCTCCACCCCCAAACTTCACTATGTGTAGCCACCACGTGCCTGAGTAGGGCTGTGGCAATTGGCAACTGAACCACAGGCTCACTAATTAAGGAACTCTTTCGATAACTGAGTCTGTTCTTCAGATGACGAATGCTTTTCATCTAGTGAACAACTCTCACTTTCCCAACGTTGACCAGTGCTTTGGACAATCAGCAATGTTCCTGTAAACAGTAGACCCACTCATGGGCAGTCTGATTCATCTCTGGGAGCGAAGGATCTGAAGAATGTTGACACTTGAAGTGTTGAGAAATGCAAGGCTGGAAGACCCAAATCGTCCCTGGGAAATCCTAATGGGTTTGCAAACCAGACATCCTGCATGAAAGAATTGGCTAAAAATAGCAGCCAGCTTGGTGGCAGGCTGACACAAGAATGCATGTCAGTAGCTTTGTGATAGCTCTGGTCTTTATAAGTCTGTGCTTTCTTTTAGGTATTCTCGCTCCTTCTTATTATGCAATTAAAATCTACCCACTTTCTCTTTTTTCTATTCCTCTCTCTCCAAACTCTGTTGTTAGGCATATTCTTCCAGGATAATAGGGAGTCCTCTAATAAAATATTTTTCCAAAGCCACCATTCCAAACTATTTGAGCTTCTCTTTTTCACTTCCATAAACAACTCATTGTTAAGATATGGTTAATTTGAACAGTTCCATAAGAGATGAGATTCAGTTTTGAAGTGATATTTTTAAAAAAGGAAAAGATAACCTTACAGTGATTGTCAAGTACCTACAACTATGCCCAGCTAATCCCCCTGGTATTGGTGTTACCCCCAATTTAGAATTGGCTAAGTGCAGAGAGATTATAGCTGCCCAGTAAAAGATTAAAGTGTTCCTGTTTAACATCTATGAGAATGAGAACCATGGAAAACTGAAACCCACAGATAATACAGAAATACTACTGAAGCCAAGAGCCACCTGGTTAGCCTGCTCTCCCCTCTTTTGTCGTCTGCATCCTTGGTAAAGGACTAGTCAGGCTGACCATTGCTGAAGAGGGTGTCAGCATTCTCCTCCAAGCCCTCTGACTGGTGGGCTGAGGGACCCCAGCAAAGGGGGAAGTCCCACAGCTCTCTTTCCTATTTAATATCCAAAGCTTCCCATCAGGAAGTCTCATCAAATGAATCACTGAAAAGTCATTTTGATGACCAATATTTAGAACGACCCTATTCCGTGAATTTGTGTAGGAGACTTTTGTTACAATTTTCTCAGTAAAACAGAGAATAATAACATTCTCTTCTCACCTTTTCTCTTTTCCTTCTTATAAAGATTCAAAATTCAAAATTTTGAATTGATCCAGATTCAGGATATGAATTTTACTAAATTCCAAGACTCAATGTATTGAGCCTTTGAAACATCCTACCTTCTTGACGGAAACTACTGAAAATTCATAAAAACACTATTTGCTCATAAACATCTTTCACATTGCCAATGTTTTTAAAAATAAAAAAAGAAAACATTCAAGATTTAAATTACATCACATTTGGAATGTTGAGTGGCCAGACTCTCTCAGACATACACACTCTATTCTGCTCTACTTTTCCCCTCTCAATCACGGGAGCACTTTTAGGACGGACGAAATGGGGGACTTTGTATGGCATGCTAGATGAAGCAGGCTCTGTTACAAGTTCCCTGGCTGAAAAAGCACCCTTCTTTCAGCACTATTGTCCATCAGCTGTCTCCAGTTACAGCAGAAGTAGTTGTGTAATATATGACTGGACTTGCTACTAATGCAGGTACACAAATCCTGGGACAGAGACACCTTGTGCTACAGTAAAATGATCTGGCCCAGGCTTCCATTAGGTCATCCGGCACACAGAATGGGAGCTCACATCAGAGATGGTGGGAATTGGTTTGCATGCTGATTTTTATCGAGCCATTCAGGATCTTTCAAAAAGAGTGAATTTAAAAAGTTCCTCTTTTGTAGAAACTATGAAGCACATTTAAACATCTGACTATCTGAGATTTAGAACTATGAGTCTAAGATTATGCTACCTTATTTATTTAGTTTTAGATTGTGCTATTTTAATATTTAAAATAGTTTGGCATAAAAATCTGATGTGCTTATCACTATTTTCAACAAATTTTCTAATATTTTTTTTAGAATGGCTTTTTATCCAATGTAAATGACACATGGCTTGCATTTTCCTTAAATGAAAATACTGAGACTATGACAGTTGTTGAGGAAGATTAATGAGGAAGGTGGCATCCTAAAGTTAAGTCATTCTTTGAATGATAGTTCAGAATAATAGTCTTTTTTTTTTTTTTGCACTGTAGCAGAATCTGAAGTATATGTTCATATTGTCAGGAATCATCCTATCTAGATTAATATAAAGCCAATAAAGGAATTATACTATGTGAAAAGTGTGCAGTAAGTGGCAGATGCCACTGTGACTGTGTAAGAAAGGTGAAGCATGGAAAATTAAGGTCAATAACTCCTTCATGTAATCTACCATACATTACTGGCCATCAGAGATGTGTCACTTTGGGCTGGACTTCCCAGAGATGTACAGCCTGTGAAGATAACAACAAGAGAATAAGATGCCACTGAGCCGCGGTGGGATTCAAATAATTTAACAACCAGTTCTCTGCCCTCATGACCGTTTTAAGTATAAAAAACAATATTCCGAAAGGTAGTTTATTATTTCATGCATTTAGTACTTACATAAAACTAATAAAAGAGGTACATAAAACTAGATTATAAGAAATAGTTTTAAAATATTAATAAAAATATATTAAATAATACCAGATATAAAACTGTTATTTAAGATATTTCCATGTTATTTCTTGATTGGCATCCTCACTTTTTTTTTTTACCTATGAATGGAATGAACATGATTATGAGTGCTTAGAATACGCTGTTGCACAAATGAACATTAAAAAAGAGTAAGTGGCCCTGGCCAACTCAGAGGTAGAGCATTGGCCTGGCGTGTGGAAGTCCTGGGTTCGATTTCCAGCCAGGGACACAGGAGAAGTGCCCATCTGCTTCTCCACCCTTCCCCCTCTTCTTCCTCTCTGTCTCTCTCTTTCCCTCCCACAGCCAAGGCTCCATTGGAGCAAAGTTGGCCTGGGTGCTGAGGATGGCTTCATGGTCTGCACCTCAGATGCTAGAATGGCTCCAGCTGCAACGGAGCAATGCCCCAGATGGGCAGAGCATTGCCCCCTGGTGGGCATGCTGGGTGGATCCTGGTCAGACACATGTGGGAGTCTATCTGTCTTTCCTCCCCAGGTACCCACCTTAGAGAGAACCCTGATGACAAGTGCCATTTTAACAACTGGTTCAACAAACTCAACAAAAAATTGGGTATCAGTTCTTCTGAACTGTTGTGAACCAGCTGAATCCCACCACTGCCATTGAAATAGAAAATTAAAGAGACGTTGGAAGACTACAGATCACTATACAGAGCTGCCCACAACTATAAGTACCATCTGTTTTCAGCAAAGCACGCTGTGGACATGGACAGAGTGAGGCTGGAGACAGACTTCTAGGCAGAATGCTTATGTAATAAAATATCTGAGAGCTATTTTTATCTCCAAGGAAGCTGGAGATTGAACTAAATGATAATTTATATTTCAGGAGATAGACTGACTCTGCTGGGACTAAGAGAAGAGACTTGATTGTGCCCAAGGGGGTTGTGAAAGAATTCTAATTCTTCTCCATTCCCCCAATGTCCCTTGTTCTAAGAGTGCCATGCAAATGCTATACTGACCTGGGGACTCACCTAAGGAGCGACAGGCTTTCTTCTGGCCTTTGCTTTGATTTTATTTAGAGTTTTGTGTATGAAAGGCAGCATCTGTGGACTGATTCTCATTCACACGGATATGCTATAGATGCCATTTGTGTATCAGTGGCAAGTGGAATCTTTTATGGATTCCTCAGATAGTTTCATGAACATTTAAACAATAATAGTATTAGTTGTATTATAAGGCTCTCAGCAGAAAATAATATCATTATATTAGAATTCTATAATGAATTTGTTAACAAAACTATTTTTAATGGGGTGGCCACAGTATGGGGAAAATACTAGGTATTGTAGCATCCGGGGGCTCTGTTTCCAACTCTAGGATGGAGAAGGTGAGTGGAGACAGAGAGCTATGCAAAGGGCTGTCTGCTCTGAGCTGTGGAGACACTACCAGGCTGTCATGACCTCTCAGGGAAGGGCTTGGGGAATAAGACACCCACTTTACACTCCTCTCACCCCCTATTAACCAACCCAAGTCAAAGCCAGAAGTCAAGTACATCTGTTGACATAGTCTATGAAGCCCAATCACCTGGGCAAAGGTGGATAAGGGGGGAGGGAGAGTATAGAGAGAGGCAGATAGAAGACATTTAGCATATACATATAAAGGATTTATAAAATTATTTGTAAGCAAAATTTAGAGCAAAATTATAAAATGTTAAGACCATAAACTATAAATTTTATTAGCTGCTAACAGAATCAAGTTGCGTGTCAACTCTGGGAAATTACAAATTTAATATTTGCAAAACATGCCTTATAAAATATTTACACTTAAATAAATATTGAGGATTAATAAGTCTATAAAAACATCTTGGGTATTAGCTCCTTTTCTAATAAATATTTTGAGTTTTATCTGCTTAGTAAAATACTGGTTGAATAAATATTCAAAGTATTGCAAATAACTTATACAACAGTAGGCATAAGTAGGTTCATAGTTGTGAGTCTGAAAAACACACAAGTTTATTCTTGTATTATTAATTATTATATTATTTTCCTACTTTTGCCCCCCTGTACTGTTAGGCCATGTCTCAACTGCTTTCCTTAGATGTCACATTTCTCAGGTCATTTTCATTACTAAGCTAAGAATTGTTTTCTGTACGCCCCATTTATGACACATGGAAGTCTCCACCAGTTCTGTTCTTGAAAGCCAGAGTTTCTCATCTACAGTACCATTAATGTCTTTTCCACCCCCCCCCCCAGGGAGAGAGAGAGTCAGAGAGAGGGATAGATAGGGACAGACAAACAGGAATGGAGAGAGGTGAGAACCATCAGTTATTAGTTTTTCGTTGCCGTTGCAACACCTTAGTTGTTCATTGATTGCTTTCTCACATGTGCCTTGACCGCGGGCCTTCAGCAGACCGAGCCACCCCTTGCTGGAGCCAGCGACCTTGGGTCCTAGCTGACGAGCTTTTGCTCAAGCCAGATGGGCCCACGCTCAAGCTGGCGAGCTCGGGGTCTTGAACCTAGGTCTTCCGCATCCCAGTCCGACGCTCTATCCACTGCGCCACCACCTGGTCAGACACCATTAATGTCTTGAGCCAGATAATTCTTTGTCGTGGGGTCAGCCTAGACAGTGTAGGATGGTTAAAGGCATTCTTGTTCTCAGCATACCAGATATCAGGAGCTTGTCTCGCAGGTTGTGACAAACAAGAATGTCTTCAGGCATTAAAAATGTTCCCTGGGAAGTAAAATTTCTCCCACTGGGAACACTATTCAAAGCGAACTATATTAGGAATGTCACAGTTTGGACATCAAATGCTCGATTCATGCACCAGTCCTCTCTCCGTACCAGGCCACTTCCAGAAGCAGCCTATGAAAAGAGCTATCTTGAATTAGGTGATTAATCTGATCAACTCTGACAATCATTATTAAAGAATTTGCCTCACTGTGCTTCCCCAAGCAGGTGACCGGGTAGCTTTAACTGGAAAGTGACCTTGGGCATGACAGGCAATGAGAAGGATGTGTTCAGAATAACTTTGCAAGCCATTATCCCAGCTATGACTTCTGGTCACTGCCTAGAGGGGAAGCCACATCTCTACAAACATTTCCTAGCTGGAAACAGACCAAAGGACATTTTGGTGCCTTCTTTTTCCAATTTAGTTCTAATGATTTGGGATAAAAGTCCGCCATCTTCTGCCTGGACCCTGAAATAACCTACTGCTTTAGTCTATCTCCATCTATTCTTGTTTCTCACCAGTCCAGTATTTGTAACATAACATTAGTGGCTCTTTAAAAATAAAAATAGGGTTTGTCATTTTCTACTTTAAAACCTTTAGTAGTCTCCTTGCTCACTAGCCCCCATGTGATTTGATGTCGCCTTATTTATCCAACCTAATTTTATTTAGTTTTTTAAGCTTTATTGGGGTATAATTGATATATATTTAAAAACTATGCATAATTAGTGTACACATTTTGTTGAGTTTGGACATATCTATAAACCTAGTACCATATCACCACAACCAAGACCCTAAATATATTGATCACCTCCAAAAATTTTCTTTGTTCTTCTGTGTTTTGCTTTGCTTTGCTTTGCTTTGGGGTAAGAAGATTCAACATGAGAGCTGTCCTTTTAACATATCACGAAGTACACAATAGCATATAAACTATAGGCACTATGTCGTATAGAAGATCTCTAGAAAGCATTCATCTTGTCAAATGGAAGCCTTCTACTCACTGAGCAACACTTTTTTATTTCTCCTGACCCCTCCCCAGCCCCTGGTGATCACCATTCTATTCTCTCCTTCTCTGGATATATTTTAGACTTCCCATGGAAGTGGAATCGTGCAGTATCTGTCCTGTGATTGACTTATTTCACTAACGTAATATCCTCTAAATTCATTCATGTTGTTGCAAACGACAGGATTTCTTTCTTTTTTAAGGTTGCACAATATTCTGTTGCATATCACACCACCTTTTCTTTATCCATTTATCAATGGGTGTTTACATGGTTTCCATATCTTGGCTATTGTGAATAATGCTGCAGTAAACATGGGTGGAGATATATATATCTTTAAAATCCTGATTTCAATATTTTTGGATATACCGTATACCCAGAAGTAAAATTTCTGGATCATATGGTAGTTTTATTTTTAATTTTTAAGGACCATTCATACTGTTTTTCAAAGTGTTTACACCAATCTACCTTCTTACCAACAGTGCACAAGGATTTTAATTTCTCAACCTCACCAATACACACACACACACACACACACACACACACACACACACCATCACCATCCTAACTAGGCATGAGGTGATATCTCACTGTGGTTTTTATTTGATCTTTTCATAAACCTTGTCCACCCTCATTTTTAAACTACTGTCAGTTCACTCTCTGTTTTCTTGCGACACAGGTTAATATAAACCTCACATCAGGGGCCTTTGCATGAGCTACTTCTCCTTCCCACCTCCCTTCATCTGGCTAACTCCGCATTATTCATGTTTCAGCTCAAAGGCTGCTCCACACCCAAATGTCAAACCTTTGCAGCGATGAGCGCTGGGTTTTCTGTGCAGACCCTTTTATACAGCCGGGTCTCTTTCATTCGGAGCATTTATCTTGCTTTGCAATTACACAGTCAGTCAAGGGATTATTTGATGAATGTCTCTTCTCCAGTAGACCTAAAACCTGTGGGGGCAGGGCCTGTTCCTTATTTCTCATTGGTACAAGACTAACAAATAGAAAAAGTTTACAAATACTTCTAAAAGGAAAGAAGAAGGGGCTACTGAGCAAAAGAAACAAATGTCCAATGTTAGCGTGTGCTGCAGCCCAACCTGCTCGTCTTCACTCTCCTCATTCTGCCCAGTCTAATTTAATAAATGCCTCTTTCTTTTTTTTTAATGGACAATTTTTTTTTTCATGCCATCATAATGCTACTTTGAGCTGATTATCTTTTAGGCTTCTAGCCAACAGGTAAAATGTGGCCAAGATTTACTACAACTTAAGATACTCAGTGAGGTGTTAGATAAACCATGTATGAGTCTGTGGCCCTGCTGTCAGAGAAAGACTTCAGTGAAGTCAACCCAAGCACAGCAAAAGTGGCTTCGAAAATAAGTGCTCCCTTCAGATCCATTCAGAGCCCCTTCTTACACCACTGTTCACTGGGTTCCCCGGATCATGTTGTCGTCGAGAGCAGTGGAAAGGCTGAACAACATTGCTAAATAATCTGAAACAATGAAGAAAAGGCATCAGCAACCTTGTTCCTCAGAAGCCCCTTTCAGAAGATAGCCTTTTGCTGTCCCTCACTGTCCTTCCTGTCAGTCTTGAGCGGCACAATTCATTGCACAGTCTATCTTCTCCGGGTACAATTGTTTTGCCACACGTCCCCAGTGAAGGGGATGGAGAAAATCCATTTGACATAGCTGAACTTTCTCCTACCAGCGGGGACCAAACAGCTGCACAAAGTCATTTCCAATTAACTACAAAGTGGTTGTGTTAAAGATCTCAACATTAATTTTAAACGATGATAAACAAGTCATGATTGGTTACAGAGGTTAGATAAAGATGGTGGGTCAGGAAGAGAGAAAGGGTGGGGCAGAGGAATGAAACAAAACTGCCTAATATTCAGGCTTGCGGTATTTATAAGTGTCGATTGGCACTGAATGATGGATGAGCTTCAGAACCTCAAAACCCAAAGAATGCATAATCTTAACTTAATAGGTTCTTTCAGGCCCGGGTTACCACAGTATTTACAGTAATTGTACATTCATGGTAATAACATAATAGCACCTTTCATTCCCAAATCTCAGATTTTGCACATTTATAAGCTATCAACTTCTGAACCAGTGATGAATAGCCTTCCGGTATGTGCCTATAAACTTGCTATAAAACAAGTGATCTAATGAATGGCTTCTCTTAGGTAACATAGCAGACTGACAGCTATGTAGACTGGCTTCTAAAAGCATAGTTTTAAGAAAAGGTAAAATCATGAAACTATTCTGCCTATAAAAGTAACACTGGAATTGGAAAGTGATAGTGAAACAATTTTTTCCTTCAAGTGAGTTTTGGTAAAACAACTATCAGTGCAATTATAGTATTTTTCTTTTCTGGAGATAAAAAGGAGAGAAAAACACACTCATTCCTAAGGTGCCTAGAGGAAAATGGACACTCTAGTTTGTTTTTGACCTTTGTGGTTTGTATGTTTACTTATTTATAGCTCAGTTTGCAACTTCGGCAGGGCTTGATCAAGCTGGCCACTGTTCACGGTGAAAGAGCCCAGTTATTGACCATGGAATCTCAGACTGGAACAGGAGCACTTAAAACCCTACCTATTTCGGTGCTCCAGATTGACTCTCCCCGTTTTTTAAACCTTTGTATGTAAACAGTTGAACATATTTGGAGGTGTGTGCGCTAAAAGCCGTAAGAAAGGCGAGTGGTTTTATGAGGAGCTGCTGTAATTAAATTCAGAGTAACTTCTAGTTACTCACTCCCCACAGGGGACTATGATGAAGATTATGTTATTTTTTCTACATGAACTTTTAAAAAGTTTAATCTTCAAAGCTCAAAACATCATATTTTTCTGGGAATACATTCAAAGCAAATCATTTCAATGAATGGGTCTTTGAAAAGTCATTCAAACATCCCAAAATCTAGAATGATGAGACTCAACTCTCCTTTTAAGATCCCAAAGAAAGACATTTCTCGTTGAGAAATGATTTTGACTCACTGCTGCCTTGCAGTTAGATTTGTCAGTTTAGAGCAGGGGTCCCCAAACTATAGCCCGCGGGCCGCATGTGGCCCCCTGAGGCCATTTATCTGGCCCCCAGCACACTTCTGGAAGGGGTACCTCTTTCATTGGTGGTCAGTGAGAGGAGCACAGGAGGCATCTGGATCCATAGTTCACACTGAAATACTGGTCAGTTTGTTGATTTAAATTTACTTGTTCTTTATTTTAAATATTGTATTTGTTTCTGTTTTGTTTTTTTTACTTTAAAATAAGATATGTGCAGAGTGCATAGAGATTTGTTCATAGTTTTTTTTTTTATAGTCCGGCCCTCCAACGGTCTGAGGGACAGTGAACTGGCCCCCTGTGTAAAAAGTTTGGGGACCTCTGGTTTAGAGTGACCAACAAGCCAGCATGCTCTTCAGAGTCAGATCTAATGAAGTCCTCCAGTAGAAATGAAATGATAGATGGTAGATGATTGCTTAATGCCAATATCAGAGGTAAACAGAGTACAAATTATAAGTGTAAATATAATTCTGTCTTAACTGTATTGGTTTAGACTTGTCATAAAGAAATCACTTGGTGAATCCTTTTATAGCTTCAGCATATCCAGATGTTGGCCCATAAGGTCAATATAAATCAAGGTAAATAAACATTCAGAAAGTTTCAGACAAAATAAAACTCAGTTGTAATGCTTTATTGGACGCCATCTCACATGTCTTAAAAACTAGCTTTATTTGGTTCATGTTTATTTATTCCACAAATAGATGTGGTAATCGTGACCCTGTTTTACATAATGTTTGTTTATGTAATAGGACATCACTCTGCACTGGGTCCCAGGAACCTTCTTAGATTTGTTCATTTCTATTTTTCCCAAACAGATTAAAGAAGAAAAACATACTTGTACATTTTTATAAAGTTTATTATAGCTTTTGGATTGCTGTTCAAATTGAATCAATTTTCACACAGCAAGACATTTCTCAATTCAATCCTACACCGCTTTAGAAAATGAAAACTGTATTTTTCCATGAGTCATTCTTTGAATTACAAAATGTTCATCAGCCAGGAGAGTTTATTGTATCCATAACACTAACGCAGCACAATGAAAGGTGTTCATGTCAGCAGTATCCGGCTGTTTATTTGGTAACATCCAATACTGGGAGGTTAGTGCTTAATGCTTTATTTGATGTTTAACATTTCAAACTGCTCATGCTATCAAGTGCTTAGTCAGCGGATCAAATTTTTTTTTCTTGATATTTCCAAAGCAAAAACATATGTAAATATAAAAATATTATATAGTGAAATAGAAGACAAAAAATGCAGCGGCCAGGATCAACGGTAATCATGTTATTTCCATTAGGGTTCAGCTTCTCCTTTGAACTCTCTTCCTTCTCTCCTACTTTGTGAGCTAGTAGAAACTCTTAGATGGGAAGTGTCCATCTCTAATACTGATAAAATATAACTGCTAAACTGCATTGCAGAATACTTATGTTCTATAGCAGTGCATTGTGTTCTTCCTGACTAATAAGACATATGGATGGGACTTAAATTTTAACATTCTACATTAGTATAACCTAGAGGCTTTGTCCTACTTAAGTCAATTTCTTTCTTGCCCCAAATGAGAAAAAAGAAAGTATACAAAACATTGTGATATGCATGTTGTCAACTAACAACTTTCTTACATGAACACATTTCATGTCCAGGTAAAAACAGAATCAGTTCTTCCTAAAAACAGCAAATAATTTTTTGAGTAATGGGAAAGGAATGATATATCATAAATAATGTTAAATTTGACTTTTTTTATTGATTTGTTGTCTCACAAAGAAATTAAATGAATGGGACTAGGAATCAAGGCCAAGGGTTCTATACTCTTTATTAGAGTTTTATTATTTGAACAAAACCTTTGCTCTTCATCTTCTTCATCTGTGTGTTGTTGTTGTTGTTTCAGGATAAAATATCTGGCTAGCAAATATGCTGTGAGAATGAAAATGTGAATTTAGGTGAAAGACTTGAAAGTATTTTGCTGTTTAGCTTTGTTATAAAGTACGTAAAGAACTCACCACCCATTTGGCACGGTGGATGATCTTTTGGTTTAGGATTGAAGGTCAAAAATCAAGGCTCTTATTCTTAACATATTTTTTATAATCAGGTTTCCAAATTACATAGATCAGTATAGTCTTAGCATTATATGGGCTTCTGAGTTCTGCATACAATTTAAAAGGTGAAGTGTTTGAGGAAAAGGATGGAGGCAGTCCTTCAATAAATAAAATAGGAATCGTTAAGTGACTGAGAAAGTATTCTAATACCCAGATCAATTAAGCACAAAGTCTCAATATAGATCTCCCTTAAAGTTTGACAAAATAAAGATAGAACACTTTGGCAGAAAATGTGTGAGAATTTATTAGTATATTCTCAGTATACATGTTAAAAAATACTTAAGGTAAATAAAGGGGCACCCATGATGACTATGAGGTCGAGCAGAGCAGACTACAAGGGGTTGGGGCAGAGCAAGAACAAAAAGAGGGAAACGGAATACAATGGCTGGAGGGCTGGTTGGTGGTATAAAGAAGGAGGAATTTTGTAAGAGTTTTCTAACGCCTGACTAGGCTTCTTCGTTCTGTAACCCACGTTTCTGTTCAGTAAGAGATAGATAGCACAGGAAACGCAGTGGAAATGAAGTAAGGTGTGGCCAGGCCCTTCTCTGCAGTTAATACTATGTATTTTATAAATACATCAGTTAGGGCACCAGCAAGATCCTACTGCTACTGTTTGTGGTATTGTTCACACGGCAGAAAATAGCTCAGTGGTGATGAAGAGTGTGATTATCTGCCAAATTGGTCTGATTGGAATTGGGGTTGAATGGTAGCCTGGGTGTGTTTCCCAATTTCCTGTCATTGTATCGTGAACAGGGTTAGACACACAGCCAGGCATAATGTTGAATGTTGACGAATAGAAACCCAAATGTAGCAGAAAACCAACTGGGCAAAGGACTGCGGAGAGTTCCCTTTTCTTCCCATGCTTCTCTCCTTTGGAGTTCAGGATCAGCCATCACCGCTTTATTTATTGAACCGAGTGGCAGCAAAATAGCATCCCAACACAAGCCTCATCATTCTTCAAAAGCTTTGGCTACAGTTATGAGATGACAAAGCATTGCTTGAAAGATTTTTGTAATATATTAACTTGATTTAATATCTATATGTTATATATACAAGGGAAGGGAGGGTAGGAGACATGGGAACTTTCATACAGGTGGTGAGTCACCTGAAGATTATATTTTAGATCCTCATGCATCTGTGTTTTATTGCCCAACGTATCTCTCTTCTATCTTGATAGAATTGAGTCTCTATCATTGTTCCCACAGTGGGGCTGCTATATTTCACTCTTCTGGGCTCAGATTGCTTTGCTAAAAGTTTTTCCTGGGTTTTAGAAATATTTGCCCAAATTCATTTGGTAGATCTGGAAATTTATCTCCTGAGAAAAGAACAATACAGCGCAAGAATTATTGCCATACCACCCTTCTGAGAATTTCTCTGGGTTTACTCAGCAGACAGACTCATTGTTCAACAAATCTTTCCAAAGGTTTACAGTTTAGCATCTCACCAAAAGCAAAAAGCAAAAGCAATATCCCGAGGTTGTATTTGTTCAGGAGCATAGGATTGTGTGAAGAGCTAAACACTTCTCTGCCCAGTGATGTCCTCAGGTAGATATTTTGCAATTACCTCTCAGAGTTCCTTAAATGTTTAATTGTACTTTATAATTAGCTATGTTGAGAACATAGTTCTCAGATGGTTTCAAGTCCCCAAAGAACAAACATTGTGTATATGGTTACGTTTACCAAGAGAAAACATAATCTAATAAATCTGTGAAAAAGAAAGGTACCTTATATAAGGAAAATATTTCAGATGAGCTAAATTAAATTGTGCAAATGTGTGGGGGATAGAAGGAGAGAGAGAGAGAGGAAAAGAGAAAAGGAGTGCTTGACTACAGATCTATAACCGCATCAATACTTATGTCGTCATGGACACCCCCTGCATTTTTCCACTAAAGAACCGAGGTGACTTAGCAAACCAACAAAAGCACTATGAAAGGATAATATATGGTTTTAAATAAAATATCAGCCATCAAGAAATAAAGTAAGAATGGGGGGATCACCAGAAAACAACAGAACACGATATGTAGGCTACAAAATTTGTTTCTTGATGGCCAAGTAAATATAAAAACTTCGAAATTACATTATAAAGACTATAAAAACCCCTGGAGAGAACCTAAACTTTTTCTACTTCATAGCTCTAAAATATGTTTCATATATGAAATATCATAGAGCTCTATATGAGATAGTGGGTATATACAGCTAGTGCTCGACTTTCAATCACAATTGGTTCCGACAGACCGGTCGTAACACGATTTGGTCGTAAGTTGAGTAGGCTATAGACAAAGACAATTTCCTCTTGGTAGACATCTTGGGAGGGGTTTGATGAAAAAATATCCAAGACACAAAACATGAATTGCTGTACAGTTGAAATGGTGCACGCGGAGATGGTAGTGCTACCGGAAGCTGGTCCCACTGTCGTACACCCAGCTGGGCAATACTTGTGCTGCCAGATGCGGAGCAGTCATGGCTAGCGATTGTGGTCCTAAAGTCAAATGGTCGTAAGTTGCATAGGTCGTAAGTCGATCAATACCTGTACTAGTATTTGTGAACATTGGTGGGTATATATAGAAATAGAAACTAAATGAATAAGTAATCATTCTCTAAATATGTAGATTGGATTTGAGACCACGACCTCTTACAGTTTTTCACCATAAAAGCTAACATTATAACACCAAAAGGCAACTTGGGTAAAATATTTAAGGTAGGAAAACAAACTACCAAGAGAATTTCATGTGAACCTCCACTATTCCATGGTTGGGCTTCAACCAACAATGACCAGTGAGAGTCTGAAGGATGGCAAGTCTTCCGAACAAGTCCACATACATCATCCTTCTCTCAAGTAGGGGTTTGGGGGATAATGAGCAAACTTCATTCGTTAGAAAAAAGATCTTTGTCTTTTTATATAAGTATATTATCATAATCATATGTTTTAATTTATTTTTATTTACTCATTTTAGAGAGGAGACACAGAGTGTGTGTGAGAGAGAGAGAGAGAGAAAGGGGGGAGGAGCTAGAAACATCAACTCCCATATGTGCCTTGACCAGACCAGTGCAGGGTTTTGAACTGGCAACCTCAGTGTTCCCAGGTCAATGCTTTATCCACTGCGCCACCACAGGTCAGGCAATAGTCATATGTTTTAGAGTCAAGCATCTAGTCCAAGGTATGTATAGAAGTATATACATGAGGGGAGAGGAGTTTAAAGAAGGGTGGATACTAACCACAGACTTAGTCTTCTCCAGAACACTGTCCCAGACAACCATGGCTAACTTCTGCCTATTGGCCTCAAGCATCCATGTGTCAAGCCAAAATGAACAGAAATAAATTTATAAAATCATGATGATAATAGTAACTATTGTCCCTCCTACCACTTACTGAGTATCTGTCACTATGTGACATAACTTACATTTACTATAGCAAAACTTCACAGTAATCATGACGAGGCCAAGTTTTCCCTCTAAGGATTGAGGATTCTGAATTTGTGATGCAGAGAAACAAATAATTTCTAATAGCACACCCCAAGAAAGATCACTGTAACAAATAACACTATGTTCTGTTTCTTTTAGTTCTTAATTATCAATAATGATGATAATGTCTAATACCTACTGCATGCGTATTATGCACCAGGCAGTCACTACAACGAGAACCTTCCAGAATTTCATACTTGCAATACTCCCACGGAATCGGTGCTATTGTTTTTTGTTGTTGTTGTTGTTTTGTATTTTTCTGAAGTGAGAGGCGAGGAGGCAGAGAGAGAGACTTCTGCATGAGTCTCACTGGGATCCACCCGGCATGCCCACCTGGGGCCTTGCTCTGTTGCAACTGGAGCCATGGAGCCATCCTCAGCGCCTAAGCCAACATTGCTCCAATGGAGCCTTGGCTACAGGAGGGAAGAGAGAGAAGATAGAAGGGGAAGGGTGGAGAAGCAGATGGGCGCTTCTTCTGTGTGCCTTGGCTGGGAATTGAACCAGGGACTTCTACATGCCAGGCCAATGCTCTACCGCTGAGCCAACCGGCCAGGGCCTGCCTCAGTGCTATTGTTATTCCCAGTTCACAAATGACGAACCCGAGGCTTAATGAGGTTAAGTAACTTCTCTAAAGGCATGCAAGTAGCTAATGGTAAAACCAAGTCCAACGCAGCAGTTATGGCTTCAGAGCAGGGGTTTTTAATTACTTTGCCCTAGAATTAATATCTCAGTTGGGAATCATGCATAAAGCCCAGAGGAGCTAAATCATTTGCTCCCGACAGATGTGAATCAAAGACTTCTACAAAATCAATAACTTTAGAAATGTTCTAGCAGCTTCAGCAAGATACAAAAAACAATCTGGTTGAATAGGAAGGATGATAGACCATTTCTATCTTACCTCTTCCTCACACAGAGGAGGCATGGCCTCAGAGTGGGCCATGCAAGCTTGTCTTTCTGTCCTTTCTCCAGCGTGATCAAGGATGGCAGTCTTCCCTAGAAGGTAACCAGGTTCATATAATAAATGATCTTATAAGGATTTTTTAATTTGAAAATTCCCTGGTATTATGATGTCAAATACCTTGGTTCATTTATTTCACAGACCATTTACTTGGGTACTGTCAAGTCACAACTTCCTTCCAAAGATGATCTTTCTTATAATAATTGGCTTTCATACTGTTTTAGTCATGATACCCATTAAGATTACAATTAACTGTTGTCAACCCAATGTACTAGAAACTATGTAATGAAAGGATTTAAAAATAATCTGTCTTCTTGTCTTCAAGTATTCAAAGTGACATTCAGAAATTGAACACTGAAAAAGCTATATTATTTCAAAGTAGTATTTTCTTCAGCAGTGATATTTCAAGAAACATTTTTAACCCAGATTTTAAAGAACAGATAGAAGTATATCTAACACATTTTTAAAATATTATTTTCTGATGTAATTTACAGATAAGAGGACAAAATACTCCTTTAACAATTCCCATTGATAGATAATCTATGTGACAGCCTTTTTTTAATAAAAGCTCTTTCATAGGATACCTACACTTTTACTAAAGGACTATTTCTCCTTTTAAACTGAGGTTTTAAGTTAAAATAAGCAGAAAGAATGCAGTGAAAGCTCCTTTAAGCACAAAATGTGGATTTCAAATGATTTAATTACATGAGTTTTCTGTCCAATTAAACTTTAACCTGGAAATCTTGTTTGCTTCAATGCTTGCCTCATGAGAATTGTCCAGTAAACAAACATTTATTTTCCATGCTAAGAACTTTGCAATTCATTGTTTGAAACTCTACTAGTTGTTTTGACTTTTCCTTTAATAAGAATAATTTAGTAAACATAAATTTATCTTTGCACACTAACTAAAGATCTCTAATCATTGTTAGAAACCCTAATTATTAAAAACAAAATAGACATAAGAATTTGAATGGCTAGTATGAATAGGTAATAACCCCAAACCAGGCCCTTGAGATTTTAGAAATATTTCTGCCCTAAGTTATTTTATTGTAAATTTACCTTTTCAAAATGTTTAATGAAGCAAGGGGAAAATCTAGTTTTAGAAGCATATTTTTCACAATATACATTTTCTGAAGAGATGAATATAAATGGAATTTTATAAAGGGCGTCATCATGCTTTAGAGTGACTTGGGAAATTCCAGGGCTAATTCTTTAAGTAAACAAATAAATGCAAGCTAATGTATCTATCTGGTTTCATTCTATTGAGATGGCAAATGTTGGATGTGCAGTCTTGACCCAGAAAAAAATAATAACTGTCCATCAGGGTGTCTGAGCCAACTTGGAAATCACACTGCTTTCCCTGGACTATCCTTGGGCTCTGAATTAAGTTGAGTTCTTGCTTTGAGTTTCTGAACTAACTGTTACAATATTTCTTCTTGCTGGTTCTCAACACACACACATGTATACATACACACACTCACATTTATGTACAGAGTATTACAGTAAAGGGTACGTGGTTTCTGTCTTCCAACAGAGTTAATCATACATTTTGCAAATAGAACAGCATTGACTATATAATACACATTTATTCTGGTATTACTGCCTCCACTGGATTTTATAATCTTTTACTGTTATCTTTATCATTCATTTTCATCTGCTCCTGATTTTGTCTTCAATTCTTTCAAAAATATGAAGAGATGAGGTTTCTATCGTTTTGCAGGTAATCATATTCAAAGCTAGCAGTCTGAATCATTTTATGCCCCAGATGGATTTCAGGTGAAACTTTCAGAGCTGTCTCCTTTGACCTCCACATAAATCCAGGTTGAATTCTCTTTGAGAAGAGAACAGGATTGGTACTTGGCAGTAGAAATTCCTATTATTGACCTGGAGGCTGGGTGATTCTCTGTTTGGGTCTCACTACGTATGGCAGGTCTGTTATTTATCACATGTTAAGATCTCTTCAATTTAATTTCTTATTCTTGTGTATAGTATTTGATTTGTCTTATATACTATGCTGATTTTTTATTTTTTACTTACTATTGACTGTATCTAAATTTCTCTCATGTCTGGCTCTTCCTTACTAATGCTACTGCTTCTACCTTAGATCAGGCCTCATCTGTTCTCACCTAGACTAAGGCAATAGTCTAACTAGTTTCATTATTTTCAGCTTCAGTGCTTCCTAATAAATCTTCCATAGTGTCCAGCATAGTATGCATTTGATGAATGCTTATGCAATGAATAACTGAATTCATACTGCTGTAAATACTGTCAAATTCAAGGTGCAATACTTGTAGGATTCTAATATAACATTTAGCTCACCAAAGCACAAATCTACTTATTCAGAAAGAATTTGTTAAAGAGGACTTTTTGCCTCATTTCTCCAACTCCAACTCTCAAACTCTTGACTCTACTATATATTCTCACCTCTGGGAATTTCTGGGAGTGTTGGTTTCTAGGTGGGTTCTACACTCAGTGCTTTGCAAAAAGGAAAAGGATTATCAAGAATAACTGAATCCACACTGAAACGGAAAATGTGTCCGAATCACTGTGTACAATGAATGGGCTGGAAGGTAGTGTGGGTCCTGAAGACAGCAACAAATTCTTACCTAAGAACCACTGGTAACCCTTCACCATGTGACTAAGGAATGGTTTTTGCCCTAGTCCAACTGGGACCGTCTTTGATGTGTCACAAATGATATCTAGACTAGATCAGCTGCTTCCTGCCTCTGGGCCATTGCTTGTGAATCCTGGATTGGTTGTGCAATCCCATCTCTTTCTAATGCGAACACTCTGTAGGAGACTGATCTGATGACGCCTGTCTTCTGTGGTCCAGAGCAGGCTACCATGGAGACAAGCATACTCTCTGTGCACTGAGATAAGGAAAGGATTTTTGGCTCCTTTAGCTGTAAGAGCGTTTTCCTGCTTGAAATGTGAATGAAGAAGAATCCCTCATTGAACCCAAACGTACTCTCCAAATGGCCCCTCTGAACACCCCCGACACAGGAGATGGGATTTGGTTACACCAAGCACCACATTGTGTGGCATACACCAGCACTGTCGCCATTTAGGTTTATGCCCAATGCACCTTTATTAAGTCATACGACATACTGGCCTTTGTAGTGGAGCTAACAGTGTTCAAATACTATTCATTTTCCTTGCTTTTCCTGAGATGTGGATATCAACTCATACCAAACTGACACTTTTCCCACATCCCTCCCATTTCGTTCCAACTATTATACATCTTTGATTTCTCTCCCCGGGAGATAGAGACCAAGGAACAGGGCTAACATGCAGATTGATGTAGTCACAAGTAGTTTAATTTTTGCTTTTATATTCTTTGATTGACATTGGTTTTTCCACTCATCCACTAACCCCAAGCAATTCAGCATCTGGAACACCCACGAGTTATTCCAGATGTTTTCATCTTTCTCATCCAGTCCCCATCATCCAGTGAATCATTGAGTGTGATGAATTCAACTCCTGATTTTTTTAAAAAAAAAACTTTCTTTCTTTCTTTCTTTCTTTCTTTCTTTCTTTCTTTCTTTCTTTCTTTCTTTCTTTCTTACAGGGACAGAGAGAGAGTTAGAGATAGGGACAGACAGACAGGAATGGAGAGAGGTGAGAAGCATCAATCATTAGTTTTTCCGTTGCCTTTGCGACACCTTAATTGTTCATTGATTGCTTTCTCACGTGTGCCTTGACCGCGGACCTTCAGCAGACCGAGCAACCCCTTGCTGGAGCCAGCGATCTTGGGTCCAAGCTGAGGAGCTTTTGCTCAAGCCAGATGGGCCCACACTCAAGCTGGCCAGCTTGGGGTCTCGAACCTGGATCTTCCGCATCCCAGTCCAACGCTCTATCCACTGCGCACCGCCTGGTCAGGCTAAAAAAATTTCTTTTCTCTCCTTTCTTACAGACCTGGTGCTGACTCAGGCCATTCTTATCTTTGACATAGACTGTTTAAGTATTTTCCTTTCTTCCTTCTTATATTACCTCCCCCTTTGACTTACCCCCTGTTTGGTTGCTAGAATGATCTATTTAGAATATAAACCTGAAAACTTTCCATGGCTTAGGATATGACTGAATTTCTTTGGGTAACACACAAATAGAAGTATCATCAGAATTGCACCCTATCATCTTTGTTACACTTCATGCAGGAACGGGATGTTAATCAGAAAATCTTCATTAAACAGACAACATCTATTTAGATGTCTAAAGTGTAATATAATAGTCACCATGTGTAGGTAGAATGTTAACCTCTGCTATGGAATCATCAAACCCTTTAGCTTTTTAATTTTTTCGTATCTTGACTTGAAGCCATATCCATGGATGGTCCCTGACTTGACTCACGGCTGCATGTAGTCAGTCGAGGGGCATAACCTTTCCAACCTTCAATATTTATGGTTGCTAAAGATGACTACATCTTTTCCAATGATTCAGTAATACATATGAGTCACTGACACATGGTAACTTTTTCCTCATGTGTAAGCAGTGTTTGTCATGGAGGACAGGTATCTTTGGAGTAGCTGGGACCTGTTGAGTGAAATTCATCAACATGGTGGCATTACTTCCTAGTGCAGTCACCTTTCAAATGAGAACCCTCTGACTACAGTGTTCACAGAAGCTCCAGCTCTTTGTTCCTGGGTACATACCACGGACACATGTGCTTAAGAAAAGGATACAAAGAACACCCACTGGGGGTCACCCAACACCCCTTTATCATTTTATTTACCACACAATAGGTCTATCTTTAGAAAAAGAGCAGTAAGTTTTGATTAGAAGTAAGGGACTCACATATGTCAAAACCAGTTGTTAGCTGCTTAAACATTATTGTACATTATTCTACAATGTGTAACCTTGGTACCTCTGGCATAAAATATTGTTCCCCAAGCTACATTGTACTTGCATTTCTGAAAGAAGCCAGCTCAGGAAAATTTCCCTGTTTAAAGTTTACTTTATCAGCATATTAAGGTTCTAGTTAAGTTTAGAATCAATAAGCTCTCAAAATTTTTTATTTTCCTGGTATTCTTCCCTTGTTAGAATTCTCTTCATTCTTGTAATTGTTTGAGAAGTGCAAAACCCTGCTCTTCTACCATCATCAGAACTTACCCTTTGCCTTCAAAATTAACTTTTAATTTTTGTGACCGTGATTAAATGAAAACAAACACCATTGGCATTTCCTGTTCCCTGACCTGCGTTTCCAGCCCCACTGAGGTCAGCTCCCACGACAGCCTGTTCTTGCTGTGAAAGTTATTTCAGAATACAATCTTTGCTCTGTGCTAACACAATCATTAACCAGTTGTATTCTCTTTGATTCAACAGCCCACTTATTGCTGACACCTGCTGAACATACTAATAGCAGCTAACCTGTCTAAATCTTTCCTGAGAGTTTCTATCAATTTCAGAACCCATCAATGCATGAAATTCCCCATTTTCTGTAAGTTTATTTCTTTATGCATGGGTCAATTGGAGTCTGTCTTTTCCATCTGTTCCCCATAACAAATTCACTAATAAATATGTTAGGGAATCTACTGGGGTATATATTTTATCCAACTTCACTGAAGAAGATCACTTTGCCTTTGCTTAATCTTGTTATTTTTTCTAATAATTCTTTTATCTTTCTTTAGAGATAAATTAATTATGGCCCACTCACTGCGATTTCAAACCCCATCACTCTACTATATTCTTTTAATCAGTCTTTACTGACTATTTTCTCTGGCTAATTATAATCTAAGTGAATATTTGAACTAAAAATTTGTGATCAAACTTTTTCAATAATAGTATTTTTGCAAAAAAGGGAATCTATCATTTCATTTCTCTTTAAAAAATTATTAATACTACTGTGTGCTGAAGTCACTATTATTCATGTTTCTTATTGCTAAGAACAAGACCTCTTAGAGAAGAGCCTAAGCCCTTCCAGCTTGTCTGGGTCAATTGCACTCAACCAGTCTGGGGTCATGGACAGGGAGACCTGGACCCTGACCAGAGAGCAGCCAGGCGCGGAGAGTGGAGGGTGAAGGCTCCTCACGGGTCCGGTGCTGCTACCACAGAACGCCAGACACCACTCCTGGCACCGCAGCCACACAGCCTGGAAGAGGAATGTTCATGCCACTGCTCCACTTGACTCGGCACACTCACCTCTTTGGGTTCTTTGTTCCCTGTTGGAGGCCGGAGCTGGGCTGAGCTAGACCACAGGACCAGAGAAAGGCCTGGCCTTTCCGGACCCCGTACTGAAACCATGCGGCAGAGTAGGCATTAGGCATGTCTGGAGGGCATTGCTCACGTTCGAGTGCCCTGAAGATGCCTTGCAGCCCAAGCAACGTGCACTGGCCTTGACCTCGATCTAGTCAGTTGCTTTGGCTTTAGTGACATTTTTTTCCCCCAACCATTTATAAGAACTTGGTGTAAATTCCTGATATGGGTTCCCTGTGAGCCCATTGCCCTAACTCATTTTACTTTCTTTTCCACATCCTCGGTTCTTGGAAGCATCAAACTAGTAAACCACATTTTCCCAAGTCTAAAAACTAAGGGCAGAGGTGCAACGGGGATAGATGGAGGGGTCAGTTCATGCTGATGCAGCGGCAATTCTAGGTAGTGTACAGAGGGAACTGGCCTGAGAATCAGAAGGTGGAGGGTGGGGGGGTTTCCAGGCTCTGTCACAGCTCACTGGGGAATCGCTGCCCTCCCTTCTGTTCCTTCTGTGAAAAAATGCTGGGCTGGAAGGAACCAGTCCCAGGCTGCCCTCACCCTCTGACAGTCTGTGATTCTCCAGCCCATGATGCTCTCCTTGGCCACGGGTGCGCTTCTGGGATACATGTGTGCTTTGTTCCCTTAATGGGGGCAGAGGCAGTGGCTCTGTTTGGCACAAGCCGAGCTCTGTCAGCACAATGCAGCTGATTGGCGGGGCCCCAAAAGCAGACCCCAGAGAGATATTGATTCTGACAGGCAAACAATTAAAGGGGGAAATTGGTGCCTTGTGGATAAGACATCCATGTGGCTGTGATACCTTGGGGCAGGTCTTCAGCGTCACTTTCGGTTTAATTGGTTTGGACAGAAATGCTCCTGAGGCCACTCTTAAGGGGGCTGGAGACTGTCGGTGGAACTAGAAATGTACACTGAAATTTTCGAATCTATTTTTATTTTTCAAGACTTTCAATAGCAGAAATGATTCTCTCTTTATAGTTCTTACTTCTGAAGCCAAGTACTAATATATTGGAAAATTAGTCAAAAATCTAATTTGAACGCGAACGTTTGGCCAGTTTTGCTCCGATGTTCCCCAACACCTCCTGCCAAGATTTTCTCCCGCCTTCCATCTTTTGCTCTGTTCTTTTTCATATTTTAATATACTCTCACACTATCCTCACTCTTTAAAAGTATGCAGATTTCTATGATTCTGTCACAGACTTTCATAATGGCCATGAATGAGGTGATGAGAGGTCCAGATCCCTTCCTATCATGGAGAATAATGATGTTTTACAAACGCAGGCCTTTTTGGTGCATGTATGCCAGCACCAGCAGCCAGGCCCTGGTGTTCGCCGTTGGTGTGGCGGTGGGTGCTCTCCCTGGTGTATTTCAACCTGTCCAACCTGCTCTAATCAGGCTCAAGAGAGTGGGTGTCAGCGTCCTCTACCGAGCCTTCTCACCATGCTTGCCTCTTCGGTTCATGCATTAGTTGGCTTGGGCTGCCATAATAGAATACCACACACCAGGTGGCTTAAACAACAGAAAGGTATTTCTCACAACTCTGGAAGCTAGAAGTCCCAGTTCAAAGTGCTGGCTAATTAGGTTCCAGATGAAAACTGTCTTCCCGACTTATGAAAGGCCACCTTCTTGCTGGAAAGGAGCGGGGGAAGAAGTAAGGGACAAAGCCTCTCACGGGCTCTCCCATTAGGCTGTAGGGATAGAGGGGCCAGTTCAAGTCCTGGCTCAACCTCAGGACCCCCATTTATAAAACCAAAATATGAATTGTCTCTGCCACCTCGGGTTATTGTGAAGATCAAAGGAGATACATATAGGAAGTGCTTCCTGGTGGCCAGGACACAGAAAAACTCCAAAATGTCAACCATGGTAATGACTTTTGTATTTCAAAAAGCATTTTGATATCAGTTGAAGTAAATTGAATTGAACATAATTAATTCAATAGAAAATGGTTAGTCATTAGAGGATTTTGTACAAAGGAATGATATGCAAATAAATGCATTGTTTAAAAATTAATGTGTCAGAATTCTGTAGGAATGGGCAGAATGAAGGAAGGCAGGAGACAGAGTATGTGTTAGGTGGTAACTGTAATAGCCCTGGGGACAAGTCACTAATGAGAGCCGCTTTACGTCTGGAGTGGCAGTAACGATCAATCAATTACACAGATGGTAAGGAAGTAAAATCAGTGGGGGAGGGGGATGGAGAGAAGCAGGATAATACAACAGATTGGGTACAGAGGAAGGGAGGGGGAAAACAAAGATGAACATGTAGCACTAGGTGTCAGATGGAGAGGGACACTGAAGGACAAACTGGATTTTAAAGGTGGTGACATTTTTGGTTGCAAACATATTGAATCTAAGAGACCAGGTGGGCTGTCCAAGATGCAGCCCACAGTGGAGCTAGGTGCTAAGTTTGGGGCAAACAAGATGCTGCCCAGGGAGCAGGAATCAGACCTCATGAAATCACCAGTGAATTTGAAAGAACAGCAGATGGTAAATGTGGAGGTCAGATTTAAAACGACTTAGAATGAGTGAATGATGTGTCTTGGAAGAGATCTTTAAAACAAAGCTAAGTACGGTGGTGGATAGCAGGGCACAGTGCATTATCTCTATTTTAACATTGATGAACCCAGTTATGTTTTTGAGTATAGAGCAGGTGCAGACAAAAGGGATAAATTGGAAATGATTTCCAGGGAGGAAAATGGCTAGAGCAAGGTCCCAGGGGAGGTGATTAAGATGACAAGCCTAGACTCAAGGAGTTAGTGACTTTCTCAGTGTTGAGGGCTGGGCTGTGGAGTAGAGTAACTGACCCCCTGTCATGCTGGTTGGGGTGGGACAGGAGACTGCTGGGGCCAGGCTGTGTGAGGCTGAGCCTTGAAACACTGGCTGGATTCTAACACACAGTGACTGATATGTGTTCCAGGATGTTGTATGGATTTTAAGGAGTCAAGAAAAGGCAGTGAAACATACTCCAGAAGTGAGAACACTGTTTTAGTTTCTTGTGGATGCTGTAACAAATTACCACAAACTTGGTGGCTTAAAGCAACAGTTATCTATACCCCCAGCTTTGGAGGCTAGGAGTCTGAAATCCAGGTCTCAGCAGGGCCACAACCCCTCTGGAAGTTGTAGGTGTGAATGGTTTCTGCCTCTCCAGCTTCCAGTAGCTATGAGCATTCCTTGGTTTGTGATGGCATCTTTACAATATCTGCCTTCATTGTTTTATTATTGAATTTATTAGGGTGACACTAGTTCACATGATTATACAGGTTTCAGGTGCTCTTGTCATCTCTCCTGTGTGTCTAGTTCAAATTTCTCTCTGTCTCTCTCTTATAAGGATACATACAATTGCACTTAGGACCCATCCAGATGATCCAGGATAATCAAATCTGCAAAAATCCCTTTTCCAAATAAGATAGCAGTCACAGGTTAATTAATTCTGGGAATTGGTAAATGGCTGTATCTCGAAGAACTGTTAGCATACCAGCACAAATACTTTACAGAATATGATAAATGCAGTGAGAATTCAAAATAAATAAATTAGGATAAGCAATATGTTACATGTCAGAAGACAACAATCTAGAATGGCAGGTTTCTTGCAGTTACAATTACTAGAATTGTTTTTTTAATATATTTTAATTTGTTTTAGAAAATTGAATTTAATAGAGTGATATTGATCAATAAGAGTACATAGGTTTCAGGTAAACATTTCCGTGGCATTTGAACTGTGGATTATGTTGTATACCCATCACCCAAAGTCAAGTCATTTTCAGTCACCTTATATTTGTTCTTCTTTACACCCTTCCCCATCTCCTCCCCCACACTTTCCTCCCCCACAATTAACAAAATTGTAATGAGAATATATAACAATGCAATGTGTTCATGTGTATACACTGTGTGACCCTGCATGGTAACTTATAAAACAAAACACCAAGAAGCAACTCTCTCTACCTAATGACAACTTAAGGATAACATTTTTGAGGAACAAAATGATAAATATATAATTGGATTATTTGTTATTAAGAAAGTCAGCAACCACAGCTTCTTAGTAACCCTCTAGAAAATATCAAATGATGCCAAAATCCTGCTTGGCTATGGTACTCTGCGTGAGAACAACTTGTTTTACTTGGGTTACAGTAGCTCGTTTTGCCGTTTTGCTAAAATATCAAAAATACCATATTTCAAGTCACTTGCAAGAAAAATATTTGTAAGAACTACAAAGTCTCAAGGTCTACACCGCATGGTATGAATTTTCGGTGGCAAACTTCCATAATAAAGACCCAGTCTGGGGCAGCCCGTAGGTTGTGACTTCCCCTTCCTGAAGCCAGGTTGCGGTTCTTAATTAAACAGTAGTTCTTCAATCCTTTAAACAAGCAGATCTTTATAACAACCTCAGAACTGTGTAAAGGGGGAAGTATGCTTCTCAAATACTGTAATTTGTTTGCTCAAAGACTTCCTCCGTACACAGAGCACCTTCTCTTCTGCCTAGACCATAGAACGTCCGGCTAACAGAAGGAAGTGCAATCTCTCCTTCATCCCTTGAACTATGAGTATACACATAGGTGAGTACATCCACATTCTCACTCAACAACCATGCTTTGTTCCGGGGACCCCATCTATTCCTTGCTCCTAGGATGCCCTTTCTTGCTTCCCTACCCAACCAATGACTGTCCGGGCTTTGCATACAACACACGTGCATCTGCAAAGCTAGCATTCACTGCTCAAGCTGCCCATTCTCTCTCCAGACTAGCTGGAAGTCTCTTCCTCTTACTGAGTTGAAATCTGTTCTTCTGCAGTTTCCAATCATTTGGGCTTAGTTAGACCATTGGGAGCACATGAAACAACAATATGCAACTCTCTTCAAAGCACAGCTCATCAAATATCTGAAGACAGTGACAACGTCCCTTCTTGACGCATGGTTTGCTGCTGGCTATATGACCCAGATCTTTTCAATCATCCTATATACCTCCTAAGTCCCGGTCCTGTCACCATGCTGCTTGCCTCTTGTTATTACTGACATTCTCAATCCCTTTCAATGTGTCTCCCCTCGCACTAAAACCCGTGTTCCAGATTTGGCCTGAGCGGTGGGTGCCCGAGTGGACCGGACCACATCACAAGGACAGCCTGAGTCTCTCCTAACAGCCTAAAATGCCTGAGCCTTCTTGATGCCGCATCACATTTTCTTTACAAAACAGTTTCTAGCAGGGGATTTAAAGCTCTTTGGACATAGTCTGGGAACAAGTCGATAATTGGCCTCAATGCTTTCTTGGTCCGTTTACATTTTTCCATCTTTGCCCATGGACTTGCCATGGCCACTTGTTACACATTGTATTTGTTTGTAAATACTGATACAATATTTACAGCTTGGCACGTAGTTTACCAAAGGAGCACAGTCACTTGTAAAAGTGACAGATCAGAGAAGACACATTTAATGGCATGGGTTTTCTCAGAACTTTTAAATAGAAATAACAAATTGAGAATGTTATTCCTTTTGATACCTATGTGTTACAATAGTTTTAAAATCAAGCATCGTTGACTTTGTAGAAACTTATACAAATAAGACCAAATTATTTTTCTCTAAAAAAGATATCCTCAAAGTGTGTAATGGAATGTGGAGTGGGTGTGTGAAGCACGATCTGGCATTTATCAGACTCACTTCTTTCCTCTGCAGAGATGCCAACAATATTCTATAGCAACCTCACACAGAGAGTCAAGGATTCAGGGTCCACTTCTATGTTCGTATCTATTCCATTCTCTTTAAAACATGTTCAAGAGTGTGATTAGAGCTTATATAAACAACTACTTAGTTCTTTTTTTTTTTTTTACAGGGACAGAGAGAAAGTCAGAGAGAGGGACAGATAGGGACAGACAGACAGATAGGGAAAGGTGAGAAACATCAATCATTAGTTTTTCATTGCCGTTGCAACACCTTAGTTGTTCATTGATTGCTTTCTCACATGTGCCTTGACCGCGGGCCTTCAGCAGACCGAGCCACCCCTTGCTGGAGCCAGTGACCTTGGGTCCAAGCTGGCGAGCTTTTGCTCAAGCCAGATGAGCCCGCGCTCAAGCTGGCGAGCTCGGGGTCTCGAACCTGGGTCTTCCGCATCCCAGTCCGATGCTCTATCCACTGTGCTACCGCCTGGTCAGGCTAGTTAGTTCTTTTTAATTTAACTTTATATATGGTGATACAATGGTAGGCCTAAGGGATCTTGAAATAAACTATGAAATGCTGTGTTTGAGCTGTACTTGGCTATGGAGCCAACCAGTCAGGCTGAAGGGAGTCCATGAGCGTGGAAGTGGTCTGGGTTGAGAGGTGGCCCCTGAGCTACAGTGGGTGGCCCTCGTGGGTGCCCCGGCTGCTACTGCACATTCACTCTGGTTTGGGCCCTCCCTGAAATGCTTGTTTATTTAGCCAGAATTGGCCTGGGGGTTATGTCTTATGTTTCTGAGGCAGGAGTGTGAAAGGGCAGGTGTGAACATCAACCTCACTCTCAGGTTGTATAGTTAACATGACAGCGGTTACCCATCCCAGAGCGCTGTAAACCCCAACCACATACTTCTAGCTTAAACCTTCATAGCATTCTAGAAGAAGCCTGTGAGCTACTTCTGGTGACCTGTAAGTCAGTTGTGCTAAACAGCACCTTCTCCTTTTCTAGCAGCCTTGCTTGAACGTGTGAGGTTTTTTGTTTTCTTTCTTTTGTTGTTATTCGCAAGATAATTCCAGGACAGGTGTGGGAGAACGTGGAGAACAGATGGCAGGTTAGATGTGTCAATTTATTCAGCACTACCAGTGGAGCTGCCTGGCTTTTCTGTAGGGAAATCAGCAACATGACTAGAACTTTATCACTAAAATTATTGTACTGAATATGTAATGATTTCTCCTAAGGACGGGGGAAGAATCATATCAATAAAAAAAAGAGAGCTATCTAAGAAAACTCTCTATTATTTAAACATTCCAGGAATACATTGGCTTCATAAAAGACTAAATGCTAGAAGCCTCTTATGAGTCAAGAGAGTATTTGGAACTAAAGAAAGTAGAGAGATTATGTGGGAGGTGGGTCCTCTCCTTAGGAATTCATTATCTGGATGAGTCACCTCCACTGACCTACTCAGCTCTTGGGCTGGGCTAACACCATGAAGAAGACTGATTCAACTCCTCAGTGAAGTCAAAGTATCACGGTGCCATTCTGTAGTCCTTTTGTTCTGATCTTATTGATCATTTCGTTCTTTCTTCTTTGTTTTTATTTTTGAGCCTTTATTTTTGAGTAATGATAGTGTTTTTTTTTAATTTTAAAAAGTACATGTTCACTTTAAACACCAACCAATACAGAAATATGTAAAGAAGAATGCAAAATGTCACTTGAAGTCCCACCACCCTGATATAGAATTATTATTAATGTTAACTGATAAATGTTAATATTTATCTCTCTATAAGCACATCCAGAAAGAAAGGATAAATGGGAACAGTTTTCATATATAGGAACGATGAGCATGTTAATTTAGAGTCAGGTTTGTTAAAGAATAGTTTACATTTGGTAGAATTCACCCCTTGGTGGTGTATAGTCCCATGAGTTTTGGTAAATAGTTATGTAAACTCTCCCACAATCAAGACGTAGACTGCTGTTGTCGCCCCGTAAAGTCCCCTCATGCCCCTTTCCAATCAACCGCCTTCTCATTCCCCCCAGCTCCTGGCAAATGCTGATTTGATCTCTGTCCCTATACTTTTGCTTTTTCTACAGAGTCTTATAAATGGAACCGCGCAGTGTGTAGCTTTGTGTGCCTTGTTTCTTTCAATTAGCTTTTAATGCTTTTGAGATTCTCCCGTGACACTGTATATAACAACAGTCTGTTCCCTGTTATTGCTGAATGTTATTCCATTGTACCAATGAACACTTTACAGCTTTTCAAATTATATTAATAAGTTTTTTTACATTCCCACTTGTACTTAATTGCTGAAGTGGAGAAAACTTATTTCAAAACAAACACATTTATCTGATATCCTTGTGATTCTTGCATTTGCTTTATTCCAAGAATCAGTTAGCTTTTCTAGATAGAAAAACTATCACCATGCAATGACTTCATCTTTTAGTCAGATATACTAAACCTACAAGGCTGGTAACAGTAGTAAGAAATGTTATTGTCTAGGTCTTTGCTCCTGGGAAAGCCTTGGAGGGTCCAGGCCCACTGCTCAGGGGGTTTGTTTCTGGAGTTGAAGATTGGGGCCAAGAAGATGACGTTCATGCTTACCCTCTTTGTATCTGTATTGTTTGAAACATTAACACAGACAACAGAATCATCTATTATGTGCATAATTTTTAAAAATTAACCCAGGAAAAGGACAAGGCACTCTAATAATGACATGCATCAACTCACGTCCTCCATGTGAAAATTCTCTCAGTTACAGTGATGTGGGTTGACCGCAAGAGGAATGTAAATGCTTCCAAAATCTCAAAGAGAAGTTGTTGTTGTTGTTTTTGTTTTGTTTTAACTGGGAGAGTTTTCAGTTCTGGCTTGGCTGGATTATAAAACAAGCGGCCCAGCACATACCTCATGGTTTGAGAATTTCTAGATGATCTCCAAATGACTGCCTCCCTTGAATTTTCTCTGAATCACTCCTTTATTATAATTTTATTTATTTATTTTAGAGAGAGAGAGAGAAAGGGAGAGAGAGACAGATAGACAGAAATGTCAATCCACTCCTACTTCTTCCTCGACCAGGCATTCAGTAATAAAAATGTAAAAATATAGAATTTTAACAAATATGAATGTTTGCACATCGCATGCAACAAAAACAAGATGAGGGAAATATGATCATAGCTATTTAACTTTGGAATCAAATAAATGGCCTTGTCCCTATACTGGTAGCAAGGTCATTCACACAATTAGATCCAAGGGCAACTAATGGAAGCTTCATGTCAACAAGTAACTCAGAACAATTGTTGAAATACTTAAGGTTATAGCAGAAATTATTTATAATTAGGTCCTTTATAAAAACCATTTAAAATAGCAATGACGAGTTGAATATATGTGGAGAGGTAGCACACAGAATGTCTTAGCCCCAAAGCTGTCACCCAAAAACTTAGGCCCTTAAAATGCATTTCTTAATTCTGACAAGCAAGATAAATTTGAAAATCATAAGTATGTAAAACAAGACTAGAAAGTCATTCAGCCGCATTTATTCAGTCCGTGCCTTGTATCAGGCCCTGTTCCGGGTGCTGAACGAGACACCAGGCAAAACACCCAAATTCCTGCTCTGGGGGAGCTTCTGCCCCAGTTAACAGATTCTTTGTGATTTCACTACTAACCCAGAACTAGTGCTTATAGGTTGGGGAATATTTTTAAATCTTTTTTCTTTGTATTTATATATGTATTTCTTCACAAAATTAGAATTGTGATGTGAGTGTCTTACACTTAAACTGATGTACCCACATTTCTACATTATTAAGTATTTCTCAACAGCATCATTTTCCTGGCATGGCTGTGTGCCAGTGTTTAAGTAAACTGTAGTGCAGTGGTTCTTAACCTTTTTTTGAGGTACCGAAGCCACCAGTTTCATATGCGCATTCACCGAACCCTTCTTTAGTGATAAATAAAATATGATTTTTTTCCCAAATTCAAGACATAGGTATATGTTTTTTTACTGGTGCACAAAATGAGCCGTGCATGAACATCCCCTTGCTCAAAGAACAAAACCAACAAAGTGCATGAACTCACAACAAATTACAGTATTACTTTACTCTGGCCTCTGCGGCAGAGGCTTCTCCGAACCCGAGACTGACTCATCAAACCCCTAGGGTTCGATAGAACCCAGGTCAAGAACCACTGCTGTAGTGTAGTAATCAGGCATTTCATTTTTTTCTTTCATCATTATAGGCAACAATATGATGAACATCTTTATGCATAAATCTCTGCACAAATATATGAATACTTTTTAGGATATAATATAAGAACAGAAATTGCAGGATAAAGGATTTCAGGATAGTCTTCCATTATTGAAGTTAACACATTATTAAATATTAACATTAATGTTTGACATAAATTAGCAAAGTTTTACATAAAGGTAGAATTTTCTGTATATTTAATTTAATTTAAGTAAAGGAAAAACTTTATTACTTGATTTATATTACTTCAATTATAATAATATAAATATGATTTATGCTTTTATGGCTGCATATTCATAGTTCTCCTTAGCATATTGGTTTTGCCTGACCAGGTGGTGGCGCAGTGAATAGAGCATCAGACTGGAATGCAGAGGACCCAGGTTTGAAACTCCGAGGTCACTGGCTTGAGCAAGGAGTCACTCAGTCTGCTGTAGCCCTCCAGTTAAGGCACATATGAGAAAGCAATCAATGAACAACTAAGGTGCCGCAACGAAGAATTGATGCTTCTTATCTCTGTTCCTATCTGTCCCTCTCTCTGTCTCTCTCTGTCTGTCACACACAAACAAAAAAAGAGTTAGCATATTTATTTTTAAAAGTATTTCTTATATCTTATTTTAGGGAACAAATGATTTTAAAATCATACTTTTGAATAATATTCAGGATAAATTGTGAACTTAGATATGCAGCAAACCCCAGTCTCTCTCTGAAATACTTATTTTTATACAAAAGATTATCACTGTTATATGATTGCTCCACCCTGGCAGTCAGCATCTTGCAGAGAAACAAAGACTCATTCCTCTAAATTTCTGAATTATGACCATAACTCCCTTACCTGGGTCAAGCTTTTTAAACTTTCAACTTTTGTTGAAAACTTAACTAAAAACTGTCAAAAATGCAGGTCACTTACACTCTAATGTTAAGAATTTCTAATCTCGTTGTATTCATGTCAGAAATTCGGGAGGTGAGGTCGAGTGTTTTGACAGCTGCCATTCATGAGAAGGAAGGATAGGAGCAGATATTATCAAGAACATACTTCTCTATCTCCACCTCCATAGGCCCCCACAATGTGAAAGGCAGACATATGGTACCGGATTCAAACAGACTATCACAGAAGATTCAAGAACAGTTTAAAAATAAAGTTATTGCAACGTACTATAAGTGACAAGTGAAAAAAGAGATGTTGGACCACTCTGTAAGTCCTCCTCTGGGTGAACTGTGTGGGGAAAACACTTTGTGTAGACTTAATTTTATAACAGCATTAATGTCTCTATTCATTCTTTTAGTCAATATTTAGTGAGTCCTCTATACGCCAGACATGATGCTAACCAAAACATACATTGCTGAATAAAACAGATGTGTCCAGCTTACCTACTGTCAACTTGGCATCAAATTGGCATCTACCAGAAATTCTTTTTTTTTTTATTTAAAGTTTTTTTTAAACTTTATTTTATTTATTCATTTTTGAGAGGAGAGAGAGAGAGAGAGAGAGAGGGAGAGAGAGAGAGAGAAAGGGCCGAGGAGCAAGAAGCATCAACTTCCATATGTGCCTTGACCAGACAAGTGCAGGGTTTTGAACCGGCAACCTCAGCATTCCAGGTCGACATTCTATCCACTGCGCCACTACAGGTCAGGCCCTACCAGAAATTCTTACCAGCAACTCCCCCACTAACGATGTCAGAAATAGGAAAGTGTGATCAGTCTTATCAGCCACCGTTCTCCTGCAAATGATCAATCATTCCCCCTCCCGCCTGCCCTGTCCTTCCCCTCCTCTCTCTCCTCTCTCTGCTCCTCCCACCCTCTTCTCTCCTGATCTACCTGAAGTTAACTCATTAAGAATCTTGAATTTAGGTTCTATCTCCACCAAGTTAAGTAAGAGATGAATAATTTCTCTTTGCATTTTTCTGAGCATCTAAATAATATAAAACAGAGTGAAAATATTTCTCTCATGGGTTTATTTACCACCATCATTCTTCATTGTTGCCATCAGCAGTCATTTACTGATACTCAGCACACTCCAAGCACACACACGTTTATGTGCACGTCTTGTAGACTTCTCACAGCTCTACAAAAGGACGTATTATTATTCTGCTTGAACAGACAAAGGAAAGTGGAGGTCAAGGCCATCTGTGGGATTGACCCAGGGTGGCGCCTCTCATAACACAGAGCCCAGATTCGGTCTCCAGTGCTATGCCCCATGCTCCAGCTTCCCAAATTAACTGCACTTCCGGTGGCTTACCCTTTTTTGATAAGAGCTGCTATAGAAGAAATCACTGGATCTCTCTTTTTTCTCTTTTATTTATCCCCAATATAAATCAAGTCAGAAGTTCTATTAGAGCAGGGGTGCTCAATACGTCGATCGCGATCTACTGGTCGATCATGATCTACTGGTTGATCTCGATCTACTGGTCGATCGCGAAGGAAGTGTGGGTAGATCGCATGACATTAAAAAGACATTTGTCTTTTGATTGGCATACAGGGTAGCCAATCTGACGTCTGAACTTTTGACACCCTATGCATGAGTGTTAAACTGCGCTAACTTGTTCAGTTACATTGCTACGTAGTTAGCCTTCAATTTATTTAAATACAACAAAGGGTATAAAAATGAGTGCCGTAGCTGGTCCGAGTAAGAAGCCTAAAACCTACCACTTCCATACAGAATGGGAGGGGATTTTTTTCACTATGTCATATTCTAAGTGCGTTTGCCTCATCTGTCTGTGTGCCATTGCTATTCCAAAGAAGGGAAATGTGAAGCGGCTTTTTCGGACTGTTCATAAAAACTATGACATTGACTTTCCTCCGAAAAGAGAGCTGAGAAGGAGAAAGGTGAAAGAAGAATACACAATATTAAATAGTAATAATAGTAACTTAAATAATGATAATATAGAAGAAATAAATTTATGTTTTGCATTTTTATTGTAGGTAGATCATTTTGACTTGGTCATCTTTTTTTTTTTTTTAACAGGGACAGAGAGAGAGAGTCAGAGAGAGGAATAGATAGGGACAGACAGACAGGAACGGAGAGAGGTGAGAAGCATCAATCATTAGTTTTTCGTTGCCGTTGCGACACCTTAGTTGTTCATTCATTGCTTTCTCACATATGCCTTGACCACAGGCCTTCAGCAGACCGAGCAACCGCTTGCTGGAGCCAGCAACCTTGGATCCAAGCTGGTGAGCTGTTGCTCAAGCCAGATGGGCCCGCGCTCAAGCTGGCGACCTCGGGGTCTCGAACCTGGGTCCTCTGCATCCCAGTCCGGCGCCCTACTGCACCACTGCCTGGTCAGGTTGACTTGGTCATCTTATAAGTAGCTCGCAAGCTGAAAAAGTGTGGGCACCCCTGTATTAGAGAGTATGATCAGAATATGAAAATGAGGGAAGGTACCAACTTAATATAACTTTAAAGCCAATTGTACTGTTTTGGTAAAAGGATTAAAAGTAAATCTATGCTGCTTTTAATGTTCCCTCCCCCAAAAATAGTCTATATGACAATCCTAGGAGAGACAGGTGACACCTGCATGTAAACCAGGTACTGCCATTAGCCATGGAAAGCTGGTATTGGTTGATGTATTTTGCATAAGGAGAAATAAGATCATACCCAGAAAGCCGGCACCATATTGGGGGGCTGTGATTCAGAGGACAGGTGTACTTCCAAACCAGTGCGAGTCAAGTGAAAAGATCCCCGAATCCCCAGAACCTGCAGGACTAACTGCAGCCATCAACTCCCAGACGGCCTGGGCTTGGGGAGAGAATAGGTCTCGTGGAGTCCAGGAGCACCTGCCCACCCAGCAGGCACTGCCATAACCACCCTTTCTCAGCAGTACCAGCGGTGAAGGAAAGGTCCAGAGCCTCTTGCAAGAGGAAACAACCACTGCCTGCAAGTCTTACAACTGTGAACCTTTCAAGTGTCCACGGTTATGCTCTGTTTTCCTTCTGAGTGTCAGTTCTGGTTGCCGGCATTTAGAGTTTTTTTGGGGCTTCATGGCTTTGTGAGGCTATTAAATAAGGAAAGGAGAGGCTGTGATCTGGAGGAATGAGATGTTTTTCATAGCACTTGAATAGTTACTTAAACCCTCCTACTGCTCTCATTTGTAAAAATCTATGTCATTCTGATTTGTGCTGTTGGACCCTTGCATTGAAGGGTTGGTTCACGGGCTCAGTGTTCTTTTAAGTCCCACGTACTCATTATTCTCAGAGGGGTATAAATATGTTGAAAAAGTTTCACATGATGCATGTTTTGTGAATGTATAAGTAAACAGAATTCACTTCTGAAATATGATTATGTTTGTAAAGTGCCTGACATTACTCCATTGAAAGATCATATGGAAACATTGGTCTGGTTATAGGCTATGCGTAATTTCATTGATTCAAAAGATATATACTAATTACTTTTCGTAGGTGAATTAACTTTCTTTTTTTCAATTTTATTGAGATATAATTCACATATTATATCTCAATCATAATAACATTATGTAAGCTTAATGTGTAGAACTTATTGACCTAATATATACTTCTGAATAATTACTACCTTAGCATTAGCTAACACTTCTCCCACATCACATAACTACCATTTCTTTTTTGGGGTGAAAATATTTAAGATCTATTAGTTCAGCAACTTTCAGTGCTACAATACAGTATTATTAGCAAAAGGCATCATGCTGTACATTAGCTACCCAGAACTTACTCATCTTATAACTGGAAGTTTATACTCTAACCAACCTCTCCTCTTTTCCTCCAAAGCCCAGCCATTGGAAAACACAATTTTACTCTCTGTTTCTACAAATTTGGCTTTTTGAAGTTCCACATGTAAATGAAATCGTACAGTATTTGTCTTTGTCTGACTTCTCTCACTTAGCATAACGCCCTCAATGTCCATTACGTCACTACAAACAGTACTCTGCCCTTCTTCCGCCTGACTGAATAACATTAATATATATGTATATACAAAACATCCATTCATCCATTGACAGCTACTCAGGTATCTTGTCTTGGCTATGGTGAATGATACTGCAATGAACGTGGAAGTGCAGGCATCTCTTCTGTTTTTATTTACCCCAAAGTGGGATTGCTGGACCAAATAGTAGGTCTAGTTTGAATTTTCCAAGGAATCTCCATACTGTTTTCCATAGCAGCTGCACCAATTTACATTCTTATCAACAGTACATGAAGGTTCCCTTTTCTCCACATCCTGTTGTCTTTTCTATGACAGCCATTCTGACAGGTACGAGGTGCTTGCTAGCTCATTGTCGTGCTGGTTTGCTGCGTTAACTTTCGATCTGGGAAATTCTTTCCTTTGAGTCCCTGAAATGTGCTTAAGAGTCTGGTAACCACTAAAGTGCACATGGATAGAAACTAAAGAAAGAGAATGACCATGTTCTTAGTCTCATTTTCTCAAGCCCTAACACGGTGATGCGGACAGAACAGATGCTTGGAAAGTTTGAATGACTGAACGAGATTTTTTCCCTCGAGGTTCATGGAAATGCTTAGAAAAACAAGTCCTTGAGTAGCACAGGTTCAACAAAAAGGTACTCCTTCCAACCAATAGCATCACCTCAGCAAAGTGGATTCTTAAACCTTTCCAAAAAGACCTAGTCCCAGGATTCACCTGGCAGCAATCATGACCCACAACCTTTGAAAGGCGGTGATAATTCACAGCAGAAGGCAGCTGGGAAAGCAGAGCTGGGCCCGTGTGGTTCTCCGTGAGCCAACAGCACAGCCTCTAACTGTGCTGACCTCTGAAAGTTGCTGGGCCGGGTTTTCTGATGTTGCCAGCAGTCTGGTCTCATTAAAGGCATAGTTATTGTGATCAAAGTCCAAATGGGATCAGAGACAAACAGTTTGAAGCGAAACACTAAAAGAGTGGTTGTGGCTTCCAATTATTTCCAATGAGTTGGGGCAGAGACTCGAGAAGCCCATACTGGGTCATGGACAGAGGAGAAGCAGGAAGCAGAGTGAAGTGCATTCTGGGGGAGCCCGAGGGCAGGCAGTGATGTGCTAGGCTGTGTGTAGCTTTCATCTGCTGAAGACAGCACACATGTTGCATCCCCGAAGCTGGGAATCCATTTGTATCAGATCTCAAACTGCAAACACTCTATAACAACACCTATGCTTTCCTCACATGAAGGCGGATAAAGGCAGATGTCTAGAGTGTACAATGGCCTAACAAGTTTTAAAATATGCTGCCTTGTCAGCTGTGTAAACTATTATAATGGCTGGTTTGTTGGACCTATTTTATTTCTAATGTACAATACAGTTCATTGAAATCTTACTATCTCAGTAAAGTTTTTCAACTTTATTCCCCAGAGGGTTAGAAACATGAAGAAAGGGACAGAGGGGTTTATGTTCTTTGTTTCTTTTTTTTTTTATGACAGGGACAGAAAGAGACAGAGAGAGGGACAAATAGAGACAGACGGGAAGGGAAAGAGACGAAAAGCATCAACTCTTCGTGTGGCATCTTAGCTGTTCATTGATTGCTTTCTCATATGTGCCTTGACTGGGGGCCTACATCAGAATGAGTGACCCCTTGCTCAAGCCAGTGACTTTGGGCTCAAGCTGGTGAGCTGTGCTCAAACCAGATGAGCCCACACTCTAGCCAGCGACCTCGGGGTTTCAAACCTGGGTCCTCCGTGTTTCAGCCCAACACTCTATCCACTGTGCCACTGCCGGGTCAGGCAGGGGGTTTATGTTTTATGGCTACCTTTTATTTGAAGAAAATGTTAGTAAGGTAATGGACACATTTAACTGGTTCCTCAAAGAAATTAGAAATTAGAAAAAGAATCTTCTTCATTTTGTATATGGGAAACTTTCCAAATGTTCAGAGTCAAAGCAGAAATGAGGCCCAACTTCCAAGTTTATAGATCTGCTCTTCCCTGCCTGGGGACTATGGCGGGCAGTCCAAGTATTCTACCCAACAACCAACCTCCTTTCTTACTAAGAGAACCCCTGTTGTATTTGAAGTGAAAACATGCCCAAAGAAAAACTACATTTCCCAGCATCAATTACAGCCAGTTGGGTCAATGAAGCAAGAGCAGAAGTTACTGCCTGGGATTCACAAAACATGGGTCTGTGCCTCATTGTCCTCCCTGCTTTCTGCCTCTTCTTGGCTGGATAGTGAATATAACAGCTAAGCTTGCGGCCCCATCATACAGAGCCAAATATGAGGCAATATACAAAGCACAAAGCTGGAGGAGCTGGAACGGTGAGAATACAATGGGGCCTTCATATAAGTATGGATTTGCCTACCTACTAAGTTTGATAGAAAAAAAATATAAGCCCTTAATTTGTTTAAGCTGAGATTATTTGTGTTTTCTTTTTCTATCAACTGAATGAATATCTTAATTAAAATAGTATCCAGTGCAGTTCCTCAATAAATCAGAAAGACTAGAAAAACAACATTTTCCATTAATTATTTATGTCATCTCTCTTCTTTGAGTCTGCTGGTTACAATAAAAACCGCCTGCCTTTCCTGGCTCCGGGCTGGGTGACAGGCACTGTCCTTCCCGGCATGCTTGTCCGTCTGTTTTTACAGGTCCACCACCAAAGGTGCATGATTTCCCAAGTTCTTTCTGAGCTTCAGAACTTTGCTGGGACTGTGTTATTTTTCCCAAACCAGCGTGTTTCTGCTCTAGATTTTACCCTCAAAGAACTTTGTCTTTAGTATTTTATATTTATAGCAGAACTTTCTGACCTATCTCGAATGAACAGCAGATTTATATCTGACAAATTGTGCCATCACTGCCCAAGACAAGCGACTTCTCTGAACTGTTTCAGGAGCAATACTTGTTGGGAGTTATCTGAAATAGTGCAACACCCTCCTGATGACAAGACAGCTGCCCCGCGACTGAATGTTGCCACATACCTGGAGCTTTACCCTCTTCCACTAAGCAGGCTTTAGAGAAAGGGGTCAACATAAAAAATATTCCAACAGGTGACAGTACAAAAAAAGATGGCGCTTAGCCAACAGTCAAGATCTTAACTGGCATGAGGTAATTTATGAAAATATCAATGCATCTGTGTTCTCTCTGTTTTGTTTTGTTTTTTTTCCTTTCATGTCTCTCACCCCAACGTGGATCCCTTCTCCCTGAGGTTTTAAGGTGTTGCTCTGTAGAAAGTAGAGGGTTTCTATTTCTACTCTACTGCACTCCTCTGACTTCCTGGAAAATGTTAGAGGCATTTCCTGTCTTTTATAGGGGCTTACATAAACTGCCCTGAAGGGAGGAAAGAAAGACCTTGACCTTAGAAAGCCTCCAGAGGGAAAGATTTCCCAACAGATACAGTGGAGGGGGTGGTGTTTGTCTTGTGAGTAGCCTGTGGACTAGGTGGGACCTTGGAAGGTTGATGACGAGCTGTCCCTGGAGAGGGTGCCTCGTTGAGACATAGATACCTTAGCTAAACCAGGGATAGCCAGAGTCAATGTGGCAACAGGCCACTGAATCCCCAGGCCTGAAAGGAATACAGAAAGGCTAGACAAAGAACGTATGGCATCTGTACTCAAGACCAGAGCCTCACCTCAGTACTTCTGGGCCCAGAAAGACACCAGGACCTTTGCACTGCAGGGATGTGGCTTACGGGAAAAGCTCTAGTAATAAGTACAGTTTTCATTCATGCCAGTACAATGTTAAAATCAACTTGAAGTTGTCTTGAAAAAGAGAGAAATCTGACTATCCCTCCCCACCTGGCTTCTCAGACTGAGATGTTCACACTACGATGTTATTTCTAGAAGAAATGAAAGATGTGTAAACACAACTTTCACAGTCGGATGTAAAGTCCCCACTGACCAGTCACATTTTGAGCTCTATTTGTGTCTGGGTGTCTCACCAGGTGAGCAGGGGTCATCTTGGCATTATTCAGAGTCTGGGTGAGTTAGCAACTATTTAACATTTTGCTAATAGGAAGTACTATTTTGACCTTTAAAATGAACGTCAACATTATAGTTTAATATCCACTGCGCTGCACCGGCGTGAGACCTCTTCTCATGTGACCTTGCTGGTTACAAGTTTCTCAGAACTCAGATCCTGCCTCCATTTAGGCAGTCCTGGAATTCTGAAATTGAAGTAAACAACCAGCTGAAATTCTGATTAAGAAATGTACATTTATCAAAGTTAGAAAGGCAGGGAATAGTAGCAATGGCAGGAATCTGTATCTTTTAGTTGAGATTTCTAGCCAACCATCAAAATAAAAAACAAAGATATTTGACATGAAATATAATTTGTCATACAGATTAGAATTAAGGATTTTGAAATGGAGAAAGAAGGGAATGTAAGAAATAAAACAAACGGACTCTTCTCACCTTTTAAAAGAATTAAAATAAACCAATTAGAACTAACCTCATTAAAACAGAGCAGCCTCCGTTTACACAACGCAGGCTAACTGAGTCTGTTGTTACCTCCACTGTGTATGGCGGGGGACGGAACAGGAAGGGAAAGAAGTGATGCCCTCGAATCAGGTTCACCGTCCCTACAATACTGAACGTGCGCTGAGTGCGGTATTTGTGCGTGAGGGCATAGTTGCGCCCAAGAAAGGCAGTTCTGTTTTAACAAACTCATTTCCAGTGTAAGATTATTTTAAGCGCTGTTGCTAACAATTGCATTAATTGAGTTAGAAACAGAATGAAATTTGATTTGGAACAAGCACTCTCCTCTGGCTTCCCAGTTAACACTGAACTTGCTTTGTTTGCTGTGAGGCTGGGAACATTGGCCCATTTAGTCTCCACACTGGTACGCACCCAACACCAACTTCGCCCAGCTACCCGTTGGTAACAGTTACAGTAACTTATAATGCCAACTGGCTGGTAACTACAGAAACCAGGACAGGGATTAGAAAACATCAAACTCTCTCATGGGTTTCGACTACATTTTTGAAGCTTTCTAAGCCTTCTGGAATTTCCCTTGGCAATCTGTCGGGAGCGTGATCTGTGTTTCCTGGGTGAGAGTTCAAGGAGACACATGGCAAAAAGCCTGGTTGGATTCCGCCATTCACAGCCAGTGTGTGGACAGTTTGTACTTGAGAGCAAAATCAGTTTCATCAGTGAAATGAAAAGCTCAGCACTGTGCACAAGAGAAACAAAAAGCTATGTCTATCTAAGACAAGCTAGAATTTTTGCATGAGGGTATGTGATAAAAATCAGGGGCAGCATTTAAAATCTGGTTGTGCTGTGGCTTAGCCCGGGTTCTTTGAGACTAGAACCAGAGATTATACTAGAGGAGACTACGGACAAATATGAAATGTTTGAGGTGGTAGGAAACTTCCAGAAGTTTAGGTAGGAGGACGCTAAAAATTTTCCTGAGTGCGTGAATAATTCCATTAGTAAGGATGCTTTTGGAAATGGTACTGTGCAATTTCCAATATTCCCAGTTCAGAATGTAATACCCCTCAAAGCCGATATATATATATATATATATATATATATATATATATATATATATATATATATATATATATATATATATATATATACCCCTCAGAGTTTTATTGTTTTACTGGGCCCCAGGGGAGATAGAAAATAGCTAAACTGATGATTTTAGGTCCCGAATTTGTATATGGCACTTCAGCAGAGAGAGATTATTTCCAACATACTGTAGTTAGATTCTTCTGTGGGCCTTGGTGAAGGTGGGAGTATAAGGGACAGGGGCCATGACCGCGGGAAGAAAGAGCAGCCACGATGGAATCACATGAGGCTGCTGCCCTTTCTTGTTCCCATGCAGGGAAACAAAGGGCCAGTGTGCCATTGTTACTGGTCTCTCATGGTGTGGTCAACTGAGTTGGAGGTTGATAATTAAACTTATGGGAACTATTCTCTTTTAGTGTTAAAGGCAACTCTAAATTATTCCACCTTGGCAGCCACATCAAAGGCAGGAAAATACAGGACAGAAAGATGCCCAAGGTAATGTCTAAACTAAGCGTGCAGGTTGTGAGATAAGAAGGTTGCAGGAACAAGGGCCGGGCGTGGCAAGGTGAAGGTGTACCCTAAAGCAACCGCTCTAACTTCTGTTGCTGTGTGCCAACTTCTATTAATCTTTACCTCCCATTCTCATGACAGACCACCCACCCTCTACAGGCTAGTTTATTTGCTCTCATCAAGTTGCTTTCTTTTGGTGAATTGTTCAGTAGTTCCTTGCATGCCCCTGCCTCCCAAATCCTTAGAACTTCCTTTGCTTAAACACACCCAGTGAAAGCTAAGAAGAGGGACGGTTTCAAACGTTCGAACGTCCTTGGCCACACGGGTATTTCGTTGCTTGCATTAGATTTTCCCCCTGAGTTATGTTTTCACCCTCCTGGCTTTTTATAGTATTATGAGAACAATTACCTCATTCTCTCCAGTTGATAATAATAGCATACTTTTTATAACTTGAAAAGGCATCTGCTTATTGATATGGGGGTTAAAATGACCGTAACGCAAGTGTTAGCCATTGCAGGCCTCACGTTATCTTGCAGCGCAAAATAACTAAGAAAACATGTGAAGTGTGTGGGTAAGTCTTTGTAAATGATCATCTAGGTTCCGGTGGGGACCTTTGTCTTCTTTTTTATGCTTCATTTCATAGCTGAAAAATTAAACAAAGAACCCGGTATTATGGCTTGCAGACCTAAGTAAAACTAACGTGGGAAGAAAACTGAAGTTTTATAATGAAGAAGTCACATTTCATTCAAAATCACAACTTCTGATTGTTGACTAAAAATCTAAAAATTGGCAAGCTGATCTTTTTTTTTTTTTTTTGGAGAGGACATAATACCCCCACACACACCCACACACACCAAGGTGCAAACCCCAATCACATTTCCTGTGGGCTCCTCTTCTGCTTAGACTTCACAAAAATACCATTAAAACCGATTAGAGCCTCAATCCTAAACAAGAGGAACGATGGTAAATGCACTGAAGGAGCCTGGTAAGGTAAGAAGCCTGAAAACTGAATAAGTATAATAATTTTCTGCAATAGCACTAGTATTTCTAAATTAACGTGTGATATCACTTAATCCCAATGCATTTAAACATGTTCTTTTCTTTTAAGAAGCAATAGATCTGTTTGTTTGGTTTTTTTTTAAATCTGGCATGTGTTCTAAAAAATACTGTCCTTCTAAGTTACACTACAATAACATGTTCTTTTCATTATGAGTTAAAGCCGCTAGGATGGTGGGTTGCAAATTGTGATAAATTCCACAGTGAAATGAGATTTGAGCTTCACAATCATCTATTCTTTTATCCGACTTCCCAAATGAATCAAATAGCCTTATGAGACCGACTGCCTATTATTTTTACCTCCTCGGTGCCCAGCACATCGCCTGGCACATATAGGCACTTGATAAGGGGTTTATTGTTATTTAGATGATCCGCATTACTGAAAGAAGCAGACCACATCATTCTTAATCTAGCCCAGTGCTCTTTTTAAATTTCTGAATACCGTGCCTGGCTTATTGTAAATATGCAAATGCCCTGTGGAGGGACTTAGTCTAATCAGCATTGAACGCAGTAGGGTAACATAAATTAAACTGTCTGAGTGCTTTGTGCCAATCTCTCCCTGTCCCATCTCACTGCTGGCCGGGTTTGCAGGGCATTGTACTGGCAGGGATGAGAGGGTGTGCAGAGGATGGCACTAAGCCACTGAGCCGGTGACCTGCATGAGTCCAAAGGCTCTAAAAGGATAGGTGGCAATGGAAGGTGAATTTACCAGCTTCCCAACTCTGATTACGTCCAGGCTTACTCATCTGTCTGGAGGGGCAGGTATATGTGGGGCGGGCAGACATGCCAGCCACAGTGCAGGGGAAATGCCAGAGGACCTGGCAATGGACAGAGGGAAGAAAAGGCAGAACCCCAAGCCTCACCTCAGCGCAAAAATGATCTTATAACATGTATCACTTGTTCAAGAAGTATGCTTTCTTTCATATTATGTGTGAGACATTGGGCCTTGTTAGATGTCTTAAAAATGGATCATACCAGCTGCTACCTCCAGTCCACAAAGAACTGAGTAAGGGAGGCCAGGGCTGCGCATAAATGATCCCACAATGAGGCAGGCAGTGACCTCAGCCCTGCTGGTGATGGCGGCAAACTTTTTATTTGAGAGGCAATCCCCTTGGACGGCTCTCTCACCCAAATGGTGACCCTCCGGCCCACTCTACTCACTGTGGTCACTGAAATGAAAAGTCTGCTCAAAGTCAGCTGTATCACAACACGCTCCTGCCTAAAACCTATGAGAGGCCATTCTCCGTGGCTTTTCGGATACGTTCAACGCTATACTATACCGCTACCTCTGCGGCTCAAGGCTCAGCCTCTTCGGTCACTACCTTCTCCCAGTGCTTCTATCTCCACGTTGCAAATGGACTTCACTGTAATCCATCCAGCTCGCTCTCTCTCTCTCTCTCTCTCTCTCTCACTCTCTCTCTCTCGCTCTCTCTCTCTCTCTCTCTCTCTTACTCTCCAGCCTCTTTATAGGAATCGTGTTCTCTGACTGTGCTCAGCCCACACCAGCCTCCTCTTGGTTCCTCAAACTCTCCGAACTTCCCTCTGATCTCAGCGACCGGACGCGTCTCATCTGCCCGGGACATTCTTCTTCCAGATGTTCTCATGGCTTTTGCATTCACCGCAGTCTGAGCGCAAGTGGTCTTTGCAAAGAAGCCTCCGATTACTCTCTTATCACATGGCATCCTTTATTATCTTCATGATAGTCCTCATTATCTGAAACTGTTGACTGTTGATCCGTTTACTTGTTTGTTTACTTGTCTGTCATCCCCTGCGCTGACAGCAAGCTCCCTGAGATGAGGGGTCAGGTCAGTCTCGTTGGCCCGGTGCTCCCTATGAGGCTGGTGCTGTATAGAGATTCAGCAGCTACTTCCTGAATTCATGAGCGGACCTTCTTCCTCTTGTTCTTCTCAGACTGCATGTGCTCCTTGCATCTTGTGTAATTCCATTTCCCTTCCAGAGGAAACTGTCACAGAACCAACGGCTGCTTACACAATTACCAGTCACCTTTTATTTATGGACTACCTTCACGCAACCTCCAAACTTAAATATATATATATTCTTAAAGTTGATAACGGATGGAAGAATATTTAGAAGATAGTTAAAATGGTAGAAACTCAGTACCATTTTTATCTACCACTCATCTCTCTAAATGACTCAGAGCATTTGTTTCTTTATCTGCCGGTGTGCTATTTCCAAGCACCTGTTCTTGGGAAAGTAGCCACCAGCACCTTAGGCTGCATTCATTACCCACACTCCTTTTTGCTTCAAGTCCTTATCTCCTCCACCATGTCTTTTCACTTCTTCAACATCTTTTATTGGTCACCTATAAAGCAATAGGCACTGAGATTACAAAGGTGACTTATAAATGGTCCCTAGGGTCAGGAAGCTTATAGTCTATGAGGGAAGACTGGCATGGAACCAGAATAGGCAATTTATGTCATAGAGTCCAAAACGCAAGTATGTGCCGGAAATGGCAGGGCCTAAACAAAAGGGGGTGATCAATCTTCACAACAAGGAAGGGGCTTGGGAGATGCTTTGGGGAGGAGGTGACCACAGAGAGGTCCTGCAGAGGAGGAAGAGGCGTTCCTAGCATGAAGGCAAGGTCAGTAATAAAGGTAGGTGCTCTAAATTAGCCCAGGGCATGGCAGAACTGCACAGAATACAACAGGAGGACAGTGGATTAAGAGATGTGAAGTGGGAGGCAGGTGTGAACAGAGCCATCGGGGATGGGGGTGCTGTTTTATCCCATGGGGAAAATGACCACTAAAGGTGTCCATTTTCCATTCGAGGAATCCTAAGAAAGCCATAGTTCATTTGCAGAATGAGTTTTACTTCTTCAGTCTTTCTAACGGAAGTTAAGTCCTATTAAAGTCAATAGTGTATTAGTCTGAAGAGTCGGGAGAAAACTTCTGGTAGACAATGAAATGCTGTGTTAGGTTTGCAATTTCCTGCCATTTTTCCATCTCTCTCTTTTTCACTAGCCTTTTGGGTTCACCAAAACCTAGTATGCATGAAAGGACTAATCCCAATCATGGAAAATTGTGCAAGTTTTATAGGAACTCATAAATAGACATTTCAAGGTATTATCAAAGACTGTTTATCTAAACTCCTCTTCGCTTCTTTTGCTTTTCTTGTAAGAAACAAAATCCCAAGGAAAGAAAATGAAAAGTTGTCAATTTTTTTTTCCTCCTACCTTTCGGATTTCCTCCAGTTATTACACATAGTACGTTCATGATGTCAGTTAATTCTTTAGATAAAAGTGTGCTCGGTGTTTGGTTTAAAAGTAGATTTTGATCTTATTACACGGTAGGTGATGTGGGCTTCTTTAAACGCTTATCTGAATCTGGCACGCTACAAAACACTGGCTTTTCCGGAGAGAAGCCAGTGTTTAAGGCAACCTTAGCAAAAACGCAATTCATGCAGCTGGTGGAAAGGAAATGTGTCCAATGAAATCTGCAACACCCGGCAAATGCAAAGTGCCTGCTTTTCTTTACCATAGCATTTTCATTTCCGCTACACAGAAGGGATAAATGGAGAGACTAGGAAATATGAAAATAGGTATTAAAGAAAAAGAATATTTTAACTCGTGATGCTAGAAAAAAAAAAAAGAGGGGCTGTGACACTGGTGGAAAACCAAAGATTTACAAAACTCACAAAGGTCGTAGCTGTAGATAAGGTCGTGGAGTGATAATAAGAGAGAAGGTGAGAGTGAGGAGGAAGGAACTCTGTGTGTCTTCTATGGGCCAGGCAGTGATTTAGGCATATTAATTCATAATCCTGTTTACTGTGTGGCATGATTTTGAATCACAGTCCGATGGCATTGTTGGGATTGTACCTGTCAGGAAGCTAAAACTCAATGAGCTGAGTAACGAGCTGGCCGTGGAGCTGTGTGGGAGATGGGCTTAGAATCCAGCCTGACCTGGGGCCCATGATCTTTCTACTTCTTGACACACAGCCTTGTTCTAGCCCAGGAACATTTCAGGTAAGATGCATAATTCAAATTGGACTGGGGACTAATAAGTAATGGATAGAATGTAAGAAATGCACTGATTTGTATCTTACTATTTATTTCTTTGAATTTTATATTTTAATAAACAACTAAACTTGAGTGGGAATGTTGTGTTGCAATCAACAATGTAGATATTTGACTTACATTTATTGAGTGCCATATGCTGAGAATTACAAAGGCTCATTTTTTTTCATTAAAACATAGTGATTCTGTCCCTGGCCTGTTGGCTCAGTTGTAGAGTGTTGGCCTGGTGTGTGGATGCTTTGGGTTTGACTTTTGGTCAGGGCACACAGGAGATGCAACCATCTGCTTCTCCACCCCTCTTCTTCCCCTTCCTTTCTCTTTTTTCCTCTCTCTTCCCCTCCCACAGGCAAGGCTTGACTGGTTCAAGTGCATTGGCCGAGGGCTAAGGATGGCTCCGTGGAGCCTCTGCCTCAGGTGCTAAAAATAGCTCAGTCGAGCATGGGCAGAGCATCAGCCCCAGATGGGGGTTGCTGGGTGGATCCCAGTTAGGGCACCTGTGGTATTCTTTTCTCTATCTCCCTTTCTTTCATTTGGAAAAAAAAGGAAAAAAAAACATAGTGATTCATTCCACAAACCCAGCAACAAGGCAGTAAACCAACCATAGTTTGCTTCAAGTAACTGAAGGAAAAGGCAGCTTTAATGCTAAACTAAAGTCCTAGATATGAATAACGACAGCAATCATTATAGGGGGGTTGCAGTGGTTCAGTAGCCCTCGGATGGATAGTAAGACATGCAAAGGACTTAGAGTGAATACTAACATCTAATTAGGGTACCGACACTTGGTTCTTACTCCACTTGGATTCTGGGTGACGCGTCAATGTTTATACTTACCAAAAAGAAACAGACTCTCTGAGTGTGCTTTCACAAAGTGCTTTTCCAAATGGCTTGTTTTACTGAGAAGAAAAATGGTTACCAGATCAATGTGCTTAAGGAAATGAAAAGCCCTTGATCAGCAGCCAAGAAGCCTCCTAATGAAATGACATTTCCCTCCAGGGATTTCAAGTGGTTAATAAAGTCTAGTGCTTTCTGGGTAAAGTGCTTATGTTTGTTTTGAGCTTTCTGAGGTACACTTCATCAACTTTGCTACAAACCTAAAGATGGCCCCCAAATAGATGAATCTGCACGTTCATTAAGCATAGAAGCAAAGGCTTTGTCTGCATCGCACACCTGGGTTGTGTGGATGAAGGTAATCTGCTGTGTGTGCACCCCTAAATAAACTCCTCATATGCCTTTCCCCTTCCAGAGAGGAATTGCCATACCTTTCAGCTTGAAAACAACCAACAAGGTTCCATTTTATCTCCTGAAATCCTGTGGAGATAATGTAAGAGTGTACTGTGAGGAAAAACTGTGCCCCAAATCTGATAAAATAGTTAGCTCCTGGAAACACTGATCACCTCTGATGGCTTCTGCAGAGGTGAGTGAACTGTTGGGCCATGGCTTTTGTTATGCCATCGTCTCAGGGCACATAGAAAGAGACTGCAGTGCCACACGTAGTTTGGAATGTCTAGGAAACACTCTGATGCTGTGGGAGAGTTCCATGGCACCGAAGGGCAAGGACGCACTTGGAATCAGAGACTAGCAAATTCCCTCTCTCTTTCTCTCTCTCTCTCTTTCTGTGTGTGTCTTCCTCTCTGGGCACCTCCTTCATTCCTCTTCCTCACTGTGTGGATTTCTCTGGCCGCTGTAAGAATTTCTAGCTGTGCTTTTCTCTCATCAAGAGAGTCAGTTTGATGATAGAATCTTTTAGCTCCAAATTTAGATTCACAATAGACACATTTTATTATTTTTTTCTTTTTCTTTTTTTTCCAAGTGAGAGGAGGGGAGATAAACAGACAGACTCCTGCATACACCCAGACCAAGATCCACCTGGCAACACCCATCTGGGGCCGACATTCTTCCCATCTGGGGCAATGCTCGAAACCAAGCTATTTTTAGTGCCTGAATTTTCCTCAGTGCTTGGGGCAATGCGCTCAAACCAATATAGCCATGGCTGTGGGAGGGGGAGAGAGGAAAAAAAGAGGGGAGGGAAAAGCAAATGGTCACTTCTCCTGTGTCCCCTGACTGGGAATCAAACCAGGGAGATCCACACACTGGGCTGACACTCTGCCACTGAACCAACCAGCCAGGGCCAGACACATTTTATTTCATTAAAAAATTGTGATTGGCTCCACAAACTCAACAACCAAGACATGTCTTGTCATCTTTTGGCAATTGATCATAGTTTACGTCATGTGACTAAAAGGAAACAGTGTTCTAATACTGAACTAGTATCCTGGATGGAAATGATGACAGCATTCGGGCTGTTGTTCCCTGCAGCAGTCCACTGTCACCAGGGACTCAGGCTCACGGTGCTGTGACTATACTGCTTTGCCATTATAACAATAGGCATTTGGGGGGACAGCCCCCCAAAAAAAGATGAAGCAAAGAAAATACAGTGTGTCTACTTCAACAACTTAGACAATTAAAGAGATGTCATTTTAAATGGGACTATTGCATTTTGTAGCTAAACTTCAAAACCAGAAATTATTACCATCAATCTTTTTCATATTCCCTATGAATTGCCTCTGCCCTCCACCACACCCCGGCTGACAAATGGCTGTTCACCTGCAGAACTCGGCTCATGTTTCTACTCTTCTGGGATGCCTTCCTCGACTCCTCCCCTCTTTACTTCAGAACATCTAATTGTGTGTACTTGAAAAACATCACTTGTCACACTCTTTAGTATAATTACCTCTTGAAGACTGCAATGAAGGATTTATGTATTGAGTATTTTATTTCAGAGCCTATTTTATTAAACTCTTAAACTCTTATGTAAAGAGAAGCCTCAGCAGTACGGATGGGCGACTCTAAGTGACTTAAGAATAACATCTGAAGAACAAATCTAGATGAATAGATGGATGAATGGTTGGATGGACGGATGGGTGGATGGATAATTTTAAATCAAATTAAAATCTAGTAAGTTGGTATTTACTAGAAACCTTACCAAAAGTCCTAGGCACATGTCAATTATACCTCAATTAAAAAGAGAAAGAGAATAAAGCCAGTGAGAACAAGAAAAAATATCCTAGACACATACCAAAGACAACTTAGTTTTGCCTTTACCTTACAAAACACAACAGTGGTTCCCATATTTCCTCCTTAGATGTGTGCAGTGCTCCTAGGTGTTGGGTCCACCAATACCCTGACTGTACCCTGATAGTGTGATAGTACTACGTGAGCATATCTAAGAGAGTGTTTGGGAACTCTGACAAATGTAATACAGAGGAAGAAATTCTGATTTTTATATCTCACATAAAAAATAATTTAATTGGCATTTCTCCATGAAAGTGGATAGGAGATACATGGCATTAAGATACCCTCTTTATGTTTCTCTTTTTATGCCCATGCAAAGAAAGAATTATGCAGCTGCCTTAGTCTGTCGCCACATGGGCGGCAGTCCCATGCATATCCCATGACACAGATTTGGGGTGTGGTAGGAATCCTACGTACGAACTAAAAGAAGCCAAGACCATGCCTCCAAAGATACCAGACAAGGCACTTTCTGGTTCTACATTACGTTCTTATTAAAAGACATATACTTCCTCCTTCACGACTTTGGAAAAATGATTTTATGTCTTTTAGCTTCAGTGTCTTCATCCATAAAGTTAGCCTATGCTACCCACCTTCCCGGGTGATTGTGATGTTTGATATATTTATCTGAAACTCCGAGGTTGTCTGGAGTGTCATTTCCCACCCTGTGCTCTTCACGTTCATGATGATGCTCAGGTAGGCAGGCAGGCCCAGGGCCACCACATCTATATATACACATACACCCGCTCACTCAGCGTGCCTGTCCGGCAGCTTATTTCCTCAACCTACTCCCGTCGCTTATATTTAAGGTATGGAGACCCTCACAACTCTCTAAGGAGGCAGGCAGGAGCAAAAGGAGGGCTTCCCAGAACCCAGAGACCCAACAGAACACAGCTTCCCGGAGTGGTGATTTGCTTGGTGGTAAATAATTTAAAGCAATGTTTTTATATTAACACTAACAAACAAAAAAGAGCAACCACAAAGACAAGGTGTACTAATGTAAGACTGCTTTCAACTCTCCTTAGACCCTCAGGGTCTGAGTCCGCTGGTCAGTGCATTTGGGGTCCAGGATGGACATGATGGGCACCGGGGTAAAACATCTGGGGGGGTGCTGTGAGTGCACAACGCACCCCAGAGGCTAGACTCAGAGAGCCCGTGGTTCCATCTGCATTGCCACTCAGATGAGGAAATCCATTCCTCTTTTCAAGAGTCTTCCTGACATTCAAGGGAGCCTCTGGAAAGGTACCGCAATATCAAAACCAGGGATGGCGACACTATAAAAACAACTAGATAACCTGCATTTTCTAGAACAGATACAAAGTATTTGTTCGGTCCTGTTGTCCCCATAAATATAGTTGTAATAGTTAGACCATGTACTCCATTTTTTTGGTTGGTTTTGAATTTGGCAACCATGGTCACTTTATGCCCATGACAGATGGATACTATCCTCAATTAGACAGAATGGTCCCCAATTCTGCAAATATCAGCTGAAAAAAAAAGGTGGCCATGAGATTGACGAACTAAAGCATTACTTTTTAACCTATTTTGCGTCCTGACCTGTCAGAGTCATAGCACGTATGTACAGCAGTCCCCCGTATACATTCCCAAACCCCTAGTGTGTCTGAAACCAGGGGCAGTAGCAAACCCTAATCAACTTCTTCAGCTCTGTTGGAAATGTGGGGGTGGCTCTTTCAGGGCCAGACACGGCCTCTCCAGTTATTTTTACACTTTTCAGTCCAAATTTGTTCCTGAGTTTTGGTCAACCGTTACCTGCAGTAGAAGGCTTTGGTGTCACTAATTTCAGGGGACCCTTGCTAACATCTGTATGGAGGCTCAGTGCTTTCTGGCCCAACACGTTGCCCTCAACTGGTATGGGGAGGTCTCTGGTAGACGCTCCAAGTTTCTTCTACAGTCTTCCAACAGATGTCATTTAAAAATGTAAATAAAAGTGATCATGGATCATGAAGATCTCATAAAGGACAACTTATAAATAATTGTATATTTGAAACCACTCGGTTATATCTCCTGGGACTAGCGAGGTCATCTCAGAAAAATGACCAGTGGCAAATCCACCTGTCCTTTGTAATGATAGTATTATATTTTCTTAAAGAGAACATTTTTAAATGTTTGAGTGAGGTGATTGCTGGCGCGGGGCAGGAGGGGGGTGGAGGAGGGTACGGGGGGGATAAACAGTGATAAACAAAGACTTGAGAGGGGTGAACGCGCAATGTGGTGTTCAGGGATGCGTTATAGATTACGGGGCACCTGACACCTGTCTGTGTAATTATATGAAACAGTGTCACCCCAGTAAAATTCAGTTCAAAAAATAAAAACATCTGTTTGAAAATAAAGTGATAAATACCAATTCATGGTCTTTGTGGTAGTTTGAGATAGATTGTTTTTTCCCTTTCTGAGAAAATGCAAGCTTTCTTGAGTTCAGCAATAGCCATGTTAAAGGCAAAATACAAAAGACAAGCTGCTGATACTCTCAACAGTTTTTGACAAATGCTCTCAGGTATATCCTGACCCCACTCAATAAAACTAGTGTATTGCAAACTGTATGATGTACAGAAGTCAGTCGTTTTCAGTACGGGTGGTTGGCCAGGTGACTAATGCTCCTCAGAAGAGGGAAGGCAGGTTTTTAACATCCCTCATGAATCAAAGGCTTTATGTCCTTTCTCTGATGTACAAAAACAGAGCTATCCTTTGAAGCAAAAGTTTTCTAAAGTCAATGATGCCAGAATATCAAAGATCTACACCCTGTTGTGCTCAAGTGTCTCCACAACCAGGAAGAAACTGTCCTCTTTCCCTCTAACAACTTTTGCATAACAATGTTAGACTCAACCTATGGGATTAGTCAATGGAGCAGAAACTTGAACTTTCTATAATATCTTAGCATCTCTCAAGATTGCTGCTGGGAGAACCCCTAACACGTGGACGGTTAGGGAGTCATGTGTTCTTCTCAACTCAGTCATTATGGATTGTACAACCCACATGAAAGTCACTTTTAGAACCTCTCCACATTTAAAGCAGAAACAGTGACTCATGCCTGAGAGGCAGGATGAGGAGAAATGTCTCTTAGGCATTTTCAAATCAGATTCTCCTCTGCTCTGCACTTAGACTGTGAACAAGCTTCGTTTCATAACAAACCAGAGACCAAGTCTAAATTAGTATCCACACAGTCTTGAGGAATTGAAGCCTTATGCAGTTGTAGTCCTTGCCAGGATGGGTGTGGATCAGAAAGCCCTGCAGAAGGCCTTCTGCCATTGAAGGCTGACAGTCTTCTCCCCTCCAGTTATTCATGTGATTTTTACAACCATATGCTTATCTTCGGCTTTCTGGCAACCTAGCTCTGCTCTTTATTTCTTTTTTAGTCTCAATGGAAATTAAGTGGTTTTGGCCATCAACATGTCTCTCAGTCTCCCATGAAGAGGACCAGAGGGAATAGACCTTTTAGAGTTTCAACACAGACATTGGAATTGAAATAATGGACTTCTAATTTTCCATTTTTATAGGCAAAGACCCTAGCTACCCCAGGAGAGCACGGCATGCTGGGCGCTTGTCTTGCTCTGCGACAAGGGGTGATGCAGCAGAGAGTTCATCTAAAAGTCATTGCAGAAACGGGGGAGGGTTTAGGTCGGAGCAAGAAGTTCAGAGCATATGAATGAACAATTATTCTCACATTGGACATGGGAATGCTACCAGAATAAAAAAAAAAATGGCAAGGTTAAGGGAGAGTGGTAATAATCCAACTCAACCAGCTTGAGCAGTCAACTCAGTATGTCACTTTGAATTTATGAATTCTTTGTCAATTGAACAGAAATAATAAAGAAGGACTTTTCCATTAAGGAAAATCCTACTTCAGAAATACGATGGGTTGTTTAGCAAATTCTCAAGTCAGAACTCACAGTGGCTCCATCATGCTCTCTGGAACAGCAACAGAACCAACAAGCATGTGCCAACGTGTGGGGACCTGTACTGGACCTGCGTCGGAAGGAGCTTCTCTGTCACTATCACAGATGGAACAGCAACGGTCATCCTACGAAAGAGGCAGTTCCGATATCACTCTCCGAAAGATGAGGACTAAAGGGCATCCTCTCCCCCTCCTATTCACAAAAAAAATAAAGAAAATGTCTCCAGTCCATCCAGCTGTAGCCGAGTCACTGGGATACAGCCGTGGCACTATTATGTGCTTCTTTGATGTAAATCAACCACAACGGAGAAAATACCACAGTAGATAGTTTACTTTGCTTCATCTGAGGCATCTGAGGCATCTGATGTTCTCAAGTGTAAAGCCAATAGCCAGGGCCACCAACACAGCCGCCTGACCCGTGCAGGTTCACATTAGATTCGGACAGTCGGTAATGAAACAACGGAGCCAAGAACTGGTGAGTCATCAGCTTTAATTCTAGCTTGCATTCGGCGGACAAGTAAAAACACACACTGGGCTCCAAAACCCACTCATTCAGTGCTCACAAAGCTACTGACTTATCCGGGTTTCCTAGAATCAAAGGCTTCTAGCTTACCAGACTTATTCACCTCTGTTCCCCATCTCCTTCTCTCTACACAAACTGGCTTCTCACTCAGCACTCCACCATCTTGGCTGCTTCTCCTCTCATCCACGTGGCCTTAATTTGCTAATACTAACCTTAGGAACCAAGAGCGAGCAAGCTCCCGGCCTGCCCCACTTTATAGTGTAGAAATTCCAACCTTTAATCCAATCTATAAACAAGGAAGTCTCTGATACAAAGTCCCTTATCTGAGACATACTGGGAGGATTCCTCATGAGAGTGCACCACCCCACATCATCCAATCAGTCAAGGGTGTGGGGAAAAGCTTACTCTTAAAACTTGCAGATGAGCAGAACCATCTTTAACAAAGTGAGCATAATATATTTCACCATCCCAACATCAATCAACTTCAAAATGTTTAGGAGGTGTTGTTATCTGTGAGAATGAAGCATGGCACTTCACTCAGCAGGTTTAATAAGCAGAGGAGGGATTCAAACTGTAGTCAGTAAGTGTCCCTATAAAAAGGCCTATGTATATATAGAATATTATATGTCCTAGATATAAAGGACATCTGTCCTTATGTAAAGGACATTCAAAACTTGGGTTTAGTTATAAACCACGAGACTCTTTATTTCTGTGACAATTTTCCATTTAAATTTATTTTTGTTTTCAGGTTGATTTCCTCCTTTCAAAATTAGAGTCACAGAAGTCACTGACATGAAAAAAATGATAAAATTTAAGATGGTGTGTCACTGTAGGACTTCAGGGGTTAAAAATTTCCCCACCCTCTCTCTGGACACTGATTCCCACTTCCCTCTTTATTCCATGATATTAGGGGATGTGTGGTTAAATGCAGGTTGTCACCCACAGGACACACAACTTCCCTGGAATGCCCTTGAAGACCTGTATCACCGTGGGTACCATTAAACTTGACCTGACTCATGGAGCCTTTCTGTAAACATTATGATAACTACATCTCCCTCTTTGCCTCCATCCCACTGTACCTATATAATTTGGGGGTATCTCAGGCTAGAGCTTAAAGCATAGTTTCCAGGGGTCCCTAAAGTTGATCAAATTATCTAGACTGCCCATATCCCAAACCATAACGTAGGGACAAATTTTGGTCTTAAATCTCTAGAAAGTTTAGTCCCAGCATGCAGGTCAGCATGAATGTGAGAAGCTGGTGGAACACTCAGCCAGCTAGCTCAGAAACAGAAGATCAGACTAGCATCTAAAACTGTTGTAGAAAAAAATCCTTTCCTTTGTGTAGGAGGTTATCGTTTGTTCCAGACGTTTCAGTCATTGTCTCTTCAGGCAACTTCCACCCGATGAACAAGGCTTAGATGTGAGCTTCCTCAGTTTATTCATCACTCCAGGGCCCAAGGGTACAATTTACCGCTCCAAAGTGACACATTGCTGAATAGTAGGTGGAGTTCAAGTAGTTACATTCCTCATGGAGTCAAGGTTACCATAATCATCACTCCAGCAGTTCTAGGAGAAGAAACGGGGAGGAGGGGAATTTCACACATGCCCTGTGTTGCTTACTCAGTGAGATCTGGCTTGGACTTGTTGCATTTGGGAAGGAGAGGGGAGATGTGTCTGGACGATGCAGACATAGGGACCCGGTCCCTGTGAGGATGTACTCTGAGCTATAATTGCTCACCGTGACTCATATGTTCAGCTGGATCTTATGCACCAGCTTTTCAGCACTCAGCAGTCACGTCCGCACCGGGCAGAGTGAGAATCTGGCACGCCAATCCAAAAGATACTGAAGGTGTTTCCAAAGGGAAACCAAATCAGATCGTATCTTCCATTCCCAAACAAAGTGACTTACCTCACCATTTACTCAGTAGAAGTAACAGAATTAGATAGTTTTTCTTACCTTAGAACAAATTGTTTCATGTTAATAATGGCTCAAAGAGGAGGTGATAAGAAGAATTAAAATAACATCAATATTACATTTATTATTAAATGCAAGACGAGTGCAAGTTTATGGGACAGAATTTCTCCAGTTGTTTTAGCCTCTTGCTCCCTTTCATTATAAAATGTCATCTCCACCCCCTCTCCTGCCATACTGAAGAATCCTCACAGGGAACAGGACCCCACAGTGAGTCTTTTTAGTTTATCTGGGTATCCCCGTCAAAAAGAATAAGATTGTCAAGATTCACTTTCCCTAGTTTTTATTTGACAAAAAGGTTTTTTCCCCCCAAGATTAAGTATTGCAAATTACATTTTTCAAACACAGGTGTCCTTGGAAACTCTGACTCATTACCCCATATTTACCTCCCCTGTCACACCTCTCAAACTTCCCTGGTTTGGAATTACAAGCCTAGAGGGAAAGACAGATGACAGTTGGACTGGATTAATGCAGCGCTCTGCGAGGTCCGCTGGTCTCATTCTCCACAGAACATCCTGTTTTCCCCCTCACTGAGTAAACGTGCGCTACTGCCTCAGTCTTGCTTCAGGCTTTCCCAGTGAAACTGCTCTCCAGAGGATCACTAATGCCCTTTTATTTGCCTTAACCAACTGGTATTCTCAGTCAGTTGTTTTTTGTTTTTTTGTTTTTTTTTACAGGGACAGAGAGTCAGAGAGAGGGATAGATAGGGACAGACAAACAGAAACAGAGAGAGGTGAGAAACATCAATCATTAGTTTTTCATTGCCGTTGCAACACCTTAGTTGTTCATTGATTGCTTTCTCATATGTGCCTTGACCGCGGGCCTTCAGCAGAACGAGCAACCCCTTTCTGGAACCAGTGACCTTGGGTCCAAGCTGGTGAGCTTTTTGCTCAAGCCAGATGGGCCCATGCTCAAGCTGGCGAGCTTGGGGTCTCGAACCTGGGTCTTCTGGTATCCCAGTCCAACGCTCTATCCACTGCACCACCACCTGGTCAGGCTCTTGGTCACTTTTTAAAGTCACATTTACAAAAGAGTAATTTTTTATACAGTAAAATTCACCTTTTATAGGTGTTCAATTATATGGATTTTGAAAAATGCATGCAATCTTGTAACTCCCACCAGCACATCAGGATATAGAAAATTTCTATCACTCCAAACAGCTTTCTTGAGTCCCTTTGTACTCTGTGTACACCTCTGACTCCAGACCCTGGTGATCTCTGTTGCTTTCTGTCCCTATGGTTTTGTCTTTCCAGGACATCGTATTAATGGGAACAAGCAAGCAATGTGTAGCCTTCAGTGCCTGTGTTATTTCACATGCACCTGAGATTCATCCACGTTGCTGGATACATCAGTAGTGGCATTCTACTGAATGGATGTACCACAGTTTATGTATCCATTCTTCATCTGATGGGTATGTGTGTGGTTTCCAGGTGTTAGTGATTATGAAAAACACACCTATAAACATTCACATACAGGTTTTTGGTGCACACATATTTTCATTTCTCTTGGATAAACACCACAGAGTCAAATTACTGGGTTGCACAAAGTTTATGTTTCATTATATCAGGAACTGCCAAGCTGTCTCCCAAACTCGCTCCACCATTTTGTATTTTGACCAGCAGTGAATGAGAGTTATTGTTGCACTATATGTTTGCTAGTATCTGCTATTATCAGATGTCTCTTTCTTTTTAATTTTAGCCATTTTAATATGTGTGTCATGGCATTTTGTCGTTTTAATCTGCATTTCCCTAATGACTAGTAATATTGAACATTTTATCATTTTATTCTTTGGCATCTGTATCCCTTCTTTGGTGAAGTGTCTGTACAAAAAAAAATTTTAATGGGTTGCTTCTTGTATTATTATTGAGTTGTGAGTTCTGTATATATTCTGGATACCAATCTGTTATCCAAAATATATTTTGCAAATATTATCTCCCAGTCCGTGGCTTCCTTTATGTTTTCTTAGAAGTAGAAAAGGCAGAAGTTTTAAACTTCTTTAAGTTCGGTATTAATTGTTTCCTTTTAGAAGGATGTACATAGAAAGGATTCTCAAAGCAACACATGGAGTTGCAAATAAGTGGGGTCTGTGCTTCCCATTCTCAGAGATCGTCTCTGATGTCTTTCCCAAGAGCAACACAGTTTCTTTCCTCCTGCCTCGCTGGAGTTGATGAGAAAAGAACATTGGGATGAAACTGGAAGGGTTTTATCCTGCTCATATAGCTTACAGGCATGTTTTTAAAGAAAATTCATAGGAGGGGCCATGGGTCACATATGCAAGAGACTAGCATTGTTATTCTTTTGAATACAAGCAGATGGCCACACAAGAGAGATGCTGTTGAAAGAACCTCACTAACATCCAGCCAGATTCTACCTACTATGAATGAGAGATGGTTTTTGGTCTACAAATAAGTAGATGTCCAGTACTTTGGCCTTCTCTTTGACCCATTCATATGAAATTGCCTTTTCTTCTTAGAGTGTCTTCGTCATATGGGGAGATTGGACTGTTGTTATTTCTTTACCTAACCAATATGCTTAAAATGGACAGGTCCCATTTATCCATAAAATACTGAGTCTACCAATAAACTAAACAGCACAGAACCTCCTTATTGATCTCTGCAGCCAGGGTTGCACACCTGCACTCCCAGCTACCAGCGGCTGTGTTCCCACCTGCAGATAAGCGCGGATGCTAAGCTGCTCAAGGCGGCCCCTCTCTCGCCTTCCATCTCTCCCACGGGAAACGACTCAGGGTGAGCACCAAATGACAGCCTATCTAATAACCACATCACACGACGCTGTCTTTCTCGGGTCTACTCGCCACTGCCCTCTCCCTGCCCTTCCGGTGCCAGCACCCCCATTTTTATGACTCTGCCCCTCTGAAGACCCTTCTTTGATCAAACCAAATACCTAAGGCTCCTAGGAAGTCACTTTAGATTTCTTGTTTCACCTTCCCGGACCCAAAGCACACAACACCCTCATTTGCACAAACTGCCTTTACCTTACGGTGCTGTGGCTTTTAGTTTGCATTTTTGAGTTTTGTACTTTTACCCTTTATTGCACAAGACAATCCCACCAAGAAATAACTTCGGCAGCACCCTAAAGGAATTACAAGTACAGAGGGAGCCAGAGAAGATGATCTTCCCCTCCCCCACACCTCTTCCTGAGGGAACACTGTGCTTTACAATGGTGACTGTAGGCTCCATGGAGGCTGGAAATATCCGCACAAAACCCCTAACCCCTTGCAGGCTTTCTGCCTGAGCCCTGGGACCAGTGCCAGAGTCCCCAGAACTTCATTAGGGACGTGAATCTTGGGTAAAATACCCCAATTTCCCTCCCCATTATCTGCTGCGGTCACATCTGAAGACTCATTGGGAAATTCTTAGAACCTGACTCATCTTTTATGTGTCCTCTTTCTCTGTCTAGAGCTGGTGACAGAGCTTAAACCTGAAGGTGGTATCTGAGTTATCTTAGGCATTTGTCTTCTGACTCAGTTGACTTCTGAAAGTTTAACAACCTTGTTTTTTCCCATAAGAAATCATGAACCCCACTGAGATTGACTGTACCACATAAAAAGAGAAATGTTCTTTCCTTCCTTGCAAAATAACACCATGGACTGCCGGGACCTTGAAGATTCTCCAAGGCAGTGGGGGAAATCGCTGCTTCGTGGAAGACAGGGATACCTGCCGGCAGGACACGCACACCCATGTAAATCAGCACCGTCAGATGCCGTGTGGCAGCTGAGCAGTCACCTGGGAACACATGGGACATCCCTCCTGGTGATGCTCAGACCCTCATGATGAGCTATTAGAGACAAGAGGTTCTGTGCCAAGGTCGGGAGAATGAAGCCTGGATTGTCAACCAGTGTCCCTAGAACACAGAGCCCGGCCGAGCTTCGTGCTATGCAAACACTTCACAAGAGAGGGTGGGGGGCAGGCCCAAGAGGAGCGAGTGAGAGAGAAGGGAGGCAAACATACAGTGATGCTTTACTAAGCCGGTCCAGGATTCCCAAAGAAATGTGGGTGCTTTTGAGGTCACTTGGAGTGAGTGATGACATGTCAGCTCGGCTGGCTCCTCCCCCCGCTTTTCTCTCTGGGTCAGTGTTCATTCCCCACACCCTTGAGTTCTCCTATGAGGTCCTCCCGGTAGCCTCTGGGGAAACTAGAGCATCTGTGGGTTGAGTTGTGCCAGGTCTGGGTGGTGAATTGTTGTGACACCAACCGCACTGGGTACATGGCGGCTATGCCCAAGACCTGAGGGGAGGTGGAGGCAAATGGGGTGAAGAGATGGGAGGCATGAGTTATGGCTGGGCCCACTGCAGCGGGGAAGCCAGGCAGACAACGGAGGCAGATGGGGTGTGTGTGGCGCACCAGGCCAAGGGGACATAGTAGATACGCCCTGTACAAACTGCCCTGTGACAGGTTAGGAAGATGTGAGGAGATTTTGGTTACATCTAGGGGTTGTCACTTTTAAGTAACAGTCTTAAGAAAAGTGTCATCGATTTGAATTAGCATCAAATGTCAAACACTATAAAGGAAGATACAGAATTTTATTTTATTAGGGATAAATACAGACTTCTAAAGTTGGCTAAATAGAAGAGCTGTTAGAGATTATCTTCAACAGAAAAAAACTTCAAGTGGAAGAGGTTAGGTGATTCAAAAGACCACAAAAAGAATCCAGAATTCTTCCTTCTCTCAAAGTGGTGGCTTTGTTTTTGCTTGTTTGTTGTTACAGAAGCTATACCTTTTAGAGTAATTTAGATCATTTTTCTCTTTAGTTTCTTTTCATATTTACTACTTTATATTTTTAATACTTTTATGATGATTAACTACTCAGAGATTTATAGACATTTCAAAAGAAATATCTCAACATGTCTCAAAGAGTTCCAGCTGTGCGGAACAATCCGACTGCAGAATGTTAACAATTATATTAGGGGTTATGTTCACAGGTCTAAAGAAGAATAATCTCATTAACTTCATTAGAACGAAAGCACCTGATCTGCGGTGGTGCCGTGGATAAAGCTTCGACCTGGAATGTTGAGGTTGCTGGTTCAAACTCCTGGGCTTGCTTGCACAAACGGGAGTTGATGCTTCTTGCTCCTCCCCCTTTCTCCCTCGCTCCCCTCTCTAAGATGAATAAATAAATAAAAAATAACGTGTAAAAAAAAAAACATGTAGTGTTCCATTATATATATATAAAAAAAAAGAATGAAAGCAACTTCAGCAAAACAATAAGGATATACCTTTTTTCAACATAGTTGCATTTGATCAAGAATTGCATGAGAAATTTTCTTATATTTGGCTTTTTCCCTGAGGTTTTTGAAATTCTAAAAGGAGAAAAGACGTATATGTCATAAAAGCTTTGAAACAAATAGCTTTTCTGTTTCTAAAATGTAGAAAACACTTAAACCTCAAAATCAACAATTTCAAAAACATTTTTCAGGTTGAGATATCCCGGCTCACCTGTAATTTTTGGCCCAGAAGTGAATGGTATTACAACTTCTAGGAAATAGTTTGGCCTTCATCTATGTTTGGACATGCATTTTTCTAGACACATTTGGTGAACTCTGTTCACCACGGATTATGAATTATGCAAAATTCAGAAATCCGTGTAAATTTAACAATTTTCTGGATATAAGCAAGATACCTTAGATTGATGTACTTTATTTCTTGCGTAGGTATTAGAACTCATCAGCAGCACTGTGTTGACTGCCCAGTCTGCTGTGAATAAGTGAGGCCCCATGGCATTGGCATAATGTGAGAGGCATAATATAAATAACGCAAGGTATCTTTTCAAGATAAACTGTCAGGTAGCCTCATAACCAAATGCCCATTTGTAAAATGTGGTAAGTGGAAGTTACACCAAGTGTTATGTGAACATAATCACATAACAGTGTAGAAATAGAAGGAGCTTAACCATTACTGTAAACTGCGTATACTGGAATCAAGAGACCTTGAGTGATTGTCCTTAGATCACAAAGTCAGTTTTAAGCAAAAATGCTTCTTTCTAAACTCCAACTACTCACGTGATTTCTTCTTTATCTCTTTACTTCTAAGCAATAAAGAGTAAGATCTATCCAATGAGTATGCTGGGTTAAAGGAGCTAGATTCTTGGGTGTTACTAGAGCTACGTTCCCCAGGTTTGAATCAAGGCTCTGCCACTGACTAGTGTGTGACCTTGGCAGGTCATGGAACTGTCTGAGGCTCAGTGTCCTGGTCTATACAAAAGAGAAAATTTCATGCCCACCTCACACGTTCATTATAAAGGTAAAATAATTGACTTTGGTAAAGCAGTGATGGGCACACTGCAAACACTTAATAAACGTTATTTATCATTATTATTTGAATTATTTTTAATAAACTTATACAACAATTTTATAATAGATTTACCCTCATAATCCCTAATCTTTTTTCTATTACCTGGCCTTTCTATGATCTGACTTTTATCTGCCCCGATCAGGACCCTGGCAGTGCCACTGCTACTTCAGGGCAGAAAATAAAGCAGGTGCAGAGGGGATGCCAAGGACTGGGAATGGGGAACTGGACAGGGCCTCATTGTTCAGTTCATTTCATTGGATCAGTATGGATTTTGATACATTAACTTCCGCCTCCTTTAGTGAAATGCTCCATGATTTTTCTTTTTAATAAATGAGGCACCATTCACAATCTCAGTTCCAGGTGTGTTGCTCTTCGACCTAGATCTTTTCACCAGCCTCATGCTGAAGACCTAGGTCATTGTTCATTATCTTCTTGCTTAGGTTCATCAGCTAAGCATGACTGTCGTAATAAGAGACCTCAACTGTGGAGATGTCAAGAAGCTCCTTGTTTTCCTTTGAGTTTATAATGGACTGTTTATGGAACTTCTTCTAGGCAACAGGCTGCATTGAGTCTCTTCAGAAATTCCTCACTTGTGAAAGCAAGTCTCCCACCTTCAACAGAGGTTTGCAAAAATTTGAACATTGACTCCTGTGCCCTTATGCTGGTTTCTGAGTGGAGGTGAGCTGAGCCAAGTGTTTTTCTAGCACTTAGTACTCATTTGCTGAATGCTGTTGCCAAAATAAAAATTCTTCTTAAAATTGGCTAAAACACAAACAACAAAATTTGAAATCGATTTTTATCATTTTTGAGCAAGGCTCATATCATTTTGAGCAAGGTTCATTTGCATTTGTATTTATGTAAGCACATTCTAATGTTCTGCCAACAAATTCTTTTTCTATTGTAGTCTAGAATCCTCAGGGAAAATGTTCGTGGTTCACCTGAGTGTAAAATGATATGGTTTCAATCTTTTCCTACCAAAGGTGATGTAATTTGGAATACCATTCAAATTGAAATATTCTTTTATTTTTCTTGATGAAGCAACATTTTTTACAGTCATTTGAATGCTTTATTTCATTCCACTTATTTCATAAATTTATTGAAAATTATTTTTAAAGATACTTCTCAATATTTTTTTAACTTCCACATTAGGTTATTTTATAGCTTACATATGTCTTTACTTTAGAAATATGTTTTTAAAAACAATAGGCACTAGCAATAAAATGATTACTTTTTATTGTATACAAGTCAAATTAAATGTATATCATTATTTCATAATATTTAAGTCATTTTGGGTGTTAAAATTTATGAGGCCCAATATTAGAAACACAGAAATATTTATATTCACTATTTTGGGAACATAAAGAGTAGTCCTCATTTTAGGAGCTAGTATCATATATTTAGTAGACTATATGGATATATTCATTTAGCATTGATTGCATTCTGCCTGATTTGAGAATAATATTTATATATAGTTTTTCTCATTTCATGAATCTAAACTTTTAAAGTGCAGGGGGACAGAGTTTCTTCCTAAGCACTTGCTAGAAATGTTCACATGTTATAACATTCTAAAGAACATGTGTTTATCTAATCAGGGCATCATGTGTATATATTTGCTACTTTGTGTTTACTTATGAAACACATGTTGTAAAAGCTGGTTTACCCATTATTTTATCATCTAACTATTAATTGACATTTCCATTTGTCATATTTATATTTATATTAGCTATTGATTAATCTTACAACTATTTGTTGAACAGGCTTACTAAATTCCTGGAGATTTCAGTTCAGTGAAGGAGTTAAAAACTATTTATGTGATGCAAAGCATTAAGTGCTTTCTGGATCAAATTTAAGGGTAATTATTTCCATTATAGTTAAGGTGCTGAATTTTATTACATTTGCAAAAAAATTATTTGAGAATTACTATAAGATATTAATTAAAATTAAACATGAAATGAATTAAATGCCATGTATAACTTCTTACAAAAATCTTTGTATCAGATGCTGTAATTCTCATTTTACATATGATGAAACATAAAAATGAAATTCCACAGTCATATAGTTTTAAACATTGATTATTCTTTTCCATTTCATATGTATTATGAGCAATACTAATTACTAATACATTCATGTTAGTAGTAATCTATTACTCAAAATACTTTTTCCAGACCACTTAATTTTTTAAAATGTGTTCAAGGCATATATTAATTATATGGTTAGCAGTGCTATTACTTAACTCCTTACATTTGAAAGGATTTAATTCGAGTAGGCAAACTTAAAGCACAGAGACTACCGGACTATAATATGATAATCCCAGGAGCAGTGCACACCATGCCATTTGATTAATCTGAATGACCAGTTTCTTCAATGTTGAAGCTCTGCTGGACTTTCAGGAACACAAGGGACAGTGACCTCCCCATGAAAGGAATGCTGTGGACAAGCCAATCAGTTACTTATCAACCCTGCTATTGTCGCTGTGCCAACCAGACGTGTTCACTTTAGCTGGACACAATCTGCAGGTGGTAGTTATACTCAGACAGGGGTGATAAAGATAAATTGTGACTTCATTTTCCATGGATAACTTATCCTTTGTTTGTTGGGATTAGCCATTGTAGGGTCACATGTGAGGAAAACGTCATTACAAAAAATGTTCCAGCTTGTGCAGCAGTACTTGTAATATTTTGTAATCATCAGACAGAGACAGGCAAGATGTTATAAATATATAACTTGCTCAACTCTGCTATTATGAGAAGGAAAGAATTTTTTCAAAGAAGTCAATACAAGTTTCATCAAATATTAAACCTTAGCATTACACTTGAATTCAGACTAATGGTTATTGATAAAGAGTTTCATATTGTAAGAAATGATTGCCAACTTAGACTTTGAAAATGGGTTACATGATTATAAGACTGACTATATTTATAAGCAGAAAGCATTAATAGTACTAATATTTAAAAATTAAAAATGCATTGAGCAGTTGTGGTAAACACTATGTTACATAACCTCTACAGGAATTATTTTCTTTAATTTGTAGTCCTGTTTGTTCCAGTATAGAAATGAGGAAATTGAGCTCTAGCTTCACACTCTTGCTTCTGTTCAGCTCTAGTTAGACATACAGGGAATTTTTTTTTCAAGTGAGAAGAGAGATAGGAAGACAGATTCTCACATGCACCCTGACTGGGATCCACCCAGCAACCCCCATCTGGGGCTGATGCTCTGCCCATCTGGGGCTGATGTTCTTCCCATATGGGGCCAATGCTCTCAACTGAGCTATTTTTAGCACCTGAGGCAAAGGTTCCATGGAACCATCCTCAGAGCCTGGGGCAGATGTGCTGAATCAATTGAACCATGGCTGTGGGAGGGGAAGAGAGAGAGAGGGAGAGAAGGGGGAGGAGGAGGGGAAGAAAAAGAGATGGTCACTTGCCCTGTGTACCCTGACTGGGAATCGAACCCAGGACTTCCACACACCGAGGCGATGCTCTATCCTTGAGCCAACTGGCCTGGGTCAGAATTTTGTTTTTAAAGCTCCAATGACATAGCAGAGTGTAGTGGAAAGAGAAAAACTTTGAAAGTCAAAAGATCTGCTTTTTAGTCTAGACTTTGTTACCATTCTCTGCACAACACTTATCCTAATACATGTGACATAATAAATACTTAATAAGCCTTCTGGAATGAATGAATGAATGAATGAATGAATGAATGACTGTTAGTTCTGTCTATGACCTTGGCCAAGTAGCTTAACCCTTTGGGCTCCATTTCTTTTTTATTCCTTTTCAATTTTATATCTCCCTTGTTTCCCAAAATAATTTCAGGCATCATAATAAAGATACAGCTGTACAAGACTAAACAGTGAGAATAACAGGTCAAGAGAGAACGACTTTAAGAAGGGAGAAAAGCAGACCCCCAGATCAAGGATAAGAACAGCTGCTTCAACTGGGCATGGGATTTAGACTGATCGTTGCTGCAGAAACGGAGCCTCTGTGGGCAACCACCCCACCTACCAGCTCTTCTTCTGCCACATTTTGCCAGAGCAATCTACCCCTGAAAGGAGTCTTGGAGTAAAGCGGCAAAAAGCCCCAAACAGCAGCTTTTCTATCTAATTATTTTTAATCATTCCAGTTCCAGATGATTATGTTACGTCCATTTTACAGCCAGTCTATGATCAAAAAATATGTTTCTCAAGAAAATCTTGGATAGAAAGCAAAAAAACCAACTTCTTTCTCAAATGAAATACTCTTTTGAAAGTATTAGGAAGGCTTGAAAAATAAGAAAGCAGACTGAAGGGCAGGTGTAAAAGGTCAGGGAGAGCCCAGTCACAGCCAACCCTAAGTACCAAACACAAAGGAGCCCCGCCCCTCTAGCAGGATGCTTCCTGGAAACAAAAGAGACCAGGAGAGAGAGAACAGAAAAATGTCCTGCCGCCCTCACACATGATCACCAACTGCCCTAGGGAGGCTGTTTGTTTTAGGTTCAGACACTGCAGTTTGATAAGAAAAGAATTTGAGCAGAATGGTGAGAAAGGTAAATAATTAACCATGTTACTTGACAAACTGCAGTAAACTGAGAAATCAGGTTTTGCCTCAAAAAAAAAAAAAAAAAAAAAAAAAAGAAATCAAAAGAAAAAGAAAGGGAGCATTAGCAACAGCAAGGCTGCATCCTGAGAAGTTTTTCTTTACCCTTGGACGTCAGCTTCTTTACTGACTGCAGAAGCCACGCCCCTTCTTAAGTTGGACCTGGTTGCACTGCGGAGAGCAGGAGGCTATGCTAATACGCTAAGGATCTGCTATTTCTTCAGTGTTTATGACGATGTTTGTTCAGCTGCTTCCTCCCATAACTGTTCTCTGTTTTCAGACTCAAAATCAGTAACTGGCGATTCAAAGAGCTATTCAGCAAAAAATGTGCTTTCTCACCTCAGAGTCCCCCAAATGCGTTCTAGATTTTCTGCTTCTATGTGGTCATCCTGCAAGTTCATTAATTGGAAAACTTCCAATGGTTTAGTGGCTCATTCTGCAAACTATACGGCCTCAGAGAATCTAGACAGCCAACCAGAATGTGAATTTTCTCACTCTTTCTTAACACCTTTGAACTCGCTACATCTGGGTTAATAATAGTAATCAGGGAAATGAAAATAAGGGAGAAATATGAAGAAGTAATTAAATGAATGCAGCTTGACTTGGAAGTTTGCCAGCATAAATGTAAAATCAAATGATATGTAATTACAATTGCACCTCTTTTTTTCTCTCTCTCTCTCTCTTTTTTTATTTATTATTTTATTTTTTTTTATTTTATTCATTTTAGAGAGGAGACACAGAGTGAGAGAGAGAGAGAAAGAGAGAAAGGGGGGAGGAGCTGGAAGCTCAACTCCCATATGTGCCTTGACCAGAGCAGTGCAGGGTTTTGAACTGGCGACCTCAGTGTTCCCAGGTCGACGCTTTATCCACTGCGCCACCACAGGTCACAATTGCACCTCTTAAAATTATATCATGCACAGGTTGGAAACCTTGTGACAATTATAGTGGAGATTAATGAATTAAAAGATATAGAATGCAGGCATGTTAGTTACATTCCATCCCCTTCTCAGTCCAATTCAGTAAAAGTCATTCCAATGGAAGATTTAAATCTATGAAGCAAACGACCTACTCTGGTTTACTTAGCAATACGTCTTTGGTACCACTCAAGGACTTGGGTGCTAACCTGACTAAGTTTGGATTGTACAGAGAAGATGGCTGGAATTAATAGCTGTCTTATTCTAGTGCAGAACTATACGGGAGGGCCAGCATCTTACAATACCGTAATGCGTATATGACAGAAATTGGGAGCCTGACGTAAGTGGGTGAGTGCGACGCTCAACCTGCGTCGTCTAATCCTTCAAAGTCATTTCTTGGTTTGTGTGCCTGTGCGTCTCCTGCGGGTGAGGATGGAAATGGAATAATGATTGCTTTTTTTCCTTATAAACAAAAAACATTTTATTTCTCTTGGTTCTAGAGACTAGAGAATCCAAGATCAAGGCGCTGACGGACTTATTGTCGCAAGAGCGCCCATTTCTAGTTGATAGAAGGCGGTCATTTCACGGTGTTCTTACCTGGTTGGTGGAAGCAGCTAGGGTGCTCTGTGAGGTCCCTTTTTAAGGGCACTAATTCCCCTCTTGAAGGCTCTACTCTCACGACCTAGTCACCTCCCAAAGGCCCCACCTCTTAATACCATCACATTGGGGGTTAGGATTCAACATATGAATTGGGGAGGGGGCAAGACAGTTCCCACCATAGCACTAAGACAGAGAACACACCATACAGGGCAGATATGGCAGACATAAACAACTTGCAGATTGAAAACCCACGCAGAAAGAATGTATTTACATCAGGCATACAGAACGCAACATATTTCTTCTCCAATCCTCTTCCCATTTCAACATCCTTTGTTAGTCTCTCCAGCGGCCATGTACCTTCTCATGTGTGGTCCAGTGCCCTGAACACATCCTAAAACCTGATCTAGGTTCCTCTGCAACTGTAGGTAAAGAAACCCTTCGGTTCAGAGCAGTCGTCAGTGATAAGCTAAGGGTCCGTTGGAAAACTATGAAAAGAGAAAGCATTGTTGCATTTCTGGTTATGCCGATGGCAATTCAAAAATGAGTAAGCCAAATTTCTTCTCATCAAACATTAATTCGGACAATAATATTTCTGAGTCAAATACACGGGAACATGTGAAAATTCACATTTTACACAAAGTGCATCTGTGCAGGCCCTAAAATTGCCCATCCTCTCGGAATAGTTTCCTTCATCTACTTAATGTTAATTGTGTGGAAAAGCTACACCCAATTCTATTCTAAGTCAAGGAAAATAAGGTATCTGTTATAAACCAGGCTGCACTCTGCTGGTTTTGTAAATAAAGATTATGATTACAGTGACTCTTCCATGGCAGCCATAGAAAGGGAAAACAGGAAGTATAATGAAAAAATACTGTAAATTGAATTCGACAACATTTCATGGAATTTTTTTATTCTAGTCACAGCCAAACAGTCATATAAAGAGTAATATGAAACAGAATGTGTTACTGCCTAGCAGACTCAAAAGCAATAAACCTTCCTCCAATATGACACAATCACTTCACAATCACTCTCATTCTTTCTCCCTTCCCCTAAATTTTCCATGTTGTTCTGGTCAGTGTGTGTGTGTGTGTGTGTGTGTGTGTGTGTGTGTGTGTGTGTAATCATCATAATAGTTCTGAAATATCTTGAAACAATTAGGATCCAACAAGATCTCAATAGTTGGAACGAGAGACAAAATTAAGTTTTACTCAGATCTATGTTGAGTTCTACCCTAGCATTCAAAAAAAGCCAGCTGCATTAGTACAAGACTAAGAGGCAGATGACTTTAAAACTGAGCTTTATTTAGCAACCATATCACAACATGGAGCTCAGAGTCTAGTATTTTAACACCAGGTCTCAGGAATAGAGGCCCCGTAGTAAGAATGAAGGTGATCATCCCATCCTTTTTAGCAGAGGTAAGGGAAAACATAAAGGAACCTTCACCGTTTAAGAGAGAAAATAACATATTCAAAGGATAGGTTTTAAAAATGTTTTAAATTGGGGACGAGTTAGGGGAACTATGCACATTTAGTTCAAAAAGAGTACGTGTATAACGTGCATGGAGGATGGATTAATCGGTCTCACTGTCCCATAGCACAGCAAAGGGACCAGCGGTAAAACCTGGGAGAGCAGACTCCAGTCACACAAGGAGAAGTCCTTAACAACAGAACGGGCTGCTTGGGGACATAGTGATCTATCATCACTAGAGCTGGTCCATCCAGTAAAGGCTGGTAGTGTTTGTCAGGGCTCCTAAGGAGAGCTCAGCCACAGGGTAGTACTTCAGCCAACTGCCCTGCAAAGCCCTCTCTCACCCTGAGATTCTATCATTCAGTGAAAGGTGTGGAAGTTGAAAGGCAAGCGAAGTGGAGACAAGAGCTGTTTGATTTGACGTCCTATACTGTGTCTGCTTCATGGGCTACATAGGGTCCAAGCCTGCTGTGGCTTGGGTGCACCATAGCTCCATGCCTTCCTAAAATGCTCCTGAGTTTCAGCCATAATTTGGTGCTGAGTTCCTATCAGGGTAGCTCTATCTTTTTTTTTTCTTTTTTGTGTCATAGAAGAGTAATTAAATGATTGTGCTCCTTCTCAAAGCCATTTCAAGTCCCAGATGATGACTATGGTGATGTTATATCTCCCCATCAGGACCAAGGTACCCACACACTAGTACCCAGGGGTGTGTACTGCTGGAGGCTCGAAATGAGTTTCTCTCCGAGAATGTCTTCACCCACACCTACGCCCTTCCATGTAGGTAGCCTGCATGCAATGCGTGGTTGCAGGGATACAAAGGCCCAGTTTCCATTTGGAAGAACTTGAACGTGTTAACTCAGCACCATAGCTTCTTGTGTTCTGTTTATGAGAGTTCACGTCCTTTCTTTGTCCAATCTTCTCTATCTCAGTCTCTTACAGATACTATAACTAAGGGCACTCCCCAGTCAACCTCCTCAGTAAATCTCCTTTTTATCATGTATCAAGAGAACCAACCTAAGACCATAGCAATAATGGTGATGATGGTGATCATGACAGGGCGGGGGAGGTTGAGGGATTGTGGTAGCAGTTAGAAAGGAAAATAATCTGCATTTAATTTGCATTGTTCTCTCTTTATACTAGCAAGTGAAATAACTCATCTGATCCTCATAATAATTTATGAGTGATAAGGGGCCCAAATCATTTCCAATATTCAAATCAGGGAACTGAGAAACATAAAGTCAGTAATTTGCTCATGATTACATAATTAGGGATAAATTTTATGGTAAATCTTGTCTTCTGGTTCTTGTTTTAATGTTATTTCACCTAATTATAGTGCCAGGCACTTCACAGAACTCAGAAAAATATTTGTTGCATAAATTAGTGTGATTTTATTAGTTCTTCATTCTTCTTTTTTCCCTACTGATTCTGCAAGTCAGGGGGGAAGAAAAAATAGCATGCTAATGCTGCTGATTTTGCAAAATAACCATGATTTCAAATATTCCAAATTATTTTTCAAGAAATGTGCTTATGTTCACCAGCTGACATGACCAACTTCTTTTGTTTGGAAAATAGGACTTGTATATGAATAATATACAGGGCAAAGACAAAGAAAATACTCAAAAGAATAGTACTCAATAAAGGTTTCCATGGCATGCTGACACACCGCTGTGACCCTGGATTTTTGCTTACCGTGGACAGGTGTAACTTGAATAACAGGCATTAATGGTCAAGGTGTGCACATACCTCAGCTTGGTAGGTGTAGCCAATGGGTCACTCTAAGTAAAAAAAAAAAAAATATTTCCACCAAGTCCTAGATATAAAGAAAAGCGTTAGAGATGCCGCCCAGCCCCCAATTCTGAAGAGCACATGAGCTTCAAGAAATGTCTGTTCTTATATAAATGCATTGATGTGGCCGAGGGATGTAAAAGAATTTGAGCCCGCTTTGAGGAGGTGTCACTGATGAACATATTGCTGACTATGATTTCACTCCCCTTCTTTTATCTGTCTTGAATGAAAGTCCTCCTTTGGCTTCTTAGCCTTGGACTGGGATGTTTTCAAGGTAAGCATGTTTAATTAGCTGCAGAAAGACTCCCTGTGGTGACCTGGGATAGCTCACTTTGTAGGAGGTTTAGGTGAAGGTATTCTATAACAGAGAAAACCTTGAGTGAGCTACGAGGTCATCACAACTGGGAGAAAAATCAAAACCATTATCTTCCTTCACAGGGACTTAGACCTGGTGTAACGAACAGCTGGAAGCAGAAATTGTTTCATTCATTTCAGAAACAAATCATTAGTTTGATTGTCAAGTGATGACTGTTGCTGGTAAAATAATCTAGCATCTGAATTCTGATAATGCTTTCTCCCTTTCCACAGCTTATGAAAAATGTAATACTTCATTCTATGAGGCAGACACTATAATAGATTGATCAAAATAACCTATCCAAAATAAGTGACAGGAAGAAAAAAATTAGAAACATCACCATTCCTTTATAGTTGACTTTCATTAGTCTGATCTGCACAGAGCCAACAGTAGTCTGTACATTTGCTGGCAATTAATTAACAGTGCTCAAATAAGAAATTTAGTATAGCAGAAAGATCCTGTGATTCTCTGACCTTGGCACTCATAATTTTTCAAAGCCTAATTTCTCATCTGTCGAATAAAAATAATTCCTACCTGGCAGATCTACTCTGATTTAATGTTTACAAAACTTGTAGCCTAGTGCCTGGCACATGGCGACCTGCTAAATAAATTACATTCCCTAGCTTTACGCTACACTTTGAAGTCTTAAATGATTTCCAAGACTGTGTAAAAAAACAGAACAAAATGAACAAATTAAAAAAAGATGTTCTCCATGTGCCTAAGAATCCTTTGCGTTTGGAAAGCGGCAGTGAGTGCCTTGGATTACCAGTGATCTGAAGGTACTGGCCGTGCCCAATCTCTAACCAGAGAACGGTGTAAAATGTCCGAGTCTGAATGAAGAAACGATGCCTGCCTGCCCACTTAGAGGTATGGTGAAAGCATATGTTTCGTGCAGAAATGGATGGCTGAAGAGGCTACGAAAGCCTGCTGATCCTTCTCAGAAACCACACCTGGACATTGAGGGGGGAGGACGCACTTTGAAGAAAGAGAATATAGGTTTAGAGAATGTTGCTTTGAAAGACTTCTGGATAAAGCAGTCAATCCGGAAGAGAATGGGTAGAATCTCTTCAGTATATCAGATACACCCTCTTTTGTTGTTGATTCAGTTCTCTCAGGAGAGATTCAGTCTAAGTCCAATTTGGGAAACTTCTAGCTCAGGGGTGTTCAATACGTCGATCGCTATCTACTGGTCGATCGCAAAGGAAGTGTGGGTAGATTGCATGACATTAAAAAGACATTTGTCTTTTGATTGGTATACAGGGTAGCCAATCTGACGTCTGAACTTTTGACACCCTATGCATGCGCATTAAACTGCGCTAACTTGTTCAGTTACATTGCTGCGTAGTTAGCCTTCAATTTATTTAAACTAAATACAACAAAGGGTATAAAATGAGTGCCATAGCTGGTCCGAGTAAGAAGCCTAAAACCTACCACTTTCATACAGAATGGGAGGGGATTTTTTTTACTATGTCATATTCTACGTGCGTTTGCCTCATCTGTCTGTGTGCCATTGCTATTCCAAAGAAGGGAAATGTGGAGCGGCTTTTTCGGACTGTTCATAAAAACTATGACATTGACTTTCCTCCGAAAAGAGAGCTGAGAAGGAGAAAGGTGAAAGAAGAATACCCAATATTAAATAGTAATAATAGTAACTTAAATAATGATAATATAGAAGAAATAAATTTATGTTTTGCATTTTTATCGTAGGTAGATCATTTTGACTTGGTCATCTTATAAGTAGCTCGCAAGCTGAAAAAGTGTGGGCACCCCTGTAGCTGATTCAGTAGCAGGGGTAAGGGGTGTGGGGGGGAAGCATCCAGATAACATTTTACTTGTGATTGTCCACCAATATCCTGGAAACTCACTCATGTATGAATTCAGTTGATTAGCCCATGCTTTAGTTCTTTGCAGACCCAACTCTGAATAGAGAGAAGCAAGTTTTACCACAAAAAGAATGATAACTGGAACAGCATAACTTCTGTGGGTGAATTATGTCCTCAGAAAGATACCATGAAGTCCTAAGTCCCAGAAGCTAATGTGACTTTATTTGAAAATAGGGCTTTTGTAGGTGTAATTGAGTTCAGAATAGGTCCCAGTGGGTTAGGGTGTGCTCTAATCCAGTGGCCGGTAGCATTATAAGGAAAAAGAAATTTGGACACAGTGACAGAGAGAAGATGGCATGTGAAGACCACAGCTGAGATTGGGACGATGGTGCCACAAACCAAGGAGCACCAAGATGTCCAGCAACTCCCAGAATCTAGGTGGAGGCCAGGAAGGAACTTCCCCTCTGCCAGCATCTTGATTTCGGATTTCTAGCATCCAGAACTCTGAGACAATGCATTTCTGTCCGTTAAATCCACCCAGTGTGTGGCACTTTTTTACAGCATCCCTAGGAAATGAATGCAGAAATTATTCTGATGTAAATAAAAATGAGGCCCACGAAGGTTAAGCAAAGTGCCCAAGATCACCTACCTACCCAGTAAGAGTTGCTCCTTACCTAACAGATGGTAATAAGCTGTAGACTGTTCAGTTTGTTTCTCTTCAGTAGTGGAACAAATACATATTTGAGGTCCAATCTGCTGAACACTCTACTTGGCCTTTATATCAAACCACAGACAAAACAGTCTGATTTATTCATTTAAAAATCTCTAATCCACAAATATGTGACCTTGAAAAAGATCAAAGAATAACTGCACAAGCCTATATTCATTGTTTTTCCTCTCTTACTACAATTTATGACTAACACTTTTCTTTCAGTTACACAGGAATCAAAATAGTCTCATTAAACAGCTCCCCACTTTCTCTTTGAAAATACTATATACTGCCTGACCTGTGGTGGTGCAATGGATAAAGTGTAAACCCAGAGTGCTGAGGTCCCTGGTTCGAAATCCTGAAGTCGCTGGCTCTGAGATGGTGTAGGAAATTGTCCATATGATCTCAAAGCTTACCAACTTGAGCCCAGAGGTTGCTGGAATGAAAAGTCCAAGGTCACTGGCGTGAGCAAGGAAACACTGGCTCGACCCTGATCAAGGCACATGCGAGAAGCAATCAATGCACAGCTAAAGTGAAAGCAACTCTGAGTTGCTGCTTCTCACCCTCTCTCTCCTTTGCTGTCGCCCTCACTCAGTCAAAAACAAACAAACAAACAAACAAAAACCCTTATGTTCATCAAAGTTCTCCCTGGAAAACATATCAATAAAATTTAAATCTTTCTTTGACTTTTCAGAAAGTCAGTTTACTATTACTAATTTTACTAACTGTGTATAGAAAATGTCAGTTTTCTCCTTGAATATTTTGTAAAATTGCCATCCAACTTCTGAAAAGAAGTATCATACTTCAGTGGTTCTAGGAGGCACAAGTACTTTCTCCAAAGTAGCATCCCAGGAAACGACACGTTTCTCGGCCGGGCAGCAGCTGTGGACACCCTTGTGCAGCATGTGCATCAGAGCTCGCGGAGTGGAGACAAGACTCAAAGCAGAAGTGGAACAGAGAACACAGAAGCCTGGGCTTGCTGAAATGGAGCCCAGGCTGGGCCTCTGTTTTTACCACTCATCTAAGTGATTCGGATACAGGCCAAACTGTAGAGACAACTTGGTGGATGATGACATTGGGTGGGCGCCCAGGTGAGGGGCATGAATACCAATGACCCTGAATCTAAACGTCATTCAGAAGACTGAACACTGAACATGAAGAATTTTAGAACTATCTTAACTGTTTTTACAACCTTTTCTTTCTTCTTCTTTTCTTTTCTGGTATACGCAGAGTGACAGATAATGGATTTAAATAAATACACTTAAAAGAGCTCTTCCAACAAATGATAAAACTCTTAACAGAACGTTGTGTTACAGTTTCATTGACAAGTTTTCTATTTTTAATGGAACATAGACTTTGGGATGTCTTATATTTTATGAGTCATTCGTTCTGTTGGCCCTCTTTGACCCCTAATATCGTACATAAGGTGTTCAACAAATGTCTGATAACCCTGAGTAATAAAAGCAATCAAAACATACAGCCCTACGAAAGTATATTTCCGTTAAAATATATATTGCCTTGGTTAATGTGTCCCAGAGCTTTCTTCCTAAAATACAAATCTTTGTTCTTTTGAAAACTCTATGGTGGCTTCCCATTTCTTGAAAGATAAGGTCCAAAGTCCTTAATTTAACACGTGGAACAAGGAATTTCGCAATGTGTCACGCATCTACCCTTTCAATCCATTTCCCCTCATGCCTGCCTCAGTCTGTGCCTCAGCTCCATTCAACTCCTTGGGTTCCCCAAATTTTCAATTCTCTTCCCTCTCTCTGTGTGGAAATCCTACCCCTGATTTCCTGTACCGGTGAACCCCTCCTCATCTTTTTGAAACAGCTCAAGAAACTCGAGGACTAGATTTTTTTCCCCATAGCCCCTGGGTGTAAATGTCCCAAACAGCAAATCACATTGTAACATTATTCACTTGTAATCTCCCCCACCCAGCGTGTGAGTGAGCGGGAGCTTCGTCATCTGACACCGGATGAGGTTCCTGCCAGGTTGTACAGTTTAAAGGAATGTTTGTTGGACTGGATCGAGGGACAGCCATGGTGTAAGATACAATCCAGCAGCAACTTCCCCAGCCTGTCCATTCAGTCATTTGTTCGCTCACCACAGTCTGGACCTGCATGCGAGGTGTTATGCTCGCGATGGAAACTGGGTGACAGTGAAACAGCAAGGGTTCCTTCTCTTGTGAAGTGGGTCCAGCAGGATACACAGAGCTCAGATGAATATGTCTGCATCTAAATGTAACTACACAGTGTCTACAGTGTTTGTCACTGGGCAGTCCTTGGCCCTGTCAGTCAGTACTGTCACTTGCCAAGTCCAGCTGTAAAAGCTTTGAAGAAAAAGGTCACTTCTTCCTGAAAGGGTTATTCTGACATGAGTCACGACCGATGACACCTGGCTGATATCTGGCAGAGGCAGCTCATTGCCCACCCACTGCCATTCTCCATTCCGTTCCCGAGAATAGAACACCCAGCTCAAAAATGGCAGTTTTGAGCCTCACTTGTAGCTAAAAATGAGCAATGGGACAATAGCAGAAGTGCTCTTTACAAGAGCCTGACTCATAGTGTTACATGTCAATCATATCTCAATTAAAATAAAAAGAGGTCAACTCAAGTAGAAAATGTGGCCTTTGCCCTCCTTCTCTTCTTCTTGCCTGGAACATGGTCATGATGGCTGGAGCACAGGTAGTCATTCTGTACCATGAGGATGCCTTAAGACTAGAAACCATTTAGTAAAGATGAAGGAACAGAGAGAAGCTACAATCCTGATGTCCATGCGGCCAGTTTTCTACTATCCGTGAACTCCTTGTCTCTTACTCCTTAAAGGGAGAAAAGACTATACCTCTGTCTTTAAGCACAGTGACCTGGGTTTTCTCAGCTATACAACTGACTGTACTCCTAAGAGATAGATCTAGTGATAACACTATTTCTCATGTCTTACTAAAAATTGAACAATAACTTGAGTTTTTAAAATAATTGTTGAGTTTAAAACTTTTTCATGTATTATCTTACTTGATTCTCATTTTAAAAAACTGTTAGAAAATCAGGGGATACATTCATTTCACCCAATTTATGAAAGAAAATCCACCAAGCCTCCTCGCATATCTTAGAGTTGGCTCATGTTCCTTCCTCGGCTGGTAGGCTTTTCTTCTAGGTCCTTCCCTCATCAAGTCCTCCATATCCTTCAAGATATGATGGAGGTATCAGCTCTTAGAAGAGTTTCCTCCACTCATCCTCATACCTATAGTAAAGTTGTTTGCAAAATGGTTTTTTTTTTCCTGATCATTTAAACCCACAAGACTGTTGACAAAGCTAATCTTCCTTTGATGTAGGAAACATCCAAAAGTACGTTCCTCCTGGTTACCAGTTCAAGGTAACTAACTAGCAAGCAGTCAGGATCACCGAGTCTCATTTCTTTTTTTATTTATTTATTTATTCATTCATTTTAGAGAGGAGACACAGAGTGAGAGAGAGAGAGAGAGAGAGAGAGAGAGAGAAAGGGGGGAGGAGCTGGAAGCATCAACTCCCATATGTGCCTTGACCAGACCAGTGCAGGGTTTTGAACTGGCGACCTCAGTGTTCCCAGATCAACACTTTATCCACTGCGCCACCACAGGTCAGGCCCGAGTCTCATTTCTGAAAGCACAGGAAATGAGGTCCAATTTTTGTCAATTTGGTGAAATAATTCCCAGCCTGGATTATCATCCTAACAGGATAAAATAGACGCCCACACAGGATCCCTCAGGGCACATACTTTGTTTTCCTTAGCTGTGTACCTATCCCTGGGAGGTCTTTTAACTGAGCGTCTACTGGGTCCAGGACATTTGTAGTTTTTGTTTTCCAACCATTTTTCTCATTTGGTTTCTGAAAATTGAATTCCAAATCAAGCTCCAAATTGTGTATTATACAGACCTTATAATATCATTTGTTCATTTTGATGAATAAATCTCACTGAACAATTAGAAGTGCTTCTAACAGGGAAAGGCTTCACCCCTCTGATTTTTTTTTTTTTTTTGTCCGAGATTGGCGAGTTTGGCTGCTGAGGGCTTTGGCTCCTGACTCTTCAAGGTTTACAGAGGCTGCCAAGTTTCACCTTGTGCCTCATAATTTGTTTCAGTGGCTCAGGAGAAACCGGCAGCATTTGTTTTAAAATGCCTCTTGCCAGGCGTTGTTTGCAGAGGTTGATGGGTTTCGTTACTGATTCAACAACCGGTGACGGCAGAGCCCCGAGGTTTGTCGCTGCCGCTGCGCTGCCCTGCCGCAGTCAGGCATCGGGGCACCGCGCCTGCAGGCACCTGGAGTCACTCCTCCCACAGGGAGCAGCACGCAGTGGGAAAGGTCACCCGAGATACACTCTGTTAATGTGGTCAGAGTGCCTCGCAGATAACAAAGCACGCCCCTCCCACCGGAGTGACAGCTGCCGGCCCCCTCTGTCCAGGTGCTTTTAAAGCTTCTCCTTAGGAAGTCTAAACAATCAAATTCCTTGGGAGCAAGTACAACTTTTTCTACACAGCTCGTGGACTCTTTCACACTGTGGGCTAAACACAGGCCAAGGGCACCTTCCTTAAACGAGGGGGCAAGCAAGACGCACTGGTGTTGGTGTTACCGGGGCTGGGAGGGGGAGGGGGTGCTTGCTTGTAGGTTAGTTTTTGTTGTTATTAGCTAACACTACATTTTTGCCCCACCCGGTACTGACACATATGAATGCACATTTTAAGATAAAGTTGTTCTTGTAAGCTCTTGCATTTGTAGGCATTTGCAAGCCCCGATCTTGATAAACCTGAAATATTTAAAACAATGGTGTTATTAGCCAGTCAAGACCAAGCTCTCTGGTTAGACTTGGCCAAATCTTCCTGTACTACCTGCCACAACCCTCCTCTTCCACTCAATTAGAGGGACTACAGCACTCTGGTGGGTTCTAGGAATTACTAATTGATTCTTCTATGGTGCATATAGGGCTTTTTTGCGTTCATGGATTTCACTTTATACTCAGTTTTTAAGAACAGGTTTATGTTGCTGATATTTATATTTTTATCCTTTGCCCTCTGGTGAGGTTTTGTTCTTCTGTAATCATTTTCTCCTTGTAATTCATCCAATAACTGGATTTCCATAAAGACTTTACTCTGCTGGGTTTGTTTTGGTTTCAGATACCTCTGATTTATCAAAGTCATTCTGGATACTTATCAAGGTCAGACTTCCTCAGAGGAGAGGAAGGCATTTGATTGATTGCCTGTAGGTCAGTCTGCATCCTGGTATACATTTCTAGAAGAATAGAATCTTAGAAATGAGTCCCATTTGCTCTTCTACGGAATCCTGTCCAAGGGAGCTGTCCCTCTTCCCATCTTGATCCCATGTAATAGCATATTGTTCGTGTCACTGCTAACGTTACTAATTATTATGAATTTTGAAACAGTCTTTGGTATATTCTATTTGTTATCAGGAATTAGAAAATGCAGTCTGATCTTTGTAACACTCTGTGCTACCCCCCGCTAGGCAAACCATGCTCAAATTCTGTCCTCTGAGTTGTACAAAGAGCTTCTTTGTTATACCAGGGACCAGATACCTTTGTCAATTGTCACCCAGCAATGGAGACTGCAGGGAAAGGTGTGACTGCAGGAGAACATGCTTCAGTCAACAGTGATCTTGCTGAATTTTTACTGCAGTGAAGCAACCAGATTAAGGGGTTCAACATGGGACCCGAGGGACCCCTGGCTTAATATCAGAACAAAGGGAAGCAGTGAATGTGGGGGAGTAACTTATTGCTTTCTAGAAAGTGTGAAAGGTTTCCAGTGCTCTCTACCAAAGGAGTCTTTTACTAATAACATTACTGATAGTATAGAGTAATACTATATACTAATAATTAGTATTGTCACAATAATAATCACCTTAACTTGTCCATATCTAATCAATGTTACTAATAAACAGGTCTTCATCAAGTAATCTTATCATAAATCTATTTTTTGTTCTGAACGCTCTTTTATTTTTATTTTACTTCATTTTTCTAACTTAATCTTGAAATCAAAATAAATTCACATTTACAGAAAAGTGAAAAGAACACTAAAATAAACTGAAATATCCTTCACTGAAGATTCACCAGGTGTTAGTATTTTGCCATATTTGTGCTAGCCTTCAATAGTCAAAGAGCTATAGATATATAGATCCATTGTTACTAGAGCTAAACTATATCACACACACACACACACACACACACACACACACACACAATTTGAATATATTATGCATTATTCTTTCAGCCCAACCATTGACACTTCAACTTGTTTCCTAAGAACAAGGACATACACTGTTAACACCATAATGTAATGATCAAATTACGGAAATTTAAAGTACAAACAGCACCATTATTTAACACATAGTCTTTATTCAAATGCAGCAATTATCTCAATAATGTACTTTATAGCATCTTTTTCCTGAGGTTGTAGCCAACCAAGGATCACCCTTACATTCAGTTGGTCACTGTTAGTTCCTCAGGCTTTTTATTTTTCATACTATTTGCTACTTTAAACATGAAAATAATACCTACTCTGCAAGACACTTTTGCTAAAAACATTTTCTGGTGATCTGATAGATAAGGTTTTAGAAAATCACACTTTATATTGTGGTGTTACTACCACATACTTTCATACTGAAAAAAAATTTCTAAATAGTGATTCGTCCACATTCTGCATAATAAAAATCAAAAAGATTAGCAGTGGTGACTCTTGGTTTCTATTTTTATGTCAATGGATCTTTTATTAACTTTTAACCATATAACACATTTAGTTATAATTTTTAAACATATAAAAATTTTGAAAAACCTTTTTCATGACCATTTTGCTAAAAATTCTACACTAAGACAGCAATTTCAATAGAGAAAACAGGCCCAAAAGCTATGACCAGGAATTTTATAGATGCAATAACCCAAAAGACATGAAAAAATGTTCAATTCTTTTCAGTAAGTAGAGAATGCAATTAAGACAACAATGAGGCCCTGGCCAGTTGGCTCAGTGGTAGAACATTAGCTTGGCATGTGCATGTCTTGGGTTCAATTCCCAGTCAGGGCACACAAGAGAAGCAAACATCTGCTTCTCCACCTCTCCCTGTCTCCCTTCTCTCTCTCTAACTCTCTTCCCCTCCTGGAGCCATGGCTCAATTGGTTTTGAGTGCATTGGCCCTGGATGCGGAGGATGGCCCCATGGAGCCTTCACCTCAGGCTCTAAAAACAGCTCAGTTGGGAGCATGGCCCAGATGGGCAGAGCCTCGGCCCCAGATGGGGGTTGCTGGGTGGATCACATTTGGGCACATGTAGGAGTCTGTCTCTATCTCCCCTCCTCACACTTGGGGAAAGAAAAAAAAAAGACAATAATGAGCTACTATTTGAGAACTAGTATATTGGCAAAAATTTGAAAATAATATGATGCCAAGTGTCCCTACCATAGCAGACTGGATCAAGGATGGGGGTTTGGCATAGGGAGGCCTAGGGACATACTGCTGGCACTGTGTGAGGTATCTCATCTGGCCCAGAAAGATGAGAGAATAAAAGTAAGAGACATGAGACGAGGTAGGGAAGAGGCAGGAGGGAACAGGGGTGGGTGAAGGGGCCGCAGAGCATGAAAGTAGGAGAGATGCCCAGAGACGCTGTGATGGGGCCCACGGGAGTAAAGCGACTCCTCTCACTGCCTGTCAGCTGCCCAGACCCCAGGCCTGGGCAGCCGGGAACTTTCTAGTTCTATTTGGGGTGGGGGGTGGCAGTTGGGGGTGTAGATAAAAGAAGAAGGACTTCAAAATTCCAAAGGACGATGACTTCAAGGATTCTTATACCTAGCCAAACAGTCAACCAAGTATGAAGGTAGAATAAAGACATTTTCAGACAAAGAAGGGAAAGAAAAGCCACTAAAAAAAAAAAAAGAAAAACACCCACAAAATGAACTTAGGATGTGTCCTGATAACTTTTTTAACATGACAACATTTAATCAAATTCTTTGAGATTGTAATATAGAAAAACGCGTGATATTGGAAAAGTGAATTAGAGCACAGATTTCTCACGATCCTGTTATTCAGCACCGGCTCAGACAGTGGTTTAGGTCCTCATTCAAAATGTACTGAAAAAATGAGAATATTCCAAGAATGGAGGACAAATAAGGCCTGGACCAGTTTGGCTTTGGAGGAGTTGACAGCCAGGTCCAGTGGAAGCAGAGGGGGCCATGGCACACTGCCCCTGGCGAGGGGGTGTCATTAGCGAGGCGGTCTATCAGCACACGGTGTTGGAAAATGAAGTAGGAGCTGGACTGCGGGGGAGGTAAAAGGGGCTGAGCCCATGGGGTCTGCTTGGGAGGCTTTCAGCTAGAAGGAATATCTGTAAGGCAAGGACACCAGAACTGGTTCGTAATTCAACATTGCTGAAAAATGGGAACGGAAGAATAGAATATAAAAGGCTGAAGGCAGGGGCAAGTTCAAGTGTGGCAAACTCTAATAAAGGGAAGATGACTTAAAGGAAAACAGGCAAGCAGGCTTAAAACAGTCTGAAGTGATGAGAAATGTACCCAGAGCAAATGCCCAGCCGCTCTCTTCAGTAGATATGCTAACCCTGAGCTGGTCGGAACCTCCCACATGGGGGTCTGGTTGGAGGGGGAAGGGAAATTGGATGCCCAGACCTGCACCCACAAGATTCTGCTGCTGGGCAATTACTACCAAAGGCAGGGGTGCTAACACAGGGAGGGACATGCGGTACTAACAAAAATACTCCATCCGTGACGACTAGCTAAGGAAGCATCTATATTGACATGTCCAAAGTGTTAACACAACTATTTCAAAGCAGACTGCTAGAAACAGAAATGAATGGGACAGTGTCTTGGAAATACATCAGAAAAAATATGACTGGTGACAAGGTGTCAAAGGAAAAACCGGGGAGAACTTAAAGGGTTAATGGTGTTAATCATGGGAAATTCCCTGAGGAGGTGAACTTTTAGGGAAGGGTGGGGTGTGACCCATCTCACTGAGGAGGTAAAACTATCCTGCTCTGGAGGTCATGTATAAAACAAAGAATTTTAATTTGGTTTGGGGTTTTCTAAAGTATTTATAAATTACAAATGAAATATAATTGAGTTAAAGAATCATTTTCTGCAATAGGAAACAATCGGGATTAAAAAATTCAGTTTTAAATTATGTAATGCAAAATGTATTAAAACAAATAGATAAATGGAATCCTTAGGTATCATCTAATTTAAGTATTCTATCTGGTTAGGTGGTTTTATTGGCCATATATAATGAGTCATAGTGCTTTGTTTTCACTCAGTGACTACAGGATTATCATTTAAAAACAGAAAATAGAAAATGTAAGTGCCCATTTGTGTTAATGTCCTTTAGGCTCATTCTAGGACCTGAGAGTAGTACCTGTTTTGACAATGATTCCATTAGTGTCTCCACAGTGATATGCATGTTATTAACCTGGATGGACCCAGATCTATCCACTGCACAGGGTTTCCCTCGCTCAGTTTCATGTGTAGCACCGGCCGGCTCTTGTAACATAAGTTCCTCTTGAAAGCTGAAAACTCAGAGCCCTTGTATATCAGTGAAATATTTAGAAGGATCACAGAAGCTACCCTCCTAAAAATAATAATAATAATAATAATGAGTTTGATGAAAAGAAATTAACAAGCTGTGTCCGAGCGCTGCACATGACCAGCCATGCTTGCTGTCTACGGCTGTCTGTTGGTTGTTGCTATGACTACGCAAAGCCAGTGGAACCCAATGAGCTGTCTGCAGCAGTGCTGAGAGAACCAGCCATTTTACTTATGGAAAACAGTGTGGCATATTCTGCTGAGTGTTACCCTGGAAGAAGCATTAAAAAAAAAAATCTATTCAAAGGAGAGGGGTAATGGGCATGTTAGGATACCATGATTAGAGCCAAGCACGCCTGCAAGCTACCATTTGGACAGGCTGTTGACTGCTGCTCCTATTAGCTGATTTGAGAAACTGGAATGCAGAGAGATAATGCTGCATATCTGCTATCAGACGGCAGGAAAGGGTTTTGTCTTGGGCAGGCAAGCCTTCCGTGCAATATTATCTCAGCAGCTCTTTAGCTGCTTAGTCTGAAAACTAGTGACTCCCAAGGAGGGTGTTACCACCGGCGAACACGGGTCCTGTGCATGGCTGCCACCTATGAGTGACAGGTCTGAAGAAGCAGGTGTGTGCTCGAATGAGCACTGGACTGGAACCCAGGCGGACGCTCTCAGGTTTACCTGCTTCCTCTTAACAGATTGCTGGCTCAGAGAGCATCTGCCTGCACGCTGAGGCCACGGCCGAGAAGGAGGTCCCTGTGTGTCCACTCGACTGACAGAGGTAAGCGTTTTTGCCTTTCTTAGGGCACGGCATTATCAATAACTTGGAAGGAAACTTAATCTGAAACATTTATATACATTGTGTTATCTGATCTACCAAGGAAATATACATGTACATACACACACACACTTCCACAAAATAGTGTCCGAGACATAGACTTGTCTCGGTGAGTAGTTCTAGAAACTATGTGATAAGACAAACAAACAAACAAACAAACATTACTAATATGCCTTGGGATTTATTATAAACATTTACTATTTTAACAAACCATAATGACTTGTCATTCTGGATTGTTTTCATAACCAACAACCTTTCTCCCTCACAAACAATGGATTCTTTTAGTAACTACACTTTGACACATACTAAAAGAATTACACAGAAAATGAGAGGCTTGAAAATCGGGCAGCATTTATTTTTAAACCTCCATATTGATGTATTTTCACTCTCAACACACCTAGGCATCCTTTGAACATAAGGAATTCTATTCCGTGTGTGCAGATCATAATAACCAGTGGATTTTGCACTTGCTTCCTCTGAACTCAGATTCTCAGTGTGGTGTGAGATCGGGGTGGGGGTGGTTGTAAAGCAAAGAGTGTAGGTCCTGGAAGCAGCTTACATGTCCCTTCTCAGTATCATGCCCGCCACGCTAGCCCAGAGCACAACAACACCCCATTGTGTGCCCCCGGCTCGGAATCCGAGGGAAGAAAGGGACGGGAAGTCTGCACACTGAACGCAAGCACAGCCACACTATGGTAAAACTTCTTTTATTGCAGTTTTTCTCTCAAGCAGATAGGTTTCAGAGTTACAGAGTGAAACCAAAAATACCATTCCTCCTCCAATGTAGGACACTAATATTTGCAGTGGATGTTTGCTGTCAATCGCTATGTGATAATAGCACAGACTTTGAACTGCAATAGGAATTGCTTCTTAGTGAGTATTTCTTTGATTTACAGTCTCTTAGGAGCAAAGCTGTTACTGTGGATTGAAATTGGTCCGTCAAATCGAAACCCTTGCTAAGAAAAAGACCAAATAATGCTGAAATTCTGTTTGAGCTTTACCTAAATCAGTTCTATTGTGGGTCTACCAGGAACGTCAGATTATTTACGTTGCTATTAAAAAATATTTAAGGAAAATATTTTGTTAGAAATTGTTGAATAAAAACCTCTATGAAAGAGTGGAGCCACCATGAACTATAAAATAAGGAGGAAGTCCTAGATTTACTTCTAGGACATGTTTTTTATTTGCTTCCTTTTTTCCCCAAAGTATGAGTGTCATGGGAGGCTTCTTTTAAGGCAGATCAGTATGCCCTAAGATAAGAGAATTAAAGAGCATAAGGAGGAAATATTTCAAAACTTCTGTTCCGACTGTCATCAATATCCAAGATATAAAGACAGAGACCAAGTAATCTTCGTCTAGAGGCTCATGTTTGGCACTGAGAACAAATTGGGATATGCCTGTTTGTGTGTGTGAGTCAGAGCACGGGATGACATTGTGAAGTGATGGTATTGTACTTCACTTATGTTGAATTTTCAGAAAAAAAAAAAAGCTAAATGAACAGGCTTAGTTTTGAGTCAAATTCTGCAAACAAAAACATCGGCCGAGAAAAGTGGTTCTCTTGTAGCGGGATGAAAGGTAATACTTTCTCTCTGATTGAACTCCCTTCAGAGCTTTGCACTGCCAGAGGAGTTCTCAGAACTAACGCAGTGCAAAGACCTGCAGCAAGAAAGGGATTTTGTATTCATTTTTCTTGGGAGAGTTTTAGAAGAACAAGGTGAGGAAATACTTAAGGTATACCTGCCTATCACAACCCATGAAAGTTATACTTGCTGTTTTTTCCTACCTTCGTAACCTTTTAAGGTGATATACTGTGTAAGATTAGCATTTGAAGTCTACTTGTGCACTGTATATCGACATGGTTATTAATTCAACAACTCTTAGAACCAGATGCAGAGATAGAATCCCTAACTTTCAAGAATTTTTGCACCTTGGCTTTTGTCTATTTCTGAACCGTTCATTTCTGCCTCTTTCCAACTCACCTGCTAGCAAATATGCAATTTCCCGAACATACTATGCTAAAATTTTGCAAATCCTCTTTAGAGACTTTTTCTCTCAAACTCCCCCACAGCAGCAGCCACCTGTTACGCATGCTTCGTGATCCGGCTAGGCTGTTTCCCTGGGCACCGCCTTACCCTTCCGTCCAGCGACCTCTGACTCTTGTGTCTATAGTTCTGTCCACTACGCCGTATTGCATTTGCCTTTGCTCACGGGCTTCCAGAGTTTTCCTGATGTCTGCATGTACTTTGTCCAGTGTCCAGAACGGGACATTCAGACATGTACTGGTAGTCTTGGATTTCACTATTGTCTCGCTAGTTACTGTAAATATAGGCTTGATCTTGAAATAGAAGTCTGGTTATTTATTATACTGCCTTTTATCAGAGAAAACGTAAAACATTTTAAAAACAGCAATGAGGCTTTTATTTCCCTGATATGAAAATATGACTTCAGGGTCACAATTTGAAAAACAGCTATAAATACCCTACAATAGATCAGAATTCTCTGAGGAAAAATTTGGAAACATGTAAGTTTTAAACAGAACAGCTTGACAGTTTTAGTATCTAGAATAAGCTGAGTTATTTATTAAAAATTTATAGCTATTATACAATTTGCAAGGGAAAATAAATATAGTAAGTTATCCCTATTGGAAATCTGCTCTAAAACCAGACCACTTAAAATTAATGTTGAATTGATGATAATTAATAGCTGATTATAACAAAGATATTAATGGAATTGTTTTTCATTATGAAGCCAAAAGAAAGTAGACCCCATGAACTGGAAAGAGACCATGGAATTGAAGTAAAGTGTATAATAGCAAAAGTTCTTTTCATTTTCCTAAAAAAAAAATCTGAAAGGTTTCTGGTGATCAGTAGTTACATTATATTTCCCACAACTTGAGTTCCTGTTAGTAACTCATTTGATACAGACATCCTTTTAGTTATAGAGACTCCCTGCCCTTTTTCCCTATTAGATGGCATGACTATTATTTCTTTTAAAGAAGCTTAAATTTCCATTGCTCTTTATAGAAAAATAAACACAATGCTGCAATCAAGAATAAGAATAGAGTAGGAATTTTAAGAGGCAATAAATATACACCCCTTGTCTCTAAGGAGATCTATGTTGAAAACAAAAGTTATAATTAATATGGTATGTATTGCCCTGGCCAGGTGGCTCAGTAGACAAAGCATTGCATTGACCTGGCACGCCAGAGGTCAGAGGTTTGACCCCTGTAAGAGAAGCAATCAGTGAGTACACAACTGAAAATGAAACAACTAAGTGAAACAGTGAGTTGATACTTCTCTCTCTGTGTCTCCCTTTGGCTCTCTCCTCTCGAATCAATGGGAAAAAAATATTAAATATATTGTATGCATTTTTATACATAACATAGAAAAGGTTAAGCAGGTTAAGATATGCAAATGTTTAGAATTAAAGAGCAAATATTTATATACATTTTCACATTATATCCTACCATTCACTTGTATAATAAAAATAAGATAAATAGTAACACTTAACAATCATACTGTCTTTAAAATATTTATTCTGGCTATCTTCTAGCTGATTTTAGTGTATAGCATGCTAATTAAATAATGGCTAAAGTTGAAACTGGTTCTGCTCATCTTAAAGACTGATCATATTTAATCAACTTTAAATTGTATGTAGTAATTAGATTTCAGAAACATGATTTTATAGTATTTCTGTATCATTTTTAATATTTTAACCTTTAAATTAGTTATTTTGAGGGCCTAGTTTATATATATTTGATATTCAAATGAAATGAGTGTAATCTTGTTGCATTGTATAGTGAAGTATTACAACATGTAATTGTCTTAGATAATTCTCTATATGGTCCTCAAACTAACAATTTAATTATGTATATGCCCATTAAATTCTAAACTATCAAACCTTTTGACTTCCATAATTTCTGAGACCGTTAAGACATCAGCTTATCTATAAGGAAACACTTCTGCAACCATCAAGCTCTAAATATTGACAAATAGGAGCTCTCATTCCAGCTTAACCTCAATTGAGATGATCTTGTCTGAATAAATGACAGTGAATGGGCTCAGACAGGTGCCGATTCTGAGTTCTGTTGGTGCAGCACTGACCTCTCCTACTCTCTACTGCTCCCCAATCTGCAAAACAGACATGTACTATTTTACCCACTAGGAGTTTTAACCAAAAAGACAATGATTTCTTCTTCCTTATTCAGGTCAGGTATTCATAGATCCAGCATTAATTCTGCATCTTTAAAAATTTATTATTTGGCTTGACCAGGTGGTAGCAGAGTGGATAGAGCATTGGACTGGTACACAGAGGACCCAGGTTCAAAACCCTGGGAGTCGCTGGCTTGAGCGCGGGCTCATCCGGCTTGAGCGTGGGCTTACCAGTTTGAGTGCGGCATCACTGGCTTGAGCGTGGGATCATAGACACAACCCCACGGTCACTGGTTTGATCCCAAAGGTTGCTGGCTTGAAGCCCAAGGTTGCTGGCTTGAGCAAGGGGCCACTCGCTCGGCTGGAGACTGCAGTCAAGGCACACATGAGAAAGCAATCAATGAACAACTAAGGTGCTGCAACAAAGAATTGATGCTTCTCACCTTTCTTCATTCTTGCCTGTCTGTTCCTATCTGTCTCTCTCATAAAAAAAAAAAAAAAGGCATTTTTTGACCTGACCAAATAGCTTGGTTAGAGTATCGACCTGATATGCAAAGGTTGCAGGTTTGATCCCCAATCAGGGCACATCTAGGAACAAATTGATGTTTTCAGTCTCACACTCTCTCTCCCTTCCTTTCTCTCTAAAACCAATCAATAAGAAATTTTTGAAAAGCATTATTTGAGCAAAAAATCCAGAAAGCTTTCACTTTTCCTGAATTTAACCAAGAGTCTTCAAAGAAAATTATCTTACCTCAAAAAAAAAAAGTAAGCAATATTCTCATTACATTTTCTAATTAATTTTTATCCATGTTATAACTTAAGAAACATTTAATTTTAATATAAAACATTATTTTAAAATTTCAATGATATTTGAGGGGATTTTTTGTTTGAACTATTGCCTACTTTTTAAATTTTAGATATTTTAATTTAACCTAGAGATTTCATCCTTCTAACTCTCCTTTGAGATGTTCTTCTCGGTGGTATAAATTGCATATCAAACATACTTTCTTCTAATGAATCATATCTTCTGCTTTAAGTAGGAGAGTTAGTCCTATCAGTATAGAAATAATTTATTTTAGATTCCTTTCCTCAGTAAATTTTTTCAGAAATGGCTGAATGTGAAGACAGCATAAACCTCCCAGACTCCAAACCTTCTGGTGTTCTACTCAATTCATCATCCTGTGGAAATTAAGATAGATTTAAGGATCAGCCATAAGGAATCCAAAGAACTATAGCAAAAATAGGTTTCTAACCAAGAGCTGTACCACTCGTCATAAAAACAATGAGAGTAAAAGCAGGAAATGGCGTGGAAAATGGCACATTATTTCCATGCACAGGAAAAAAAAGCATATACTAATGAGACATTCTAAGGAATTGTTGGTCATGGAGGAGAAACTGTATCAGTATAAGTGTTTGTACTCTGTCCTCTAAAACATTGATGTCCCTGTATCTATTTCTCGTCAAAGGTGGCTATCTTCTTCAGAGACATGTGGTCCTCTAAGAAGGTGACCATGTTAGAAAGAGCAGCCCCTCTGATAAAAAGAAACATGTTTAAGCTTTAGACTGTTGGGGTATCACCCCCCACCCATTGGCAAGGTGGCTACATCGGCCTGTTTCAGTAGTACCAATATCAGATCTGAATGCTTTATAAGAACTTCCTACCCTTTACACTATTAACCAAATAAAGTTTAAGAAAGTGACACCTGGTTACTTAAAAGTGAGCGATTTCGTCTGACCAGGTGGTGGCGCAATGGATAGAGCGTGGGCCTGGGATGCAGAAGACCCAGGTTCGAGACCTGGAGCTCACCAGTTTGAGCACAGGCCCATCTGGCTTGAGCAAAAAGCTCGCCAGCTTGGACCCCAGGTTGCTGGCTCCAGCAAGGGGTTGCTCGGTCTGCTGAAGGCCCGCGGTCAAGGCACATGTGAGAAAGCAATCAATAAACAATTAAGGTGTTGCGACTGCAACGAAAAACTGAATGAAAAACTGATGATTGATGCTTCTCATCTCTCTCTGTTCCTGTCTGTCTGTCCCTATCTATCCCTCTCTCTGACTCTCTCTCTGTCCCTGTAAAAAAAAAAAAAAAAAAAAAAAAAAAGTGAGCAATTTCATAGACTATCAAGATGACTTCACACCTAATGATTTCACCTCTCTCTGCTCAAGTTTACAAAGGAAAGGAGATTTGATCAACTGCTCTTTGCTAACTGTGGCATCTGGAGAACAGTGTCAGCACCTTCTTCAACAAATACACTTAATCGGTATTATATCCTGTGGGGATAAATGGATTTTAAAAGAACCTGCCTCTCGCTAGCTAGATTTGGAAATTTACATAGCATAGCATTCCTAGTAGTGAAGATAAAATCTTCTAACCACTAGATGTTCTGAACAATGTGAATAGGCTTGTGTTGTTTAATATTCCTCCAGCCCTGCCTTGAACCAGGTTAGGAAAAGGGAGGTCCTGAGTGTGGTGAGATGCTAGAGGAAGGGAAGAGTGGCAGGTTGCCTGGGCAGATAAAGGTAACAGGGAAACCTCAGCTTGCTTTAGAACTGCAGCTAGAGCATTGTGGGCACCTGGCAAGCAGGTCAATATAGTAAATGTTCAGACAATGTTTGCTGAATGAATGAATGAATGAGTCACACTAATCAGTTCCTTCACTAGTGTTGTGCTGATACAAACACACTAATTAGAAAATGCTGCTTGAATTTAGAAATAAAATGATAGCTCACAGGTTTTTTGGCTCTTTTTGAAATCATAACCAGAGGAGGAAAAAAAAGATGAAAATTAACTAAAAGATAGAAAATGCTATTATTAAAAAAAAATAAAATACTGTATACCGAAGATGAGACAGAGATATAAAGCAGGAATATAACCAGAAGCTTAGATAGTGAATAATTTAGACACCAAGACTAACTGATTTCTACTCTTAACTTTTGAAACCCTCTGGTTCCGGTCACATTCATCAAGTAATGTGATGAACACTAAAGAGTTCCATTTTTAAATAAGCATTCAACAGGAAAGTTTAAACCTAGAATTACAAAGTTTAAGATCTTTATTTGAAGACTTTAGAATATAGTTAAATAGAAAATTAAGGCTAGAAAAAAAGTATCAATCTGCATAATGTTAAAAACCTTAACAGCTAGAAAACCTTACATATGCAATCCAAATATCTCTTCTGATTAAGCTGAAGAAAACAATAAAAACCTGATAGCTAGGTTTTAATAAACTATTAGAAAAACAGTTTCTTCAATCCAAAAGATATTGATAATGACAGATTAGGCAGAGTTTACTCTGTGGTAACTACTATCCTAAGAGCTTTACGTATATTAACATTTTTTAAAAATTCCCATTGATTTGAGAGAGAGAGAGCCAACCCAACCCACTGTCATTTCACTTAGTTGTTTCATCTAGGTGTGCACTCATTGATTGCTTCTCTATCTGCCCTGACCAGGAGTTAAACCCACGTCCTCTGGTTTATTGGGTCAATGCTTTATCCACTGAGCCATCCCTCATATATGAACTGTTAATGAAGAATTCGAGAAATCACAAAACTTTGAAGGATATTTTAACTGGAATTTTCCAGAAGTATTACACACAATCTTAAATTATTTCCCAAAGAGAGATTTAATAAAAACACATTTGGTGCTCTTCATTAGATGCTCTTAACACTTGCACGGTATATTACCTTTTATCTCATTTTAATAAAGTTTTTCTGTGTCTAATCTTCCCATATGAAAATTAACTCCATAAGAGAGCAATAGTGTCTTATTTCCGTTTGTACTCCTCACTTTGTCTAGGTACAGCCAGGAGCAAATGAGAGACAGCTGGATGATTAGCCCAAGGGAGTCATTGTATCAAATGTTGACAAATAAAATTCACATCAAAGAAAAGAAATGGACTCAAAATAATATAAACTGTATTTGAGTCCATAGAATCTACATCCTGTGAAAATTAATAATATAGTCCACATATTCTTAAATGTTTGTTTTGGTACAGTTATTTTTTTTTATTTGATTTTGGTTGTTAGGCTTCTCACGTAAAACACTAAGCTAAATGTCAGAGAAATCCTTCTAAACTCATCAGACTATCTCAGCAGAGGGAATCATGACTGAGCCCAAAATGCCCTGGCTCATATTAACCATTATAGACTTTCCCCAGAATTGAGTCCCCTGAGCAACTTCACTGCATGTTTATTATCTCTGCCAGTCAAGAACGCTGTGAGTATACGGAGAATCATCGTTAACTCCTCTCCCAGAAATCTATTATTCATTTGCTGAAAATATGTCTGCTTTGGGAAAAGGGTTTTGTTCTGGGGTTAATAATTCAGATGACTGGTAATATATCCTGAATTCTCTGACACTGACTTAATTTAGAAACATAACTTTTCATATGATATGGTCTAAAAGCTGATTATATCATTGACTTCTTTTCTACCACCAATTTAATTTTGTAATTTTAATATAATTGATTGACCTATATAGTAATTAATATGATGTCTTTCTTAAATTAAAAAAACCCCTCCCTTCTATGGTGCATGAAGTGTTTTTAATATATTTTAAATTAAATTTTAGATTTATTGGTAGCATTGCATTCCATCTCCCTCATTTTATAAATAAAAGTAAATAACAATGAAAGTCATAAATAATCTAGTTTAGTTTGAAAATCACGACCGTTTTGACCCAATGTCCCAAATGTCAATTCAGTGCCTCAGACTGACAGTTCTCTGGTAAAATAATTTAATTTGATTTATATATTATTATGTGGTATATTAACACAACCAAATCATTTTGAACCCTAAACTTAAGCTTCCTTTGGAATAAATTGGGAAAACATGACGTCAACACTCTGCATCACACTTTTTGGCACTGATATTTTGCAACTGTCAGGAACTAAAAGATTATGATCATAAAATTAAGTTTCCTGGAGAATGCTCCGTTCATGGACTGCCTCCTTCCCAGACTCCTCAATCAATTTATTACACCTGCTCTGACCCAGCCTGTGAGGAGGAGAGGACCAGACCTTAACAACTAGGAGCTGGAAGAACCTTGGAAGGATTTGTCAGTGGATGGGGTCACTCGATCAAAAGAGCTTTTGAGTTCAGTGGAAATTTGGAAAGTATTGATTTGAAATTCTATGTGTTCTGATTTCCAACCAAAAGTAAACATTTTGAGAAATGTGTATGCATGTTATCCAATGCAGCTCAGAGACAGAGAGTACTTTATCTGGTCAACAAAATAGAATGGCCTGCCCTGGCTGGTTAGGTCAGTGCGTTAGAGAGTTATCCCCAAACACCAAGGTCATGGGTTCATCCCTGGTCAAGGTATATATGGAGGTTACCAATGAATACACAACTAAGTGGAACAACAAATGAATGCTGCTCTCTCTCTCTCTCTCCTCCCATTCCACTTTCTCTAAAATCAATCAATTAATTTTTTTTTCTTTAAAAGCAGAATGGCCTTCTGTGATTTACACTGAGAAATATCACATCCCAAAAGGTCAGATTATTGATTTGTCAGTGTGATTTTTTGGGAAATAAACTCAGAATTTCATCCAACAAGTATAATGCCAGGTGACAAATAATTCCAAGACTATCACCAAACTATATTTTCCCAACAAATACATCAGGGCCATGAGTTTGCAACTGTCACTTGTACTAGAATATCTGGAGTCACCCTTTCCTGTGGGTGGGCTTGACCATTCACTGACAAGTTCTCTAACCTTTTTCTTTCCAGATTTTTAATGAATGTTTTCACAATTGGTGCTGTGTTAAAATAAGGTAGTTGGTCATATCCTTCCTAATTTTATGTGTCTGTGGAAATAGGTCCCTTGGTCTCTCTAGAGTGGTTTCACTAGGTGTAATAGCAATTTCCCCTCAGGATTATCATGAGGATTATGAGGTGATTATAAGTGATTGGCATAGCACCTGCTACCCACAAACACAGAAGGAATGGAAGCCACTCCTATTTTATCACCAGCACCAGGATCTACCTCATTCATGCTAAGTAGCTTGGATTGATTCCATACAAGAAAAGAGAACTATTGGAGTTCCTTTAAGAGAGCAAAAGTCATGCTCATGCTTGTGTGTCAAAAAGATGTAACTGGTAATGGTATATCAAATGAAATGAAGAGAACAAGAAATGGTTATAGAAAGACAGTTTCAATATCTCAGGCAAGAGAACAACAGGCACAAACTAAAGTGGTGGGCCAGGGAGAAAAGAGTGGGGGATTTATTCAGTCAAGGTGACTATGTGTCAGTCACTTACCCAAGTGCATGGAATGCACCCAGGACATAGACTGCCGAATAATCTTACAGATGGGCAGCTCTACTTCGGGGCAGTACTGTGTGGAAAGTGCCGCAGGTGCACAGGAGCTGTGCTTGAGGAGCTGCTGAGGAATTAGGGAGGAAACGTTTGGAGACTCAGAACTTGTGGCTGTTCATGCTGAGTTGTGCTGAGCCTGCCGTGATGGAGGAACAGCATGTGCAGGAGCGCAGAGGCAGAAAGGAAGTGTTCCCAGGACTGAGAGTCACTGGGGAGGGCTGGAATGGAGGGAGTCGATAAGAAAAGATAGAAGGTAAAATCAGACAAGCAGACCAGAGTCAGTTTGTGGTGTCACTGTGCCACAGTCAGATGAGAAGCCATCGAAAGTGTTCAGACTAGAAAGTAACATACTAAGGTTTCCTTTACAAAACATGGATGCTGGTGAGGTTAGCACTGAGGTGGGGTGAGGCTAATTCTAAGGATTTTCACAGGTCAGAATAATGCATATGACAGGAAGAAAGGTTGAAATCCTCCCCTGGGACAAGACAATGGGTCTGGAGAGGAAGTGTTGGAATCAAAAGAGATTGTGGTGATAAAACCAATCGTATTTAGTATTCATTTGGGAACAGGAGCAGGGGCTGGAGTTTGACTACCAGGTTTCTGTCTTGGGAAAATAAGATCTGAAAAAAGCATGCTTGAGGGAGATGATAGTGAAATTGGTTTGAAACTTTTTGGGGTAGAAATGCATATGGGACATTTTGGAGAAATATATAATTCAAAACATGGTTTAAAAAGGAGCGGGTGATCTAGACCAATAGAAATATAATGTAAGCTGAAAATTTAAGCCATATATATAATTTTAAGTTTTCTAGTAGTCACAGGAAAATAGGTAAACAGAAACAGAGGTCTGTTCATGAGGATAAAAGTCTTCTTTTAAGATGTAGAGGAAAGAAAGCTTCCATGAAGGTGCAGGGAGGGGGGAGGGTTGAGAGAGCGTGTGCAGTGGAGGGGAGAGAGAGAGAGGGGTTCCCACCACTGTTCCTGACCTTGATCTGTCTCTTAAAGATGTGGGATGTGAAATTAGAGACTCAGAAATGTCAGGAGACCGATGATCTGTGTTGAACTTTTATCCATCCAGGAACTGCTATATAAAATGCAGTTATTCAAACATTGTTAATAATTTCAAGATGATACTCACAGAGTATTAAACCCAGCACCTTGTCCTTCCAAGGGCAAGGTCAGGTACAGGCACTCAGGTTGTAGGACTGCGAAGCCAACCCGGTACATAACATGTAGGGACTTAATAAGACGATGAATGAATTTGAACTAAGTGTAGAGTGTCATTTTCATCACTGGCAGGAAGAGCAGCTTCTCCCCAGCCTGGGACACTCAGGATGTGTGGATCCTGCTACACCTCTCCACACACCCACACAGGCAGGGCCTCCGTCATGCCAGAAGGCCCCCATCGGAATCCTGCCTCACGTCCAGGGGGCCCACGGAATCCCCACCTCGGTAGGGATCTGGCAGCTTCTCATTATCATTCTCTCTTCGAGGAAACCTTCTTTACTCCCCTTTTCTCACAGTAAAAGAGCATCACAACATGGAAGTCAAAAGCTTGAGGATGGGGAGGTAGAGCTGGACCTGGGATCATAATCTAGAATTGCCTCTGATAACTAGAACAGCTGAGGGTCTGGGGTAGGCTGTGCTTCCGCAGGTCTGGTGCCAGGCTACTGTTTGAAGGCACATTATTTGGATTTTTGGATTTTTCTCTATCTGTGAATGGAACTCTCCCTACTTTAACAATGCAAATCTAATGATCAACGTCAGACTTTCTCTGACCACATTATACGTGAAGGTAGGGGTCTGCTTCATTGAATAGCACCAAGCACCAAGATGGCCCCAGACACACATAAACACTAGTGTGCCCCCCACAGCCCTTCTCCAGCCTAGTTTCATTCCTCCTCTTCATCTGTCTCTCCTCCTTCCCCTGACTTAGTCCACCAGCTTAATGTCATTTCTGTATGGGATTATTAGAAAAATCCAGATTATTGTTGCAAGTGCCATTTACTATATTTAATAAACAATTCGATGTTGTTTAGTCTTGGTTGCTCAGTGTTAAACGTCAGTAATAAGAGTCTTCTTTATCTTTTTTAATAAAAAGGAAGTATGAATTACTTTTTCACATTTTGTTATCCCGTAACTGATTTCCCTTTGTATGCGCCTTGTCAAAGACAAGGTTGCTCCAATTCTGCATCTGAGCCCCTCTGATGTTTCAGGAAAGGCTGGATCAGACAGGGCAGGGGTCTGCGGTGAGGTGCAGTCATAGACCTGGCCTTCATGGGCCTGTGACAATGTCTGTCAACCACAGGTTTGGTACCTGAAAAGTGAGGGTGGTGTGCCTAGCGTATAGAACAACTAGTTCTACTAGACGAAGTAAGTCACATGAAGTGCACACAACAGTGCCTAGCACATCACTGCCTCTCAGTAAATGACATCTATGCCCTCAATGAGGATCTCCTGGGGTGACAGAGAAATGGGGCTCTCCCAGTGGTCTTAATATGATAAAGCTTGGCTGGGCCCAGAGCAAAAACCACATAAAATAAAAATTTATTTCCACAATAGATAAATAATTGTTAAACTCTTCATAGTAAACACCTATCCGGCTTTCAGTGATCACATAGTTCTTAAACTTGAAGTTTGATTTAAAACCCAAAGAAACTTCTATGAGAGTCTAACAATGTATTTCTGTACCTGTTGGTCTTGACTGAATTATATCAGAGTAAGGCAAACTAATCTCTGGGTCAGAAATTCTGCAGAGTATTAACTGCCAGCTCGACATTCAATAGGATGGGGAAGATCAATCTTTTGAAAAGATTCTTAATTGCAAATAGCCATGCTGCCATTCACTATGTTAACAGAGAAGAATTTTAATTAATCCTTACAATGCTAAAGGGCTTGCTAAAGAATGCATTATATGATCTTTTTCCAATAGACTTACTTGCTTAATTGTGTTTTTTCTTGGGCTCGTCTAAAATTAATCTTTATGTTACATGGCATTGATCTACAAGGTTATTAAGAATGCAAAATAACTGTAAGTATTCTTATAAATAATAGCTACAATTCATTGAATGCATACTGGGTCAGGCAGCTTGCCAAATTCTTCAAATACCTCTCATTGACTATTCACAAAAACACTCTGATGAGGGTATTATTCTCATTTTATAGAAGAGGAAACAGGCTCTGAGAAGTTAAACAGCTCACACAGGACAGTACATGTGAGGAAGGTAGGATTCAACTCAAGTCGGCCTGATTCCAAACCCTGAACACTATCGTTTTTCTGGAATGCCTATTTGTGGGAACTGCAGATCCGCCAACAGAAAATGTTACAACTCCCATTTTAGCGTCCTCTCGACAGTTTTGTTTGGGGCTCTATGAAAACATTTCTTTATAAGAGTACACTAAGTTTCTTTATTCTCAAAGGCCAGAAATAGCACAATAAAAAGAGGTAGGGAGGAAAAACAACCCGGACAGTCGATAATGATCATTTCTCTGTGATGAGATTCTGGATGATTTTCTTTTCTTCTTCACAATTTTGAAACCTACGTTACGTTAGGAAAATGCCTAAGTAAGGAGGTACATCTAGATGGGGACCAAAGGACATTTGTGTGCCACCAATCAGGTTGACACACTTAAGTATAAGGTGAAAATACAAGATGCTAAGCAATAGAAATCGAAAACAAAACAAAATCTCTGGATATAAATACATATTTTATCTATTTCTTCTATAAATTTGGGAGATGTTTTGAAAGCCGTAGCCCTGGACACTTGGTCCCTGCCAACGTGGGTCAGCGCTGAGCATCAGTCCGTGGGCCTGTTTATCAGCAGAAAGGGTTTTACCTCCGGATTAAGAATGATTAGTTCTACTTTGGAATCAAAAACAGTTCAGTTGGAGTTCGAAAAGCATTAAGAATCTTGTGGCTATCTACACACTGAACAATTTCCCTTTGTTAACAATTGAACTTTGATCTAAAAAAAAGAAAGTGGCTACTCTGAGAGTGGGTATTTTGGGAGGCAAAGCAATATTATTTTAAAAAAGAGTCTCCAGTATGACCGATAGCAAGTATGAACACTAGTGTTTACGTTGAATTCCCTTTCATGGTTAAGACCTAACAGACTAGGTGAAAGAGATCACCCCAGGTATTTATAATAAGAAAAGTAAGAAAAAGAAAATTCAAAAGATCATCCTCAAAATGTATACTGTTCAGTATACATTACATAGCCTGCCTTGTCTGACCTGGCTCATGCATTAATCCATCACTCACGTCTCACGGGCATGAGGTAAGCTTTACTATGGGTTAGTCACTGAACTTTCTTTTATAAGCAAAACAGAAATTCTTGCCTTCATGGAGCTGATACTCTCCAGGCCTCTTTATACTTTGTATATGATGCTGCACGGCCAAACCCATGAATATATGAGCCTTATAAACCAAACATATAAAGTTTTTTCTTAAACACATACTATACTCATAAATGTATTTTCCTTATTTTGTTCCTTTGTAGGTGGTGAGTTTAGGCACAGCATTGGGTGATAATAAAATGTGGCACGAGGCAAAAGGGTACTCATTCTAACTTAAACAGATTTCATTTTCTAAGTTGTATTGAAAAATTAGCGGGCTGTTCAGGATTAGGACTGAGGTACACCTTTAATGTTGTTGATGAGAAACGCCATTTAAATAAGTGTCATTACCATCAGCACACTGCTACGCTCTTCAAAGTGCATTGCTATCTTTCATCACCTTTCACCTGCCCTCATGCTTTTCAACGCGATGTTCAAATTGTTCAGACGGCGGACACTGTGGACTATTTATAACCAAGAACCACAGTCAGCTCTTCTTCCCACTTACGTGATGTGGAAGAAAAGACAAATTTCATGGTACGGAGTCAATGCTGAGTTACAGACATGGTTCCTGTAAGGAAAATATGAGCAGGGAACTTTGAGCTGTGCCCTAAATTAATAAAGTCAGTTGTTAACATTCTTCACATTAAAATGTTAAAGTTGCTTTTACACGAAGAGACCGTATAAGCGTGACTGTGTGAATACATGAAGTAATATATGAGTTCATAGATTATTTGAGTCTTTGTCAAAATTGAAACAATTCCACTTTTACAGTCCCTCGGCTACTCAGGTATCTTGTAATAATTCCCAACATTTATAGTCCTTATCTACTTTGGACAAAACCATTAGCACATATCCAACAGATGAAATGACAAAGATACATTTATTTTTCTTGTTGAGCCACAGTGATTATCGTGTAAGTGAGAATCAGAACTGTTTTAGTTTAAATGTGTCCTTGTGTAAGAGTCGGGACAGTAATCAGTATGTGTTAATAGACTGATTTACTTACCTCATTGATTTTGTGTTTTACATCTTACCTCAAGGCTTGTTCCTCTTAGAACTGAGTTAACATAACCACTGAAGCAGTGAGTGGAGATAAGTAATAAGAAATAAGACCCCAAGTCTCCTATCTCCCCCAAGTCTGTGAAATAAGAGCCGGGCTTCGCCAGCATAGAAATTAGCAAGGACCATTCATAAACCTTTTCACCACAGAAGGTATATTGTTTCTTGTTGAAATAGAAATGGCAAATATAGCCCATGAGAAACTGCTCACTTTGATTTAGAAACAGGGCAAGGATTTATATGTATTTATATGTAGGAAGAAACTTCGAATTCAAAACCAACTTTGAAATGCAATAAGACAGAAAAGATGGTTGAGAAGCAAGAATAGCAGCAAAATTACATAACTGCTCCTCACCTTGTCCATTTTCAAGAATTTTTAGTACTTCAAATGGAGTTCAATGAAATATTATATTAAAAATCAAGATGATTTAAGTGTTATGATGTGTGTCTTGAATGATCCTGTTGTCAGAAATGAATGTATTCAGAAGGCACTGCACAAATTTATCCTTTTAAAAAGAAAAATAGAGATGAGTTTGCAAATAAAGGTCTGACTTTATATGATAAATTATATAAATTTTTAAAAATTTTATTATTTATAAATATATCTTATAGTATAGATAATGAATATGTTTATATAATTATATAATGCTTAAGTTATTATAAATATCACTTATAACTCATTGGATAAATTATATTGGGACAAATGACATTATTATGACTGTATTTTGAATAATTTCTGCACTAGTATCTTTATATTCAAATCCAGATAAGACAGGCTGTGATGAATGAGAATGAGCTCTCTCCAGAGAATGTTAAGAATAGAAAGAAGGCAGTACCATTTCGTTTTACCAATGAAAGTACCTAATGTTCCTCTCAAGGCAGCACAGAATTAAGCTTCAGAAATGGACCTAATGCCTATTTTTTGAGGTTGAGAGGGAAAGAAAGAGAAGTATTATGTTTGCTGGAAGAATAAACCAACACAGCAAAGATGACCTACCCTGGTCTAGATCTGTAAGTCAAACAGCCCAAAGTATCACTGGAGCCCACAGCAGGGCTGCTGCGAAACCCGGAGTCGTGAACTCACCAGCTCATATTCTTCACTTTGTAGGCTGGGGTGTTTGTTACTACCTGAAATTTCCAGCGCCTTTGTTGTTACCCAAAATAGAATGCGGAGCAGAAGTTCAATTTGGAGTTTCAAAGGCTGTTCAAATATGCGCAGGTCTTTGAAAAAGAGGCCAACTGGATAGATGTTCATCGGTAACATGAAAACAGAGTTCACATTACAGAATGGTAGAACCATTGCAATTTATAGCTCAGGTTTGGCCACCAGCGATGAGCACCATTTGTTAAGACCTTTCCAATTCCTTCTTCTCTTACCCAACATGGTATGTGCAAATAAATCTAAAGGCAGCCTCAATTTAGTCCTCTTTATCTGTCTTCACAGGTAGCATCCGTTACAGGGTGGAATTATAAAACTTGTCAATTAAGTGCACCCCAATAGAATGCAATAAAATGGACTCAGCCGCAGGTATTTTATTTTTTAGGAAAGTCTTACTAAGCAAACCCTGCATTAATAAAAACAACTTCTCACTGAAAATTATCTCATTTTTTGAGCCATTTTCTTAATTATCCTAAAGGCTGTTATTCTCTTTTGTTAATCAATTCCGAGATCACTTTATTCTACTCGAGTGTCTCAGTTAAAAATGTACCTGATATTGAACTTTGCGGTTCCAAATTGGACTGCTTCTCTCTTTAAGATATAGTGTATTAATTTTCTTTCCCCCAGTGAATCCCTTCTCACTAAACTCATTGTGAATCTCATCTTCTCTATTCTTTGTGTCCATTTTCTTTTCTCTTTAAAAACCTTTTTTTTTTTTTTTTTTTGCTGCAGTTGGAGCCATCACCTGATACTTAAATGAGTCTACTATTGTGGGTAGCATTAACCTCTAACTGAGTTCTTAGGGGTTTGAATAGCAAGTCCTTATCCAAGCTGCTCCCAAGCAGAAGAGAGTAACAGTTGTTGCTGTTGTCAGTGGTGCTCCTGGTCCAGACTGACTGGACCTAATGGGAATTCTCCTCTGATCTCAGTTCTGGAATATGCATTTAATAGTATTTGTGGCCTCCCACCCCCACTGGGAGAATGTTTCTCAGACCCTGGTCTTAGTGACCAGTGGTTTTCCTATAAAGTGATGCTCCACACTACAATTTTCTAAATGTAATGGGAATAATTAGGTAGGTTTTTTAAATGGTCCTTCTAGCTATGATTCTAGGTTAAAGAAAAGGTAAGAGATAGGAGGAGCCAAACTTGGTGCTGAAAGTCCCCCGACTATGTCACATCTGAGAAATGTTGGAGACAGGGACCTACATTAAAACCAACACATAAAGCCTGACCCTGTAGGATCAGCATCACTGAATTTAGGCATAAAACCTACAAATGGGGCCTGGCTGGTGGCTCACTGGATAGAGTACTGCTCAGCGTTTAGACATCCAGGTTTGATTCCTCAGGGCCCACAGCAGAAGTGACCATCTGCTTCTCCCCTTTCCCCCTTCTCCACCTCTTCTCCTCCCATAGCCAGTGACTTGATTTGTGTGAGCATCAGCTCCAGGTCCTGAGGATAGCTCCCTTGGTCCAAGTGCATCAGCTTCAGACACTAAAAATAGCTTGCTAGTGGAGCATCGGCCCTAGATGGGTTTGCTGGCTGGATCCCAGTTAGGCTGCCTGTGGGAGTCTGCCTCACTATCTCCCTTCTTCTCACCTAAAACAAACAAACAAACAATCAAAAACTACAAATCCCCAAGGTGGAGACACTCAACCAGCATGGAGAAGCAAGAATGTGTGTGCGTGCGTGTGTGTGTGGTGCCTCAAAGAGAAATGAGAAGATCTGAGTTTTTTATAACAACTCCTGTGAATTAAAGAAGTCAAAGTTAACAGAAATCATGGACCTATCTACAAATGGAGATATAGGTGAGATATAAAAATAGCCCCATTTAAAGATGCTATTTCTAATCCCCTCAAAAAGCATAATGATCTCCATGACAATTTTTCTCTGTCTTTTACTACTTGACTTTTCCTTCTAAAAATGTTATTTGAGGAAAATGTCTTTTATTTAATTTTACTTAAACCTGTGCCTCAGATCATCAGTTCAGTTTGTTGATGCCTGTCTCTCTCAGCCATGGTCACTTCCACGAGCCAAGCCTTCTGTGCATTACTGTGGGGTTTTAGTTTTCCACTCAGGGTAGCCCTGTCTTGTTTTGATCAACATATATTCACTCAGTATGCTCTCATGAGCAGATGCCGTGCTAGGAACTGGCTATACTTATATCTTTAAAGGGTGTCCTGCCTCAAGGAACCTACAGTCTAATAGGAAAAGACAGGTAAATAGTAACAATGATCTATTAAACCCTTTTCTGCAACAGGCACTTAACCTAGTTACTGATTTTCACACACAGACTCATTCAATCCTCTCAAAAGATCCCCAAAAGGTAGGTGGTGGTGTCTGTATTTTATAGATCAGAAAAATCAAGGCTCAGACATATTAAATACCTCGTCCAAAGTGACAGGGCTTGCCCCCGGGGAAGCTAGACCTTGAGGTCAACTCTGCCTGGTTCTGAAGCTTTGATTCCTTTTTCCTGCAATGTAAGTCTTGCAGGAAAGTGATACTCCTACTTCAATCATTATTCATTATCACTGTAGTTAATAGATAAAAAGTTAGTGTGTGTTTGTTTGTTACAAAAATAGATTATCACTTTGCACCTCCCATCTGCTCAGGGAATAATGGATGCTCACAGGGACTTACAAAGTCGATTCTTCCCTGCTACCTCCTGGTGGTTCCTTTTAATAGCAATATCTATCCTCCTTAACCTTCTTTTACTCAGAATATAATTGGATAATAATGTTTTTGCTTTTAAGAGACTGTTAATATCAACCACAGACCTAGAGTCATTAGCAGAGATGGGAATTTTTTTAACCCTGTCGTTTTGACAATTCCATGAATTCTTGTTTAAAATTAAAATTTTATAAACCCGTAAAACTCTGAATGTGAGCTCTCTGAAATAAAGTATAAGGAAATTAAATTCAGTATCTACACTTACCCAATCCATGTCATTTTTCCCATCAGCAAAATGAAAGTACATGTATTTGTGAAGATCATTAATATATTGACTAAGAATTTTTTCCTACCTGATTTTCAAAATTTCCTGATGATTACTGTGTGCTAGATGTTGTTACCATGCATTGTCAAAGGTCACGGATATCCCTGCTTTTCAGATGAGGAAACTGAGACTCAGAGAGAGTGCCCCGATCAAGGAGCTAATAAGGATTAGAACCAGAGAGTTATCTGAGGGGTCTGCGTTCTCAAAGCCCACGCTTTTAACTCCATGTGTTGCGCACTAGTGGGATGGTGGTAATGGCAACGACCATAGTTTATGAGTACCTATGGCATGTGGGGCATTGTCTGAAGAGCTTTGCATATATTAACTCATCAGGTCTGTCCTCACAATAGTCGTATGAGTCAAGTACTGCTATGGTTCTTATTTGTTAATAAGAAAACTGGAGATTAAGGAGATTTGAGTGGCCATACTGCTGGAGGCAGTCAAGTCAGATTCCATGGTGGTCAACAGACTCCAGAACCTTGTTCCTAATCATCATCCTCTTGGCAAATATGAAGAGAAAGGGACACTACTTACACATAACTGCCTCTTATAAAGTAAAATGTACTATGACTTATACTCATTACTTCAATTGTATGATACTCAATCAGAAACCATGAGACAAGAGTGCTTAAAATAATTTCCACACATGTGTGTGTCTCTCCTTTTATGTAAAACTGGGAAATTACTGGCTTTCTAATCCAACATACCTTTGCCTCTGATAGCATTCACCATTTTTAAGAAATTTATAAAGCTTATTTAATATTCAAACTTAATACATTATTAGCCTTGACTATCTTTTGAAAATCATTCTTTCTCTAACAAGGACAAATTCCATCATCATTCAATTTAGGTTTTTAACAGTTCAGTCAACTACACTGCAATGACCTTGTTCAAAGTTTTCTGAACAATGCTCTGGCCACGTACACTGAGGACAGGATAACAGTAGGTTCCTGTTTTGTATTTCCTGTGCATTATTACTGTGTTTGCATGCCCCTTGATACCACTAATCATTAAATATTAGTTTTAGGATGAAAAAGCCAACGACTTGACTATATAGAGAGCCAAAAGTATTCAAATGATTCAGCTGCTAGGGTTTCAAGCATAATGGCTGTTGTTCGTGGTGATTTTCACCCCATTAGGAAATGATGGGCCCAAACCTGAATGCCACAACTGTTGTGCGGGCTAGTTGTTCATGTCCAGATGTTCTTTCCAAACTTCTGAAACTATCTTTTACGTGATATCTGAATGGCGGGCCTAGCAGTCTACAGCCCAGCGTGACAAAGCTGTTCTTAGATTATTGTGTCAGGTACGTTTCTAGCTTCAAGAAACAGGCTACTTCAAGACAACCATTCAACCAGAGAAGGGGTCAGTTTGCCCCCAACCACAAGAACCCCAGAGTGTACCACTCTGTCACCTCTTCCTTGGGCTGTGCCTCCCAGAATGGCATCTGTACTGCCATCACCTAGGGTGAAAGGGCAAAGGAGGTTCTGTGTTGTTACTGTGTATGTGAAGTGCCCTGCCCATAGCTTATTAGCCAGAAGAAACTGCAAGGGAATGTGGGAAGGTGAGTTTTTAGATAGGCTTATTATCAGGAGTATACAGAAAAGATCAAAGCGAAAATGGATCCTTCATAGATAGACAGCATTGTCTGCCACAACCGTGTTATATATTTGATTATGTACTTTAAAGAGTAATGAGTATGGAAATAGTGCCTTGACTGTAAAATAAAACATACCACTGAGAAACGGGAATCAAAAAATGACCCTTAAAGAAGCACTTGCTGAGAAACAGAGGGCATTGTCAAGGTGGTACACAGGATAGGCCCTCTCGTGCCTTCCATGGGAGACCAGTCCAGTGCCGGCTCAGCCCAGCGAGTGTGAACAAGGATTCCTCCCTCCCTTTATTTCGTAAGACCAAAATATCATTCATTACTCATGTCTTGACATTTCTAACATGCCTCTCCCATATCATCTTATTTCTTGTGTTTCTTTTTGTGACTAAGACTATTGTTGCTATTTTTAATAGGGTGACCTTGCTGGGGAGAGCATTCCGTCCCAAATTTTTCTGTGTCTGGTATCATAAAAGTGAGAAACATGGAGGCACACTGAGGTCAACGCAGCAAGCTGCTAATAGCCAGAGGTGACGGTGCTGGGGCTCCCGCTGCCATGGGCCTCGCCTGGTCACTCAGGGGTTCCATACTGCAGCAACATGCTACCCGCTCAGGACACACCTTAGGTCTCACAGAAAGGTAGGAAGATCTGATTAGAGGACAGGAAATACTAATGTGTTCAATCTCTGCAGGGTCCCTTTTCCATCCTGCATTCATTTAGAAAGATGTCTTTCTTATGTACTTGATATAATGAATCTGTAGTTCCTTTTTAACCCTTGAGTATTGGTCCATGGTTCCGTATTGTCCTTTACTCATCCTTCATGTCTGAGTTTCAAGGACACTTTCCCAACATTTTGTTTGTTATTTCCATGTGTGACTATCCTTGTGAAATTAACTTTTGCAGTCATAATAATGAGAGAAATGTGCCGTGGATGGTTGGGTTCATTGGTTCAGTTTTTGAATGCCTCAGAAAAGATGTATTTCATGCTGTGCCTTGGTGATTTCAAAGTGTTTTACATATTTATAAACACCATGTGCAAATAGTACATTTTCTAACATTCATAGGCTATAACAAAGCATTCCTCTGCCCGGGGTAGAAGAGTTTACACAGCCTCTTCTAAAACAACCGGGCAAAGACCAGCCCCTAGCCTGTAACTCTCTGTAGCTTAGGCCACATAAAGCTCTCCCTTCCTCTCCTGTTGAGATCATGTGGTCCTTTGCCAGAAAACAAGGTCGCAAATCTTCTGGCTCCTCAGTCAGTGACCAGTAATTCATTGTATTGTTATAACTAATGCACGACATGGACATGAGAAAGGGTTTCATGCCTCAGGAATGACAATGGACTGACGTTGTTGGTGTGATGCTTCATGTCTGTCTGTATGCTCATAAGTATCTTATAAACAATATCAGATATGCCTTACAGATCCAAGTGGTATATCAGTCTAGCAGTCTACGGACACATATGTAATTCTCTCAACACCCCTGATCAGAAGAATATTTTTACCAGGGACCTCAACGCAGTGATTAAGACATTCTAAGAGAGTAGAACACGGTTCTGGGAAAGCTGGGGGACATGCTCTCTGACGCAGGGGGCCTGTTTTATTTCCAATCTACTTTAGAAGATGAATGCGAATTATTAACATAATAGAATGTGCTATATCCTGAGGGGGCAAATAAGTGACACGTGCCTCTTATGACAGCTTTAAAGCAAATATGTAACTACAAAGCCATATATTTTCAGAGTCCTCATAGTTAGAATAGCTGCTTAGTTAGAATACATAGCTTTTTTTGCTTTTTATAGGAGAAAATACCTATTTTACAAGTTCTGACATAAGTATGACAAAAAATGTCATTGTATGTTGCTTAATACCTTCTGCAGAACTTGTTTAATCCTTTATTCATTCAATAAATACATACTGAGCACTCACTTGGTGCCAGGCCCAAGTACGCGGGGTGGGGGAACGTGCACAATAGGAGGGGGGACGGCAGCCTGCAGGAGAAAGGGGAGAAACACGTGACTTGGCCGCTCAGATAAATGCAACTGAGTTTGACCCTCCGGGGAAAGAAGAATATGATTTGTCAAGCCAGAAAAGCGAACAGACACACACAGAAAAAAAAAAAAAACAAACAAAAACCTTGACCTTGGCTGGAGCAGGGAAGCCCTTCCTGCCAAAAGGACACTTCAGCTGAGGGCCCAGGAGCCACGGCATTAACTGCTGAGCAGGAAGAGCATTCCAGGGAGAGGGAACAGCATACACAAAGGCCCGGAGTATAGCCCATTCCAGGAGCTAAGACCAGAGAAGCTAGAACTGGAGACAGAAGAAATGTAGGGAGCGGCAGGTGGACACGGGAAAAGACACTAGATCACACAGAGCCTTCGGTAGGCCACTCTAAGAAAGCTTATCTTAAAGATTTTTATACCATGTCGAGCAACTGTTGCATATGCTCTACTTGAATGGAATATAAATATCAAGGAAAGCTAAGTCATAGTTATGTACACCAGCAGAGGGGCTTTACAATATACGTGGGATTCACATGGTACGTTTAAAAAGGAAAGTTTTAACAAGAAGAGTGAGTTTTAACAGAGGTTTTAAGAAGTCATTCCTATATAACCTCTTGCATTTGATAATAGTTCTTTAACCATTCATGTCATGTTATCTGGTGAAACCCAGTGTGCAATGGCACACGGGATACCAATCGCCTCCTAAATAACCTTTGCTTCACATCAGTAATAAGTAGTAGAAATTATTGGACAGATGATTTGATAAATTTGAAATGATCACATTCAGTCCTCGGGACCAAGCGTAGAAAACGGCATGACTCGAGTGCATTTACTCCTGGCCGAGCTCTGGCCGGACTCAGGTGCCTGTAGACATCCCGGCTGGCGCTGAGTGCACGACGCAACCACGTGTCGCCATTTCTGTGGCACAGACTCCAGTCTGCTTTGTGTGGTTGCTGCAGGCAAGGGTAAAAGATGCTACTACACCTAATCTAAGCCTTCAGTTTGCATCCCTGTGCCTGACTTCAGCAGCCCACCAGGCTGTTTAATTAGCATTACCTTGATTTCTATCGTCCCTATAGTATGAGAATCTGACTGCCTTTTCAATACGTCCTTGAAACTCACGCCAGTGTTTCAGGCCGTCTTCCCGCCTCTCCCTAAGCACTAAAATATCTGGGAGAATGACATATTGTTCTCCTGGAAAATTAGACAATGCTACTAAAATGACATGGTCCAGGAAAGCCTTCAAACATTTATAGTGGAACTCACTTTTCAAAAGACTTCAGAGGGGTAAAAAAATGTAACCTGGAAAACAATATTCCTGGGAAAACTACATTCCCTTCCTTCCTGCTGAGATCCTCTCAAATAATAGGAAGTGATGAGGAATCAATTGAGAATTCTGAGTTCTCTCAGGAAGAAAATTTAAACAACTCTCAAAGAGCTCTCAAAACACATGTATCCGAGAAATCGCACACATAAAGTCATCATGGTATCTGATAAAAATTACTACATTTTGCCATATATGGAAACCTGTACAGTTATTCTGACGTGTTTTAATTATTTAACCAACAATAGCGTTTACAATGTGCCAGACTTCCTTACATTCCTTTAAAATAATTATTTTAAACGAACCAATGGAACGGGTCCTATGACAGAGAAGGAAACTGAGGCACAGGGAGGCAAAGTCACTGGGCCAACATTACACAAACGTGGCCGGACCACGATTCAAACCCAGACACATCATTTCCAGACTCTCTGCTCTGAAGCATTATATATACATTTTTTTTAGTTTTCTAAAATAATCAACTGAGTAAGTGAGGGGGAAAAAAAAGCTATAAATGGTCTCTGCATGCATAGTTGAAAGTTTTAAACGTGACCAAGGTGGGCGACTCTCTCTTGCAGTGATGACTTTGTTTTGGGGATGTCATCAGGAGCACACAGTGCGCCGATGACCACCTGAAAAAGTGAGGAGTCATTGAGTAAACTGGTGAGACCATTCAAAATAGTGGGTGCACTTATCTAAGGGTGGGATGGAGTGTGCTGCAGAGTAGCAGGCCTCTCTTGACTCCGAAGTACCCCCCTCGCATGGGTCTAACACCTCGAGATTTGAGTTACAAAGGCCCTCTTCCGAGATATGAACACCCTCTAGGACGATCTGGTGTCTGTCCACTATACCCTAGCATCCATTGTTATGATTCAACCAGTATTAGCCAAGATCAATCTCAATTTTTATTGTGTGCTTTGGGGGATGTAAAGCCAGTAGCTGGGGTCAGGATCACAGCCGCCCGACCCACGCAGGTTCACATTAGATTCGAACAGTCAGTAATAAAACACAGGAGCCACGAACTGGTGAGCCATCAACTTTAATCCTAGCTTGCACCCGGCGGGCAAGCAAAAACACACACTGGGCTCCAAAACCCACACATTCAGTGCTCACAAAGCTACTGACTTATCCGAGTTTCCTAGAATCAAAGGTTTCTAGCTCACCAGACTTATTCACCTCTGTTTCCCATCTCCTCCTGCACAAACTCTTAACAAACTGGCTTCTTCCTCAGCACTCTGCCATCTCTGCTGCTTCTCCTGACCTTCACGTGGCCTTACTCTGCTCTCCTCTCTAATACTAATCTCAGGAACCCAGGAACCGAGAGAGAGATCAAGCTAATGCTCTCTCCCATTTTATAGCATAGACTCAAAACCTTTAATCCAATTATACAAACAAGGAAGTCTCTGATACAAAGTCACCCATCTGAGGCATAATGGGATTCCTCAAGAGAGTGCACCACCCTACATCATCCAATCAGTCAAGGGTGTGGGGAGGTGCTTACTCTTAAACTAAGCCTTAGGCTATGACGACCCGGCCTGCCCACAGCCTGTTCCAGAACACACATTAATATCAACGAACTTCCATGTGGGCAGAGCCATCTTTAACAAAGTGAGCATAATATATTTTATCTGCCCAACAGGGGAGAAAAGGAAACGTACATACAACCAAACTGAGTTTCAACACTTCTGTCCATTTATTTTCCCTCCTTTTCTCTGAAAGATGATTCCTGTTTGAGCCTTTAAAACTGATCTCATCTTTCTGGAGAGTTTAAGAACTCAGTCAACATGGCGGCTGATCCTTCCCACTCACGACTTGCATCAGCGTTCTTATAACAAGTTCCTATTTTTTGGTGTGTGCCCCAATGCCTTGCCTGGTGTTCTCGCTCCTCTAAGACCGAGCCTATGTTCTACTTTATTCAGTCTTGAGCGGCTAATGACCCTGTCAGAGCTGAGGAGGCATGGGACACCTGATGCCAGGTTCTTCCAGATGTTTGCAACACCCAGCCAACCTGGTGCTATTGGTTTCCACTGTCTCCACCATCTGCTCCGGCCTCGTCCTCCTAGCACCAGACAGTCCGCCCAACTGCCCCTCGCGAGGAGGAGTCTGTCTAGTCTGATGCGCCCTACTGCCCAGCAAACTCTCAGTGCTTGCTTTTACATGAGAACCACCAGGGAGCTTTTGTAGATAGGCAGATGCATAGATACGCAGACCTTCTAGAGGTAGATTCGGGACTCTGGTATTGAAAAGAATTCTCTAGATAAGTCTCATTTGTAACCAGGGATGAAAGACTACTTTATATCAATTTCTCTCAAATTGCAATGTGTGCACACATAACCTGGGGATGTTGTTAAAATGTACTTGCTGGTTCAGTAGGTATGGGACGGTCCCAAGATTTTTTATTTCTGAACAAGATCCCGAGTGATGACTTTGATGTTGGTCCACAGACCACTCTTTAAGGTAAGGTTCAAGACTAGTGGTTCTCAATGGGTGGTCAGGAATCACCTGGAGGCTTGTTAGAGAAACAAAATTTCAGGACTCTCATCAGACTTACTAAATCAGAAACTGGGGGTGGGGCCCAGCAATCTGTGTCTTGATAGTTTGAGAGTTGGAGACCGACTGGCCCAGATGGCAGTCCCAGTAGTAATTATTACAAGCCACATATATTATTTAAAATTTTCTAGTTGTCAGTTTTAAAAAAAGTTAAAAGAAATAGGTAAAATTAATTTTAACAAAATAACTTATTTAACCCAATATGTCTGAAGTGTTATTGTTCCAACATATATCAATAGAAACACTTAATTAGGTAGTGTACATTCTTTTTCCATACTAAGTCTTCAAAGCCCAGTGTGCATGTCAGACTTGTACACCATCTCAGTTCTGACTAGCCCTATGTTGAGTGCTCAGTTGCCACATGATTCTGCCATATTGGACAACCAAGTTCTCAACTTACAACAGTGATAACAGCATTAACTCTTATCAAATGCCTGCTATATATCAGACGTTACTTAGTCAAGCGCCTTGTGTGCATTATTTTTATCAGCCCTACCACAGCTATGTGGACTGGTACTGTTGTTATTCCCATTGTATACAGAGGGGGAGTTATGCCCAAAGCCCTATATAGAGTTTCGCCAATATAAGAAGCCCACTCTAATATAAGCATTTCCCAATTATTTTAAATCAATTTACTTGTCTTTTTTTAAAAAAGAGTTAAAGAATATAAATAAAATAATTAACATGAATACCATTGTTAAGACATCAGTAGCTTACAAAAGGCATAATAGTTGGGAAAGTAGAAAAATCCAAATTTACTATCCTCTAACCTTTAAAAATATGCTTAGAGCCCTGGCTGGTTGACTCAGTGGCAGAGCGTCAGCCCGGCATGTGGATGTACCAGGTTCGATTCCCAGTCAGGGAACACAGGAGAGATGACCATCTGCTTCTCTATTGCACCCCCTCCTTCTTCTTTTTCTCTCTCTCTTCCCCTCCTACAACCATGGCTAGATTGGTTGAAGCACATGGTCCCTGGGCACTGAGGATGGCTCTGTGGAGCCTCTGTGTCAGATGCTAAAACTAGCTCAGTTGCAAGCTCTGCCCCAGATGGGCAGAGCATTGGCCCCATATGAAGGTTGCCAGGTAGATCCCTGTTGGGGGACATGCAGGAGCTTGTCTCTCTATCTCCTCTCCTCCTCTCACTTGCAAAAAAAGAAGAAACAAATATGCTCAAAGTCCAACATGCAATTCTTTGTGACATCAAATCTGTTACAAGATATTTATTGATAAGCTGGTTTATCAGTCAGGATCCTTGGGGAACAAAGGAGACCTTGGGTGAGTCAACTGACAGGATAAGATTTATCTTAAAATAAAGCAGCTTCTGCCAGGGCACATATAGCAACAGCTCAATGTAACTGTCTCTGTCTCCCTGCCTCTCTCTCTCTCTCAAAAAGAAAGAAAAAAAAAGGAAAGAAGTAGCTAGCAAGGTCATAATGTGTTTGTTCAAGTTCAGATTTTGATACAAAATGACTCTAACAATAAAATCATGCACTACATAATGACAATGACATGTAGGTCAATGGTGGACTGCATATACAATGGTGATCCCATAAGATTATAATGCTGTTGAAAATCTTCCATCGTCGGGTGATGTCACAGCTTTCATAACGTCACAGCAACGCACTAGCGTGATTGTGCTGATGCTGGCGTAAACAAGCCTGCTGTCCTCCAGTCCTATAAAAACATAGCACATGCAATTACGTATAGGACATAATATTTGATAATAATAAATGATTATGCTACGGGTTGATGCATTTACTACACTATGCTCATGGTCATTTTGGTTAGTTTAGAGTATAGTCTTTACTTACAGAAAAAAGTTTGCTTATGTTAAAAAACAAAATTCAATTTGTAAATGTGAAGCTCTAAGTAGCTTTATTAAGTGATTTATGAATCAGGATGCATCCCATCCAGCAACTAGACAGGGACTCGGGTGGTGGGGGCGGGGTGTGTGTGTGTGTGTGTGTGTGTGTGTGTGTGTGTGTAAAATGAAAGGTTTTATGGGAAGAAGGGAAATCATGATTTGGGGGCCAGAACACCTTTTTCTTGTGGGAAGAGAACTTGGAAGGGTTTTCATCATGCAGATAGCCTCTGTTTTCTATGGCAGATAAAGAAGGCCCACAGTGACAAATTATTTTACTGGTTCTTGACCAGAAATTTCCAGACTAGTTGTTTAAATTTCCTTTCCTGGGAGAGGTTGAAACTGCAATTAGATCAGGTATTAAATCTAGGTATGGTATCATGGGCTTTTAGCAGGAGTGACGCCATATTGGGCCTGTGCTTTTCCTTTAACCCTGTGAAAGAGTGCGCCGTGGTCCACAGGCCACAGCAGCTTACATCTTCTCTGCCTACTGCATCTCTCGATAGCAGCATTTTCTGTTGAGCTTGATTTAATCTCAGTTGTTTTGTACTATAACCTGCTCTACAAGTTCGTGGCCTAGGAGCAAACAGCCGAGGCGACTGGTAGGCTATTCCATCTCGGTTTGTGTAAGTGCACTCTGATCTTTACACAAGGATGAAATTGCCTAATGATGCATTTCTCAGCAAATATCCCCACAGGATTGTACTTAAATGTGAGGAAATGCATTGGTGTAGAAAACAGGCAGTGTGGAATTTTAAAATAATGGTTGACTTAGTAGTCAAATAGTTCATCTTTATTAATATCCTTAACTTCCATATTTTCTCTAGGAAGGCCAATTTTTAAAAGTATTTTCCTTTTATTTTAAATTACTTTCAGGAGAAAAATGTTTTAAAAAATTAAAATTTTCTTTCTGAGAGTAGGCTTTCATTTTTTGTCAGAATTACAATTTATCATTTTGACCAATAATGTAAATATCCTATTTTAAACAGACAGTTATTTAAGACATAATAAAATGTGACCATTTAAAATAAATGAACAAAAAAATCCATTGCTCTACAGAGAATTTTAAAACCCTGCTGTATATATTTTTAAATAAAGTTAATCTTACTTTAAAATTTTGATTAGATATTTTAAACTTAAGTTGTAGTTTTTTATATTAAAATATCTGTGTAGTTTTTCATAAGTGAATTATGTTGAAGCATTTTACTATTTTATCGTAGTACTTGAAATAGCACTTATAACTTATTTTAGAAAAACATATCATGCATAATCCTTAGTCTTTTCTCTAATCAGTTTTTGTGTCTCTCTTTAATTGCAAGGAAAGGATCGGATTTGATCTGAGTGTCTAGTAATCAACCTTCACCATATTAATTATAAAATATATCATGGTGGTCATTTTTATACTGGACTAGGATAATAGAATCTTGCACTTTTTGTCACCTCTTGGCGGAACTTTTAACTCCTGAGCATTCTTTTTGTCACAGGGAGTGGGGAGCTGAAAGGGTTCAGGGTTTCATCTACAATGAATAAAAGCTTTTATAGAAATACTTAAGTATTGCCTTTGTAGGAAGTAACGAACTTTCCTCCTTAGGGGTGGAAAGGGCAGAACAAAGCAATGGGAGCCAAGTCTGAGGGTGCATAACTTCTTCCTTTAGTTGTGCTACAAAGAGATCCCATCTCCAATCGCTGTGGTTTCATAGTCTCACCTTGTGAAATAAGAAGCTGTAAAAGTGTGGATCAGAGTCTGTCTTTATTCTTTATTCTTGCTGCATTTGTGTGCTGTCAACCATTGGCACCAAGGACACATTATTTTGCCCAGTAATATTCTCAAGGTGCCTGGCATATACTAGGTTAAAAAGTGCTTGCCACAGATATTTTCAGAATGAATGTATGAATGAAAGCAACTTCTAGATCTTAACTTACAATTCTATAAACAAAATGAAAGGTCAAAGTTTGCTGGTCATTGTTGGTGACTCTATCTGAATTATTTCTTCACTGCCCATTGGAGGGAAACACAGGGGTAACTGGTGTCTATCTGCATCATGTCACTGAATGGTCCCCAGTTTCTGCCAACAGATAAGAAATGTCAACAGCTTAACCAAGTGGCTTTCAAAAATAGCATACTTGATGAAACTGGAAATTCAGGTGCATAGTAGAAATAAACCATTTGCCTAAAGTCTTAAGAACGACAGGCTGACAAGATATTCCTACCAGAAAGTACTAACACATTTTTTTAAGACCTTTGTCTAAAGAAGCCAGAAAAGATCAGATTTAAAGTCCTTCTCTCGATAAGGTGTAAATAGAACATCTTCTTTTCAATGAATCATTTTTGGAAACTTGAGAATTACTGCAAGGCACTCTGTTTCTTTAAGATTCCAGTCAAGTTTTTGTTTGTTTTGTTTCAATCGTTCTGGGCAGTTTTCCTCAAAACGTAAATGAATATTTGCACAGTAAACCAAGTTGTTGTGGGTTTCCTGGTTGGTGCCCTCCCCCTCCCTGGTAGGGGATGGTGGGTGTGGCGTTCGGACACGATTTTTTCATCCCTTCCCAGTCAACTCCCGCTGCTGTTAATGCTGAAAATAGCTCCAATGCTCTCAGAACGGTAGCACCACCCAGCAGCTGGGATTCTTTCCCTCTCTTATTTGCCTTCTCTCCTGCCTTTTTCTTCCCCCCCTTCAGACACTGCGATTGGACTTAATCTGAAATCGCTGGAGTTCAAGACCTTTTAAAAAGGGCTAAATAAACAATCCCTACATGTAAAGGCCACTGACTCCCACTTCCTCCGCTCAGAGCCACTGTTGAACCCAGCTGCCTGGAGGTAAGATTTTTATTCTGGAATGATTTCGTTGGTTAGTGATACGTTTATGACTGATGTTTTTGAAGTAAACTATTGTAGCGGAAATAAGCAGGCGGCTTCTGACAACGTCCAGGTAAACGTGGTGTTGCAGAACAAATACAGCCGTAGCATCTGAGCATTTGGTGGTGGGGTGGGTCGGGGCTGGAATTTTTGACTTAGGTTAAAGCTGTCTCGGTCACATCGCCCTGCCACATGAACCTGCCTGTGTCTGAGCTGCCCAGAACGCTAATCACAGCCTGCCTTTGAGACATCCTCATTTTGTTGTTTAGACTGCTTACTTACTTCTAACTTTCTAAGGGCATTTCTTTTTTTAAAGGAAAATGATGCAACCACCTGAGTAAAGAAATTCTATTAGTGATTGTTCTTTAAGGACTTTGTGCTTTGATCAGTCGCTGCTGTTTGGTCATTTCTGGTGTGGAATGCAGAGGTTTGTTTGCTTTGCTTTTTATATGTTCCTGGCACAGTTGGATGGCTCAGGTTGGAGAAGTCTCTCCCTAACCTAGAGCCTTTTGCTAGCAGGTTTCTCTCATGTGACAATATAACATTTTGGATAGTTTCCTGTGCCTCCCATCCACCCCTCCTCAGGCTTGTGCTTAACATTTTGCCAAGTCCTTTGATCTGTGGACTTTAACTTCAAACACAACATTTACTTTGATTGCGGGTATTTACTATGGTCAGTAAAAGCTCTTTCTGTTTAATGCTTTTAAATCATTTCCTTCCAATCATCTACTGGGTTTTGGTTTTCTCTCACTGATACATCTTAGGTTTTACTTGTACCAACACCCCCTAACTGCAAGGAAGAGACTGTTTCCCTCAGGCAAGGTGCTCTCCCCACCAAGACTTATGACAAGTTCTGCTCCCCTGCAATTGGCAAACGGCAGTACAGACAGAGTCCCACCCTGTCAGCCCCTCACTCCATTGCCCCGCAGCCTCAAAATCACCACGCGCCTAACTTGCTCTTTTAACATGGACCCAGAAATCCTTGGTATTTACTGATTCTCATTTCAAAAAAAACACATTTATTGATATCCAAGATCCCATGTCAAAAAAAGCATGTATTTAAAACATTCAGTGATCTTCTGGGTAACTTTTAAAAAATAAGAAGAAAAGCTAAAAAGAAAGAAAAGAAAATTTTTAAATAGGAAAAAGAAAAAGAAAACCTCACTGTAGTCAAAAGTCTTATGCCAGTGAAACTTCTGCTGAATGAGAGATAAGGAATGAGAAAAATGTATTTCCAAAAATAGGCAGTGTAGCACTTTCTAGCCATTCAATCTTCAATGACAATTTGCATGTACATTGCACTTGTTTGTTGCCCACCCGCAGCAGTGACAGGGTATGTTCAAAAGTCCTCAGCCAGCTTCTCAGTTTGGCTTTCCTCGCCAACTGTCCCTGCCTGTTCTGTTGAAGGTTGGGACTAGAAGGAGCCTAATTCTGTCAGGAGCCTGTTGACGTCGCCATCAAGGACAGGGGGCTCCTCAGAGCTGACAGTGTCCGTCTGCTCCCTGTACTCTGCACCCTGCTGAGAAGGAAGACCCCAAGTGGCCACAGGATGGGGTTCCAGAGGGGAGGGGCCAGGGAGAACATGGTGGGGGAGGCTTTTCGGGATTACAGGCAATAGATTCTCGAGAATTTGGACTAATCTTAGAAAAATTCAGAGCTCTATGTTCAGTCCGATTTTTATTTCCAGAATCAACACTCCCCCCCCTTTCAAATCTGCATTATAAGGAGCATATTAATCATTACATTTCTGTGATGGGTCACATTTTAAATCCTTGTTATTTGAATCATGTACTCCCCCGCCCTTGGGGACCTAGAATACCCCACACACACACCCTAGTCCTGGGAAGCCCTGACGTGGCCTGGCGAGTGCACAGGTGCCGGCATAGACAGCAGTTCATGGCAGAAGCCAATGGCGTCAGGATGGAATGGGTTTGGAAGATGATGGACACCATTCCATTCTTGGGAAGCCATATTTTTTTCCTGTGTTGTTGTTTTGTTTCTTTGTGTCTCTTCACCCCTTCACTTGACTCTGAACCTTTGGATTGTCTGAATGTGAAAGTCAAGGTGAAACCTAGCCAAATCCACTGAGTTTCACACAGATTCCACATGAAAGAAGCATTCTAACCCAACCTTGCTCGAAACTTGGCCCATGCTTCGCCAAAAGTTTCATGAATGTCAGTGAGCCTGAATTTGAAACCTGATCCAGAGCCAGGTGACTTTGAGTGACTCTGAGGCTTAGCTGTGTAAGTATAGTATTTGTCAAACAAGGACGTCCCTTATTTTCCTATCTTCAGTATAATTTCATGTGCATACACATCCCCCGCCCACCAATAAACTCCTATTTGTTCGTTCTGTGATATTTGAAAGCCAGGTTCAATCCTAATATGAATTTTTATAGCTCTGGTATTTAAGCCTTGGCAACTACAAGTCTGCATTTTAAATTCCTACGCAGTCTGAACCACAGTGGTGTGAACATGTTGGTATAATTCAGCTGAAGGAAGTCCCGGGAGAGCCATGGAATGCCTTTCTTTGCTTAAATATACCTCTGTGCTCGTGAGGAACAAACAGTAACATTTTGTCCTGGTCTATCCGCTTGACAGTATGCTTTTTGTTCGCTCTCCAAAGGTGGTGTCAAATATATTGGTGGAAAAAATAATAAACTTCCAGATATTTTTTTTTTTCGCCTGCCCAAGTGATATACTCACAGGGAACATTGGAAGTATTGAAAAGTTCAGTACGATTACCTGGAACGCATAGTGAGAAGAAGAGAGTACTCAGCAGAGTTCATTTCCTTCAGAAAAGCTGGGGACTTAGGCCTGATGAGTGTGCTAATAGGCAGACAGAGCAGGCTTGTGAGGCTGTGTGTGTGTGTTGGTGGGGGTAGTGGTGGGTGAAGAGGAAAGGGGGTTTGTAAACTGACTGTGTCATATCTAAAATAAAAATACTCAAGTCCAGGATCCGAAAACATTCCTATCTTTTGTCTATTACCTAAATTTGTGTTGGCTGAATATTGAATTTGGGGGGGTATTATTTTTCTTATTGAGGATACCAAAGCTGACCAGAAATGGCAAATAACCTCCAATGAAAAATGACCAATTGGGAGACCTGTGTAGTTATAAATGAAGTTGCAAGAGCCAGTCTCAGAGATGTCTTCAAGGTTCCATGGCCACAGGGCCTGCTCAGTTCAGGAAACTATGATTTAATGCCATTTTATTAGTTGGATGGAGGGTTTCCAAACTCATTTGAAGAATTTCCATAAAAATAAATTTATGACCTCGCTAAACATTTATTCAGATTAAATTTAGTGACAGTTATAGATAGTTATTTATTATAAAATTAAATTGTCATGAACTGTTATTTTGAAAATTTTATGAGTATATTTTTGTGTGATAAAATAGACTTTTTATTAAGATACCGTTTGCATTTATCAAGTGACTTGCAAAGTGACTGTAATTGATCCCGTACTAAGTAAAGCATTTAAAAAGCTCCCAGTAACAAAACGTGTGGGCCCCAAATGCAGGAGCTGCATTTTAACCCGACTTCACTATCCACAGTGTGGCATTTCTCAGCGTATCTGATTTTTATATCTCAAAGCGAGAACAACGAGCAGAGATGCTCAAATGGAGATGCTAACTCAGGACCATCTTACAAGAGGCTCTTACCAAATGTGTAAAGGTGGCAGGAGCTCAATATGTTGAAAACATCCATCATCCAGTCGATTGGAGAAGAATAAGGGTAAAACACCAGGTTGAAAATAAATACCGAACTTGTGCATGTGCAGATTTTCTTTAAATCATAATAAGACCTGCTTCTTTCAGGAACGACCTCACTAGCCATTTAAGAATGCAAATGTCGACCCCATAAACATCCTCCCTTGTGCTTAATTTACTGTCAGGATAATGGAGTCCATGTAACACTTATCCATTCCTCAAGGATATATTATTGAAACCTAAATTAATATATGTATTATACTTGTGTTCTTAAAAAAGGAAATTAGTATTGGTCTGATCGGACCATGATGACACACACAAAAATCCTCCCCTGATAGACCACAGAGGGTTATTTGCCTGAAACAGATAAAACAATCATTTCCAGGAAAGTCAGCATTCTCCAACTAAATTTTTATTTGTTACTTGGATATAATTTTCTCTGAAATAAGAAGTACTACTTAAACTAATGCTTTAATAATTACAATGCCAGACACTGCAAAGATCCTAAAGCATTCTCTCGCCTACCCAAGATGGACCATCAAAAAGATGTGGGCATTTCTTGTAGGATTAAATATAGACAGTATTGTCAGGAGAGTCAGGTCCCCTTCAAGCCATGCTCCTTCTGAGCTTTATCCTGAGGAATGATGGAGTAGGAGACCCTCTGAATCACTCCAGTTCCCATGGGGAGGTGCAGCCCACTGCGGCTCGGGTCAAAATGGAGAACAGAGAAGTAAACTCCTTCCTCTGTACTTGGGCTGAGAGCCTCCCTAGCCTTCTTGCCTCAACTTCTTGTTTTCTTTCTTCATGGCATTATCTCTCTTTTTTTGTTATTTCCCCTTCTCTTATTCCAGTAGAAACAATAGTGTTCCTTTGCAAATTTCACCATTCTTGAGTTGTTAAAGGAGAAAAGAACCTGAAGGTACCTAGCTTTGGAGACTTTAAGATTCATACACATTACAAAGCTAGCCTGTGGCCCCCTGAGTTAGAAGAACATTTTCATGTGCCTCACAAGTGGAGATGTTTTTAGTAACTGTTGAATAATTCATATCAGAATAAAAATAAAATGGTCATGAGGGCGGCCCTTTAGGTCAGAACAATATAGCCATTTTCTCAACCAAACTTTTTGTTTTAGAACAATTTTAAAGTTATAGGAAAATTGTACAGATTGGACCAGAGTTTCCATACACCCCACACCAAGTTTCCCATCACTAACCTCCTACATTAACATGGAAATCTTGTTATAATTAATGGATAATATTGACACTTTATTAACTAAAGTTCATACTTTATTCACATTTCTTTAGTCTGTGCCTAATGTCCTTCTTCTGTTCCAGAATCCCACATGATATTTCGTTGTCCTGTTTTCTTAGATTCTTCTCGGCTATGACAGTTTATTAGCCTTTCCTTGTCTATGGACTGGACATTTTGGAGGAGTACTGGTCGGGTATTTTTTATTTTATTTTATTCATTTTAGAGAGGAGACAGAGAGAGAGAGACAGAGAGAGAGAGACAGAGAGAGAGAGAGAGAGAGAAAGGGAGGAGGAGCTAGAAGCATCAACTCCCATATGTGCCTTGACCAGACCAGTGCAGGGTTTTGAACTGGCAACCTCAGTGTTCCCAGGTCGACGCTTTATCCACTGCGCCACCACAGGTCAGGCCGGTCGGGTATTTTCTAGAATGTCTTTTTATTAGAATTTGTCTGTGTTCCTCATGATTAGACCAGGGTTATGGGTTTGGAGAAGGAAGACCACAGACATAAAGTGCCACTCTTATTATGTAGTATCACAGGGTACATACTGTCAACATGAGGTATCACTGTGGATGTTGGCATTGACTACCTGGCTAAGGGAATTTTGATCAAGTTTTTCTACTGTAATGTTACTCTTTCTCCCTATTTCCAAACTGAACTCTTTGGGAGGAGGTAACTTTGTGTAGCCCACACTTATGAAATAGAGAGCTATGCACCTCCCCCTGGTAGAGTGTATGCACAAATTATTTGAAATTTTGCGTGGGAGATTTTTCTTTTCTCCTCAACTTATTTAAGTTCAGTTATTTATTTATATCAGCATGAATACATGGATATTTATTTTATACTTTGGATGACAATACAATACACTTGACTTTTGTTGCTCAAAATCTTCTAGCTATTGGCAGCTTTCGCTTGGCACCTAAGAAGTCCCACTGACATATTCCCATTACTGTGAGGGTGGTTTTGTTTTTTTTTTCCTGGTATCATAGGCTCATTTTCTATATTTCCTGCCTCAGTCCTGAAACCAATCATTTCTTCAAGAAGCCCGGGTTCCTTTTATTGAAAAATGGTATCACACACCAAGACCCAGCCATCCATTTTAATTTTCAAATGTGACCTTATCACCCCCTTATTCTTTCACTTAAAGAAAATTTTGTTTTTTCTTTAGGGATTTTCAGTCTGTAGCTGGTAATACCTTACTATGGTATATAAAAATATTTTTTCTTGTTTTTTCATATTTACAGGCTACTTGTTGCCCTTGCACACACCCCTGTCCATCATTTTGAAACAAATTCAGTTAAATATGATCAAATTAATTTTGGTGGGAGATTCAAAGTCGTCGATGTGGTCCTCAAAAGTCTTAAATGAAGTCTTAAAAGATGGAAATTCATTGTTTCTTCCTTAAATAAGTGTAAGGACATCGTGCATTATTTAAAATTTAATCAATCAAAACCATTAAGTGTATATGGGGTTCTGTTCCCAAGTCTTCCACTTATTGTGTGCGAAGAGGTGTGCCATAGACAACTAACAGTCTGGTGGGACAGCAGGTTGTAACAGTTGGTAGAATAAAATGGATTACATAGAGGTCTACAGTGCTGTCAGGGTTGAGAGTCAGGCATCTAAGGTGTTTGAAATCACAGATGTAATCACAGAAGGAAAAACTATATTTGAGTTCGGACTTTGGGTTAGATAAAAGGACATTCAACTGGAAGAGGGTGATTTTGACTAAAGACTCAGAAGAGAAACAACTCAGTACTCAGAGAATATTCAGAAATCTGGTATTGCAAGAAATTAGGTCTGATGGGAGTATCCTTGGAAAGGTGTATTAGGTTGGCATTCATTTATAGAGAAGAAAATTCTCACAGTTAGGTCTATAGGTTAGTATTATCGACAATCAATGTTCAAAATGATTAGAGAGATGAAAGACTGGACAGCCCCTTCTGAGTAGAAGTAACTGAGAAGAAGGGGACAAAGATGAGAAAACTAGAAACGAGAGGAAATCATAGGTATAGAGCGTGAGGCATTGGGACGGTTCAGCACTGCTCTCTAACTAGACTTTGTCCTACAAACTAAAACCGCCTACAAAATAATTGCACCTGAAATTTTATTTAATATTTAGTATTATCCAAGATAAGGAATTGTATCTTTATTATTATTTCATCAAATGCATAGCTCTGTCATGTTCAATAACTGCTTTGATTTCCGTAATTATCTATTTTAATGAATAGTAAGTAGTATTACCAGTAATATGGGGTAGATCATGCAGGCGTTATGTACCCAGCGTTCAGGCGAGAACACGGTCACCCAGATAAGTTGATGCACCATCTACCTATATCTCTAGAAAATAGCAGATGGTAGATTGACTCACATGTCAACATCTTTCCAAGTGTGCTATTCCACCCAGTTATAAAATACAAAAATATAAAACAGGTTATAAATAATGGCCAAAGCCTAACAAGAAAACTATCGGTCCAAGCAATAAAGGACATATTTTTAATTTGTAGCAAGTTCTGGTTTTCTGTACTTCACTAAGAGAAAACCTAAGCAAATGGGAGAGGAGGAGCACAATGACAGGTATGTGCCAATGGCATTAAAAAACCCCAAAAGGTATGAATTGGCTGTCGAAACAAAAAATACAGAACAGTAAAAGGAATCAGGTAACTGGATATAGTGTAAATAAAACAGTGCATTCACTTATGAAAGATTGGTTCGATATTAAAAATGATAGAACAGAAATATTAATATCTTATTCTGAAGATAAATTTGAGCCTTAAAAAAGAAATTAAATTTAGTTTAATGTAAAAACACACGTACAACAACATCTGTTTTTAAAGCATTGTATTTTGGTTACTTTGCTACATATCCTGGTCCAAGTACAACTTTAAATTGGTTTAATTCTAGTGGGCTTATTGCTCTTGACATGTCTTCAGCTCAGTGGTAGTTCTTTTGGCCAATTTTGCAAACCTAAGAAATTTGGTTGGTTTTGAATTTAGCTCCAAGTAGTGTTCAGAAATTTTGTGTTTGTTTGAACTGACCACTTAAATATTTTTAAACTATGCAACACTCAACTTTCAGAACAAAATTTTAATGGTAAAGACATCAAACAATGTTGAAGAAGTTATAAATGGGCATATTTTAAGTGAAGTTAATGAAGATACGACCAACTAAAGTTAACAGATATATATAGTTTTGACCTATGAATCAAAAATATTTTCTTTTCCACATTATCATTTTTCCTATGAAAGTATTCAATTTTTAAAACAATTGTTATTATACTGAAATTAAAGACCATGGTTAAGAATGTAAAATTATCTAAAAACAAACATGGCCGTCTACATGTGCAGTTAGATTAGAAACCACATCCTGTGGTACCAGCAGAGCTAAGTGTTGGAAGGTGTGGCCTAGAGTCTGGTTGACTTTCATGTTTACATCTGGCCTCTTTAGAGGCCAGAACAGTAAGCTTGTACTAAAGGATTCAGGAGGGGGTAAAGAAAGAAATTTTGTGCAAACGCAAGAAGGGTGTTAAATGTCAGAGATCTAGGCCTCATTCTGAAGTAGGAAGTAGTCATTATCCCTGACTATACACACAGAGCAGTAAAATGCTTACTTTTGGAGGAAGTAAATAGCTCTGTCTCCTCTTAGTGGTGAAGTTTAAACAAGAAATCAAATTGTTTACCATAAAAATTATTTTATAATGTGAAATATAAATTGTGTTACATTTTTATTTAATTTAGTTAAATACATAATTTTAATCAATCATTTTATTTTATTAATTTATTTATCAATTGTTTTTATAATTTGAAATATGTTATTTACATATGACATGTAAATAATTGTTTTAAAATGTTTAAAATGAAAATAAATAGTGTACTGTTACTATTTCTGACAAAATTAAATCATTAAAACTTGCTTTTTATATCAATATTATTTTTATTCAGGTCTGAATAAAACCAAAATTAGATGTAGGAAAGTTTGTAAAGTTTATATTACTATCACAGAAGACTGGAATTTATCATAAAAAACCTCTTAAAAATTAGGTAAAAGAATAAAAAACTGAGTGAAATGATAAATTCAGTTAGAGATGATTTTTTTTAAAAAAATGAAAGTTTTAAAAAAACATATTAAGATGACCATTGGCCTTCGATATAAAATATATTTTACTTCAGTGTTTGAGCAACCTTACTTTAAAAATTAATAGATATATTTCCTGTTCCAAAATTAATTTCATATTGGCACCAGGTTTTCTTGGTCTCACGTGGTGAGATGGGTCACTTAGAACCTCAGCTTGTGTAAAGACTTGTACAAACTCGCCTGAAAACAAAGTGATAATTTTGCTAAGGTGAGAAAATTTGATGGCAGTTAAGAGTTTTATTCTCCTTGCCTTATCTATTTTGGATAGTGGAATTAAACAAAAGCATAGAGCATTAAAAATCATTTGTGTGCACCTCATAATTTTATATATTCACATACATGCTTTTCCTAATCAATATTCTGAATGACTAAATAAGAACATATGTGTGAAAACACTCGGCGGGGACCATTTTGTACAGCTTGGTACATTTAACACTAGGCTGTGCTTATTAAGAGGAATGATCCACATAGAATAAATGAGAAAGAAAGGAAATTAGAAGTTTCCCAGTAAAACTAAATAGTATTTTAAGAGACCACAGATAATGACTTTGAATGCCTTAAGCAATTTCATATTTATCGAATGAAGTATTGTCAAGAGGATCTTTTTATGCTGCTCCAGTCATTTATTGTTTCAAGACTCCTTTCATCATCAAATATGAATCATATGGGCATGAGTGTTAAAACTTGACACTTGAACACTCAGACTATATATAGACCAATCTCAATGCAAAAACATTGATAAAATCCAAAGCACCCTTCCAAGAAAAAAAAATTCACAACCAAACATAGAAAGGAATTGTTTTCACCTTTAAAAAAGACATCACTTATAAACCTATATCATAAATGTGTAAACAAATACATGAACCCCAAATAAGAAATTCAGATAATGGTTATTTCTGGAGGCAGGGAAGATATTTCAGAAAGGGATACAAGAGGCTTTGATTGCATTTGTAATATCATATTTTAAGATGAATGATGGGCACATGGATATTCATTATATTATTATTTTTATCTTTTGAATGTTTGAATCAAGACCTGTATCAAAAAGTCTTTTTCCTCTATATTCCATGCCTGAAACTTAAGATTCACCTTATATACAGAATACATTTTTTAGCTGCCAATATTGAGGGACAGTATTTATGCTTTTTACTTAAAGCAGCCCGTATTTCCTGGAAATTTACAAAGAAGAAGTAATACAACTACTATCATGTTTGGCCTACATTTCTGTATTTTTCTTAGGGTAATGGTGAACTAGAGAAAACTGAATTTAGTTCTTTAGCAGATAAATATCTATTGTAAACCTCCACTGAAGGTCACATTTGTAGTGTGTATCATTCCACAAGGCATTGTTACATACAATTCTTAGCACCTCCTAAATGTGATAATTACTCTTTAAATTATTCAATAATTTGTCGCCATGCTTTATGAGAATTTTTAATGTAGTTTGCATCCAGTGGTAAATAAGCTTATTGTATCTTCCACTTTTAAGACACACTGTGCAATAAATGAATGAAAAGTGGTTTGATACAGTTGCCATGGGACCATGAAAGCAACAGTTCAGTTAACATGATACTGTGGAAAACAAGGACTACTTGTATTTCATTGTAGGACTTTACTCTGTAACTTAATACATTTCCTGAAATTTAATTTATTCAAAAGATTTACATATATACAACTGTTTCATAATTTTTTCACTTAACACTTCTTTGATGGGGGAGCCAATGATTTTTTATTACCATTTGGCAAGAATCAATGCTTAATTTTTATTCTGATGTTTTCTATTTGTTTTATGTGTGGGGTCATTCTGATAAACTAACATGGGAAAGTTAGAGGATGTCACTATCTTGTTAAGACTTTTGACAACTGATGGGTAATACTGAGTGATTTTTTTCTGTTCTTTTTTATTATTATTATAAGTAATACCCTTCAAACAAAAGAGATTTTCTACATTTCTAGGTAAAGTCCATGAAAGTATATAAAAATATTTAAATGGGAAACAAACATGATGGGAGCAATCATGAAGTTTCAATCACACAAAGAATAGCTTTGAATTTCCTCATGTCATCATTTCTGATGCTGAGAACCAAATATTACACAATCAGTACAAAGTAATATTTAAAACACGATAGGTCTAAAACTCATCATCTTCCAACTCCTAACCTGCTCTTCTTTTCCAGGGCTATATCTTAATAACTGTGACACCTGTACTCATTGATTGTACTACTTGCACATCTTCAATATCCCCCGCTGCCCTAGCTAAAAGAAGGCTGTTGCAACATTCTTGACTAGGACTTCTCAGTAGTGCCCTGACCACTCTTGATAGCCATTCTCTCTGCCTTCCAGTCTAATCCTTAGAGGCCAGAATTATTTTACCAAAACAAACACTGTTTGCCTGGAGACTTCCCATCTCCCAGACTCCTTATCATACAGCAGATGCACTCACTTTGCTTTCTCTTCAGGTTTTAAGGACCGAGAAAGGTGACCATGTCAACCAAAGGAAGTAAATTCAATGCTTGGTGTTGAAGCATAAATAGCCCTGTGTTTTCCCACATAAAAGGCCGACCTGGAAACTTTTCCAGACTCAATAGTAAGGAAAGGGTGTGGCTATTGTGCCGGGCAGGGAACAGAGATCCAATGTCAGTCCTGGTACTTATCTCAAAGAACCCTTTTCCTCAGATTCTCCTTCTGACAGAGTAACGACAATGTTCACAGATCTCCCATTTCACTGCCTTTATGTACTGCTATGATGGTTGTAGGCAAATGATAAATGATACAAATTTTTGTTATCATGCCTTAGTCAGAATACAAAGTTTTAAACCACAAATTCCACATGATGCATATGTGATAGTGAAATGAGTCTTTAGGGAATTAATGTCTGAAGCAATATGAAATTATATTCTTATGACAATATTTCATTCAACGAATATGAAATTGCTTAAAGCATTAAAAGTCATTATCTGTGGACACTTAAAACAGTAATTGGTTTTACTAGTCGAGTCCTAATTTCCTTCTTAAATATAAGCACAGCCAAGTTGTTGAATGTACCAAATTATAATGTTCAGTAAAAAATACAAAAATAACTGATAGAATCATGTACTGAAACAGCATAAAGGTCCTACTCATTGAGTTATTACTATACTTAAAGTAAACATAACTTTATCTGATTGGAACGATATAAAGGATGAAATTCTAAATACCAATCTTCAGGATCTTTTAACATTTATGGCATCATTGGTCTTTATATCTTTTAACCAACAATCATTTGTTGAGAGTCTACTTGGTGCTGTGTCCTGGCCCCTGGGGCTATCAGTCACTGGGAACTAGTCCCCTCATCCCACCCCATGGAGCTTATAGTACAGCGGGAGACAGTTACTGAAAAGTAATTGCCCAAATACCCATGTAATTAAAATTGTAATAAGAGCTATGATAGAAAGATGGAGGAGGTGATGAGCAGAATCTACCATTTTGAGAACCAAAGGTCAATGAGAATACAACTTCCAGACTTGGAGTTTAGTGAAAGTATTAGGACAATGAACTACTTGGGGTGGGGATGGGAAGAGGCATTACACTATGCTGAGAATGAGAGCCCCTTTGGTCAGTAACTGCGAGTGAAGAATAAAGGGATATGGCCACGATTCCTCTAGAAACACACACCAGGCATCACCATGAACATCCACTTCCCCCATACAACTGGCTTTATGTAATGGCCTTTGTATCGGGGGCGGGGGGGGGGTATCTTTCAGATGATAGCTTGCTGTACTTGGATGTATAAATGCTATCCAATTCCATAGATTATGAAGATAGTGTTGTAGTTGCACCTATCTAAATATTGAAGGAGTTAGATTTCCAAAATGATCTGTGAAAGATGAATGTGACTTTGAGAAAATCTTGAGCTTTGAGTAAGAATTTTCAAAACAAACATCCAAGGAAACCTCTAACAGAGGGATATTGAAGCAAAATTTCTCAATGAATAAAGACCTTACTGATTGCAGGTCTGAATTCGAGTATTTTGACATATGTTCAGTGGTTTGCTCTAAAGCATGTAAGGAGTTAAAAGAAAATGTTTAAAGTTTCTCCCTCACTTTGAACTACATTTCAAAGAAATACATAATTTTGATGTAAAAGATATATTTCTTATACCCACCAGCACAAATGTGTGTTTGTGTGTGTAAATTAAACCTTGTGGTTGGGGTTATATCTATTTTTCTTTTATTATGTAACTGACACAACAATAATTTAAAATAAAATATTTTCTGCTTTAATAGTATGATAATAAATTATTCCAAGTAGGGTTCATAATAATGTTTTTTCTTTTGCTCCTTCTACTCATTCACATATTTTACTGGCAACCGCGTTGATGTAAGGATGTCAATGTTTTGAAACAAAAATATCTGCTGCAACTAAAAAGAAAGAAATGTGGTTTTCTATGCATTACACGTTTTTATTTTTCTGGATAAGTTTATGAACTCATATTTGCACATTTATGGTTATTTCTTTTCTAGGGATCAATATTGGTCTAGAAAATACTGTTGAAATCACAAAGTAGACCTCTGTATAGACAGGTTTTGTTACTTTTTCAGATTATCCCTTTCTCATGTTTGGCTGAACTATGAACAGTAACAAAAAGGAGTAAAAGTCAGTTACTTACATTTTAATTCATACTAAAAAAAAAGCACAAATAGTCGTTCCTGATATGAGTTGAACCTGAGCACTGACAAATCTGGGCATGGATGGGGAATGGGAAGATGTTGACTAAAGTAGAAATCAGAAAGGCTGTTGGGCACCCTTCACTGTGCTATCCTTGAGTACAAGACATTTCAAAGAGCCAGCTTTCAGTGGAAGACAGAAACTTGCTACATGAGACATTTGCTATGGCATGGAGTATTTTATAGAAGTTGAGATCTAACCTTAATTGATTGATTGCTAAAGTTGACTTAAAATACTGCTAACAAGTATAGGTTTTTGCAAAATGTGATACATTTTGAAAAAATATATATACTAGTAACGTAAGATCATGAAAACAATTAATAGAATTACAAGTATGAAATTTTACGGATTTATTTTATTGACTGTCTGAAACATCAGCATCTATCATTGAATTTTTATCATTGGGGATCATTTCTTACAGCATTCCTCAGAAGTGCAGATAAATCTTACCAAATTATTTTATTTTCCTCATTCTTTAAAAATCATGAAGAAAAAATATCATTTAACTCTTAGAAAACATCTATTCAGAGATTTCTTCAGTTTTTGCTACTTTATTCGTCCATTATTATGAGGCTTTGTGAATTGTTGTGACTATGTTCCCTCAACTCACTGTCATAAAAAAAACAAAACACATATCATATACTCTTGTAGCTCAGCCCTTAGAAAAAGATACGCCCTCTCTTTTTCCCCCCTTACACAAACCTTGTTCTATTTCTAGGTACAATCAGCCCTACAAATCCACAGGCTCCACATCCACAGAGGCAACCAACTGGGGATCACAACTATTCATTTAAAAAAATCCCAGAAAGTTCCAAAAAGTAAACCTTGAATTTGCTACACCCCGAGAGCACTACGCTGAATCCGCAAGAATGAAGTGTGTAGGTTACCCTGCTGTAACTGATACGCAGGTAGCCCTCATATGCAAATGTTGCTCCATTTTACATAGGGACTTGAGTGTCTCAGGATTTTGGTATCCACAGGGCTCCTACAACCAACCCCCTGTGGATACTAGGAAGAACTGTATCAAATGGAGCACCTTAGCCTCATCTATGAAAAGAGAACAGGACCAATTACATGTGGTATTGTGAGAATTCCTGAGAAAAAAGAAAGGCAACTAGCTTTTTTCAGGTTCTTACTTGAAAGGTGCTTTTTTTCTATTAGGCAGAAATAATGTTAACTCCAATTTCATATCTTTCAACAGAAAGCTGTTATGTGTCCTGAGGGCTGTTGAGATACCACAGGACGTAGTTCATGCCTAAACTTAGAAATGCCGACCTCCTTGTCACTCTAGCGATAGTGCAGTCATCTGCTCATGCAGATGTAATCTAGCACCTCCAAGAGCAAAGCTCCGTTCCGAGTGCCTGGGACACATCAGGAACAACACTGATAAAAATTCCTGCCCCCAAAGCGCTTACATTTCCTTGCGGGGAACCAAGCGATGGAAGATAAACATTAGAAATTGCACAGTAGGTAAGAAAGTTTGCGTGCTGTAAAAATACAGCTAGGTACAGAGGGTCTGGAGAATGTGTCAAGGACATCACACCTTAGAATTGTAAATGTTCGGCAAAGAAGTTGAAGGAGGCGAAGAGTGAGCTTCGTTGGCAATCTAGGGGAGCTCTGTTCTGCATAAGGAACTGCCATGCAAATACCCTGAGGCCACCATGGCTTTCCTGTTTGAGGTACAGCAGGAAGGCTGGTCTAGCTACAGCCGAGAGAGAAGGGGAGACTACCAGGTGATGAGATCACAGGGCACTTAAGGCTATGAAAAGATCACTCTGGCCGGTGCATGGGGAGTAAGTAGTCTGTAAGAAGGAAGGGCTGGAAGTTGGGAGACTAATTAGGAACCCAGTGCAACAGCCATGAGAGAGGATGATGGCTGGAACCAGGAGGAGATGGAGGTGGTTACAAGAAGTGGCTGGCTCTCCATGGGTGTCTAGAGCCCTGGGACACTTCAAGATTGGCCATCAGGAAAAAGGAAAAACCAGGCAATGAAACTGAGAAGGTACAATCAGGGAGACTGGAAGACACACGCGAGGGCTCAGTGTGCTGAAAGCCAAGAGAAGGAGGTGTGTGTAACTGAAGGGGAGGCTTGATCAAGTCAGGTGATGACTCAGACCTGGCTAGTGAATTTTATAATTTGGAGAGCAGTCATGACCTTGACAAGAGCAATTTGGTGGCGTGGTATAATTCTAGAAAGTCTTTTGCATAATGTTTAATAAAAAAACTGAAGTTTTGTGGTTGTTTTTCACGGTTCATGTTCTTTCCATTGACTTAAACATATACATTATTTTACTCCACGTGCCCAGTAGTCAGATATTTCAAAGCCCTTGGGCCACCCCAGTATGTACGTAAATGCCGCTGTTTAATGACATAAGTATATTCAGGTCTGTAAAGCTCACAGTGTAGCTTAGACAGCCTCCTGTAGATGAGGCTGATTGTTGAATATTTCCATGGACCATAGTTATAGCCAAAAGGAAAACACTGCTATATTTAAAAATTATTTCATTGAAATGGGTATCAATGAATGTATTTACTCCAAAACATATAGACAACTGAAGTGTAACACAAGCAAAATAATACTGGTTTACTGGTAATTTGTGAATTATTATATAGGGCCCGGGAGTTCCCACACCACCAGTCTTACTAATTGTGCAAACAATTGCGTGCCCCTGACATCAGCAATGCTATGAATAGCAGCCTCTACACAACCTGAGATACTTTATATATAGAAGTCTATATTCTTGTCATCAACCTCTATGGTTGTAGTCTCTAGCAGATTCTATTTATTATACTCAGTCACATCGTGGGCCAACCAATTTGTATAGGTCCTGTAAGAGTAAAATAACACAGTCAACATTATGTAGATGACGTTTAAATATGTAAGATCAGACTGGATAGATCTAACTAGAGAAGCAGCTGTTTTAAGGGCTTGCAATAGCTGAACTAATTTATACCCTTGTCTCTGTGATATGCTGTACAAACAGAGCAATCCTATACCAGATAGGTTCCTCTCTGCTAGGCTGGTGTGCCTCTGTGTCTTGATTATGTTACCTTAAAGGGTACAGTAGCTTAATTTCCAAGGACTCAGAATCGGAACTGTTAAAACACAGTTGTGATATTGGCACGAAGCAAGTGACATTGAAGATAAACACTGTTTTCATTTCTTGAAGTTACTTTATAAAAGCATTGTCTTCTGAAGTCTCTTGAATATCAAGTTAACGATGAAAAGGAACATTAACTAACATCTCTAAAAGTTAGAATGTGTAATTCAACGCTACAATTCATTAGGAGGTTTAGTCGTGTGTTTTTATGACCCAGAAATCAAAGTGGGAAGGAACGGTACAGGTTTTTGCTTTGCTCCGCTTTCTTCACATAGATGAATTTCCTGTCTCGTTTCTTGAGGCTAATTAGGAAATGACAACATCATTCATGAGACGTTTCTCTTTATAAAATCCTGTTTCCTGAAGGGGCTTTGTATGATCTAAATATCTTATGTTATTGTAGAAGCCACTGAAGTCCAGAAAAGGGAACTAAACTTGACGATATTTTAAAGTTTTCTAGCAGATCAGCCCCCCTGAACAGTGCTTTTCCTGCTTCTCCACACAGCTCGATGAGGAAACCATCGCAAAAGTGGAGAAATAGAAACCCTCTTCCGGCTCCATCCCTGGGTGTTACCTACACTACGTAGGCACACGTAACCAAAATATTTTGTAAGCTGATCACGTAATTAAAGTCCTACAGAGTTCAGACCATACCCAACAATGAGCAGGACTTGAGTTTTAGGATGGTGTGTGTGTGTGTGTGTATTCAATTCTGTGGACTGACTAATATGATTTCTTTCTGGAGAATAGGATACCTAGAACCACAGTCCTAGAATAATAGAAAAGTGAACTTTGTGAAATAGTCCTTTTTTTTTTTTTCTCCAGAAATTGATTGCCTGGGTTTTTGGAAAACATCATTAAAAGTTCATGTAAAGTAAACAGCAAAATTGTGCTGTATGATTATGCGGTACTGAGGGGACATTTCTAGTGTGATTTGCAGTAATCTCTGACTCTTACCGAGATACGTGTTCTCATGTGAACAGTGGCTTTTGATGGCATCAACAAAATAAGAGTCACGAGCTGGACTGAGAAGACCTTCTGCTGAGTGTCTTCTGTTTGATATTCTTGGAGCATTCTCTCTCTAAGAAGCTGTAAATGAAGAGTTCAGTGGATTGAACTTCTGTTCTGTCAACCACTAGTCAAAATAATTCACACACCATTAAAATTCCTGAATGTCTTCATTTGTTTTACATCAAGCTGCCTTGATTTTTGTGGTTGCTTTAAAACACGTTTGTAAAAATCGGAGAGTTTTCTGTTGTTCTTTTGCATTTTAATCACCATAAGATAACACACTGATTATTTACTTCAGATCTGTGTTCTGACTTTCTAAATTAAGTTTGTTCTTACAATATATGCAATTCCATATGAGGTCAGGATAAACGCGGTGAACAAATGAGAGATTTTGATCGCAAGTGAGATATGAGGGATGTGAGGCCATTTCCTGCTGCACAGGTAGACGGAAAGGTCCTAAAGAATGAATATGTAGGGGGGTCAATGGTGATGAGCTAAGACTTGACTTGGGGGCCTGGGTGAACACACAATGAAGTGTACAGAGCTGTGTTGTAGAATAGGGCATCTGAAACCTGTATGACTGTTAACCAGTGTCATCTCAATAAAACCAGTTTAAAAAAGAGAAAAAGAACAAATATGATGATCTTTTTTTTTTTTTACAGGGACAGAGGGATAGCTAGGGACAGACAGACAGGAACGGAGAGAGATGAGAAGCATCAATCATCAGTTTTTCATTGCAACAACTTAGTTGTTCGTTGATTGCTTTCTCACATGTGCCTTGCCCGAGGGCTTTCAGCAGACCGAGCAACCCCTTGCTGGAGCCAGCGACCTTGGGTCCAAGCTGGTGAGCTTTCTGCTCAAGCCAGATGGGCCAGCGCTCAAGCTGGCAATCTAGGGGTCTCAAACCTGGGTCCTCTGCCTCCAAGTCCAATGCTTTATCCACTGTGCCACCGCCTGGTCAGGCTGATTGTTCCTCTTAGTCCAAAATGGTGTTGCTGGTGAGTTCAGCATAGAATAATATTTGCTGAATGAAAGAAAGGTCACAATAAGTCTTTTAGCCCTTGTGGTTCAAGTTAATGGATACTCTAGCCCAGAGGTCAGGAACCTTTTTGGCTGAGAGAGCCATGATGCCACATATTTTAAAATGTAATTCTGTGAGAGCCATACAATATGCTTAATACTAAATACAAGTAAATGTGTGCATTTTATGTAAGACCAACAATTTTAAAGTACAATAAGACTCTGAATTCTTTTTAATAACATTGTTATTAAAACCAATGATGAATAAAGTACTTCTTACCATTAATGTGACTTCTGGTGCTGCATGGTTTTGCTGATGGCTTTGTAGTCTGGTTGATACGTGGTGAGGTTAAGCTTCATGCAGGCATTGAGACTTCCATCCGTTTAACGTAATTGTAGGTTGGTCTTAACATTCTTTAGATGTGAGAAAGACTGCTCACATGTATACGTAGAGCCAAACATTGTCAGTACAGCAATACTCACATGCTGCAGTGTGTGGTATGTGATAGGAAGCGGTTCCAAGTTTTGAAAATCAGCTGGTCTGTGGGTTGAAGTTTTTTCATTTTTCCGCACTTGTGTTTGCTCACCAACTCTGCGTGCTGTCATGCAAGTCTTTCCAAATTTTCATTCAGTGACTTGAACTTATTCACCCACATGCCTGAGGCCTTCAGGTCAGCAGCTTGTACAAATCTCTGACGGAGACACTGGGGATATAACTCAGGTCGGCGCTGTCCACTGCACACTCATGTGGATGGGTGATGAACTTAAAAAGAAGAGTGCATTCACAAAATTCTCCAAAGCATGCTTTGAATGACTGCAGGAGATTAGATGTGAACCCCGCTAGCTGCTAGAGATCAAGATGTTGAGCAGGGTCATTTGCTGTGCATGCATCTTTAAACTCTCCCAGTTTTTCAAAGTGTAGTAAACAACCTGTTACAATGTCGGCAATGAAGAGTTCCAGCTTGTTTTCAGATGCAAACACTGCTCGTTGAAGGGATAAGACTGTATTTCCAACACCTTGCATTTTCACATTGAGCTGGTTCAGATGTTCAGTCATGTCCACGAGATAGTAGAACTTCAGGAGCCATTCAGTGTTAGCTAACTCAGGATGCTCAATGTTTTTCATTTCAAGAAAAGTCTGAATTTCCCTCAGACAAGCCGCGAAATGGCTGAGCACCTTCCCTCTTTTTTTTTTTTTTTAATTTCTTTTTATTTTTTTATTCATTTTAGAGAAGAGACAGAGAGAGAGAGAGAGAGAGAGAGAGAGAGAGAGAGAGAAAGAGAGAAAGAGGGGAGGAGCTGGAAGCATCAACTCCCATATGTGCCTTGACCAGACCAGTGCAGGGTTTTGAACTGGCGACCTCAGTGTTCCAGGTTGACACTTTTATCCACTGCGCCACCACAGGTCAGGCTGAGCACCTTCCCTCTTGACAACCAACACACATTGCTGTGCAGAAGCAGACCAGGATAATTATTTCCAACTTCATCAAGCAGTGTTTTAAACTGGTGATCATTTAAAGCTCGGGCAACAATAAAGTTGACCACCAGAATGACCAGCGACATCACCTCACCAAGCTGCTCGTCACACATCTGAGCACAAAGTGCCTCCTGATGTAGGATGCAGTGAAAACTTAGGATGGGTCTCTTCATGTTCACAAAGAAGCGCTAGGAATCCTCTATTTTTCCCCAACATGCACAAAGCACCATCAGTACACACTGAAATAAGTTTATCCATAGGTAGGTATTTTTTGTGTGTGTGTGAACTCAGTGAAAGACTTGAATAAATCCTCCCCTCTTGTTGTCTCTCTCATAGGCAAAACAAGACTTTCCTCACATAGTGTGTCACCAACAGCATACCTTGCAATCACGCTAAACTTGGATGAATGGCTTACGTATGTTGACTCATCCAAAGCGAGAGAAAAGAATGGTGCTGCATTTATGTCCTTCACTTGTGTTGCCTCAGTTTGATTTGCCATCATGATGGTACAGTCATGAACAGTTCTTGCCAACAGAGGCATGTCTTTTATTCATTTGATTATCTTGTTTTACTCAAAAAGTCATCAAAAAGTTCATTGGCAACATCAAGCAGGAATGTTTTGGCATACTCCCGATCTGTGAATGGCTTTTTGTTTCTCACAATTGCTAAAGCACCTGCAAAGCTAGCGGAATTCCATTCACCTTGTTGGGTCCAAACACGGAGTTGCTGCTGACTAGCTTGCACTCTGCACAGTAGCTCTTGACATGCTTTCTTCCTGCTGTCCCCCGCTGGATATTTTGATGCAAATGTAGTATGGCGTGTGTCGAAGTGGCGCTTTATATTTGACCGTTTCATTGATGCAATTTTATTATTGCATATTAGACACACTGCAGAACCTGTTCTCTCCACAAAGGCGAATTCCTCTGTCCAGTCCTGCTGAAAAGTACAATACTCCTCATCTTTTTTTCTTTTAGCCACCTTCTTCGTCAAAAGGGTTTCTGCAATGAGCTAGCTGACTACTTGATTAAAAGGAGGGAAGTTTACTTCCTGACCTCACAACGACCCATGTACATTACACATTATCCAATAAAAATTTGTTGTTGTCCTGGAGGACAGCTGTGATTGGCTCTAGCTACCTGCAACCATGAACATGAGCTGTAGGGCATGAATGGATTGTAATACATGAGAATGTTTTATATTTTTAACGTTTTTATTTATTTTATTAAAGATTTGTCTGTGAGCCAGATGCAGCTATCAAAAGAGCCACATCTGGCTCATGAGCCATAGGTTCCCAACCCCTGCACTAGCCCCTGCTTGATAGGCAAATCAGGGTTCCCAAGACTTGTTTGCTACTTCCAAGCTCCATGAGCACATTCATCCTGCTATCTCCTTCTGCGAATGTCTGCTGGTAAGAAGATGGCTGGCCTGACCAGGCGGTGATGCAGTGCATGGAGCATCAGACCAGGATGTGGAGGACCTAGGTTCAAGACCCTGAGTTTGCCAGCTTGAGCGCGGGCTCATCTGGTTTGAGCAAAGCTCACCAGCTTGGACCCAAGGTCACCGGCTCCAGCAAGGGGTTGCTCGGTCTGCTGAAGGCCCGTGGTCAAGGCACATATGAGAAAGCAATCAATGAACAACTAAGGTGTCGCAACGGCAATGAAAAACTAATGATTGATGCTTCTCACCTCTCTCTGTTCCTGTCTGTCCCTATCTATCCCTATCTCTGACTCTCTCTTTCTGTCCCTGTAAAAAATATAAAAAAATAAAAGTAAAGAATGTGCAAAACATTACTGTTTAACATTTCCCCAAATTAAATTGTTATCCTTTTTACTTAATCTGAGGGAAACATTTCTATAAATCATCTTTGAAAATCGACTTGAACTTGTCAAATTTTAAATCAATATCCCAATTAAAATTTGCCAGATTAAATTTTTAGAGAGCATATTTTTACTAAAACTTCTCAGTGAATTAAAATAAACAAAAAAAATTTTGTTACGCAGTACATTATATTGAATTCTTATGCAATTTATAATTCTCTTGATAATGTGTATGTGTGTATATGCATGTGTGTATGCATTTGTGTATGTGTGTATGTGTGTATGCACGTGTGTATGTGTGTATGTGTGTGTGCGTGTATGCATGTGTGTATGTGTGTGTGCATGCATGTGTATGTGTGTATGCGTGTGTATGCATGTGTGTATGTGTGTATATGCATGTGCGCATGCATTTGTGTATATGTGTGCATATGTGTACGTGTGTGTGTGTATGTGTGTGTGTGTGTGTGTTTTACCACAACCTATCATTTAAAGACACTTCCAGACAACTTTCCACCATCAGTAAATGACTTAAGTTACCGGTGCTGTTAAAGTGGCTATGGTTGTATACACACAGCTCCAAAACCTTTCTTCCCCTTGGTTTCTGTGGGTCAGTGTCCTGCAAAAGCGTAGTGAATACACAATAAAAATTCATTCATTAGGTCGAATTAGGATCAAATATTTCTTATGCATCAGTAGCGGCACTGAGTGTACTTCATAGGATGGAAATTGCTCGTGGCTAATGTGCTGTAGAGCCCACAGAGCACTCACGGCCACATTATCTCAGTTCTGAGATCGGTCCTCTCCCAGGAATGTCTTTCATCTCGGTCGCTGCTTCTGTGTGTGTGGCAGGGGTTTCCCCTAGTGTTCACGATGTGGCCCATGGAGGCCACCTTAAAGATCAGATAGCAGATGAGCCAGATTCCTTGCCTGATAAACATCTATTAATTACCTCAAAAGTGACACAGGCCTGACCTGTGGTGGCGCAGTGGATAAAGCGTTGACCTGGAATTCTGAGGTTGCCGGTTCAAAACCCTGGGCTTGCCCGGTCAAGGCACATATGGGAATTGAAGCTTCCTGCCCCTCCCCCTTTCTCTCTCTCTCTCTCTCTCTCTCCCTTTCCTCTAAAATTAATAAATAAATAAAAATAATTAAATATCTAAAAGTGACACAGATTCTTCAGGATACACATTTTGCCATGACTAAATGGTTCCGAATTTGTTAGCCATTTGAAAGATGAATAAAAATGGGACCAGCAGCTGGGTTAAATTAAGTTGCCACCTCTTTTAATTTTTTTTAAAGGCAATTTCTCATTCATTCTATTTGGATTCTTTCTGGAAAGGACTGCACTTGGAGTGTCAGTGCTTTCCCTCGGCATGATATGGACAGAAGTATTTCCTGTTTACTAGGAAAAGGGTGATGAGCTGACTAGATTCTTTTAAAACTTGTGGTAGCTGTTTATATTTAAAAATTCTACCCACAGTAGTAATTGTTGCTTCAACTCATGTTCAATGAATGCTCAGTGTTAACATTTGTCAATGATGCGGTACTGCTTTGTAACTAAGTAATGTAGTTTATTTCGAGATTGTGTCCCATTTTCACAGGGATCCTCTACATGACGTTTCTCTGTCTTGGCACTGTTAACGTTTGGGGCCAGGTAATGCTTTGTTGGAGGGGACTCTTCTGCATGCGGCCAGGTGTGCAGTGGCTTCCCTGTTCTGTACCCACCAGATACCAGTTAGCATCCTTCTCTGCCACCAGCAGGAAGGATCTCCCCACCCCCGTTGTGACAACCAAAAAAACGTCTCCAGATTGTCAAATGATCCCTGGGGACCAAACTGCTCTGGCCTGAGATACTCAATCTGCTGCCTTAGATAAGAAAATGTCCCTACATTTCACCTCCCTGGAAAGGGGATTTTGCTTGTGGGTAGGTGCTGACTCTGGAAGGAACCTTCCTCTTAAGCATCTTGGACTTGTCCCAGTTGTTCCTGTGCCCAAGCTTCTCACGGGGAAGTTCAGACAACTGTCCTTGGCTTATTTCCTCTCTGTACTCCCTCTGCGCTCTGATGCCCCGTCCTCTTAACGTGCATGTGTGCAGGGGGACAAACACACACATGTGCACACACACTGTCTGTCTGTTGCGGTCAGTATGTATTTACTGTGTACAAGTGTCTCAACCACCTTCTGAAGAGGGCTGGGCAGCTGCCTCTCCTGCTCCGCGGCTACTCCCTTGAGCCTGGGCTGAGACTGACTGACCGAGGATGACTATTTCTTGCCCTTTTGCCACCTCACTTAACAAAATGTTATCAAGGGCCACGGACCTCTGTTTATTTCACTTTTTCTCAGGTCCGCCTCATTATAGCTCACCCTTGCTTGTCCTGGTTCCTGGAGTCTCAGCACTAACTCTTGCTCTAACCCCCGCCCCCGACTGTGCCATGTACTTCTTTTCAAATAGCTTGTTTCCCACTGCCTGACTTAGTCTTAGCAGGAAAGTGTGTGGATCTCTCTTTTCTGAACTCATCTAGTCATGAGAGCTAATAGCATTCCTTTTGCAATGACTTTAAGTGTCCATATAATATAACAATTCCGTCTGATTCATTTGAACCCTCATTTGAATCCTGTGTCATGTTCTGTCTTCTCAAACAAGGCTGTAAACATTATTTTAAGTGAGAGGAGTGAAGGTAAGGAGACAGACTCCCACATATGCCCAAACCAGAATCCACCCGGCCTATGGGGCAATGTTCTACCCATCTAAAGCCATTGCTTGGCAACCAAGCTGTTTTTAGCACCTGCGGTGAGGTTCCACAAAGCTATCCTCAGCACCCAAGGCCAATTCACTGGAACCAATTGAGCCATGGCTGCAGGAGGGGAAGGAAGAAGTGGTGGAGATGGAGATGGTTGTTTCTCCTATGTGCCCTGACCAGGTATCAAACCTGTTATATCCACACACCAGGAGGATGTTCTACCACTGAGCCAACTGGCTGAGGCCAGATATAAACTTTTGGAGATAAAAACCTATGTTGTAAAGTTTTTTGCATCTCTTGAAGTGCCTTATACATAAGAAGAATTTAATTGCTACTTGCTCTTGTAATTTGAATTTCAACACCCACGTAAGACCAAGGAGAAGAGGGAGAAACTATATCAAAAGGAAAAAGAAGAAGGAAATAGGTGCTCTTAAGTAGCTTGTCGTTTACCCCCAAGTCCCAAAATGTAGGTGAAAATCAAAAGAGAAAAGAAAGAGTTCCACCGTCTCATCCAAACCCACTCGCTCTCGCGCGCTCTGGTCGCACCCAGAGGGAGCAGTTAATTCTCAAATGAGAGAACTGACCAAGAAATGGGGTTGGAAGGGGTGCTTTTCGGTATTTTGGAATTAATTTCCATAACTAGGCAAAGAGTTTACCAAGTGTATCTGTAAACTTCGATAAAAAAACAAGGGTTGGGGACACCCTAGCAGCTGCCAATCCACGTCGTTTAGCCACCTGGCGGGGACCGAGCATGCTGATCAGCTGAGCTATCCTGTTGTGACAGGTCATACGATGCCATTAAACTGGGGAGATTCTTTTTGAATACAGGGCGGGGCAAAAGTAGGTTCACAGCTGTGAGTCCACAGAACCCAGTGCAGGAATAATAATTTATTCCTACATTATTATTTATTAGCTATTGTATTATTTTTCTATACGGACTGTCGTCCTTTTGCCCACCTGTGTATGGCTTGAGGGGGTGCAGGCTCTGCATACAGGTGGCTCTGAGGGCTTGATACTTTTCCATGGGAGACAGCATGGTTGCAATTACGAGCAACTTTAAAGCCACAGCTTGATGGTCAGAAAATTAACTAGGATCTTATGATTTGTACATATTTGATATACTTAGTTGACACTTAAGGTGACACTTGTGTCATCTTTTGCATTTATACATGGAGGAGAGCCTCAGAAGAGTTAAATAACGTGCTCAAAGTCACTTGTGTAGCGAGGGGCAGAGCATGGATTCTAACCCAGGCACGTGTGACACTCCAACATCTAGGATCAGCCACTATAGCAGAGCGTCTCTCCATGCATATTGATGGGACTCACAGGTGGTATTTGCATGTATCCACAAAAGCGGCCACAGTTGAACAGTTTATTATTTTTCCCAATGAATACACTTAGCAACAGCCTGGCCAATGTTTGTGGACAGGAAATGAAGCCATTATGCCCAGTTCAGGCAGCAGGTGAGCAACAGTCCCCAAAGAATAACTTACTATTTTTTGTTTAAAAGAGTTTAGTGGGTATCCACTTGGTAGGCATACAGTTTCTTTTTTTGTTGCTGCATTAAGGGCTTTGTTCTGTGCTTTACCTACATCTGAAAGCCTTTTATGAGGTCTGTAAACTCTGGGCAAACCAGTCAGCTCTGGCCCCCTCTGCTCTGGCCTCTGCATCTGCAGAAGTATTCCTCATACATTAATGCACGCATAACTAATTTATCGGTACAGTTTTGTTCCTACCTAACTTCTACTGGTCTCAAAGCCCATGTACCCTGCAGTTGGTTATGCAGATTCACACATTTGTCTCTGTAATTGTGAACCAGAATAGCCAGGAATCAGGGGTCCGTGTGGTTGATTAATTGGTATATAATCAGCCCTGGTATCCAATCCCATCAAAATTTCTGGTGAAAACTGTCTTGTTTTTCTTTTGTTCTCGCTCAAGGCCGACTCTCAGTGGGATATCAAGAAAGCAAGATGCTCAAAGCAATTATATCTTCTCTGACAGTCTCTGCTGTTCCCAGAGGTGGCTCAAGGCAGGGGCAAGGCCCAGAGTTGCCCTTGGCAACAGCACCGGCCTTCTTGCCGCTGGCTGTGACGCTGGCAACAGTCCCTGTCCCCAGCAGTTTGCAGTGGCACATCTCACTAACTGCCCCGGGGCTTCTCTCCTCCTCAAATGGCCTGCAGCGGCTCTGTGCCCGGGGAGGCTGGCTGGCTTGGTGCATGCCCTCGGCAGCCCCTCCGGAAGTTTGCTAATGGCAAAGTGGTCCGTGGTCCCTGGTCCCTAGTGGTGGCTGTGGAATTCCGTGGATTTAACAAGAACCAATTTTTACTAAGAGGGTCTTGCTCAAAGTTCCCTAAATGTGCATTAAATAAAAACAAACTATAACTACAGCAAGCAAGCCATATATCTCAACACCATTGTGGCCACTCTCTGCCCCCCTCTGACAAAGAACACTGTCTCGTTTGGGTTCTCTAGCTTTCTTCCTCCAGTTCTTATCCGAGAGTTTTGTAGGTGGAGGCCCTCGCTGGTGCAGGTGGAAATGTGCTTCTCGTGCAGGAGGGCACTGGCACTCGTCAGTGACTCATGTCCAGGGACAGCCCAGGGACATCTCTAGTTGCCAAAGGTAAAATGGAAACCACGTGGGGAGGGGGGCTGTATATGCTTAAAAATAAAATATACCAGCAAGAGAAATGCTACTTATCTGCTTCTGCTTTGTTTCTTACCCATGAAAATGATACTTAAATTCTCTGCATGTATTAAGCTAGTATTCTACCATATATAATATAATCACAGTCACACGCTGATTGCCTAATACAGAAGACTGGATCCAATACTCATCAATTTCCAAATCCTACAGAAATGCAGTAACAGACAACTGGGCATAACGGACTTATAAGCACAACACTCACATGATCACAGTGTATAAGGATAACAGCATCCAACCTCAAGAGCTTTTAGGAAGCAAAAGTGGGAGTCAGAATAACAAAATATAAAAACTAAAAATAAAGAAGGAGAGGAGGAAGAAGGGTGGTGTGGAAGGGGAGGGAAAGAGAAGGAGAAGAAGGAGCAAATACAGTGAATTTTAAGTTTGTCTTGTTCAACCACGTTTTTGATACCCAAACCCTGTCTATAACATAGAATTTGTGTGAGTGGACAGAAGAATGCAGAGTAGTGAGCAGACCACGAAGGGAAGAAACCAAGTTCTAAACTACTGGCTGTGTATGTACTGAATGGAGGTGTCAGTCATCTCAGATCTCACTGTCAGCAGTGAAAGGCAATGTGGAACGAATGATTACAGGACTCAACCTGGCGTAAGACTGCTTGACTGAGGTGTTATTGGTCCTGTTCTCTATCACCTTAGGGAGCAGTCAGGTAGCAGGTAGAGCAGTCTTTGCAAAGTCAACTGCTATCAGGCATCAGGTGGACCCGCAAGAAAGAGGAAGGAGCTGCAATACTCTCGGTTCACACGCCATGCCAAAACTTAGTGAGGTCAAATGTCTTCACAATCACAAATGTCTTCTAAGCAGCAAGACATAAAATGAGCCTGCCTTACTAGGATGCTACAAATAATAATAATAATAAGTGGAAATGCTTGTGAAACGGTGGTGACTTAAGCAGGACAATGAAACCTCTATCTCCCCCATCGTCTGATCTTGCAATCTCAGGTTCAGATCCAGGGTGCTTTTGTGGGTGGGTGGGAATGAGATACTCCCTCAGGAAACTGGAGCTGGTGTGGACCGTGCCCCAAGGGCTCTGTGCTGCCAGGGGCCAGGCGCTCAGTGGCTCTCTAGAGTAAGGAGGGTGCTGACTCATGCCAAAGGCTATGCAGCTGTGTGCCGGTGTCAGACGGTGTGCGTAGAAGGAGGGACTGTGCAAACGCATGTTCCAATTGTGCAAACGCATGTTCCAGTTGTGTGTCACATCAAACAGCACTCAGAATCTACTTCATGTCAGATGCATGAATGATTTTAGCAAATACTCCTCTTTCCTGACTTTCTTATATATTTTTTTCTCTTTACTATAGGAGATATATCTTTTTTTCCAAAGTTTAAACCTTTCCTAAAAGCTTACTGTTGTTATAATAATAGCCAACAACACTTGAGTATTTACTGTGTCAAAGGCACTGAGGTGAATGGTACAGGTGATTTATGTTATCAGTGATCTTCAAACTCCTTGAGAGCGTGGACTCTGATCAGTTCTGGATTCTTCTGGATTCCTGTTGGTCGAGAGGTCGGAGGGACTCAATGAATATCTGCTGAAGGAATGAGCAAATGCATGAGTGAGAGAGAGAGCACCTAGTAAAGCGGTTACTATTACTGTCCTCATTTTGTGATGGCCAGGGTTTAAGTGGCCGATCCTGGGTAAGAACAAGATGCAAAGCCAGATGTCTGTCCCCACAGCCAGGGTTCCTGATGTGTATGGGAACTCTCCCTTTCCGTGGGTCAGGGGGCTTGGTTTGGTTTCTGTTGTTCCTGACTGCTTACTGTAGGAATTGAGTAGCCCTAAAGCGCCAGCCAGTCGGTTGAAAGAACTCTTGAGGGAGGTTCAAGCTCCGCACCCACACTCTTGGCACCAGTGCTGGCTGGCCCCCGAGAGCTGGAAATTGTGATCTTCACCCCCGAAGAGCAGAGGGAAGAAGCCAGTGAGGTGTGTTGAGTCAGAAATGATGCAGGGAGAGGAGCCACCAATGTCAGAGCGAGGCAAGAGGGGCCACTGCGAAGGACCTCCAACCTCAGAGGGGCTGGAGGTCTCATCCAGCCACAGGGACTCTGAAATGTAAGAGATGAGGATGCCGAGGCTGGCCAGGACTAGGTGGGAAGGAGGCGATGAGCGTCGGAAGGCTCACCTCTGAGGCCGGCTCTCAAGTGTGTTCTTGTGAGCTAACCAGTGTGTGATCTATGGCTGGGTTAGTCCAACCTAGTGGACCAGAAATAAAGGAGAGGATGAGAAGAAACATGTATTGTTAGTTTACTTTGTGTAGACTCCTGCGCAATGGCCCATCAGGAACATAAAAGCAAGGGTGCATGTGACAGGTGGAGAGGGGGCCGGGTCTCAGGCGTGGCACCGGAAGCAGTGAGAGCGCAGGGGAAGCAGAAAGTTCTTCATGCATTTTTCTCTCTGCTGGTTTCCTTCCTGACTCCTCTTGTTCTCTCTTATGTAATGTTAGAGTTTTCAAACGACGTTTCTTTTTACTGTCCTCATGTCATATTATGCATTCACGTATCAGAGTGTTCAGACACAGGTCCTTGTTCGGCAAGTTTTCTTTAGATTTTCTCTGCACATTTTTTGGACTCTGATTCTAAGCTGAAGGACAAGTACACATGGTTAGAGCTTGTCTGTGGTGCTTATTTTGCATTTTGGCCTCCCAACATCACTCCATGTTGCAGTGCAGACCAGGTAACCTTCAAGCCTTTATTTCCCTGACTTCCAGCTTTCCTTGTGCCAAAGCCACAGATCATTCTTTTGCTGAAAATGATCTTTTTTTCTTCTTTACAAAAGCAAAGAGGAAAATTCAAGCACCATAAATAACTTGGCCTGCCCACTGCACAGAGATATTCCATAGGCTGAAATTTCTGTGTCAGGTGACATCTAACAGAAACGCATGTGCCTAGCTCTGTCATTTATGCAAATGATCAGTGCCCAGGCTGCGGGAGGACGCTGTGCACGTGCATGTGCTGGCCAGCGCAGGCAAAGCCCAAGTTCAATGCATAGACAAGACCACCTCTTCACTGTGCTCCAGTCCTGTGCAAGCCACAAACGGCAGACTTGTATTTCTGTCGAGGGCTTCGGTTTTCCATCATCTATTTTTTATAGCACTGATACTAACCCAATTGCAGCAAATGAAGGGTATTATTTCTGGCTTGGGTGTATCACGATGCTGATTTGCCGGTCCTAGGTGGCAGGCTCACTGTGCTGGGTTTCATCGTTTACCATGGGAGACCTGGTTCAACAAAATGTAAGTGTTCTGAGATGCTTGACATTTCAAAATGTAAATGCCTATTCCCCATGCGTGAGGAGGAAAGGGCCCTCGGATAATAAGCTAGGAGAGGGATAAAGATTTTAGGTGGTGTGACTTGGGGAGGATGACAGTGGGCTGAAGACAAGCACAACAGCTTTGCTACTTCCTCCAGCTTCTCAGTATGTCGTTAATCTTTGAGAGAATCTTGGGTTGTTCTGAAGCAACTCTGTGACATTTCAGAATCCTATTGTCATGTGCTCTTTCTGAAATGTTTCCGTCTCCTCATCACTGTGTGTTCTCCAAATATAATACGCTTGTGTTTTGAGATTTTGAAAAGAGTGACAAAGATTCTCAAGCCAGGAAGTTTAGAGGGACCATTTATAAAGACCATAGCTCCATCCATCCCAATCACACACATATACACCTTTATACACTAACAAACACACAGAGATTTAAAAAATTAACCAACCAACTAGCAATAACATAACATATCAGCATAGAATGTTTTCCACCTACAGTAGAATTACCTACAATGATTCATTAAATATCAGGAACTTATAACCATACATTAAGTTACCCAATGTTAAGCTTTAAGTCTGTAGTGTATTTTTACCAGGTTGTTAGTAGTTTTATGAGAGTTAATGCCTTACAATTTATTTCTCTGTGAATATGGATCACATTTGAGTTGTGTAGCTATTACTGTGTCTTCAAGCATGATCTGTTTTGTCCTCTATTCTTGACTCTAAGATTGTTTATTTGCTTTTTGACTTTGTGAACATAATTATGTTTTTGAGCTGGTAAAAAAAAAAAAAAAAAAAAAACACAAAAACTTACCAAACAACTCCTTACAAATTGCTGCTTTTCAGTGTTTCTATGTGTCTTGCTTTACCTAACAGCAAGATCAGTAGGACACCAGCTACAGAAACAAGTCAGCTCTGGGCTGCATTATTTGCTTTCTATTAAACTTGACAGCTAATTTGCACGTTCACACGTTTTTAATGCTAGAGTTCCCCAAACCCCAACAGCTGAACCTCCCCACACCAGCTCCAGCTAAATTACACATCGAGAATGGAACCCAGAGGGTTCCCTTTCATTGGCTCCATCTCCAAGGTATTATTCTGGTCAAAGACAGAAATTAATTCTTGTTGAATGCTTTCTAGTGAAAGGGACTTGTAAGAGGGCAATGAGGGGGAAAAATGAATAGAATTTCAAGTGTTATAAAATGAGCTTGAACTTTCCACTGAGAGTCACAAAAAGAATTCAAAGGCCACATCGTTCATCAAATTTAATTTTAAAAAATCATATTAAGTAAAGGTCCTTCCTTAGACCCACTGGCGGAATGTTTCAGATGCTTCTTCTATATAAAGAGATGTTTGATCTGATAGAGCAAGTGGCATTTTTATGTTCCAGAAAAATAATTATTATTCTTAGAAAATAAAGAAATCCTGAGCATGTAGCCAGAGATAGGAACAAATATTTAAGGGGTAACATTTTCTTGGCATGAAATAGGAAGAAAGGAGTTTTGTATTTTTGTTCCTGAAACGCTTGGCAACGCAGAAAGCTGGAACATATTTCTAAGCTTGCCCGATCGCAGAACCCCACAGCATGTTTTGCTTTGGCTGTTGGAGAAGTAGGGAAAACCCTGGGCAGAGACTGGCTGGTGGGCCCGTCCCTTCGCTTCTGACAGGGCTGAGTTACATTAACCGAGCCCTTCCTGGAATGCCCAGCCTGTCATCTGCTCAGGGCAAAAATGAAACACATGGCATCCCGAGAAAGAACTTAAAGCAGCCAATCTCTCAGAAAATATTTGAATGACCCTGGGAGCTTAGCACCCCGATCATTTACATGAAGATTGCTCAGAATGTGAATTATGCGTTCTGGGGTCAGCACAGCGTTCTGCCCACAGCTGAACCAGAAGCGTAGGCAGATGTTGGAGGAGAAGAGGTGGAAATCAGAGACTGTTCTGAGGCTAGTCTCGCTTAGTTAGCTCTGTGGGTCCTCTCAGAGTGTTGTCCTGTAGTTCAGTGCCTTGTACTTTGGAAAGCAGTTTCGTTGAGAGTGTTAAGCAACTGGCGACTAGTCCTTCAAACCAGTAAGTAAGCCACTGAGTTTCTCCCTATCTCATACTTGGAGTCAACAAAGCGTGTTTCCATGTGCCCAGTGGAGAGTGAAAAAGGTTCGTTTATTGAGAGGAAGCTTCCTGCTTTTGTCGGTCAAATAAGTTTGTAAATATCATATATATGTTTGCTCACTTATAGTTTGTATTGGGTGTGGGGGACAGGCTGTAAGGTATTATAGCCTAAGGCTTAGTTTTAAGACTAAGCCTTTCCCACCCTTTTAATACTAAGATCTTTTCAAAACTAAGCTTTTCCCCACACCTTTGACTGTTGCATGATGTGGGGTGGTGCACTCTTATGAGGAATCCCATTTATGCCTCAGATGAGTGACTTTGTATCAGAGACTTCCTTATTTATATATTGGCGTACAGGTTTTGATTTCTACACTATAAAATGGGGCAGACCAGGGTGGGTGGAGTGCTGAAGGAAAAGCCAGTTTGTGCAGAGAGAAGGAGATGGGGAACAGAGGTGAATAAGGCTGGTGAGGTACAAACCTTTGATCCTAGGAAACTTGGATAAGTCAGTGGCTTTGGGAGCCCTGAATGGAAAGGGGAGTGTTTTCCCACTGTGTGTATTTTTCACCCGCCAGGTGCGAGCTAGGATTAAAGCTAATGGCCCACCAGTTCTTGGCTCCGTTGTTTCATTACCATCTGCCTGAATCAAATTCAAACCTGCTCAGGCCAGGTGGCTGTGATGGTGGCCATGGCTACTGGTTTTATGGTATTATTACCTTTTCTTTTTCCCTCTTCGTTTTACCTTTCAGCTCAAGAGGAGGTCTAGGTCCTTAGAGGGTAGCAGAGCCTGGTTTTCCAAAGAGGTTGCTTTATGGATGGGAAGGCCCTTCCATTGCTCGCACCCACCCTTCTGCTACACAAAATGTAACCCCCGGGAGAGTGCCCTACCTGTCTGATGCTAGGACCTTGCCTTGTGCACCGAAGGTCCCACCTGTGCTTTAGAATGAGGACTCTCAGCTCTGAGTGGCCTCACAGACCACCTACTTTTTGAAAAAACGGTGTTTTAAGTTTGTTTGTTTGTTAAGGTTGGAATCTTCTGCCTCTGCTCTCCATCCCCAACTTCTCCTCAGAAAATTCATTTCCTACGACTAGTAGCTGTATTCATTTCCTATGACCAGTCCCGCTGCTCTGGGCCTGGGGTCGGAAGGCGCAGACCCAGCCCGACACTGACCAAGACCAGGGGAGACTGCTCAATGTCCCACCATCCTGGCCCCCACCTCTGCCCTCCGGCCCCCAGCAGTCACAGTCAGCAGGCTCAGGGGGAGCGGGAAGTCAAAGTGCCACGGCAGAACAATCCCTGGAAAATCAACCTCTTCTCTCTCTTGCTCCGGAAAACGGGGAAAGGAACAGTGTTTTGAGAGCACTGAAATTATCACAGAAAAGGGAGAAATTGTTAGCCATTTCAATGCCAGGGAATGTCCCCAGTTCTTGCCTTAGTGACTGTTCTCTCGTAAAGGAGGTTGGAAACTCAGGTGAAGGTTGCTAACAGACACACAGAACTCAGATGCTTTCTTATACCTGGCTCGGCCTGCTATGGCTGAGTAAGGATGTCAGTGCTTAGGAGCAAAGGGAGGTGTAAAGCCAGTATTCACGGTGAGGATCACAGCCACCTGGCCCATGCAGGTTCGCATTAGATTCGGACAGTCAGTAATGAAACAACGGAGCCAAGAACTGGTGAGCCATCAGCTTTAATTCTAGCTTGCACCCGGCGGGCAAGCAAAAACACACACTGGGCTCCAAAACCCACTCATTCAGTGCTTACAAAGCTACTGACTTATCCAAGTTTCCTAGAATCAAAGGTTTCTAGCTCACCAGACTTATTCACCTCTGTTTCCCATCTCCTTCTCTCTACACAAACTCTACACAAACTGGCTTTTCCCTCGGCACTCCGCCATCTTGGCTGCTTCTTCTGGCCTCCATGTGGCCTTAATCTGCTTTCCTTTCTAATACTAACCTCAGGAACTGAGAGAGAGAGCAAGCTCCCAGTCTGTCCCACTTTATAGTGTAGAAGTTCAAACCCTTAATCCAGTCTACAAACAAGGAAGTCTCTGATACAAAGTCACTTATCTGAGACATACTGGGAGGATCCCTCATGAGAGTGCACCACCCCACATCATCCAATCAGTCAAGGGTGTAGGGAAAGCTTACTGTTAAATCTTGCACATGGGTAGTGCCATCTTTAACAAAGTGAGCATAATATATTTTATCTGCCCAACAAGAGGCATTGTGCCAGTCAGTATGCTGCTGTTAGGTAAAGTGGGGCCGGCCCCTGGTTGGGAAACCTTTCGATTTACATGCCTAAAGGGAGCAGTTGTGTGGATGGCTCATTTTGGTTTTGGTTTTGGTTATTTTTGTGTTTTTTTGTTTTGTTTTGTTTTGTTTTGTTTTTTGCTCTTCACTGGCTATGAAGTGAGTTGGTATCAATATGAACAAGTGAATCTTAAGCATGGTCTGGAATTATGGGGGGTCAGAGCTAGTCACCCCAAGATGTTCTTCTGAGATATGCCGATTTATTTGAGCTACAGGCAATCTTAGCTTCAGGCTCAAGAGAAACTTCTGCCCGTCCCTTTCACTATCTAGAAGACCTTGGAACAGGGACCTTAAGTAGCATGAAAGAGAGATGATCGGAGATAACCTCATTTGACCTGTCCGCAGGGCCAGACACATTTCTATTTACTAGACTTCTGTTCTTCTTATCATCCTGAAGTGACCCTTTGAAGCCCCAAAGGCGAGCCACCCCATCCCTAGCTCAGGAAGTCTTATATCCCTCAGTCCCCTTTTCTCTCGGAAGCTCTCCTGCATGTGGGGTCTCTGGCTCTCTCATGCATGAGGGGTTCCCACACATATGTATGTATTGAACTTGGTTATTTTCTCTTGCTGGTCTGTCTTATTTGATTGTTAGACCAGCTAGATGAACCTTGAGGGTAGAGGAAAGTCTATTCCTCACTCACAGAGCAACCTTGGGTTTGAGTGGGTTGTGTCAGAGTGGCCTGGGGCTGAACAAGCTACTCAGGACGACTCTAGAAGGCTGATGGGGCTGGTGTTCTCCACAGCACACACCCTGGGCCTGAGCCTCATCCAGCATGGGTTCCATTTGGGGAAGGTATACTGTCTGAAGCCTCACTTTCAGTCTGCTAAAGTATACAAATGGAAACTGATGTTGTGATCTCTGAATGGCATCAGCTTTAGTTATTCCCTAAAACTCACTTGCCTGTCCTACTTTCTCCTGGGTCCAAAGATTTGCTCAGGAACTTCCAGAATACCCCATTTCATTGTGAACTGACTTCCTTTAACATTGTTGGGCAGATAAAATATATTATGCTCACTTTGTTAAAGATGGCGCTGCCCTCGTGCAAGTTTTAAGAGTAAGCTTTTCCCCACACCTTTGATTGATTGGATGATGTGGGGTGGTGCACTCTCATGAGGAATCCTCCCAGTATGTCTCAGATAAGAGACTTTGTATCAGAGACTTCCTTGTTTGTAGATTGGATTAAAGGTTTGGATTTCTACACTATAAAGTGGGGCAGGCCGGGAGCTTGGTCTCTCTCAGTTCCTGAGATTAGCATTAGAGAGGAAAGCAGATAAAGGCCACATGGAGGCCAGGAGAAGCAGCCAAGATGGCGGAGTGCTGAGGGAGAAGCCAATTTGTGCAGTTTGTGTAGAGAGAAGGAGATGGGGAACAGAGGTGAGTAAGTCTGGTGAGCTAGAAACCTTTGATTCTAGGAAACTTGGATAAGTCAGTAGCTTTGTGAGCACTGAATGAGTGGGTTTTGGAGCCCAGTGTGTGTTTTTGCTTGCCCGCTGGGTGCAAGCTAGAAATAAAGCTCATGGCTCACCAGTTTTTTGCTCCGTTGTTTCATTACCGACTGTCCGAATCTAATGTGAACCTGCATGGGCCAGGCGGCTCTGATTGTAGCCGTGGCAACTGGTGTGGGTAGGGCATCATCCTGGGATACTAAGGTCCCAGGTTCAAAACCCCGAGGTCGCTGGCTTGAGCACAGGCTCACCAGTTTAAATGCAGGATTGCCGGCTTGAGCATAGGATGGTAGACATGACCCTATGGTCTCTGGCTTGAGCCCAAAGGTTACTGGCTTGAAGCCCAAAGTTGCTGGCTTGAGTAAGGGGTCACTAGCTCAGCTTGAGTCCCCCCCCCTTCCCACCAAGGCACATATGAGAAACAATCAATGAACAAGTAGAAAAATGCCACAATTATGAGTTGATGCTTCTTATGTCTCTCTTCCTCTCTCTCTCTCTCTCTCCCTCACTATAGAAAAACAAAACAAAACACATCTTAATAAGGAAAGGGGAGGGGATCTAGGCCTCTTAGGGGAGAAAAAGTGATTTTTAGGGAAGATGAATGGGCCTTGGGAGAACAGATGGGAGGTAGGATGGTTTGTGACAAGGTGTGTCTGGGTGTGGTAACAACATCTAGTCTTCTCCCCTGTGACAAGTCCGTCCTCCCTGGTTGATGATGCTGCCCAGAAAATATGACAATTGAGTTTTTCTCAGAGGTTCTGTCTGTTTGCAGATAATGGGAGTTCAGGGAAAACCTCTCCCTGAGTTACCGTTTTCCAAGAGTCTACATCTCAAAATAATCAATATATACTGAAGTGTCCTATTTTGGGGTGGCATATTCTGTTACCCTTAATTTTTAAATGAGGACATCACGTTGCTATTTGTTTCAATCCTATAAATTCCTAAAAAGTATGCAAAGCATACCCTTTTTTTTTTTAAGTTTGGCACAAGCCCAGACTTTCTCTAGAACTCCTGCAGGAAGGTTAGTGGTTAGTAATCTTTAAGGATGAAATAACTGCAAAGTTAACAGATCACGTCTTCAAGCACTCAAGAAGCCACAACAACAAACTATTCGGGATTATAACTAAGGGACACTTTTCACACAGCCACAGCAGAGTACATGTGAGCTTGGGTTCCAGGACCAGGTTGCCTGTGTGGGAGACCCTGTCCCTTACTTAGACCCAGGGAACTTGGCACCTGTCAATAGTCCCATCTGGTAGTGTTGGAAGGATTACCTGAGTTAACATAAAAGCTTGGAAAAAGAGGTTGGCACACAGTGAGTGAGGTATTACTGTAGTGAGTGCTACAGTTGTGTTGCAGGTAACTTGGCAACAATTAGTCTGGTATTAAAGTTTAAGTTCTAAATATTTTCTGAGATATTTGTTAAATGCAACTGTTAAATCTACACAACATCAAAGCAAATGCACAGAATTTTAGTTAGCTGTAGGTCAACATTTATTTTGATCAACATTAGATAAAGGACACAAAAGTATACACACACACACACACACACACACACACACACACACACACATTCAGGAATATAGACCAAGAATAGAAATTTAAATTTTAACATAGAAGCAGATGCATTTGAATGAAGACTTTTGTGTGACTGTGTGTGTGTGTTTGTGCAATTTGTCTTCTTATCCTTGTTGTCAGAGTGGTTCTATTTAGGAAACACACTCTCTTGCCAAATTTTCAGACACCTGCAAATAGTATTCTGCCCAGAAGGGGAAAAAACAGCTTACAATGAGTCATTTGAAGCAAATCTTCTAGGTTGTTAAAATGGAGTATTTATTGCTGTTAGAGGATTGATTTATCTGCAGAAACACATATTGCTTCTCACCATAAAACCACGGCTGACTAGGCATCCGCCTCATGATGAGATGGGAGGAGCCCTGATGAGTGCCCACTGGCCCCCAGAGAGCCCCCACATCCCATGCCCCTCACTCCTACCTGGTCTGCAATGCCTGCCCATGGGTCCATCCTGTGTTTAGAAAATACAAATGTCTTGCTTAAAATATAATTTCCCTGAGAGAGAGTGCATTAACCTTCTATTAGGACATCACCGAGTTGTATGTAGTCAGATAAGCTACTGCACCCCCTTCCATTGCAAGAGCAGATCCTGAAAGGTGGCTTTCAGTTTGTGAGAAGAATCCAGGCTACAAAGATGCAAGTTGCAGAGAAAAAAATGATCAAGAGCTGGTGTGAATATTAAGGAAAGATGCTGTGAGGAGGGGGACAGTGCCAGAGGGGTCCTCTTACATCAGGGATTGGCCCTGGCAGGAGAGAGGGTATCAGAGCACTCAGTGGGGGGCGGGGAGGGTCCCTGAAAGAACAGACTTCATCCTGCAGGAAATAGGCTTGCTCCCTCCCCTACTGCTCTGCTCCACACAGCTTTGGAAAGGACTGGAAAAGGCAGGTATAAAGTGTATTAACGCTGTGGTCTTTGTGCTTCCATTCTAGCCATTGCTGATCGGTGGCATTGCCCAAAAATATTTATTCTAAATAAAGGGGTAAGGAAAGTGGAAATTAATCAGCAAACCAGATCAGGGCTGCTAAAGTCACACTGCCTGTTCAGCCCTCTTAAGACCCACAATGGACCCTTCTCTGTAATTCGGGTGACTCGTGGTCTGTAACCCACTAAGAGTAATGACGAGGACAGGGTGGGCAAAAGTAGGTTTAGTGGTGTGGGAGTGCACAACACAGTGTGTCCTGTACGGTTATTGCTTGGTATCAGAACCGCAAACATGCGTTTGCCCAGCCCGGTATTTGCAGCTTGCTTTGTATGGTTGTTCCTGACCAGCAGGTATTAAATCTTGCAGAGAGGAAGGGTATTTTATATAGATGCACATACAGCACGTGGCTGTAAAGTAACATCTTCCTCAGTGTAATTTCACTGCTATTTGGGTGGTTTTGTGATTGTGGGGCAGATCCCACCCCCTATTTACTGTGACATTTCTTTTCTAGAGCCAGAATAGGACAGACTCATATACCATTCTGATCTGGGTGCATTTCTTCAGAAGGTACGCTGTCCTGTACTGTCCTTGTGGGGGAGCGCGGCCGCCGGGCGTGGGGCTGGCAGGGCCGGAGGAGGTCTCTGTGTGTGCTTTAGCAAAAAGGTGTCTCAGTGACCAAAGGCACAGTGGGACCCCGCTGCCTCTAAGGGCTCCAGGGAAGCACATACTGCAGCTGTCCCCAGCTGCTGTGGGTGCCGGGCACCCGTGGCCTTCCTGGGCTACGGCAGCATCTCTCTAGTCCAGTGGTTCTTAACTTTTTTGAGGTACTGAACCCACCAGTTTCATATGCGCATTCACCGAACCCTTCTTTAGTGATAAATAAAATAGGATTTTTTTTCCAAATTCAAGACATAGGTATATGTTTTTTTACTGGTGCACAAAATGAGCTGTGCATGAACATCACCTTGCTGAAAGAACAAAACCAACAAAGTGCATGAACTCACAACAAATTACGGTATTACTTTATTCTGGCCTCCGCGGCAGAGGCTTCTCCGAACCCCTGAGACCAACTCATAGAACTCCTAGGGTTCCATAGAACCCAGGTTAAGAACCACTGCTCTAGTACTTGCACACTGTCACGTGACGTTCTTCTTGTGTGTCCATCTGTCTCCAAAAAGCGCTTGATTTAGGTCGTACCCTAATCCAGTATTAAATCATCTAAATGTGAACAATATATCATAGCAAATACACATAATGAATGTATGTAGATCAATCTATCTATTGTATTTGTCTGTCTATCCATCCATCTATCTATCTACCTACCTACCTATCTATCTGATAAATATATGTATGTCACAAAGAATGTGTCATAAGCTCAGCTCACAGCCTTCAGTCCCAGACTCAGCACTTACCCCCTCCCACACCCAGGGACCGGGCACCCTCTGTAGGGGCCACAGAATGCCATGGCCTAATGTGTCACTGGCACGATTGGCCCAACTGGCCCAGCTTATTTCTGAGTGAGGCCAGAGCACCAAAGTCTAGTCACTGCTCCCTGTCACCCAGGCACTTTGGTCTCCCTGAGAAATTGCAAACTACTGCAAGCCCTAGAGAGTACCCACATGAACTCGAAGCCGGCAGTGAGGAGTACCACTTTGCCTAAGTACTGTGATCATCCTTGTAGGAGAACATTCTTTGTTTTGCCACCTTTTCTGTCACTTTGGTACCCTTCCTGTCCGCCCACAGTATTGAGATCATGTACCAAGGGCGTGAGCTCGTCCCAGGCCCGCTGTGTCCCTTGGTCCCCCTGACTGGGGTCCTGCAGAATGTCCTGCAGCCTCTTATCCCCATGCCAACGGTTTATAAGGCCACCCTCTCCACTGAGCTCTCCCTTTTCAACTGATAGGTTATTCTTAAAAGGAAAATTTTGACTTCCTTAATTGTAAATCAGGCTTTCAATGTGCAGATTGTTTAAGAAAGGAGATCAGATATCAGGGCATGGTTATCAGATTGTGTAATTTATTAGCTACAATATTAATCTGTGTGATACTTTGGTCCTCCATCTGCACACTGGTTTGACTGTGTATCTAGAAAGAGACAGACAGAAAGGGAGAGAGAGAGAGAAGAGAAAAGAGAGCCACTTTCTAAAAGTCCATGCTTGGTCATTACATGAGAGCAGACGCTGTACAAAGACACAGAGAATCCTACTGAAAAAGTAAGTACCAAGAGGCTTAGTTAGGTGCGACAGTGCAAAGCCATTTCTTAAATATTTTGATAAGTTGATACAAAAGAAAGTGATGTATAAGACGGTTATTTTGCATTATGCTATGTTCAAAGCCAATTGAAATTCCTCATTTGCATTAACCATCTGAGCTTTTTTCTGTTGGGAGAAATATTCTATTCTAACATCCATTGTCTCCCATGGAGGTAGGCAGAGTTAAGAGCCTCTGGATTAAAATCTGCCCAGATGGGACTGTGCCATGAAGTAAGCTCTGTGTCATGGATGAAAGGAAGGATTTAAGTTAAACACTGAGATGGAGGTTTTAAAGAAAGTCATTAAAAGAGTATGGATATTTGACCAAAAGAAAAACATGCAAAGTAGTGATTGACATTAGTCATTTGTCCCCTAATAGAAGAAAAGGACCTGTTTAGTAGTTTCTCTATGAAAAATACTCAGTAAGCAGATAACATCAGTTTAATATACATACCAATTATATATATGAAACATATTTTTATGATATACACAAAGATATGTTTATGATATACATATATAATATATATATATTATATATATATATAACATTTTATCCTTAACAATGGTATTTGGATAAAACACTAATGGGTAAGTCAGGATAAAACCCCATTTAGGTGTCACAAGGGACAGTTGTTCCCCTGTTCCAGCCAGCAGGGCAAGTGCCTGGGGACCCAGCTCCAAAGCAAGGCTGCATTGGAGCTGGATATGCACAGTCCCAGGATGCCTGGGGCAGGGCCCCGTGCTGAGCTGACCCATGTCCCAGCTCTGACATGCTCAGAGCAAACTGACCACTTTGTCACGGGCCTCCTCTCATAGGCCTGCACTGGGTCACATGAGAAATTTCTGTCCTTTCTCTGGGAAACTTAAAAAAGAAAAACTCACTCAAGGACTTCTTGTCAGAAAGGCTGAGTGATCAGTGTTCCATTACATTTCATTGAATGCATATGTTGTCTCTATTTTTGAAGATTCATAAATGCTGAAAATTGACTTAGTCAAGTTTCTTGGGTGTCCTGACAGTGTCCCTGTGAGTGGGAGAAGGCATGTTTCACAAAAAAGAAAAGCAGGTGATTTTTACAAAAATTCAACCCATTGTTGAGATGATAAAAATAAACATTTAGGGATTGTTCTCACATATATCATTTTTAATTCATAGTAACCTTTTTTCAAAAAACAAAATTAGAATTATACTGTCAGTACTGAGATCCATTTTGCACTTCATTGTTTTGGGAATATTTTTTCATATCATTACGTAATATTTAAGAAAGTAAATCCATCACCTGCACAGGAAACCATACAGTAAACAAGTATGTCGCAGCTCACCCCCATGATAGAATACTACAAGTGAAAGGAGCCAGAAGTTCTGCAGTGAGTGTTGTATTTTTCTCATTCCTTGAAATAAATTACATAAGTCACTGTATATGAAATGTGATAGTTGTTTTTTTCTTTCTACAAAGTAGATCATGATAATTCTAAAATTGGGCAGAACCATCTGGAACGTGAGTCACTAGACTAAGTAAGAAGAAAAAGAGGAAAGGTAAAACAGCGCCTTCCCAGGAAATTGAAGTCCTGCGCTGCTATTTCTTGTATTGCTCAGGCTGAAAACAAAGGTTGGATTGCATGGTTTTCGAGAATTAACTGACCTAAAGTGTTTGTAATTCACATTCCCAAACAACTGTGGCCATCAATTGACCAAAGGGAGAGGGATGTTCTTCCTCAATCAGTTTAACATAAGGACGAGGTGGACAGAGAAGGCACGAAGCATCTAGTTCTGCTCTGACTCATTCAGAACATGAAAATTTGGAAGAAAATCCCGTCTGCAGGCCCTCAGAGGGGACCCTCTGCAAGAGGGGAGATTTGCTCCACTGGCCCAGAGAGAGATGAGCAGAAAGCCAATGAAAGTCTAGATTCCCTTTGTTTTTCCAGTATGCATACGGGAAGGTTTTTAGCAACTTTATCCTGAACAAGAGTTTTACTTGTTAATACCAGTACAACTTGAATTTTACCGTGTAAGAAAATAAAGGAGAGAAATGAAATTTTTAAAAAGCAGTTTAAGAACCAGAGATACAGCCTTCCTATCGGTAGATAACAATTACCAGCCATAGAATTTTTATATACTATTCCCTGTGCTAAATGCTTTACATATATTACTTAGTTCTGGCACCACCAGTAAGTAGTAAATAGATCGCATCATTCTACCCTACAGTTGAGGAAAGGAAGGTTGGAGGGCTGGCTTTATTCATTCTTTTACTTGCTCCCTTGGAACACAGGTACTGGCTCCTCATGTACTGGCCAGCATGGTTTGTGTGCTGGAGACACCATTAGGCACGGGGCCACATCTCTGCCTCCTGGTGGAGTGGACGGGACCGACAGCTCAGATTTTCAGCTGTTTCCCTGTCTCCAAATTGCTGAACACAAGACTAACAGTGCAATTTAATGAGAAACCTGTGAGATCTCACAGCAGATCAGTAAATAACATTTCACCTTAATTTATTTTCTTCCTGATTTGAGAATCAGCATGGTTAACCTTAGAAATAGGAATTAAAATAATGAGTGCTATTGTGCATCATTTTGTGACGACTAGGTAAATGCAGGAGGCATTTGGTTAAATACGTTTAGAAACAAGGCCCTGTGCTTGGCTCCTGCCCCGAAAAGAGTCTTATTGACCCCCAAGGAAGAAACAAGAAGGCGTACAGGGTAGAGGAAGTGAGATATGTTTTTACCAGTATCCACCAAGAACTCAAGAGTCATCACAATTACCAGTTAGACAAAAAGACAAAGGCAGACCTTAGCAAAACATTTCAACTGATCCCCATCCATGAATACAGTGCTTTTGTTTGTCAATCCAAGGGTCTTTATGAACCCATAGCCAGGTGAAAACATTTGCCTCGGTGATAGAACTTGAAGGTACCCATCCTCAGCCACAGTCTCTCCACAATACCACACACTAGGCTTTTTATAGGGAACACAGTCCCTTGCTATATTAGATCTTCTGTTCTCCAATGACGAACGAGAGAACCTTAACCAAGTCCCATCCCTGGGCTGGTTGGATAGGCTCACAGTCTCAGAAAGCAAGCACTTTGCTTTTGGAATAAAAAAAAAAAATTAACATTCTAATGATATCTACAGAAGTTATTTACCATAGGTTTACTAAAACTCTGTAAGAAATTGACCACTTATATTTCAAGTGGTTGTACTACCAGACCTCTAGTCAAGGGTTATACCACCAGGATGGGTGTAATCTTAAGAGCCAATCATTCCCACGAGAGCTAGTCATCAAAGGAAGCATAAGACCTGGCAGGGGCAGATCTAGGGACAAACAGTACCCAGAACTGCAAAATGGTGACTTGAGGTGGTTTTCTTTGGCTTTAATTATCATTCCTGAACAAGCTATTTCTCTCGCTTTAGCTTAAAATGTGAAGCCAACCTGGCTTTATCAAAATAAAATAAGCCTAATAATGGGACATTATTTGGAAATCAAGTTTTATTGTTGCGTAATGGCTCAATAACCTTGACAGATAAGGCTGGTGTTCTAACGAACACGCTTATTTAAAGGAGCTCAGAGAAACTAGTGAACCTCGGCTTTTCTTTCTTAATGCAGGTATCATCTGATAACACGCCTAATTTGGTACTCCAGTGGCAAAATGGCTAATTTTTTCACTGATTTCGAAAAAATCTAAAGCATTGAAACAAACAAATAAGATTGGCTCATTAAAAATGCTCTACCCAAGATTATAATAAAGGCAATTACTGAATTTACTACAATCCTCCTAAATTCTTCTTTATGTATTATTACTTCGATAGGAAGTCCTGAACGTAATATGTTGACTCTGACACCTATTTAGTTAGCTGTAATTGTGATCACATAAGTCATAGGATCATTAATGCAAACCCTGGACTTCTCGTAATAATCTGTACACTTTTCAGAGGGGAAGAGAAGAGAGTTAGCTTTGATGAAGCTATTTCCATCACACCAGGGCCGGTTGTGCAGAGCGGCTCATTCAGTAACCATGGAAATGATGATGCCAAGGAGGATAAAGGGAGGAACATGCGGGCACACTTCCAGATCGGCTGCTTTTGTGGACGCATCTGTGCCCGGATCCAGATGTGTTAGAAGCATACTTCGTGTCTCTACAACCAAATTCGTTTGGTTTTGCTTTCTCTTCACACTTTTCCTGATTCTCTGTAACAGCCTCAAGTAAGAGCGAAGCCAGGCAACAGAGCACTTCACTCACGGGACCCTATGTTCTTTCCAGAAATGTGGCTCATATTTAAAGATGCATGTCCAAATGCGCTAAAAACAGACCCTCCTCCCAGACACATTTCTACTACTGCTATTTCTGAAGGCCCTGGTCAATGTCCAGGCTCCCGGACTATATTTATCTTTATATTTGTGTCTCTGTTTTTTTGGCATCTGGTTCCATAGTTTTCTAATATTTTAATACACATATACGTAGAGGGCATCAGTACAAGAAAAGGAAAGAACATCAAGAACCATAAGCAACCAATCTCTTTAGTGCCTCAAGCTAAGTCTAGTGAAGTTGGAAACATATATATACAAACACACTTTTTAATGTGGCTTCATCTGTTCAGCTTAAATCGCACAGAGCTCCTACCAAGTAAGCTCTATTAGATTTAATACATTTGGGGATAAATCTTTTTTAAAAATAACCCATGAAAACTTTGGAAATTTTTCTATTTCTAACTTTGTTCTACTACTCTTAAAATTCTACCAATATGTTCCTTTGCTATTCAGCAAGTTATTTGCTAAAAGCCTACCATGCATAAGGCACAGTGAAAAACACAAAAGTGAATAAAGCGTGGTCTCTGCCCTCGAGAAAACATAAACACAGATACCATAATGTAAACAGACAAGGAACTAGATTCCTTTAAAGGAGAGAGAGCTTTAATGTTGTTTACATAGGGGGCTACTTCGAAATGGGCCTCTGAGAATGGGTGTGATTTTAAGAGTAATTAAGAGTAATCCCAATGGAATAAACATCACAGAAGATGTAACCCAAACCCTATCTGTCCGGCCACACCAGCTGTGGGCGCACTCCTGGAAGACAGTGACTTGCTTTGATTACCTTGGCACCCCTAAGACCCAGAACAATGTCTGACACATGGGGAGCATCCTGTGAAAAATGTGCCGATTAAACTCCAATGAAGGTTGAACTATAACATGTACAAAAAATGGAGCAGCAAAACGTCCAGTTTGACTAAAGAACAGAATATGAGAGAGGGAATAGATGATAACATCTTGAAAATTAGGTTGGGAACATATTGTGCGGGGTTTGGTTCGGAATGTATTAATAGATAGAGTGAAGTCACTGGTCCTTTTTAAAATATTAACCTTGCAACAATTGCAACAGGGGATCGAGAGAGTGACAGAAAGAGAGAGACTGGGGGAGGACTAGAGACAAGGAAACCAAACAAAAGATTATTGTGACAATTTGTTTGATAAAATGAAATGGAAATGACAGATGGCGAGCCTGAGATGAATAGCAATAGTTACACATACTACTATGTGAACAGCACAAAACAATGAGAAAGACAACAATAACTAATATGTCATGACCAAGGCTATGTCCAAGAACAAAGTAAACATTTGATTAATTCCCTCTTGGGACTCTTACCACAAAGTTGTAATTCACAAGTTTATAGATGAGGAAATTGAGACCTGGAGAAATTAAGTAACTTTCTCGGCTAGAAGCAAAGTTAGGATGCTTCATTTTGTTTGATCCCCTGGAACAGAGTTCTGTGGGGTAGGGTCCCGAAACCCATAGTTACAAGCTTTGTCAACAGCAACTTCTTCGCATACAAATGATTAGCTAGCACGTCCCACATTAGCGGTAATAATTCCAAACAGGAATCTCTGTCTCGGTGCTTTTTGCAGGGTAATTCCCACCTTTTTGTAACTACTGAGTTATAGCAGAAACTGGTGCTTTGTAGCTGTTGACACACAAAAGGCTAAAGTTCAGTGTAAATATTAACAAAAGAAATCCTCAAAAATAAATGTCTAAATCTTTTTATGGAACTAGTCAAAGATTGACTGTAATTGTTTTAAGAAAAAAAAGAGAACCTCCTTCAATTAAAATATAAACTGACAACACAATCTTATAATGTGATTCCTGTTTTAAAACACACACTAAGCATTTAAGAATGTGCAAGTTCACTAGACGCAATGAGAGACCACTCATGAAACAGAAATTAATTTTGATCTCACAGATATTAGAGTGAAAGAATGTCATGTCTCCCACAGACATGAGAGAAATAAGTATTCCAATACTGCTCAAGGAAAGTATTTGGAGAATGCAGAAACAGTAATTATAGTTGCTACATCAGATCCGTGAACAACCTAGTTTTTGAGTTTCCATGTTCAAGGCTGTGAGGGTACGTGCCTATTTGAGACTACTGTTGACTTGGAGAAAATAAATTGTATGTTACAGGGTTTGAACAGATTAATAGTGTTTAAAAAAACACACACAGAGAGAGAGAGAGTAATTAATTCAGGGGGAGGGAAGACTTGAAGGATGGGTGGGACTTGGGGAAATAAGAAGGTTGAGGATTTCTATATCCAGATCGTGAAGACTGCATGAATGTTCTTGGTGGATCTCAGGAAGAGCAGATGGCCACGGCTGAAGTAAGGGCCATGGCAGAAGATGAGACTGCAGAGAAAAATGGAGTCAGACCAGAGGATGGCCGTCAGGTTACACTGTGTTGTCAGAAGTTGGCCTCTCAGACAACAGAGAGCCCCCAGAAATTTGGGGAGAAACGAAAGATAATTGGGCTTGGTTTTAGGAAGGGTCCTCTGGCAACAGTATAAATAATTGCGGTGAAAGGTAGGCAAGTTAAATCAGGGACCCCTACTCCAGGGCTGAAAGACAAACTGCGGTAAGGTGGTCATGGGATGGCACATTCGGAAACTGTTACAGGCGTTAACTCTGCAAATATACTAGAAAATACTTGCTGTTGAAGGATAACCAGCCCCTTCAGGTAGCTACAAAGACCATTAACTAGCTGCTCATTCCTCTGTCACTTTTTCAGACTCTGTGCATGAAATACCCCAAGTATTCAATAAAAACACACAAATGTTGTCCCAGCACAGCTTAAGATCTAAATTTATCCTGTCTACTCCCACCCAAAATACCCAAACATCCTCACAAAACCCAAAGAGGCTATATGTAAGTCAAGAAACCCAAGATCTTCTCAATACTGAGCGCCACGGATTGGTGACTCTATTGAGAAGGGGAAACAATGAAAGGCTAACTTTCCAAACCCCTGAAAACTGCTTCCTGCTGTCAGATTGTAAAGAAATTGGCATAGGGAAGAAAGGATCAAAATTACTTGGAATGTCAGACACTAGCATATAAATGCTAAAAGCCCTGAAAATGGTTACATGTTAGGGACCTGCCCTATGGGTACAAGGCATACCCAGCAATTGAAAATACATAGCTGCAATGCTGCTGGAGTCATTTACAGATTAATACACTGTAACTGGTCTTTCCTTATGGACCCAGGTCCTTGACATTCACTGAAGCAAGGTCAACATCCTGCTCTGTGTCTAGGAATTCTGTTTCTTCCTTAACTCTACAGAGATAAGGGCACTAGAAAGATGCACAGTTGGAAAGGAAACATTACCACACTCCCAAAACAATAGTGTTTCCAGCATGGATAAAACACTCCCCACCTAGAGCCCCATACTCTGTATGCCCTAACAAGTACTAGAGATTACTCTAAGGAAATGAATAGAATAATTATGACTCAGTGTAGTGCTTGAGGCAAATAAGCATCTCTGCTTATTTCTGGGGGTTGAAACACCCTGTATTGGTTCACTGGATCTTTTATTTTTTCCTCCTGGCTTCCCTTAAAACCTCATAGCTATATTCTCATAATCCTCACAGAAACGGGTTGTTCCATTAACATGTGTTGCTTAGGTTTAAACTTATTAGAATGTACCCTGTTGTATGTGACTCATAATTCAAACTAAATTAGTACTTATTTTCTAAAAACAGAAGACTGTTTTGAAAGTTTTAAGGAAATTGGAGCAAAGGGTCCTTTTCTCTGTGTTTTCAGGGAAGTTGCTGCCACACGACGGCAGGAAGACATCTGTGTTATTTCAGGTGCTTACCTTTATGGCCAACGTTGTGCCCCAAATACGACATATCTTTAAGTGGCACTGGGATGGATTAAGTTCTCAGAGGTTTTCTCTTCTTCCCCCTTTGATTCAGCTCTGGTCCACTTCAGCTATTAAACAAAATAAAATTATGCTGAAAATCTGTGAAAACTGGTCATTCCCTGGCACTTTGGGTGCCCATTTTGATTAGGGTTGGGGGGGGGTTAACATTAGAGGAGGGTTAAGAAAAGCTCAGGTACTTTCTCATAAATAGACATTTAAGATCAAAATTATGATCAATGCTTCAGCCTTAATTAAAGGAAAGAGGAGACAAAGTGTATAGACCAAGCATAGGGAGGATGAAAAGGACACTGTGGTCTCTTCGAGTCCCACTCTCTCAATGGCTTCCCCAGACTAACTAATGATCCATTTTTGCTGCTTTTTATCACCAGTCAGATGGCAGGAACAGAGTCATTGTAGAGTAACACTCTGCAAAGCCTGAAGTGCTATTTGGGATTTTCACACGTCTATAAATATCCAAAAAGGCAACATAGCTGCTTCACGTCAAACTCGATTTAAAAAATTGCAGAAACAGTTTTCCAAAGAATGCTACTTCCTAATTAAATGTCCACATGAATAATTATAATAATTTAAAGTAACTATAATTGTTCATAGCTCGTTAGAAGAATCATTTTGAGATCCAAAGAATTCGGAACTCTCCTGTCTTATTAGAGTTTCATGGATATTCATCACTTTTTTAAAAACAAAACTCGGAAGGTCCGGCATACATTCCCCAACACCATTCTCCAGATGAGCAGATAAAGCTTGCTTGTGAACAAAGCTGTTTTATCACCCTTTCTGGGCCCAGAGACAAGACAAGATCTCCTTTTCATTTATCTCTTGTAGATTTTTCTGAAGTGTAATTTGTTCTGACAGCTCTTAGAGAACTCATGACCCTTTAATGGGTCTCCATGGTGTTCGTTTATGTAATGACTAAGGGCTTACATTATTGCCTTGGCTAAAATCTAAAGAACTTCTCATATTTCTCCCTTACTACATTTTGCTGCAAATTGAAAAGTTTGTTTGAAGAAAAGTTATAATCTCACATGATCGTTTCCTCTACTTTATTTGGAAGTTGAGCAATGCAAGGCCTAATTTAGGGAACAAGAGTCTCTAATTTCTCGGAGGAAGTGCTCAGCCCTCTGGACCCGTGCCCTTCCCGAGTGATTGATTGAGTCCCCTACATCAGCTCTTGTTTTCTCCCATTTCCAGTGGGCATGTTAAAACAGAAACCATTTTACTCTGCAGAAAGTTCTGGGTGTTTTCATCTCCCAGTTCACAGTAAAATGTTAGGCTTCTCTGAAACCGAGGTCCGGAGTTCATCATCTGGTTAGATGGAAAGAATGGTTCCGTCTTCATGGTGTTTAGCTCTCAGCATCAGTTGCATTTCACATCCGAGGCAAGATTCTAATTGAATGTGGCAGGACAGCTCCACAGCAGCTCACACAAGCTCTGGAGGCTGCTGCTACTGTTCCATTCAGAAACAATGAATGGGATTCACTCAGAAAGACAAAGTGAGGTGCCGCTGGCCACATGGATAATTAGGTGTTGAGATCATGGCTGGGATCTAAACTTTTTTAAAAAAATCTTTATTGAGATATAATTGACAAAATTATTCAATGTGATGATCTGATGCATGTGTGTGTGTGTGTGTGTGTGTGTGTGTGTGTGTGTGTGAACATGTAAGTTCCACTCTCTTATCAAATTTCAGAATCAAAGTTTTTAAAGCCCTCATCCCCCATTGCCTCGGTCCAAAGGATAGATTTATCAGTACCTCCAATTTATTCTTTGATATGATATATAAATAGCTTTCAAAAATTCAGTACGTAATTGCATTCTCTAAGTCTCAAAATCAAAGGATAATGACAAAATGTCTTCTGATACCTGGTACAGTTTTCATATAAGGTGAACTGGCAAGGTGGAACACCTGGGATCCAGGCCCATCCTCTTAGATAGTTTACCTTTAGGGCTGAAATATGGTTATAAAAAGTTTTTTTAGAAAATGTCTAGAAATTTTAACATTGTCCTTATTTCTGCATTTCAAAGTCAGATGTATTACATACACAGTGCGTTATATACAAGGAAAAATACAACTTAAGTCACCTTCTGGGTATAGGAACCCTCTCATACTAAGGAACATTTGCATTACATGTGAATAATCAGACTCTGCCCTTATAATAATGACTCAGGAAAAATGAAGAATTCAGAGAAAATGAAGAATTTAAGATATCTTTTCAATTTGTTTCTAAACCTCAGAATAAATCTTTTTGTTTCCTGTAAGGCATTCCATGGGTGTTTGTCTTTTATGGTTTTGGGCTTTCTTAACCTTCAGATAACTTTTGCTAGAAATGATTAGTAAGGAAATAAACACTGGGTTTGAAGTTCTTGATTCTTAAAGGCTTTATGGAGTTTTAAATCCCATCTTATTGAATATCTTATGTTACTGTTTGTTGTGTCTAGGCTATTTCTTGAGGTATTGAACCATTTAAAGCTCCATTGAAATTGCTCTTTAAATGTGCTGCTATTACTAGTGATTGAAAATGTTTGACTGGAAACTTAGATATTTAATTTTATATCTAATACAGGCACTTATTTTCAAATCGTTCATTTCAGGCATTCAAGTAAATGCATGGTAATGTCAAAAATTACTACAGTTTGGTGTGTGCATGTCTTCGGAGTATTTCTTTAACAAAGCCTCACTAAGTACATTTAATGTGCAAAACATTTTATTTAGTCTATAGGATAAAATACCATGGAACATAGAATAAAGTTCTCATTCTTAAGGAACTTATAGTCCAATGGAGATAATAAGACATTCAAGAAAGAGTGGAAGGGGGGGAAGGACAGAAGGAAGTTAAATCTTTCAGAAAGGTGCAGGTCTCATAGCACCACCAGGAGTGTTTACTGACCAGCCTTGCACTCACTGTGTGACAGAAGGAAAGAAAAGTTTACTATAAAACTGGAGATTCCCTCCTTATAAGTATGCATACACAGAAATTAAATGGTATTAAATTTGCTGGATTTGAACAGTAGCAGTCCATTAACTGGGATCAACGCTCAGTGCTGTTACAGAGATCACAAGTAATAGAGTTGAAGCACAAGAGATGTTTACTGCCCACTTATGTGAAAGCAGGAATTAGGGGTGCAGGACGAGAATCTCCATAATTGTCAGGGTTCTACTCCTCACCCTCGGCACACGGCTTCCCTCCTGTGATCAGGAGGGCTGCTCCAGACCCTAACACCAGGTCTGTACTGCAGCCAGCAGAGAGGAGAAAACAGGGAAGCGCCAGCCACGGTCCTTCCCTACACATCATGTGCTCTCACACTCTCTGGTCAAAATTTGTTCACAACCCAAGGGACATAGAGATGCCATCCTTGCCAGGCTGAAGCTACGTGCCCCACGGACACTTCCATAATGAGGTGAGGAGAGATTGGGGAGGAAAGGACAAGGAGCTCTCGGCCATGTAACCACGTGGCAATCTCCTAGCACAGTCGTCACCCATGATACAAGTTTTCGTATCACATATTACCAGGGCTTTCATTTTCAAAACACAGATTAGGAACACACTGTGGATGATTTCAACAATCAAGGGAGGATTTCTCACCTTGTCCAGTGCTCCTCATTTGCAGCTGAAAATGAATGCCTTATGCTAAGCTGTCAGAACCAAATATAAAGAACTAGAGTAAGCTTGTCACTAAAATAGCAAGACAAACGTCCTCGAAACATGGCACTTCCTCCCTTTGCATTTTCCCCCCTCATCTGGTTTATTTACAATAAAAAAGTAGGTTGAGGGATGAAGTTGCAGAAACCGATCCTTCTAACTGTTACTCTATATATCACATAACTGATAACCAAATGCTGGATAGAAAAACCCAGCCAAATTGTGTTAGCATGGACTGTTCTAGCCTGGCTCACGTTTAATAATTGATTACAGTGACAGTCATGCCAGTGTGAGAGTCTCCATAAGAATAATCCTGGCAAGTCTGATTACGTCATTCTCTAACGAGCCTTCTCCCTTTAGTACCAGAGCTCTGACTCACACCTGCGGCTTCTCCAAGCCAGAAAGACTGAATTTTCTCCCTCTTTATTTTATTATTTTATTTTATTTTATTTTTTGGCAACCTCTCTCTAAGAAAATGATTTGTCAGAGTAGTTTTAAAAATGTACCATTTAACAACTCTGTCACATACCTTTCTTTATACAATCAATAGATAAGACAAGCTGCTTTTATATGAGTCTAGAGTTATTGGGCACACTTATTAGTGGAATCTTATAATCGATTTGTAGAGAGTATAACTCATTTATAGAGCAAAAAAAATCATATGACTGTTTCTGATTTATAACTGGGTTTCCACATTTTGGCGTGGAGCTAACCTACAAAGGAAATGATAGGACACACTATTATTATAAAGACAGATCGCAAAATTATGAAAATGGGGAGACTGAGAAAACATTGTCTAATTGTTCAGACTCTCTCATTTGCACATGAGGAAACAGAAGTCCACAAAGGAAGAAAGATTCCTAAAGACACTCACCCAGTCAGCAACTAGAACCTGGAACCCACAAATCCTGACTGACACTCAGGACAACATGACTTCAAGTGAAATAAACACAAATGTCCTTGGGCACAGGACCTGTTCTATAGGCAGCCAGCCCTACGTAGCCTGAAGCACGTGCACACTGAACTACTGAGAATCCGCTGATGATCAACAAGTAACAGAACAGGGGATTTAAGGAAACCTCTGTCTCCTTCAACTTCTGCTTTCCAACGTTTTGAAGTTTCCTACACCCTATCCTCACACTCTGGGGTGGCGAGGACCTGTATTCAGGGCACTAATAATTCTGATAATCATAGTGAAAATGCTAGGTTATATTTCTTTCAGCATTTTTGTGCCTGGCATTTTTTTCAAGCATATAATTTAAGTATATTACATGATTTCATTACAATAACATATATTGGTTCCTCACATTAAGCCTGCGAGGCGTGTACTATTGTTTTCCCTGGTTTATAGTTGTGGAAACTGAGGCACAGAAGGTGTAAGTAATTCACCCCAAGTCACACAGCTAGTAAGTATTAAGGATTACTGTGTAAATCCAGTTGTTAACTTTTAATCACAGTGCTGTGTTGGCTACCACAGGAAAGGAATTCTGTTTCTCATAACTCTGTGTGCAGAAGACGGGGTGGTTTAGGGAGGGGAGTCCTGGTCTTGGGCCAGAAGGTATGGTCTTTTCTCTTTCTACTTTACATCATTCTGAAGGGCTGAGCTAATTATACTTCTCAGTGTGCAGCCCTTTATCTCTTGTGACCCACGCTAGGCTTCCACATGCATGTGTAAGTGCGTCTTTTAAACCGTAAGTCACCCACCATCTCTACGCATAATACTGTTTCTAAAGAAATTGTCAAAAATGTATGATTCAGTTTGATTAAACAAATAATATTTATTGCACATTGGTCACATGCCCACTGCAACTGGAGAAATATTGCCCTCGCTCTGATAATAATTCTTATCATAGATCTCCAAGGCTCCCTTAATCTCCTTCCTTCATGTAAGACAGCCTGGGTTTCAATACCCACTGCAAGTAACAGAGGCAAAAAAAAAAAAAAAATATTCTTAAGCAATCACCGCCTTTGATTTTCCTTTTGGCATTTTGACAGTGGGCGGTTATGCCCTGTAATCAAAGGCAAAAATATACCGGTCATCTCCTAGCAACTCACTGACGATTACTGGTAGGGAATAATTTGTGTGCTGAGTCTGAGTCCGTATAATTTCAAACTCTGAAGCCAGCAGAGATCCTGCTCTGGTCATTAACTCTCTTCTGTATCCTGCAAACACAATAAACCTGGTCTGGATGATGTTGCTGGAAGAATGTGCCCTTGCATGTCCCAAGCCCAGACACTTGTATGTGAAAGAGACTGAAGAGTTTTATGGTTTTCTGTGTGGTTGTTAAAAAGCTAATTGCAATGAAATGTCACTAGGAATCAAAATCATTTTGTTGCTCTGCAGTTTCCCTTTGCCGAAGCCTGTTCACCCACTCTCCTGCAAGGGGACATCTGTCGCCCAGGCTTGGACGGCCTCACAGCGTCCTGGCCTCCCCCTGATGTTTTCTCCCAGTGGGCTTCTCATCTGCCCCCACAGTCTGGTGCACTCGGGAGCCCAATCAATCTCACACAGTTTCTCATCAGTGTCAGGAAGCTGAGCTCACGGAGCCGTAAGGCACAAAATGAAGGTGTCATCCACACTGATCCACTCAGCCATCTGTGCGGGATAGAACCCAACATGACACCAGGAAGATGCACTCCCTCTCTTCACAAGAGATTCCGTACAGTCCCTGACAACGAGATGATTCTACTAGAGAATCTGAATCAATGACCAAGGCAAGAAACGCTTTAGCCACTAGTCACATGTGTCAACACCAAAGAAACACCACTTTTAATATAGCAGTAGTAGTAGCATCTGGGACATTCTGTGTCAGATCCACTTTCAAGGGCTTTATATGTTAATCATGGATCTTTCTTCAACCCACGAGGTTGGCACCAGGTTATCCCGATTTACAGAGGACGAAACTCAGCCAGGTTCAGAAAGAGGATAAGTGAATTGCCTAGAGTTATCCATGTTGGGCTGGTAGAATGGGTTTTTAACCCAGTTGTCTTGGCCCCAAAGTCTACACTCTAGATCACCTCAGCCACCAGCCCCAGCAGAAGGCATCATCATAACACCGTTCCCATCTCTCTGTCTGGTACCCTAGGGCAGAGGGTGATATTACAGTTCTTGAAGAGAGCTTAATGATCTGGAACATAAACATTAACTCAGCAAGACTTTTTTTATAAACTCCTTTGATGAAAAAGAAATTGTGTTTATTTCTATTTATTATAAAGAGGAAGAGGATTGCTTTCTTATGGGTCTCTTGCTATGTGGTTAGTATATAGTAAAGTGTTCTTGTTCTGAGCAGACTAAAGAAACATAATAAATACTCTGGGTTTACTCCATGTCCTCTGGTAGCATTATAAGACATTGTACAGTGAGTAGCCTTCTTTTTAAAATATTATGTGACATGTCCCAGAAACACTTGCTAAGCATTTAGTGTGCATGACTTATCTGGTGAGCATTTAGTGTTTTTCATCTATTATTTATGACCTCTGTCTTTAAGCCACTTATGGCCAAGAGAGGGGAAATGTGGCTGGGGCTGTCACTTGTGCATGCTTCAAAAAATTTTTGATTCTGTCTACATTTTCAGTCCTTTATATTTCAAATTATGGAGTGCTAGAAGTTGTCTACTTGCTACACAAAATAGTTTTTAATCTATTTTTATTAAAAAAAAGTTCTGGAAGTACAATGGAGTGCTTTCCCCCCCACTAAGTTAGAGCTTAGGAAAAAGGTAGAGTTAATTTTACTACTTTCTTTTTTCTGATTTTAGAATTTCAGTCTCATTTTTATTCGGCCTTAATTATTCTGGGCTAAATTAAAATTTTTCTTCTTTAATCTGACAAGTTAATTATTTTGTTTTATATCGGTCTCTTGGACCTTGTTATATGTCTTTTCCCAACTTCATTATCTCTTTCTTGAAGGGCAGGGGTTACCAGTTGGAGAGAAAAGCTATATATTGCTGGAGACTAAATTAATACTAAAACAGAATGAATTTTATTATATTATCTCTGTTTGGCCTTATTGCCTGAGATAATCCCATTTTATGCCCACTAAATCAGCATAAATATAATGTTACCCCCTTTTACTCTTAATACCTCTCTTTATTTTGTCAAATTATATATGCATGCTTTCCAAAAGCAGTATAAACCTAATGATTAAGTAAAATAAGCCTGGTTTTAGTTGCAAACAAATTCATGTCTATATATGAAGAAATCTTGATATTTCTAAAAACCTATCATGAAAAATACCACTGTAAAGTAGATATATTCTTAAACAATGATTTACCAACCTTTCATTTGTGGTCCAAAAAAAAAAACCCCCACAATTCCTTATCTTTTCATAGAATAAAGTGTTCTGATTTGACTGAACTGAAAGTTTAAAATGACTTGTGATACACAGGTAGCAAAGTGGCATCACTTATTACTGCTGTAAAACAGATTTTCCTGTGTATATTTCAGGTTACAAGTTCCATGTACAGATGAAGTAGAAAAGAGCCGAAAGCAAATTTACGTAAATGTGGATAGACACAAAGTTTGTGTAGTCGGCCATTATTCTGCCTGATGCCAGCTGAGTGTACTCCTGATGCTCAGGTGTAGACCACATCTAGAGGCAGAGAGCTAGCCGGGCACCAGTGGTATGGGTGGAGGATCACCTAAGGCATTGCTCCAGAACATCCTTCACTCCAGCCTTCTGGTTTCCCCCGTTATTTGGGATACTCCTTTGGGGAGAAATTGAAGACAACATGTTTCATTGTAAATGTGTTATTTTTATAAGGCAAACACCTCATTGCTCATCTTAACAAAACTCAAAGATGTATAATGTAAGATAAAAAAAAACCACACATCTATGCATTTAAATAATGAGGGTTGTTATAACAAAGACAGTAATTTTTTCATTATACTTAGGATAGGGGGTAGCTATTCTATCCCGCCCATGGAGTTAAAAATTAAGATCATGAATGGTGGTGGTGATTCCAGATTTCACTGAATTGTTTCAGCCTTGTCTGGAATCGGTGCCCATCTCCAGAGTTTGATCATGATTCTCCGGTTTTACATGGGAAGATAGAAGCAGCCAATAATGGTATTCAGGGTTGAACATAGGGCAATATTAATTATACAACGCTGCCATATAAGGACGGTGAGCGATTCACAAGTAATAGCGACTATCATTTCTATTGATCAAGTTATAAAGCACTGACTTGTCCCACTCTTTGACTTTCTCTTGCACTCTTGTCAACAACAATCTATCTCACAGCTGCCTCAATGGTCAGGTTCTTAAAAAACTACCTCTTAGCATTTCCTAAAGGGGGAAAGAAAGTGATTGATTTTAGCAATTCATAATACTCATCCCTTCCCTTCCCCTAAGTGCCCTACGTGGGTCATCGGATGCTAGTGTGCAGGCAGAACTGCCTCTGTAGACTCCACCCCATGACTGAATTTCCTGCCTCTGAATCCTTCCTGATAACGGTCCTCCTTGGTCTTCTGAGCTTATATTCTTACGGTGGGAAGAAGATAATAAACAAACATGTAAGGCGAGAGATAATAAGAAGGGCTCTGAAGAAAACATGTATAAGGGTTAAGGAAATATGGAGGAAGGCATCTTATATGGGGTGGCTAGGAAAGGTCTCTGATGGGTGGAGTTTGAGCGCCGACCTGAAGCATGAGAAGAGAGAGCTGGAGAGATACAGAAGTGTTCCAGGCAGAGGCAAAGACTCCAGGATCCCTTGAGCTCAGCTGTTCAAGCAGCAGTGAGGGTGGGCGAGCCTGGAGCAGAGTGAGCAGAGAAACGGGGTGGTAGCAATGAAGCCAGAGAGATAGCTAGGGCTCAGGACATGGAGGGCCCTGCAGCCCCTGGGGAGGGTGGGAGACCGAAGGCAACTGACGAGTTCCGAACGGGAGAGTAAGTGAGCTCTCACATATTATGGAGACATTCTGGGTACTCAGGGAACAGTAGAATGCAGGTCGCCAAAGTGTATGAGGAAAGATTAATCATAAGGTTCCTGAAATATTTCAGATTTAGACTAAGGTGTAAGTGGTATTGGAGGAAGGGATGATTTGGCTTTATTTTGAAGGCGGAGATGTAGGATTTGCTCATAAATGAAAGGAAGGGATGTAAAAGAAAATATGAGTCAAATATGACACTGGCTTCGGTCTGCGCAACCGAAATGGTGATGCTGTTTACAGAGAAGTGAGATGTTACAGGCGGAAAGGACAGATGGTGGGGAGGAGTGGGAGGTCAGGTGGATGGGCCTTGTGGACATATAAATAGACACAGCAAATAGGCAGTTGGTACTCCACATCTCACATTCTGAGGACACGCAGGGGCTGGAGAAGTAAATTTAGGATTCTTCAAGTCTCTATAATGTCAGTTACATAGACCCTTTTCCAAACACATCATATCTTATCGGAAATTGCCTCAAGTATGACTGCCTATGCCCCAACAAAAGTTTGGGGATCGTGCTTGGGAGGAATGGAAATATGATTGTGATGAAATGAAAAATAATGCAAACCAGTGACGAGAGGTGGAAACGTGGAACACAGGCAGGAGGGTGTCAAAGGCACACCTCCCGGTACTCCATCCCTCAGAACTCACTGGGATGACGCTGTACAGCAGGAGGCCATGAACCGAAGCATGGATTCAACCCATAAGTTCTACAAAATACTCTCGTTGAACTTGAGAAACAAAATATCTGTACAAACGAGTTGTCTAGATCTTACACAATTCTCTCATGTTGAATTATAGAAGGCATTAAATTGGTTTTTTAAAAAAATCCACTTGAATCCATGTCAACACAATAAATTAAAATTAATTTAAAAAATAAAATAAAAAGAAGCTCAGATTCAGACAAAAGACATCAAGGGTTTGTTAAGATTTAAGAAAGAATTGGGTGACATAACTCTATTCCGTTAGTTGTTGGAAATATTCGCCTTTTTTACTTTCTTTCCTTCATCTTTTCTTCTTTATGGCCTCTTTGTTGTTGAAATTAAAAAAGATCTGGGAAAATTTGGATCCATAAGCCATATATCTTTTCGTTCTTCCTTTCTATTTCTTTGCTTATTCCGTGTTCTCTGAAAATTCTTCAACTGGATCTTTACTCTCTTATTAGAGAATATTGTATGTATTTTAATAATTATATTTCATTTCATTTTCTAAACCTCTATTTTATAGTATAACTACATATAAACATTGCTTCAAAAGAAACCATAGGAGAGCAATAAAAATTTGAACCTTGGCAAAAATAATAATAATAATCATTCCAAATATCTAATTAGTAATATACTTGTTATGTTTTGGACATATTTATTGGCTATTTTCTAATAGATCTGTGACTCGGCTTTGCAGCTCTGAAAGCCCATCCGTGTTGCCCCAGGGAGCTGGGCTTCTCTAAACTCCACTAGGCAGCAAGGTCTCTGGGCATCTCCCCTGGCAGCCTACCCGCTCGCCTCCCTTGCGGTGCGGGCAGCAGCCTGGCGAATGCTCACTTTGTCGTTAGCAGTCACCACTAATGCAGCACTCAGTCTGTAGCTGGTAAGAAAGGGATCCTACAGCAGGAAAGCAGTGGGGTGTTGTACGCACTCAGCAAAGTCAGAAACCAAACCACGTCGGGGCTGGAAGCTAACAACCATAGTACAAACACAGGCCTCCTGCCGTCCGGCGGGAAAGGACCTCAGCGGTCAGTATGAGGACAGCACATTCAATTGATCTTGACATTTAGGGTAACTATAGCTCTAATACAAAATTTAGGACGAATGTAGATCTAATATATAATGTAAGACCTTAGACATAATCAATCGGTAATAGAAAAACCATCTTTGCTTATTTAACACAAAGCGACATCAGTAATAAGTTTAAACACGTACCACTTGGTCACTACATGATGTTATTTTATGTCACAAGATGAGAAACAGGAAGGCATCTGCAGCCAGCAGGCCTCAGCACTGAAGCAGCGCTCCGTATCTTTTAAAGTTCAGACTTCAAGATCTCTGGGTTAAGGACAGTTTGGTAGGAGCAACGCTAAGATAATAATGGTGACTTTCAGTCCCAGGAACAAGAATCATAGCATGCTAGAGTTGACAAAAATTAGCCGTCTAGTTCCCTTACCTTTACAGATGGGAAAATGGAGACCAAGTTCCTAAATGACTTTGTCTCACCGCTCAAAGTACTTATAGTGAGAAAGGCAATGTCTATAAAAAAGTTCAATAAAACGGCAGTCATTGCAAAGCTGCAAGCGAGTTTATGACTCTGTGTCAGATGCACGGCCCATGTGCTAAGCCTACAGAAATATAACAATGTGGGTGATGGGCCGGGTGGGGAGATGTGAAGAGTTTGAACCAGACTTTGAAAAGCAAGTGTGTGTGGTTTTGATGAGAGAAGACAGAATTTTGAGGACGTCGGGGATATCAGGGAGCACAAAGGTTTGGGATAGGGAAGAGGAGGTCAATTTTGCTGCCGACTCACATGGATACATACTTTTATATTCTTTTACATGTAGGTTTGTGGGTGTGCTTTTATTTACTTATACGCTCATTTTCATTTCATTTAAAAAATAACAAAAATTTTACAAACACTTGGAAAATTGGAGAACTTACCCACAATTATTCCTACCGTATTACAAATGATTACCCTTTGAAATCTGCCATTTAGTTTCAGCAAAACGTAAGCTCTTTTATTATAAATTTAGCTTCCTTTATATATATATATAGCTGGAGAGATCTTTTTTTTTTTTTTTTTTTTACAGGGACAGAGAGAAGGATAGATAGGGACAAACAGAGAGGAACGGAAAGAGATGAGAAGCATCAATCATCAGTTTTTCGTTGCGACACCTCAGTTGTTCATTGATTGCTTTCTCATATGTGCCTTGATCGCGGGCCTTCAGCAGACCGAGCAACCCCTTGCTGGAGCCAGCGACCTTGGGTTCAAGCTGGTGAGCATTTGCTCAAGGCAGATGGGCTCACACTCAAGCTGGCGACCTCAGGGTCTCGAACCTGGGTCTTCCACATCCCAGTCCAACTCTCTATCAACTGCGCCACTGCCTGGTCAGGCTGAAGAGATCTTTTGGTTCATATAAAAATTGAATTGAAATTTTTGGCAAACAGAAAAAGAGAAATTTAAATTTATACATAATCAGCTCTGACTTTTAATAGTTGATATATATTGAAAAATCTGCATGGAGAAAGAAAAGAGATAGAGAAACATACATCATACACAGGTAGAGATAGACACAGATATATATGGCTGCAGTTGGAAATCCTGACATAATGTTCTGATCCAGACTTTAAAAGATAGTATCTAAAAGCCATGATAAAGATAATATTACACCATCTTGAAAGTATTTTATTTGCATCTTTGAAAGATGCTCCCTTTGAAAATGTTACTATTGTAGGGCCTTTCCCACTTGCTTTAACGATCTGAAGGTTGTCATTGGCATGCCCAGGAATGCACCGGTAAGGGGGACAGGAGAGATAGCGACAGGCGTCATGGAGGGTGGAAAGAACCCGCGAGATAGTTCCACAGAGAACTCAAAATAGCGAGGTAGTCTTTTGCCAAATGTGTATGAAGTAATGAACTTTTAATAGGGTTCGTTCAGCTGAATAAAATGATTTCATTTTTGAGTGTTTCTGTGATTATAACTAAAACATGACTCATCCGTCCGACGGCTCATTCTTCCTCTTGAGACTATACCTTCATAATCAGGATGGACAAGGAATTAGTGGAACCACAAAGGGTGGCTCTCACGATGGCTTTGGTGCTTGCAGAGTAAACAAATGCCGTATGTGCTTCCTGTCTTTGTCTTTTGCTTTGTATCTGTGACAGTAAAGTTTCTGGGCTGAACATATTTCTTTCTTTTGTAAATATATAAATTTCAGGGCGGACATGCCTGAAATGTTCGCCATGACTCCCGTGCATTTTTGAGGTTGCTGCTTTGCTAACAGCTGAGCGTTTTTGCTCTTCATCTAGAAGCATCTCCCCCGCTGCGAAGTGAGAATCCAAGTCACCTCAGCCCTCAACACACCGTCTGGTTTTGTGAGAGCTGCCTTTACACAAAGGCCTAGAAGAAGCCTGGGCTCCTGAAAGGGAACAAGGACGGGCCCGGGGAAGCCGGTGGTGGTGGTGGTCGAGGATGACACTATTAGAGATGTCACCCTGAGAAAGCTGTCAGAGGACTGCCACCACTATCCTGGGGGTATATCTTTAGCATCACAAGCAGTGGTCATCTCACTGAAACAAATTTGCCAAGAGATTTTTGTTCTCATTAAAAACATACAAGAAAATCTATATGAAATGTGTTGTAGGGTAGTTATAATAAATTACCATGGACACTTTCAGTATTGCTGATTACAGGGTATTCCATACATTGATTGATCCAAATGATAGCATTTCTACGCTCAAATTTTGGTCAATAGCCAACTTACATATTATAAACTATTATGACCTCTCAGGTTTTTAGATCTAAGAAAGACATTATAACAGAGTGTTTAAGAAAACAAACTCTGCCTGGCCTATGCTTGCACAGTGGATAGAGCAATAATCTGGAACACTGGGGTTACTGGTTCAAGACACTGGGCTTGTCCAGTCAGGATACATATGACAAGTGATCAATGAATAGTTAGAATGGAGCAACCACTTCTTGTTCAATTCCCTCTGTAAAATCAATAAATAAAATCTTTGAGAAAAAAAAAAAAGAATACAAACTCTGTGTTCTTAAACAATTTGCCAAATTGCCTGGGTTCCCACACTTGATTCTGCTGGTTAACAGCTGTGTGGCCTTGGGCATATTTCCTAACTTCTCTGAGTTTCTAATTTTTTAATCAGTAAAACAACAATAGTAGTTACCTCATGTGATTGCTGTGAGGCTCAAATGAATTAATATACATGTAAATACTGTCAGCACTGACCATTTAAGTTCTCTGGCAAGCAACTAGTCAATAAGTATGGACATAAAAATATGTACAATAAATATTCATGGCAGCATTGTTCAAAATAGCAAAAATCTATTGTCAAATGTCAGTGAATAAGAAAGTGGATGCATAAATTCTATTATATTCACAGACTAGAACATTATTCAGGAGGCAAAATGAACACACTGTGGAAACAGGCGATAATATTAATGAATCTTAGCAATATAATTACATCCAGCACGATGACAGCAGTATAAAGATAAAAATAACTATCTAGACATATAGTCCATGAAACCACATAAAAAGGAAAGCAAGAGAATGACCCACATAGAATTGTAATGATAGTTACTTTGGGTGTGAAAGGGAAGGATGGAGTAACGGCCAAGGCCATCTGGTTAGCTGTAATTTCTTATCAAAGTTTTAAATGGTGGGTGTATAGGTGTTTAATGATAAAGAAGAAAGGGAGGAAGTGGTAGGTGGACCTATGATAAGATTTTGTCACACCCAAGGATTACAATCTATCAGGTTGTGTATTCTGAAGACATACCCCCAAAATAACAGCAATCATTGTCCATTGGTATAATCAATTCCACTAATGTTATATTACAAATAATTAAGAGATAAAGAGTCCAGGGATTGCTTGTGTGCATTGTGTTGATCTAATTTTGGTTGGAATAGAGAGTGGTAAGATAGATAAACCTCTTATGTGCTGAGAATTTTTCTAAGATAAATATTATTGGTCTTCTCTTGAAAAAACAAAATGTCATGTCATGTCAGTGTTTAGAGTTCACAGAGCAAAGACGATTTTGTTTAAAATACATGATGTAAATTGGTAACTGACTATTGGTTAAATTAGCAATTTTCGACTGGCATGCCGCAAGAATTTTTAAAACGTGCCATACCTATTCAGTCAGGGGCACCGACCTTTTTATATTTTGCCCGTGTAAAATCCAGGGAACTGAAAAGGTTTATCCTCTCATACCCAAATCTTCTGGCCAAGTGAACTTTGGCGCCAAGACTGAGGCATATTGTCCCTTCCAGAGTTCAATGTCTCTTGTTTGCAAAGTACACAGAGTTGATGGAGAGGGAGATGTCATGGGTAAACCCCAGGTTCTGCTTACACAATGCCTGGTGCTCAAATTTTAATTAATGAATTAAATAAGGAATGAATGATGCCATTCTCTGGGGTAGGGAATACGAAAAGAATGGGGTGAGGTTTAAAGAGAGCCCAGCATAAACTGGGAAGTAAATATGAAATATATTTGAATTGTAACGTAGACATAACAACTTAAAAATTGGGATAATTCGATGAGGGTCCAAGGTTGTTGTATACTTTTGATGATAATAGGTTCCTAGATAAAATGCTAGCATGAATACTTAAACTACATAAAATAAGCCTTTTGAAACACTGGCTACATATAAACTAATGTCATGTGTACAAATCAGTCTTATGTGTTCATTAAAATACGACCCCAAATGTCCTATTTTTATCATTATTTCCTGGACCTAGAGTTGATCTATATTTTTGAAAGAAAATATTTTGTCGCAAATATTCCATAATTTATACTTCTCCCTAATTTGTCTTTCTCAGTCATTTTAAATTAATGCTACATTTATCACATAGTTGGTCTCACAAAGAGCCACATATATCTGATCATAATTTAGGCTAATTTCAAAACTTCTGCAAAGGGGAACAGGCTGATTGAAAGTTTTGTGGGTCATATATAAGACTGGCACCATCCACATGAAAAAAATAACTTGAGATTTCACTCACTGCACTTCCCATGCTGTTGTGATTTAGCAAGTGATGACATGACTGATTCAGCCAGTAAGAAAATGTAATGAAAATATTGGCTTGGAACACAATGTGCTTAGATCTTTTAGCCTTTTGTCTCCTCAAAGGCCAATAGCCTTTACTCTTTGAAATAAGAGATACGCGAAAGAATGTAGCATTTGGAATGCGAAACTGCATTTGTGACCTGTTTTGAAGTCCTTATCTACTGCAAACTTTAATAGAAACAAACAAAAAACAATGATTCTTGTCACCCCCACACCACCCATGATGAAAATGTTAAAAAAAGGTGGTGATAATTTATTGACCGAAGTTTATTTTTATACGAATTGTTTTGGGGTAGAGTTATAAAATGGATATTATTTTAGGCAAGTGAAATCCTAAGACTGGTTGTCTCAGTTGAAGGGCACTGGAGATAATACGGGAAGACATGTTATATAATGAGAGTTCTGCAGGTCTTATTTCTGGACTTAAGTAAACTAGGCAGCCAAGAGGGAAGACAGCTTTGGATGATGGCTTGGACTCATGTCCATCCATACCCATCTCATTCTGATGCTTTTAGAAACATGCATCTATAAAGTCTCTTCTGAATGTTAATATGTAAATAAGTCATTAAATTATTGACTTCCACTTAGAGTCTGCTTGATATCAAATACTTCAATCATGTTAGTAAGAACATTGGTTTGTTTATACATAGAAGTCCAATAAAATTTGTCAACTAAATATAAGAAGAGTTTGAAATTGGCAAATTTCAGACCATAAAAGGACTTTATAAGCTTTTGAATTTTAAAACAAACCTTTCATTTTATAAGTTAACACGCTTAGGCCCAAAATAATGATTTACCCAAGCACACATTCATATGTAAGGCTTGAATCCTGACTTTGTCACTTACTAGCTGTTGAATTAGCATATCTGTGTATTTCTGACATTGCCCCCTCCCACAAGAAAATTGCTAACTTTTTGGCCTGTCAGTTACCTTTTACTCCCTCCTAATATCATCTACATTTCCCCCCCCCATTTATTAACTGAGATATAAATGACATATAACATTGTGTAAGTTTAAAGTGTATGACCTATTGATCTGATACATTAATGTAACCTGTCCTCTTACTTACTACCTATACCTCTTGTGTGTATGAACCTGCTGTAGAGCTGAGAAGCACGCCACCCTATTTTTCTGCAAAATAAAAATGTCGAAGACACACAGCCGGAGAAGGCACTCCTGAAAACTTTTCTTACCCTTAACTCTGACAAAGGACAAACAGCCAACATCCCAACAATAATGAGTACGTATTAGAAAAGTGAAAAGTGATCATACTATTGAATGATCAATTTTCAATAGTATTTTCAACATACTATTGAAAAGTGATCACTCTCCTCAAATAGATTTGCTGGATTCAGTACTATGGCACATGGTCACGACAAAGTTTCTAGCTTTCCATTACCAAATGCTGCAAGGGAAGTGAGGAAATGCTTTTGCTTTCTATTTAAAAAGAAGAAACGATATTGATGTCAGTGAGTCTCAGGCAACTGTCATGGGGATGTCCAGGCAGACATAGTCTCCACCTGTGACCTTGAGCCTTCTGTGGATCTTTAAGGTCATGATCCTATACCACACCACACCCTACGGGTGAAACCAGCCTGCCCTGAAGGAGATCCCTCATCCTGCAGTTGGGAAGTCAGGATGAAATCTTTCCTGCTTTTCGAAGAGCAGCAAAAGATCAGACAGAGTGAAAGGAAAGCAGTGGAGAGCTTGTTTTCCATAGATGGGGGCGGGCGGGGGGCAATGTAGAGTAAATCAAATAAAATTTATCTACATATGTTTAAATTCACTCAATAACATCTTATAGAGTGTTTCTAGAGTTAGAGTTAGCCATCATGGCAGAAAAGTAAGGTATTATGAAACCACAAAGTCTCCATCCAAGTAACTTTCACTAGTTCTCCAATGTATAATTTCAGTATATTTCTTTGCCTATTTTTGGTGTATTGAGTGAAAGGTTTAGCTTTAAATAGTGGCAGGGTATGAGGACTATATTAGGTATATAAAACAAAGTATGCCGGGAACATGTGAGTGGGTAAGAACTAGAAATGAGGTCACTTGAGTTGGCATTTTGCTGAACCAAAGGGCACACTCGATATCACCCTTTTTTTGGCTGTGTAATTCAGAAGCTTTGAAGCACCAAGTTCTGATGAGAGTTTTCAACCACATTGTTAAAAACACAGCATATATCACATATATAGTGACAGAAGGTGATTTGACTTTGGGTGGTGGGCTCACAATGCAATACACAGATCATGTATCATAGAAATGTACACTTGAAGCCTGTATGATCTTATTAACCAATGTCACTCTAATAAATTTGATTTAAAAAATACAACAACAACAAAAACCAGCATAGACAAAGTCTCTTTTGAATATCATGTCTCTTAATTTCAGGAACATCTTAAGAGAATATCAAAACTGCTACTACTATTCTTATCAATCTGTCTTCCTGTCAATGCAAAGCCTAAGTTTGGTTTATTTAAGAGCATTATTTCTAAAAGCCACTGGGATAAAGTCCCTGAAATGAAAAAAGAAAATCGGGGTGCGTGGCAGTGCTTTTTCCCATTGCTCCCAACACTCCCCCAGCCACTTCCTTTAGTTTGTCCACCATGTCACCCACTGGCCTCTCCTCGACTTTCTTCAGCACCCAGTGACAGCCTCTCACAGCTGCTTAGGAAGTCACACCAATGCCACACTAGTTCAGGGACAAACACAAAAAGAGGGCGCTTTTAAATAGAGACAATGAGGCCCCAACATGGCTTTGAAAGCGGGACCTAATCTTCCCTTAATTTGGACAATCACTGTTTATTTAGATACTGATTTCATTATAGTTCAATCACACTGAGCTCACAGCAAACTAACGTCCCTGGACTTATAGTTCAGATTAGGTTATGAGAAATCAACCTTTTCAACCTACTCATGAAATGACTTGGTTTAGCAGAATTTCAGAACTTCTTGTCTATCCCTGTTAAAGTTTAATTCAGCCTGTCAATGTAACCTGTCTTCCTTCTTACTACCTCGTCCTCTTGTGTATGAACCTGCTGTAGAGCTAAGAAGCACGCCATCTTATTTTTCCCCAAAATAAAAATGTCGAAGACACACAGCCCGGGAAGGCACTCCTGAAAACTTTTCATTCACCCATGATTCCCCCTAACACTGTTGCAAGTGATACTTAGAGACGTCATGAAGGATTTTTCCAAATTTCTTGTTAAAATCTAGAGAACCAGTATTGTACTCCAAAGGTATAGCAGTAGGATATAAATGATGATGCTAATATTACACTTCTGATATCAGAAGTAAATAATGTTAACAAAAATAGAAGAGATCTATCATTATTACTTATTTTCATTAGATCCAAATTAATATTGCCATAAACTGTCAACTGTTCAACAAAAATATCAGAAGTTTAAAATTTTAATGAATTCAAATTTTTTCAAAGACAGTATTTCTCCCAATTGGTCCATTATTTTTTTCTTTGGATTTTCTAAAATTATTCAAATTGCCTTAAGGGATATGTGAAGTGATTTAGCATACATTTTTATTCTAGATAAGCTTTGTAAGAGAAGTATTCTGTAATTTTTACAACTCAAAGGCCAAAATTGAAGCAAATTTGTACCACCTCCCTCCCCCCAAATTCAAATTCCATGAAGCAAGTAGGGTTTCACCATTTATATTTAAGACATATACAAATACAAGTTTATAATAATATGCTCAGTATACAGTGACCTCGGACATCACTAAGTTGTATACACATTATCTCAAGTGGTCGGGAAGCAAGTGTGTTCAATCAGAAGAAAAACATGACTGTTTCTGTCATAGTCAATTGATAATAAGCAGGATTATTTCACTAGTTTGCAATCAGGAAGTGTGATGCCTCCAGTATTGTTCTTTCTTAAGATTGCTTTGGCTATTCAGAATCTTTTGTGGTTCCATGCAAAGGATTGGTGTTCTATTTCTATAAAAAATGTCATTGAAATCCAGTTAAGGACTGCATTGAATTTGAAGATTATTTGGGGTAATATGGACATTTTAACAATGTTAATTCTTCATATCCATTAGCATAGAATATCTTTCCATTTATTCTTGCCTTCTTCCATTTCTTTGATCAATGTCTTATAGTTTTCAGTATACAGATCTTTCACTTCCTTGGATAAATTTATTGCTAGGTATTTGGGGATGCAATTGTAAATGGGGTTGTTTTATTAATTTTTCTTTTTTGTATTTCATTAGTGTATAGAAATGCAACTGACTTTTTCATATTTTATATCCTGAAACTTTACTGAATTTGTTTATTACTTTTAACAATTCTTTGATGGAGTCTTAGGGTGTACTACATATATTATGTCATCTGCAGTTAGGGACAGTTTTACTTCTTCCAAATTGGAAATGAAGTAAATAATTCTTTTAAATAATCAGAGACTCGCTCCTCAAAATTGAAATTTATCATACTCTATACATTGGTGGAAAGGAAGGAAGATATTTTCACTTAGTAAACTAAACAGAAATCACTGATATCAGAATGTTATCACTCTGCAATTTGTCACACAATTCTTTATGTGACATTTTATAGACATCTCTTTCCTCCAGCCATCATCCTGGGTTATAAACTGTCAAAGGCAGTGAAAAAAGTTTTTAAAAGACTAATTGTCACAAGCTTATGTGTCACATTTGTTTAGGTTCAGTAGCAGTGACTTACCTGGGCTAGGAGGCAAGTATGGGTTCAACTATTTCTTATGTCTATCTTCTCTTATTCCTGCAATATGAAGTGGGGGCAGGGCTCAGCTAAAGGAGGCTCTGTTTAAGGAAGAAAGAAAACCGCTTGGAAAACAGATTTCTTTTCAATTCCATTAAGTTGCTAAATTGGGAGGTAGAATAATTAAAGGATGGAAAAATACATACAGATTAACCCAAAACACCATAATTGCACATTTCAATCTAAAGCAATAAAATAATGTTTCATGTATTTTCAAGAAAGTCTAGGTTATTCTCTCAAGACTCAATCAAAGGTAAAGATCTGCCTCACACTATTTGAAATATTAATGAATGGGAATGATGCCAGTTAGCTGCAGTTGGGGAGGGGATAGATTTGATTCTGCTGCTGTTGCTAATGCTGAAGATGATAATGACACTGGTATAAGTCATTTAAATGCCTGGGTATGGCAGTATTGAGATATGAATCCAACTCTGCCTGATTCTAAGACCTCTCCTTCCAACACTATGCAGTTCCCCTATAGGGTGGGTTCCTGTACTCTAATTCCTTATATATCTCTGATAATGCACCTGACTCAGCAGACCTCCGTTAGGTATCTTACTTATTTTCATTAGGAATCTGTTTGGCTTTTGATATAAATAGTGGAAACCAATGGAATTTTTATAGTACTATCAAGTTACACAAGTGATTTTGTCTTAGAAAAAAGGATGTGTTTGTAAGTATTTAGATGTTTTCTATTAATCATCCTTAAGTAAAAGCACGATTACTTTTACTTCAATCTCAACCAATAAAATAATGTCCCATGTATTTTCAGGAAAGTCTAGGCTATTCTCTCAAGACTCAGTTAAGATGCTAGAGCATTCAATCTCAAGATCATTTAGTAGAACTAGTAAAAAGAAGTCAGCATTCTTTTACAGTTAAATAAGAGGGACTTACGGGCTCTGATGCTTTGGAACAGCATCAGAAAGAGAATTATCTACAGGTGATGACTACTTACTTCTAACCAGTATAGTCTTTAGGAAAAAGCTGTATTTTCATTAGTTTGCATTTATAAAGACTCAAAAGGAAAATTGCTAGTTTCCTTGAAAAACGGGGTGTTCTTCAAAAAGTTTTTCCAGATATTGGGAAATTTGGTGCATTTAAACAGAATACTTTATATATTCTTGTAAAAATAATCAGTGGTCTCATGTGCTTTTGCTCTTCATTGCTCATGGTGATGTTTTCTTATTCCTCCAAATGACGAATATGTCTGACCCCAGCACTCACGCATAAAGGCCATGGATATTTAACTCCTAGACTAAGGACCCATCTTTGGGCACCACTAGCTCAGGATGGCGGGAGGAGTTGAGCTCTCGTTGTCGGGGGTGAGCACGCACAAGCAGCCCTCACTGTGGACTGTGATGCACTGTACCACCCACCGAGAGGCAAAGGGATCTCTGAGGTGACATCATATACTGCTGTCAATTAAATAACCATTCAGAAGAGGGGTTGAGATGGGTTCTTACATTTCTAAACTCAGGGACTACAAAGAATAAAATAAACTACTTGGGGTATTTCCTGTGCAAATTTCAAAGCAGCATATCTGACATAGTATTAGGAAAGATAAATAAAAATAAATGTCATCAACCTAAATTAAGTCATTTGACTATAATTAAAAAATGAAATCATTTGGCATTTATGAATACTTCTAATCCAACCACAGTCAGAAAGAGAGAGAAACGCATTGACCACTCAGTGTAGTTTATTCAGAATGGTCCATGTGATCACATTTCAAAGTAAATTCAGGTTAAATCTGATGCATAAGCTTAATATGCATAATTTTATGTGTTTTGTTTAAAATACATCTCTAAAAAAAATTAAACATCTTTAAAAGTTTTCTTACCACTTAGACTGTGTGCCCTTTATTCCAAATAATATATGAACTGTCATAGGTTAATTTCAAAATAATCCTAGCACTTATTGGATTAAAATTATTCCATGAAAAATCTCTTGAGCAACTTGTCACAGAACTGAGCTAAAACTTAGTCCGGTAGCTTTTCAGATGACCTTAGAGCTTATATTCAAGTCTCTAAAACTAAAATGACACACAGAATTCTTGGCCCAAACTGAGGGAAGGACTTGCACCTGCTCCCCTTCAGAATGGGATGCCTGCTAATCAAAAAGATCCAAGCAGAATTACAAGGTTATGGGCCCAAAATCATGTCAGTGCCTGTGCATGAACAATCAAGCATCTTCTTAGGACCCTCACTGAAAAGTTAAATTATCTGGTCTACTGTCAAATGCATGTTGGGAATAAAAGCCTGTTCTGATTCACAGGTAAAAATAGGATGCTTGATAAGTGAAAGAAATTCAAGCAGAATTAGAAAACTATAGACACAAACTGATGCTGTTGCCCGTGCATGACCAACCAACACAGCCCATTGCCATGTGCATACCCGGAATGAAGTGGCTCTGACCCAGACAATAAGCAAACCTGTTGCTGGACACAAATTAGGACACACAAACAGTTGCCTTTTATAGAAAACATTGTCAAGAACTGAACTGAAGTAAATACAGCTCTACACCCCCTGGTGACAGTCATCTGGACACTAACGCACAGAGTTCTTTGCTCTGTGGATTATCTGTCAGGGTTCAAGGTAATCTACATCTTATCACGAGTTTTCATGGCCTAGGCCCTGGTTCAATTCCAATGGAAGGAAATACTTGAAATACTGTCTCTTCCGGTAGCACGAAACACTCTGGAACTTGCAGCTTTCCAGAACAATCTGTGCTTGATATAAGTACAGTCAAAGACACTTTTTTTCAGAACAGAGCAAAAGAGATTAGGTTCACTGCAGTTTACACTGTCTAAAGAGTGCTCTCAGTGCTGGGTTTGCTCATGGCCTTAGCGCAAATAATGGAAATAGAACCATGTGTTTTTATTAGTCGCCCAAACAGCGTTTGGGTTTCCGGTTGCGCTGGAGGCCCACCAGCACAGCACTGCTTCTAGCAACTTAGAAAATGTCTCGCCTGACTAGGAAGTTAGTCATTTTACATTTTGACATTTGAAACAATGTGGAGTCTAAAAACCTCACAAATGACATTATTACTAAGTAACAGGATATGTCGCTTTAAAGATGAAATGCTCAAGGGTTTGTGGCGCCTGTCCTTGTCCCTGCTAATCCTGTTTGACTGTCAGTTCCTAAACAAATGCAGTGGACTTCAACCAACAAACGTTGACAGTTAGTTCTCCAACTTGGTATGAAAGCACCGTTCCTTTTTATTAGTAGAGTCTGTGCTCTGAGAGCCTAACCTTCCAGACATTTGATATTTTATCAATCAGTATTGCTCCAGCCTGAACACTCCCTTTGTCATTCAGTTTTAAAACGTAAAACAGTTTTAAACATCAACTGTTCTGAAAAGGAGAAGGTAGAGTGTGGGGAGTGTCCTGACAATTTGTGGTCAATTTGTGGAGAATGTTTATCCCTTCCTGTTTTAGCCGTGGCCCCAGCCCTGGTCACAGACATCCCCTGAGGCTTTTCCTTTCCACTTGTTTTGTCCATTTAAGGTTAATAGATTAGGAGTTTTGCTACTGAGAGATTAAAATAAAGAGCTTGGCAGAGATTTCTCAAGGCTCCTGCATGGACCACTGCCTTCTTTCCTGGCTGCATGAGCATCTCTTCAGTACAGGTGGTGGTAAGGCTACCAAGCCGAGTTTCTTAGCCATGTGTCCTTTTTCAGTGTATTCTGAAAATAAAGGGGGGGGGGAGTAGAGAAATGTGCCTGTTTATCAGCACACACTGTAAAATAAGGAATAAGATTTGTCAGGATATAGTTTTCCCCAATCACATTTTAAAGTCAACTGGCTTATGAAATTTTATTGTAAAATTCACTATAGCATCATGGTACTGGACATTCAGTGTTCAATATAACACTGAACACAATCAGGTGAGACCCAAACACACTAAAACTATCATCTGTATTGTTTATAATTCTCAAAAACAACTTGGGGTGAATATCAACGCTGCGATTTTATTCCTTCTATATGCTCATTGCCTTAGTATTTGTTGAGTACCAAAGCATTAGTTAATTCAATCTAGTGATAAAAGAGAAAATCCTCTTTTACTTGGTTCATAATTATATCTCATGTCATTTAAATGTGTTTTTTTCATGTTCTTTTATTTCACCATTGACTCCCCGACCCTGGGAGAGAAAACAGGTGTCATTATATTTAGCAGGTGCTTGCATTTTTATTTTATTATTAGAATTTCACAGTAGTAATGAACAAAGCCAAGCGTTCTATCAGGTGAACTTCCATGGCCATATTGAAAGAAAATGATAGACAATGAATAGAGCAGAACACATGAGGACAGGAGACACATTCTGAAATGTGGCAAGAACAAGAACCCGGGCGGACAGAGACAAGAAAGCCAGGAAGCTCATTTGGTGCTCTTTATAGAGGCTGAAGAAAAACATATTTATCAAAAGTTTTTCTTGACACTTCATGACAGGTGATTTCGTTTCAACGTTATCCCCACTCCTCCGTAGAGTATAAATAAACATTTTTAATTATCAGATGTTAAAGTGCTAATGTACATGGAAACTCAGTGTGTTATTGGGCGAGTTCGTGTTCATCCATCCATAGCCCCACCCCCACTCCCCGGGAGCCAAGGCAGAGTGGCTGGGGTGACACATCTTCAGAGAGCTCTTGCTTTTACAAGACTGGCTTCCTATGAGAGCATGTCCTTCCTCTGTAGTCACAGGGTGTGGATATATCAGAATTTCTAAAAATGGGCTAAGACAATACGCCAGGGAAAGAACGAAGTCATCTCACACGTCATAAAAATAATACACAACATTAAAAACTGTTTTCTACAATAATCACCATGCCGCCAACCATTTCCAATGAATTAATCTCAATCATCAAACACTGTGCTGGGAAAAACCCCAGCATCTGATACTGAAATAGAAACGGGTTTGTAATAACCGCTTATTTTCTGCATCTTAAAGAAATGATGAATCTCATCTTCCTTGATTATTTGTTCAAAATATATATTAGACCCATTAAATACTCCCTGGCAATAAATTGACCCAGTAATGAATTGAATATAATAAATTGAATAATGTACAGTAATGGCTTCAAAGTTCCCAGGTATATTTTAAAATTCTGAAAGATGACACTTTATAACTAATGATCTTTTTAGGCTTAAATGACAAACTTGTTAGTATAAATGTGTTGTGAAAAATATTGAGTTTTTAAAATGAGAAGGTCTCTTCATTTCACCCATTAATGGTCACCATTAAATAAAAACTGAAGTTTATGGTTATGATAAGAAGACTAATAAGAACTGAAATTTAACTTCAGTAGAATTATGAATTCTGCCCACCATATTAAACACTGATTTAAATAAGAATAATGATAATGTAATATTAACTCACAGGTACACCAAAAACAAAAAATAATAATCACACTTTCACAATATTTTGTTCCACATGCTAGTGAACAAATTAATACATCATTTTTTTTCTACAGGGAAACTGAAGACTTTAATAACAAACCCTCCAAGGTCAAAATGAATACAGGTATGCCATTTCTGTTAGCTTTGAACTTTTCAGCCTTGCTCTCTAAATATTACCTTGGCCCTAAATCAGTAGTTTAGCACTTTACTGATCCTGAATGTGATACTAAGTTTTCAATTAGACAGATAGTTTAAATTCATTACCTGATTTATTTGCCTTCGTGCTGCAATCTTAAAGCAATCAAAAGCAAAATTTTGGGTTTTATCTATTCTTACTCCCTTTTCTGTAAATCATATCTTAAAATTAACTCCTGTATACCCTAGGAAGAGGTAGTATGTCATTTGCATGCATACATCTTAAACCCTTCTTAGGACAGGCTAACCTCAAAGGCTCGTTGCTCTAGTAGAAAATATTTAAAGTTTCCCATTCTATAAACCCTTTCTTTATGTTGTTGACAGTCAACAGATAGTGACAAAGTTTCATATGAAGTCAGCTTAATTAATCCATAGGCACAATACAGCTGAAGTCATCAGCATTATATTTTCACATGTGAGGACAGTATCTTCCATTAGCTGAACAATATGGATGGCCCTGAACTCTGTAGCGTATACAGATTAATTATCCAGGTGTTTGTAATGCATGCTATGTACATATGAGTTCTTTCCCATCGTTGAAATGTTTTAGCATACATTTTCACCTTTTCCCCACTTATACTCAGCATTAAGTAATTTTGGAAAACAACTTTCTCACTGAGATTCTGTAACTCGTGTTTAAAAACTGTTTTCCTGTCTGCAAGCAAACACTGGAAAGTCTGCTGTTTCGTGTTGCCACAAAGTGCCTCATGGGGGATTGCAGCCACTGGTGGGGACCAGAATCTAATCCCGAGATCATGTGGAGACATGCGCCTCACCGTCCGTGGTCCTGTGGCTGCCCCTTGGCAGAAACCTGCTCTACCTGTCCTCTGCACTCTAGGTCAGCTGGCCCCTGAGGATGCAGTCAACTCATACATGTGTAGAGCAACACCCAAGATGAGGCTACTGAAGGCAAACATACATGGAAGGAAGACTTAGAAATTAAGAGAAATCTTAACCTTAGAAATGAATCGGAGGTGTGGAAATTAGACATGGGAAATGAAAGAACTAATATTAGATAAAGGAGATTAAAGAAGGCAAATCAGAAGCAGGGAGAGCCCAGAAGACGTCAGACCTGTAATGAGCTTCCTGCCGCAGGCGTCTACCCCTCCACCCCCAGCATGTGGACCACCAGGTGGAGAGTGGGGGGCAGAGCAGTGCTGGCAGGGGCCGCACCTCTGTGATTTGCCAGTTGTCTAAGTTGTTTTGTTACTTTTTTTCAGTGCTGACTTATCCCAAGCATTAGGAACAGAAATCAATAAAATGTGTTACTATGTTAAAAAAAAAAAAAAGAATAGGCAGGCCATGCATGGATGAACTAGGGTAAGTCATGTTGTGAAAGTGTAATCACTCCAGCAGAATGTCCACATGAGGAAGTTCTGTCTCCACAACTAATAACTATGGGGAGACACAGAATTCCATAATTGTTCTAAGGCATCTTCTCCCAGACTCAAATTGACTTCAGACATAACTTCTCAGTCTCCTTCACTTTGTGGAGTGCTGATTTTCCTATTAATTATAACCCGATTATGAAAGAGGTATAATATGTAATTATACTAAAGAAACCATTTTCATGAACAATGTATTCATTGATTAATCTTCTTCTTCATAGAATTTAATTCCTAATGGTAAATTAGGCAAATAGATATTTGTGTATTTTTTAGGTCTCGGTACTGGGGCCAAGTCACTGCTATAGCAGCAGGAATAAAGCCCTCTAAACACCCTCTCATTTCAAAGGAATGAGCTTGGTTCTATGTAGAATGCTAATTTGCACAGTTATTTCGTTTATACGGGTAAACCTACATATATATGCATGGAAAAGATGATATTCAAACTTATGCATACCAAACTGGTAAAAAGCAAGGAGTCCTTTGTTTCAGATTGTTATAAAAACCTCCCGCTCTTTAAAATTACGTATAAATATTGCGGTAGGAAGGTGAAGAAAGCCCTGTCGCTGTACAGCAAAACAAAGTAAAAATGAGCGCTTAAATACCTAGTAAATAAAATTAGTCTTCATTATCTACCTATCAGTCACTACAGATTTATGTCACTCTTTAAATATCTATGTGTCAGTCACTCAGGTTTAAGAAAAAAGATTATTTTAAAGCAAAGCAGCTCTTTGCTTTTTAGTCAAATACATAGTAGAACGAGCCAAAGGAAATGTGTTCATTTCTCACATTGAAGTATCTGAATGATATATAAAGATACGTACAAAAGACGCTACATTTCCCTCTAAGAGTTCATGATGCATTATTTTCTAAGGCAAATCTTAGCTCTGGAAGAAAGGAAAGAGAAAGACAGGAAATGCTTCCTCGTATGTGATTTGCCCGTGTGAGTGTTTTTTTTTCAGCAGCAGAAACAGCTTCCAAGGGTCTTGCATCTAGAGGAAGAGGGTGCAAGTCCTTCATGACTGTATCCCTGCAGGCCATTAATGCGTGGGAGGGTGAGAGTAGCATTAGGATTCTTCAGAATGACCACAAGTGTGCAAGACAGCATCTTCATTCTGAGATTTAAAAAAATATCTTCAAGTAGTTTATGCATTATCTGATAGGTATCACTGAGTTTCTTCAAAAATGTAAAATGTCCCTCCAAACCCTCATGAATCCACTGAGGTAGCCCCGGGGCATCCCCACACAGAGTTTGGGAACCATGGGTGTAAGCAGTGACCCTGGATCTCCTCATTCTGAAATCCTCTCACTGCTTCTTCTCAAATGTTCAGAATGAATAGAACAAAAAGATTAAATCTCTCCAAGAGCCATCACTTGTCATTGTTAACACCTTTGATTATAGAACCCTGTTACAGCATCATAGCTACTGCATGCCACATATCCAATGACATTGCCTCCATTTTATCAGAAATGCTCCCCCCTCATAGCTTTTTTCAGTTTGCAGATTCTGTTAAATCGTATTGGTGCCTCTCCTGAAGGCATCTTTCCATGTCTGTTTTCACCATTTATGTCTTTCTAGGTTTGGTTCACTGGAATTACACTGTCTTTGATTTATTTGACTTACTTTATGTTGTTTCAAGTTATTTTTCTATTTTATCATCTGCATTAGGAAATTGTTATTTTATACATATTTAAGAAATTATATTTTGATAGGAGACTCATTCTACCCATTTTTAGGTCTACTGACCTTACTACTTATGATTTACCAATAATTAATTCAAGTCATACATCCAAGCACTAAGTTCCCTCATGTACAATAAAAAAGTGGATAATTTTCTTTAAGAAATAAACAAAAGTATAAATATCTAATCACTAAGCTGTACACCTGTAATACTGTATGTCAACCATAATTGAAAAATAAAAAATATATGTAAAAAGAAATAAAGAGAAAGAAAAACTGAGAATAACCTACGGAAATATATAATAATTATATTGGTGGTTACATTATTTTTCTCTCTTGTTATAACTTTCAAAATGAATTAAATTTAAGTTGTCTCGGTTCCAGGGGAATGAGAAAAACTATTTATTGCACATTCCATGTACAAAGGAATGTGGGAATGGAACTGGAATCTGTTCGTAAATAGAACCTTAACCTTCCAATTTTAGAAGTCTTGTAACTCTAAACTTATATCACATTATTCTCAGTGGTACATTTTTGCCTACTTTGCTTCATGTTGTGATTTTTACAAGTGTAAATACATATATAGATCATCATATACATGTTCAAAAGTATAAAAACTAATTTTTTAAAACATTTTCATTTCAATAATATATATATTAATATTTTTGTTTTCAATTAGGCTAATTATTTCCACAACTAATAAGAACTATGGAAAGATACAGAAATTCCATAATGTTATGTTTTTTTATGAATCCTGTCTATTAAATATATCATGCCTATATCAGTTAAAAATGTTTACTGCAAGAGGTGCTTAAACTCTCTTCAGGAATCATAATAGCTAAAATACAGTAAACCTAAATCATGGGCACAAAAGTATATTATACCGTTGTTCTTAATCCTGAAATAGAGGTTACCCATAACTCTAAAACAGTGGTTCTTAACCTTTTTTTGAGGTACCGAACCCACCAGTTTCATATGCGCATTCACCGAACCCTTCTTTAGTGATAAATAAAATATGATTTTTTTTTCCAAATTCAAGACATAGGTATATGTTTTATTACTGGTGCACAAAATGAGCCATGCATGAACATCACCTTGCTCAAAGAACAAAACCAACAAAGTGCATGAACTCACAACAAATTACGGTATTACTTTATTCTGGCCTCCATGGCAGAGGCTTCTCCGAACCCCTGAGACCGACTCATCAAACCCCTAGGGTTTGATAGAACCCAGGTTAAGAACCACTGCTCTAAAAGCTAGTAAATTGCTTTGCTTATCAATTTAATAGTCTTTAAGTGGTATAAGCAAAGTTGAGTTTTATGCTTGTGTTTTTATTAAATAAAAAGCATAAAATGTTAAGTAAATCTGACTTTTGTTTTTTTACCAAAGCATTGGCATCTTTTGCTAAAACAGACCCCTGCTTTTTTCTTTTCTTTTGTTTTGTTTTCGTTTGCTTGTTTTAGTTTGGGGTGGTTGTGAAATTTGCTGACGGAATTCGTGGTTACTAATTCTGACTGCTCACCTTCCACATGATTGTCTGGCACATTTCACTTAAAATGCATGATGTCGCATGTGCTCTCTCCTTTGCTGTGGCCTCTGCTATGTCATTTGTTTTTGCTTCCAGATAGCGGTGGGTGTGCTCGCAAACGTGCCGCCATGTCTGTTACATTAACATCTGTGAAGAGAGTTCAGAGTTCTCCAAACCTATTGGCTGCAGGTATAATAACACTAACTCACAAAATGTCACACTTGAATGGCTTTATCTGACCTTTCTCTCTTTCCAGAATTATCTTGTTAGATGAAGAAAGTGACTGTAAATACCTTTTCAATGTCCCACAAGTTCTTATGTTTCTTGTCTCAAGAATAGCTCCTATCCCTCCTGACTGTTCCTGTTCTAAAAATAAAAAAGCTCAAGGAAACTGATATCATGTAGAAAACATTTTAAAGATATAATTAAAAACAAGTCACTTGCCAAAAATGTATTAAGTACTGCAAGAGTTAATAACTAACTTTTTCTCTCTGATGAACTAAAGAAGCATAATATTTAATCGAGGTAACTCATACATGCTTTTGTTGTGTTTTAAGCTAAAACACTGTTGAGGGGTGGGGACATGAGAGGTCAGAAAGAGGGATTTGAGGCCTGACCTGTGGTGGCGCAGTGGATAAAGCGTCGACCTGGGAACACTGAGGTCGCCAGTTCAAAACCCTGCACTGGTCTGGTCAAGGCACATATGGGTGTTGATGCTTCCAGCTCCTCCCCCCTTTCTCTCTTTCTCTCTCTCTCTCTCTTACTCTGTGTCTCCTCTCTAAAATGAATAAAATAAAAAAAGGAAAATTAAAAAAAAAAGAAAGAGGGATTTGAAGAAAACTGAATATTTATCAATTCAATTCTTCACCAAAAGTTGCAAACTGGATGATAGATTTGATTTGAAAGAGACCTTAAGCCTTCCTCTAATTCAGTCAAGCAAAGATTCCTCTAACATTTATTTTTAAACATCTGGGTGCAATTACAATTCAGGTGCAACCACAGGTACAACTATACTCTAGGAAGTAATTGGAAGTACGTTATGGAAGCATCTCCTAAGGTGGGTATCTCTGTAGGAAGTGCCTGTCATGCCTTACCCCAGCTCATAGCACAGTCTGCTCTGAGAGGGGACATTGCCATGAAAGATCAAAGTGAGCTCGTCAACCCCATTACTCCAGACCCAGAAATACACCTACAACTTTCAGTTGCTTACCTGGCAGCGTGGGGAGGAATCTTGTTTTTTATTTACCTTTGTGGGGTTTGGGAACAAGAGTGGGAAAGAGATGGAAAATGTTTAAATTATTTTAATTCTCACTGGGCATGTCGGTGTCTTTTACACACATACATTTAGTAGTTAATTAAATATTCAGGATGTTCTTGATCCTAAACTACCCAGCTTTGTTGAGGAAAACAGTCTTCCGTGTGGGGAATGCTGCCCCTGCCCATCACCTCCAATCCACAAATGGATTTCAATGTCCGTGTTTAAACACCAGGCCAGGTGGTTCTATAATATATGTTGTTGTTGTTTTAATGCAAGTTTTATTGCAATGTATGTCATACCGTTTGCCTTAAAAAATCTTTCTAAATATGTATGTGTACATGTTTGCTCCTGTATATGAGCATGAGAAGTTGTTAGAGAAACTACAAATGTGTTTACCTGAGAATAACAGGAAATACAAAAATAAATAAAGTCTAGAGCCATTAGGCAATCGAAATGCCTATGCCATGAATATCATTGACATTTCAACCACGTACAATTCTAGCCCTTTCTACTCCGATGTGGACCACCGACTGATGCAGGTGCTAGGGAACGGGGCACTGATTCCACAATGCCAAATTGTTGTTATGTATTATAGTGACCACTAAAGGAATAATATTGATTGTATTAGAGATTGCCATTTTGTAGAGTTAACACTACAATAACAGCAATTTCATATAGATTACTAAACTAAAAGGAAATAATGCTTCAGAATCAAAATAATAGAAAATATTTAATACTTTAGGAATATGAAATAATCTTCAGTAATAAGTTTGTAGTAGTTATGGGTCATTTTAAATTTTATATGATTAGAAATTAGGTTTGTGGAGAATGAAGTCCCCTGAATTTTGGACTTGTTACATAAAAATAGACCTCTTTTGTATTAAGCCACATAAGTATAATTTTCTTTTTTTTATTGAGTGACAGGCGGGGAGGCGGAAAGGCAAACTCCCACATGCGCCCTGATCAGGATCCACCTAGCAGCCCCCTGCCCAGTGATGCTCTGCCCATCTAGGGCCACTATTCTGTTGCTTGGCAACTGAGCTAATTAAGCACCTGAGGTGAAGCCAGGGAGCCATCCTCAGTGCCCGGTGCCAACTTGCTCTGACCACAGCTGTGGGAGGAGAAGAGAGAGAGTGTGAGAGAGAAGGGGGTGGGGGAGGGCTGGAGAAACAGATGAGCACTTCTCCTGTGTTCCCTGACCGGGAATTGAACCTGGGACTTCCACATGCCAGGCCAACACTCTACCCCTGAGCCAACTAGGACCAGTATGATCCCTTTTTAAAAGAAGTTTTCATTACATTTTGAAGAAAGAAACCACCTCCTTTTTATGCCCTCACATTATATGGTAGCCTTCCTAAAACCTTATATAACATAGAGTCTTTTGTGAATCAGAAGGGAATTAGTAAATATTTATTGCATTAGATATTGTTGAAACACTCTAGCCTTTAAGTAAAAATGTTTTATGGAACCAAAACAATGAGTATAGAGAAACAATTAGCCTTTCTGAAGTACATTTTATTTTTACCAAACCACCTGGCAGTCTAAGGTAACACTGGTAAGGACAACCTGCTGTGGTGACCAGACCACTATGCCAAGAAACACCTCCTGCATGCTTTAGACCCTGAGGAAAAGTCACCTGTCTTTTGCTCAGGTTTCCTTAAAAATAATAATAATAATAGAATTTGTCAATTTCCTACCTTTCTGAGAACTGTTTCCTAGACTCCCAAAGATTTGTCAAAATTAAATGAGGGTAAATGATGAAAATAAATAAAAAGGCTTATCACAGTACTTACAAACACTGTGGGCATTCAATTAGTTCACTTGAATTTAATTAATATGTTTAAATCAATTCTTACAAAGTAACTGAGCCCTATAAAGGAGGGAGCTATAAGAATTAAAATCATCATACTTTTAAAGAAAATATGTCTATAATGTCTGATATACCACATCAGAATTTAAGTGTTGGAATCATAAAGTTGGAAAGGACCTCTGAGGGGACCAGCCCAATCCCTGACACCGAGCCCAAAGGCCTCGACAACTTCTCTGACAGGTGTTCTCACCCACCTTCTGCCTGGACGCAAGGACTGCTCACTGCACCAGTGAGGAGAGATTATAGTTCTTCCCCAAAACACCCTATTAATAGTCACATGCAAAAAAAAGCCAGGAAATGATCAATCTGTCCCATTTACTCATTCTTAGACTTTCAGAGAAGCAATCAATGGCCACCTGCTAACGAACACTTGACATTTATAGTGCTGATCCCTAGAATTCCTGCTCTGTGTTCTCACAGTGAATGATCCTAAATAATATTCAAGATATTGAACAAAACCATTTCCCCCCATGCATCTGCCAAGCCACTTTTTAAAGCTATATTCTCTGTACTGGACATGGATCCAGGATGCCTTCATGTTTTCTGTCACCTGCTCCTAACCACACTCGCTGTCCTTTTCCTAAGCTTTCCCGGCAGGGATGAACTAAAAGCAGGGCTGTGGTCAGCAATATCTGAAGTTATTTATCTTTCAGCACCTCTGAAGAATTATAATAAAATAGCAAATCATGACTGGGTGTTTTAAATATCATAATTGTATTTAAATTTAAAGAAATTGCAATGTAGTACACCTGAGTGCCCTAAAAAGCCCACCCTCCTAAGTGTATACTTGAATCACAAACATAAAACTTCACTAAAATATGGGCTCATCCTGAAGTTTTAATCCTTGCCAATTTTATTCTTTTCTCCTTTCTTGCAATTCTACACATTCATGTCTGCTATATTAAATGGGACTTTTCAGTAGAGCGCACCATGATTAATATCTCATATTTCCTGTAACATAGAGAGTACAGTTGCATTTGGAAATCCCTGAGCCCAGTATGGGGGAGGAGGGGAACCCCTAACTGAGCTTAGAATGACCGTCCTCTGATTCTCACACCTCAGGCTTATCTCACTCAAGTTTTCATAATCTGTAATGGGACCACCAGTAAGAAAATGAACTGGCCCTCTACAAACTATCAATTAGTGGAAGTTGATTTCAAAATGTTCTTCAAATCTTCTCAAAATACCTTCTTCATCCTAACCACATCCATACCTCTCATACCTCTAAGCATTGGGCTCCTCTTGTCTCCATCCCCTGTACCTACCCACACAACCTTCTTGATAAGAGCTCAGTTATATCAAACCAGAGTCAAACAAAATCCCTAGTCTCAAGAAAATAATTAATAATACAAATAATAATTATGCTGCTTGTCTTTTCATGGCCGCTTCCCCAAGTTCCAAAACGTGTTCTGTACCCACAAACAGCATGTTGTAACCAGGTGGTTATTAAATCTCTCTCCCTGACTGCCTCCCAGCAGAATTCTAATGACTCCTCTGTATGTTACACTATGTTTGTTTGCTTTATAGAGTCCTCATTATCATTTAAGTAATTGAGAATTGCAGTCATTTCTGTTCCCATCAAAACCTAGAAATGGGATCTAGTAAACATTTCATATATAATTCTTCACAGTTATTTTCACTCTATGGTACTCATTTTATTACTCTGATTTTGAATTCGCTGGAGTTACAATCCATACTATATAAATTAGCAATTATCATAAAAAATAAGAAATTTCAAAGTCTAGAGAATGATTTGAAATATCACATATTATGGAAGACACATTTACACTTTCTTCAAATTAAAAAAAAAATACAAACTACAAAATAATTGATTGCTACCTGACACAGGAGTTGAATATGGTAACACTAGGGCATCAAAAGCTAAGAATCTGGTGGTTAGATTCAATGCTAAAAGAATACCTAACTGTGCTCAAAGCAGATACCCTTTGATGCTTTAATTTTATATTAGAAATTCATATATTCAGCTTGGGCAATAATAAGATAAAATTACGTGGTTGCAATAAAATTGAAGGGGGGAGTGTCAGTGCAATATATGTTAATCATACTTTATAACTACATAATGAATATTCCAATTGAAGTAAATGTACAAACTTCTCATAGGTATATTTTATATATGCAGAATTTTAGAACTGAGATAATGTTGCCCAAAAAAATGCATGTAGTTCTTTGGCAAATGATCTTTAGTCAATTGTACATTTCCTTTACCCTCATATTAATTCCAACATTTCTTTTTCTTTAGGGCGTGATTCTCAGTCACCAGACTCAGGTACAGAAAAAGCTCTTCTGAATAACCATTCCATTTGTTCTGAGATTTTATTTAACATATTCATGACCACACTGTTAACCTCACAGAAAAGTTAAATTGCATGTACAGTTATGCATATTAAATTACATTCCTAAAGAAAACTTCAAATTTCTTTTTATTTCAAAAAATGTTAAAAGCGAATGTAGATGTTTCTGTATCCAATTTGTGTTCCCTTAACAAAAGCTTGGAGATCTTACAATGATCAAGAGACACTGAACGGAGGTGCTACATATTCCTCTCTTGCAGCAAAAGGTTTTAGAAGCGTCCGACCAAACCTTCAGGAGAAAAGATCTCCAACTCAGGTACGCCTGCCTGCACAGCCTGTCAGCCATGTTATTTTAAAGCCAGATGATTAGACCGCCACTTTGGCATCTCTTTTCTAGTAATTTGTGCATATTTGGATACATTTTGTTTTTAATATGTTTTTGCTTTTGTATTTGTATTGCTTGTCAGCCTTGCATTTACAACATGGAGGACAAGTCTTAAGTTCAAAACAGGGTTTTGTTTTTGTTTTTTCTGATTCAGCTGATAGAAGCAGGTCAGTTTCTAACTAATGTTTGGGATATTTTCTGATTCTTAAAAAGTTGTCATCTGATGACTTAGACTTCAAAGTTATGAGGTCAGCAGTACATTATATACTTAATAAATAGGAGTTTTACAACTTCTCATTGTATTAACTAAATGAATTCTGCATTGGAGATATTAGGAAAATTGTGCCACAGCATGCAAAGTGTTATCAAAACAATGTAAATATATTATATATAAAATATGCATATTTTATATATATAATATATATGTATGCTTCACAGCCTAAAAATATGCAAGAGAACATATGTTCATTTTTAACGTAATTTCCCAGGATGTTGATGGAGACAAACCTTGTGATGTATTCTCTATAAAAACTACTTTTCCCTAGAGGGTAGCTTTTGATAATAAAATAAAACATTGTAAAAGGATTAAAATTGATCAATCTAGCCAGCCGAATGTATAAGCATAGTAAGAAGGTACAGCATTGCTTTACTCTAAGGAAGGAATAACCCTGATTTCTTTAATGACTAACTTTGACTTTCTCTCTATTTTTCCTTCAACATTCTTTCTTCCTCCGGATGCTTTTGGCCATCCAGGCACCCCTTCCAGCACCCAGAAAAGAGAGCTTTCATAGCTCCCTGATAACCAGTCACACAAAGGGGGACATTTTAGACCAATTAGTAACTAACACACAAGTACCCTCCTGTACAGAGTACTTTACTAATAGAAAGCCGCTTCAGGGAATGATGCATTCTAATGAGGACGATTCCAGCCAGACAATTGTATATTCTGAAGAATCTAACACAACTGTGTCATATACACAGAAAATCACTAATCTGCTGCCACCAGCTTCCAGTACAGGTCCCCCACCCAATGCTGACACGAGTACCCCATTTCTACAGGAGGACTACATGCAAGATTCTCAAACTCGGAAAACTTCTACATTGAAACTAATACATAACCAGGACCTAGGGAGTAGCATGCCCTTTAACACTCCACAGTTTTCCAAGTCCGCTGACGTACCATCTTTCCTCCAAAGGCCTTGCTCACCACCCCCGAACCCGCTGCCTGAGATACACACAGCATCTCTTTCCATTCAGATAGCTCCCAAGTCAGGACACGATCCTGAAAGCCACAAACAGCCACCTGAGCTTCCTCCAGAGACTACAAAGATACCTCTTCAGCAGGAGAGACAAAAATCTGCAGTTGCTGCGACCTCTCAGTCCTCAGACTGCCGGGTGATACATTGCACTTTCCAATCTCTTCTCACAGGTGTCCTGCAGAGACCCTAACTCCTTTGCTCTGGGCTTCTTGTATAACGTACTGCTTCATAATTGTCCAATCAAGAAGGGAAAGGAGAAAGAAACCACCTTCCTATTTAAAACCCTACTAAATTCATCAATAAATTTTTAGGTTTCTTTTAGTTAAAAAAAGGTAAATATATATATATTTTGATTTTTTATCCAGAAACCATATTCTACAAGTATCTTCCCTCCAGGCATTCATTAGAGATCATCGAAGGCCAATTATCACCTCAGACTCTGCAGACCACTTCGGTGCTCGAAGTACTTTGAAGTGTTGAGCAGAGACTGTAAGGCTGTTAAGAACTCTGGTGTAAAGGGTTTTATTGTGAGGTTATAGGGCAATCTTGAGTCATAAAGTGCAGGTGGTACCGCCAGGCCTTGGAGGAGCTGGGGATGACGTTAGCTGCTCCCTCTTTCTCCACCTGAGGTGCACATACTTCCCATCACCCCTCTCTGGGAGTTGACTTCATTCTCATCTCTTAGTTTCCATCCCTCATTACTTCAAGCCGCCTGTGGATTTCCATAACGTTCTCTGCCTCTAATTATGTATCCACTTGCATCTGGGGTTGTGGGGAACAGTACTGCCTGAGTTACAGTGTTCTGTAATTCACATTCCCAGGCATGAAGCAGTGCTTCCCTGGCCTGGTTCAGGTCAGTTACTCCCTCCCCCCCGAACAATCAGGTGTGGCCTGCGAAATGGGGTCACCTGTGCCCACCTGGCTGCTAGACAGCCTCCTCATCCCCTCCGAGGGGCCGTGGGAGAGGAGGCTGATTCTCATAGCAGGAGGTGGGGTGGGAGGTAAAGATTTTCTTTTGCACAAGCACTCTTAAGTTGTTTATTTCAAAATTACCACGAAAATTTAAAATCTTAACAATGATAGGGACGATGATATAATACAACCCACTATAAGAACCCATCGCAAGGCCTCAGCAATTCTCACTATTTTGTCATTTGTTTTCAACTGTCAACTCTAATTATCCCAGTAGTAAGTCAATGTAAGATCCTTAAGTTTGTTGAAATTTTAGTACCTATATCTAACAGGTGAAGAGAAAATAATAATAATAATAATAATGCCACCGACAACCAATAAAATACAAATAGTTTCTTAATTTAAAGATTGTTTTATTTCACTCCCTCCTAGATATTTTCTCAGGTTTATTAAAAAAGGAGAATAAAACCTGTCAAATCCCTGTCCTTTATATTAACATTTTCTGTATGTTCCTTAAGAAACAAGGTCTAGAAGCTCAGCCGTTAAGAGGTTGGAAGGGGGATAGGTTAAGCCAATTAGAACCTGAGACAGATTAAAACTGAACATTTTTTTAAGTTGAAATATCTTATTTATACCAAAACAGAATTTATTATAATTTGACTTCATCCTAAATTAGTCAGACACTGTCTAAGATTATCATTGGTCAAGGAGAAATGATCAAATATGGCTATTCTCTCAACTGAAAATGAGATCAGGAAAACACAGATTTTGAAAACATTATTTTATTGTGATATTATTGCCTGAATTAAAAAGCCAGGATGCAAGACTGTCCTTTTCCTCACTCTTTAATATGATTTCATAGGGCACTGGTCATCATTTAAATTTTTGATATTTTATTTCATATTAATTTGGGGGGCATTGATTTTGATCTTTTCTTTTCTAAGGCTGCATTAAAATAGCGCTTATTTCTCACGGAGTTTCTATCACTCCATTAAATTTTGCACCCAAGATACCTCCCTTACTCACCTCTCCCTCCACCTTTATATCCACTGACTCAACAAAGTCATGGCCTGGGAGCTTCTGACTATGGAAACGTTCTGTTTGGTTGCCACTGAATTAATTTATTTTTAATTTGGCACCTTAAGGAGGGCGTGCTCTGTCCATTCCACCAAACGCCCTGCCATTCCCTCTATCTAACACCTGGCCTGCAGTCTGGATACACCCCTGGCCAGGGTATGCATTTGAGCTCGTAAGAACTACAGCCAAGTCAACACACTTCTTTCCACTGGCAAAGCTCAACCTTCCTGAGTGCCCTGGCTCCCTAATTCCTCAAGGGATTCCACCTAAATGTAGTAGTGATCCCTTTCAGCCATGGGCTCTCCTTAGCATTTCAGATTGAATTCATTTGGACCAAGAGGCCCAATGCTATTTTAAATAAAAGGTGCTCTCTCAGTATGTTGGGGTTTAAGCACCGTCAGTCCGTTTCCTTTATAGCAGTGGTTCTTAACCTTTTTTGAAGTACCGAACCCACCAGTTTCATACGCGCATTCACCGAACCCTTCTTTAGTGATAAATAAAATAGGATTTTTTTTTCCAAATTCAAGACATAGGTATATGTTTTTTTACTGGTGCACAAAATGAGCCGTGCATGAACATCACCTTGCTCAAAGAACAAAACCAACAAAGTACATGAACTCACAACAAATTCCGGTATTACTTTATTCTGGCCTCTATGGCAGAGGCTTCTCCAAACCCCTGAGACCGACTCATTGAACCCGTAGGGTTCAATAGAACCCAGGTTAAGAACCACTGCTTTATAGAGACCAGACAGCAGCAAGCTGGTGTTTCCAGTGCTTCCCCTTCCTTATAGCTCAACAGTAAAAGGGAACTGAAACTCATAAAAAGTAGGGGATCCTTGACTTATTATATTCAAACACCCTAACCTTACGTGGTCTTGAAAAGACAGAGACAGAAGCAGCTATGATGATTCTCTGCAGTAGTTGATCTGCTAACACTTACATAGAGAAAACAAAACAAAACAAATAAAAAAACCTGTTCTTGTTTTAAGTTTGTTTTTCCCTACTGTAAGGTGGTCCAGATTGAGAAAAGACTTCCTTCTTCCCTTTTCACACCTTCCTCTTTCCTCCTACCCCTCTCACATGCTCTGGGAAACACGCACACAGCAGTTCTCTCTCCCGCTGTGTCTAAGAGGGTATTTCTCTATGTGAACAACAGCACTGTGTGAAAGGAGCCCCAACTAGTCTTAAGAGGTCATTTACATCTCTATCCCGAAATATATCAAAGCTTTTGTGTGGGTGACCAATAGACTGTCGAACTGTGAGTTTATCTGTAGAAATTGAAGTGTGGTATGATTCACCTGGAGGTATGTCAGCTGTTAGACATACACACACACACACACACACACACACACACACACACACACAGACTCAAAATTATGAGCATATCAGAAGGCTGTGAGAGAAATTTAAAAGTGAAACAGTTCTGTTTCCTATAGACAGTCCCTTTGGAAGAACAAATAAATGGATACAGACCATTCCTGGACCCAGTGCTGTACAAACTGATCATAATACTCGCAACAATAGTGGTTTTAAATAGAATATGCTTCAGCTCTTGACATGTTTCTATTCCAAAAGATACAGGCAAGCCAACCCCGTGAGAATTACGGTCATTAGGTTTTTCCTTCTAATTTTAAGGGGAAAACAATCCTTTTAGAAGACAACTCCAAGTCTTTTGCATGATTTATATTGTTTAACAGAATTTTCACTTAGCATAAGTAAAACTAAAAGAGATCCATGTTATATGTTAACCTCTTTAGTGAAACTGCATTATTAATGAGAAATTCCATTGACACTATGCAATACAAGACTGCACTATACATTCAGACCTGTAGCAAAATTCTAACATATTACATTGTAATTATTATGGTTCCATATTATTGCAGTTTTATTTCCAATAAAACCTGTAAATGTTATAAAAATTTACTAAAAACGCAGATAGATTCTCCTAAAATATTTTAAGTTCTGGATAACTAAGACATCCATCAGTTAATTCTAGGGATTTTAAAACCATGTACAGCAGATAAAAGAAGGTATCACTTTTACAATGAATATATTTAAACAACAACAAAAAGGTATATTAAATAAAAATAGAATAAAAAATATTTTTATTCAGAGTTAGAGTTTCTTAACCTATTCGATTAAGGATATGTTTATGAACCTCAAAAGTTTATGCAGAATTTTGTGGATACCTATAGGAATTTGTATATTTTTCACAAGAGGATAAAAAGCTTTCATTAGATTTTTTTTTAATTTATTTTATTTTTATTTTATTCATTTTTAGAGAGGAGACAGAGTGAGAGAGAGAGAGAAAAAGAGAGAAAGGGGGGAGGAGCTGGAAGCGTCAACTCCCATATGTGCCTTGACCAGACCAGTGCAGGGTTTTGAACTGGCGACCTCAGTGTTCCCAGGTCGACGCTTTATCCACTGCGCCACCACAGGTCAGGCCTCATTAGATTTTTAAAGAGAGATAAATTTTTATATGGTGGATTTGTTTTTAAATATTCAATTAAAGTTCTAAAGAAATATTAATTATGACATAAAAAGGTCAACAGCCTGCTTGACATCAACATTATGAAAATGACGGCCAAAGACACCATTGGCACCACCTAAGTCCTTACTAGGCAAGATTTCAAAGTTATACAGTTCTCTTTAATTCATTCTCCATCCTCGTATTACTATTCTGCAATACTTTTGACTACCTATCTTACCATTGGCACTACATCAGATACCAAAAACAAACAAACAAGCAAAAAAAAAAACAAAACAAAAAGAACAACCCTCTATTCTGAAGGTACGAGGTGGTGGGGGAAGGGTTCAATTTGCAAGCAAACTTGACTCGAGGCACCGCGGAGCTAAAGCCAGTCCGGAGAGATCAATTGGCTTCAGCACTTCACTCACTCACGTTGAGGTTGGTGCTTGCTGTCACACTGGACCTGTGTGGTAGCCACAAACCTGCCATGGGCCATCCCTCCCTTCCTTTTACAGAGAGCTCTCCGCCATGTTGAGCCTCTTAGGTTCCGTAAGCTTGGGAGAGTTAAACCTTTTCTTTCTCCTTTACCTGTGATTTGGTAGGTAGGCCCACTGCCATTAACCAGCTAGGGTGTATTCTAACCACTTCGGTGGCTGGTTTGCTTGCTCACTTCCTTGTCACACAGCTACCACTCTGCACGATTAGGCTATTTTAAAGTTTGATTCTTTTAGTATTTTACTGTGAAATCAAGAAAGAGACTCAGTGAGTGAAAAGAAAACAAAATTCTAGTTTCCATTTAGTTATCCTTAGTTTGATCCGTCTTTATATTTGATAGTCATAAGAAAGTAGGCAGGCTGAGTTACATTTGGGGAACATTTTCCGGGGAGGGGAAGGGTGCAGTAGGTAAGCTACAAAGACTTCTAGTAAAGGGAAACTAATCCTGCGGACCCATAGACAACTGATGGCACTTTACGTCCCAAGTACAAAACCTAAAACTTCTGAGGATAAAAAAAGTCCATGATGCCAACACTCTCAAGCCCCCATGCAAAATAACAAACAGTGCTGTGTGCCCCCTGGGCTCATCTCCAGAAACACTTACTGGAGTCCCTTTCTTCGGGTTTTCACGCTTTTTCTGTGCTGTGTGGGCACCTAATCCTCTGACCGAGCTTCCTTAAAGCGCTTGCAAATAAAACCGATGATTTGCCTTTCTCTGCCACATTACAAAAATGTGCTTTATTACTCAGATCATTTATATCTCCTCTTATTATTCTTTCCTCAAACTCAGCATGGAAACCGGAACTTACCTGCCAATGTGCTGGAGGTATGCTTCACAGACACACAGACTCCCCCACAGGCTCCTTCTTCTTTCCCCCTCTGTGCTACCTTTGAACCGAAATACTTTCACCAAACCAAGGCCACCGGCCGGCATCCCTTGCCCTGGCACACCAGCTGACGTGGGCCCTCACCCCTGCACAGACCTCTGTTTATATGACCCCCTCTTGCTCCTGACCACTTTATCCACATAGTCCCGCAGACTCTCACTACAGATTCCCCTGCTCCTGGGTGAAGGCCCTCGGCCGACCCAGATGAATTGTGGACAGCTGACTCTCACACTACTGACTGCTTGGAATCCCCTCCCCAGGCGTGGGTCAGCGCTCTTCTGGGGCAGACGGCATCTGCTTAGCAGCCCGTGCTGCCGTGCATGGAGTTGCTCTTCTCCCTTTGACCCCACAATTGTTTAAACAGATCTCCACAGGCCGAAAGGACTGCCTTTGTGTCTGCCCTCTCGTTTTGCTGTCGAGCGTTTGCCCTCACATGGGTGTTGGTTGTCAGTGAACTGATTCTCTATCGTCCACCAGGGAAATCCGTGACAGACACCCGCGAGGACCCACGTCAGGCTGAGAAAGTCAGTTCCAGTCTCTTCCTTCATTTTAGAGTCTCCTATGTTTACACCAGGCTGCTCTACTTATGAGGCGGACAGTGGAATGCTTTCATAGGAGTTATTTCAGAAATTTTGATGAGTGCACATATAACAGTATTATGATTAGGTTATAGAGAAACTATAAGTTTTCAGAAATTGTAACCCAATATTGTATCTTGGTAGCTAACAGTTTAACTCAGAGACTCGTGTAACTATGTTTTGTGTGAGAAGGTTTCAGCAGCCTTCCTTCTCACGGACACGGACCACATTGCACTAATTCTTCCTGCCCCCTTCAAGAGCACTTTAATCTTGCAAACCCATCTGTCTACAGGACGAATGATGTAAATAATCTTAACCTACACTGCACAAATTGAACCCTCTGAACTTTTTGGAATTATTTTTCCTGAGCCATTTCAGTACAGAAATTTAGGAATACATTTATTGTTTTATCTATCAATAATTTATCTTCCATTTAAAGCAATATATATTTCCCATGTGTATAATATCATTTAAATATGTCTATATGACCAACAGTCTCTAATCAATGATTTACAAATGGCTAAAATGCTTTATGACACAGGCTTTCAATTATATTGTGACTTCAACATACAAGGCAATATAACTTCAGACAAAATAAAGGGAATATTTCTTCTAAAAAAAATGATTTTATAATGAAGTTTTAAATAAGCACATAGACAAAATAGGATTTAGGTCAACTTTCCTAAATTTAGTAACATAGTAATATGATGGCTTTTAATAAAAGTTTTCCTGTTTTAACATTAATTATAACACATTATAACCACAGTAATAACATTATATTTATGAAGATCAAGCAAGCTTGATTTTGGCAAGGAGGCAAAAGTATTCTCAGATAATCACCAAAGGTAACTAAGAGCTCTGAAGCATTTGGGCGCATGCTCTCATTAATGCTCTGTCTTCTTCGCTGATCTCCTCAGCGCTCAGATCCGTGCTGTGGACACACAGGCGTGTTTCCTAGCAGTAAGCTCCGCCTCTGTGAACTACACCGATTCAATTCCATTAGGATGAGCACCTACTGAATTTCTACCATGCTGTTAGCATCAGGATGCCTATTATCAAATATATCTGAAAGAAGCATATGTATGACGTTCTCCAACAAGAACCTGAAAATACCTTTGGGGATATAAAATACTCATATATACAGCAATCAAAACACTAAATTATTAAGAAACCAAATAGAGGCCCCATAAAGTAATAAAGGAGGTTGGAGGGGGAGATGCCAGAGCTTTCACGTGTCTTTCTGATGCTTTACCAGGTACTCAGTTCTTCTAGAAAAGATTGATTTACAATATCTAAAGGTCCAAACAACTGTGCTCCTTACACTAATAACCACCTGGCCCTGGAAACATGGGTTCATGAGGATGTCCCCAAGTCTGAGAACCAATCCTTTCCTCATGTCCAAGGACATTCATTTCAAATCACACGCACAGACCAATGTGACAGGGTCCTGATCACTTAACACAAGACTGGAGGAGCAAGCCTACCCTCCAGGCTTGCTGCACAGCCTCCTGCTGATAGTGCTGGCCGCTCTGTTGGCAGAGTGGCATGCCCATGCGTCAGCTGCTGCTTAATCACCTCCTAAGCCATCTGACACACAGAAAGTGATGTTCGGGAGTAAAGGAAGATTGAGAAGACATTGAAAATAGGTCTCCTGTCCCCCTAAACAGCAGTTTTCAAAGTAAATAAACACTTGACATCTGTCCTGTCATGTGAATGAAGTCATTTGTTGTCATCTAAAGGAACGAGGTTTTCCAAAGGACTCTGTTTTAACAGGGTGTCTCTGCACTTTTCTCAGAGCCAGGTAACAGTGAATGGAAACTCGGGAGGTGCTGTGAGCCCCATGAGTTACTACCAGAGGCCGTTCTCCCCTTCAGCCTACTCTCTGCCGGGCTCACTCAATTCGAGCATTATCATGCAGCATGGCCGGTCACTTGGTAAGTCATTTGATAGTCATGATTTCCAGGATGATCTCAAAATAGCAAGTGCAAACCACATCATGAAAATATAACACAGCAAAGTAATGTTTTAAAAGGAGGCAGAAACATTCAACACTTCATGATTTAATGACCCAATCCTCGGAAAGGAATTAAGACACACATGTATTCAACATCGGAAGAAATAGGCACCCAGCTATTATTCCAAGGCAATGACTGCTATCATGCCTTCCTCTGAAGAAGGCTCTTAGATACTGGGGATGGTGAGGTAAGAAGAAAAAGATGGGCTATTAAGTAGAAAAGCATTCACATCACCAGGAGCACATTCACACAGTGCATTTCCGTGAAAAGTAAATACCACCCATGTTCAAGGCACCCTGTTGGTCCATTGCAGAAAATTCTTTTGGTTGATATAAAGAAGAACTAACAGGTCAACAGTTAAAACAGCCTAACAGGAGGACGGTCTGCCTCACAACGTAGTACATACCGAAAGACTGCCTTCCAAAGCAGTCAATTGTTCAAACTGAGCCCAAAGACCATCAGTCAGGAATGTGAGTTCCTTCAAATATGATTCCAAAATTTCACAGAGACCTAATTCTTAACCTTTGGGGAATTAAGACTTAGACAAAAGACTTAGCTTTCCTCCAGAAACAAAATAAACACTTGAACATGTATTAAAATAATTCAGCATATAATTTTACGGGGTTCATGACCTCTTTGAAGCTTCCTATACACACACAAAAAAGAAACTGTTCTATGTAATGATAGATACATTTTTACGTGGCAAAATATATTAGAATGGTTTAAAAAAATAACGTCATAAATCTTGCTTAGTTTTTAAAAATGTAAAAATGTTAATAATAATAAACGAGAACATTGAAACAGACAAAATCAAATCATCATATGAATTCAAGGTGAATAAAGGTTTCATGACATTGAATAAAGCTTCCAGGGCAGCAGGAAGCAGATAGGAAGGTGGAGGGCACAGCTCTCAGCAAAATAGGAGGGGACTGTCCTCTGGCCCTCAACCAACCACAGAGAGAGACACTAGAACACCGGGCTTCTTTGACATTTCCTCTTTGACAGTCAGCAGCATCCTTGCTTCCCAACACTGGCTGGGTATTGAAATAACATGATGCGACCTATTTACCCAGGAACATTCAGTGTGTGCACTATGTCAACAAAATCTCTCTAGGACTTACATGTAGCCATGAGACTCGTTAAAGAAAAGTCTAAATATACTTGCGCCTTTTCTAATGCTGCTCCTGGGATCTTCTGTGACTCTTACAATGACGTCTTTTTAGAGTATATGAAAGTACAATGTCCTTGTGTCAAAATGTTGCCCTTACCCAGTCATTGGGGTAGTATTTAATAAGAGCCCATTATATATAGACTTTTTACAGAGCTCTGCATTATCACACATCTGTAGTAAAACTCAACAGATTTTCTAGCCATAATATTTTCCCAAATAATTACTCTCAACGTCTGAATCTCCCCATTGCTTGGCTTAATAAACACAACTTTTTCCCTTCCACCTCAATAAACAAAAATATATAAATACTTGCATGCAAACAAGGTTTTATATTAGAACATGCCAATGGGTAGATTTTTACATATAAACTATATACATGGAAAGAAATCCTTTATATAAACTTTGAACAAATTCCAGCTGGCCAATGCTCAGATAGGTCCAGAGGAGAATATACAAATCTGTCCTGCCCCAGACAAGTTTTATATATAGTTGAGGACAAAAGACTACATAAATGAATTAGTGGACCATATAAGAGAATAATAAAATAAAAGCCTAATTTGTATGATATAAACTGTAAGTTCATAGAATTTTATGGACCTTAGATGCAGACAGAGTTAACAGTGTTTGCTCAGGCGGGGACTCCGCACACACGAGGAGCTCAAAAAGTTTGGTTTTCGATAGAAATACTAGATCCTGGTTTCCCACTTAAATTCTTTTTAGAATTAAATGGAAAAATCAGAGCCAAATATCACCTTGTGTCTTAATTTAGAGTTGCTTGGAAAAGATTACTTTTATATACAATGATACATAAAGGCATTTTATTCCTAGCCTTATTCATTCTTAACCAGAAATGGATTGAAAATGCTTTTCTGTTGCAAACTAAAGAGACAATATTCATAATAGTAATAGCAGTTATAACACTTAGCTTATCTCCACTTATCCTTATTCTGATTATTTAACTTTTTTAAAATCTTATTTATGAAGTTTTATATAAATTTTCTACAAAGCACAGTCATATCTTTTGTGATATGTGTATATCTGAATCAATATTACTTTGAAACATCAGGACTTTTCCATATTCACATAAGAAGGGAACTTTCTGAATGACAGATCTGACAAACCATGATAAAGAACATACTTTTTTTTATCAAGTGAGAGGCAGGGAGACAGAGAGACAGACTCCCTCATGCGATCCACGTAGCAACCCCCGCCTGGGACTGATGATGTTCTTCCCATCTGGGGCTGCTGTGCCATTGCTCAGCAGCCAAGTTATCTTAGTGCCTGCGGTGAGGCCATGGAGCCATTCTCAGTGCCCAGGGCCAACTTGCTCCAACCAGCCATGGCTACGGGAGGGGAAGAAAGAGAGATAGAGAGAGAAAAGAAGGAAAGGTGGAGAAGCAGATGGGTGCTTCTCCTGTGTGCCCTGACTGGGAATCAAACCCTGGACTTCCACACACCAGGCCGATGCTCTACCATTGAGCCAACTGGCCACAGCCAGGACATTCTTGGTCACCAACATTTTGAAATGTATTGTTTTAAAAAAAAGAAAAAACAAACCAAAACAAAAAGAAAAAAATGGGAAATCATATTATCAGTAATACCAGAAGAATGGCAATAATATTGATTTTCATAAATATCTGTGGACTATGACTAAGTAGAGTATATAATACACTAAGTCCATAAGTCCTCTCCTTTCCTATGAAAGTGTAGCAAAAGTTAATAAACATGACATGAAGATAGGAACATGATAAACCTCACCTGATTTATATGCTTAGGGCAATTTTTATACTCAAGAGGCAGTAACTCATGGCTTTTGGTATTTTAAACTAAAAGCGAAGATATGGCCATCACATCTACTTACATGGAAATTAATACTAATAATTTAAAACCATATATTTACCCATAAGCCTTCACATCCAAATATATGTTTGGATAAGATGTGTTAATGTGATTTTCCACTTTATTTTTATAAAACCACTTTCATAGACTCAACAGCCATATCTTTTGTCCTAAGGGCACATTTCAGTACTTTTAAATAATGGTCATCAGTAGTTTCACAAAAATACTCTTAATGTGAACTATGACCTGAAGGAAATCACCAAGCGTGTCTCCGCTTCGGCCCTCACAAGATTAGGAGAAGGATGAGATGAGATAGTGCGCGTCAAGTGCTTCCTTGCTGTGGCTGCCGCAGGTCACCGGCTCTTCCCCTTCCCTTTGTTCTTATATGGTGAGGGTCTTGTTACAGATCTGATTAATACACACCTCCATGTTAACAAGGAGCGGCTCGGATTTAAGGTAAATGAGTTAAAAGAGATCGTGGTGGAAATGCAGACTCTGTCACATTTGGGCATAAATATGCAAGAGGCACCATTTCATTAATCTGTGACTACTTGAGCCTCACGTCCATTCTGTGTCGCCACACTTTCCCCGCAGACTCGGCAGAGGCGTACCCCCAGCATGCCCAATCTCTGGACGGCACCATAGGCAGCTCCATTCCGCTGTACAGATCCTCCGAGGAAGAGAAGAGGGTGACCGTCATCAAAGCCCCGCACTACCCGGGGATCGGACCCGTGGACGAATCCGGAATCCCCACAGCAATCAGAACGGTAGGGACCTCCGCGTGCGCCCGGCCGCGCGGGGCTGCTCGGGGACTCCACAAAGGATGGATTGTCGTGGTTTTGTGCCTTCCTCCGGCTTGTGTAACGAGGGTCACCCTCTGTGCCATCTGAGTTCCCATGAATATTATGCTGTGTGGCAGGGAGAGTTGGAGATGATCACACCATCTGTTTTTCCGTTTTAATTAAAAATCATGAAAATTGTGATTTTGTTAAACGACAAAAGTATGTTTTGTGTTACCTTTCATCAAAGAGTAAATTAGGGCAATAGAGGGGAAAGAGAAGGACCGAGAAAATGTGAATTCTTTGGCTGCATTGAATTCTCACGTGCATTGCAAATAAGCCAGTGATTTGTTTCTTGAAATGGAAGTGTGTTAGCACCAGGAGATGACGAGCTGTGAACTGGGAGCTGGGGGGTGAGGCGATTGGATTGAAGGGAGTTAATGTCATCAAAAGAAAAAACCTGAAGAAAAATAGCCTTTGAGCGTCCTTCTTCAGCTGTGCCTGCTGAGAGCTCTCGGGGATGCTAAGTGAAAGTGTTTGGATTTTTTTCTTAGTCTTTAAACCCTGCCAAAGCATTGCTCAGTGTGCCGGGGCAGCCCCTTCTGGCACAGCTCAGCAGCCGCGGAGGCCGCTATTGAGAGCCCGGGCAGGCAGCTGCTCGCTGAGCCAGTCCCCCTGAAGACAAGGTTTGTGCTAGACGCGACAAGGACGACCTGGGAGCCAGGATGAGAGCAGCAGCACCTTTGCAGGTGACGTTGGGGGGTGGTTCAAGAATGGAGCTGTGGCTGCCTGCACTTGTCCCCAACACCCACATACCTGGCAGGGACGTTGCCAAGAGCCACTGCCCTGGGAATGCAGACCTGGGGTGTGGGGGCAGAGACAATAGTGGACAGAAGGACAGAATGGAAAAGTGATCAGAGAAAAGCAGTGGTCGGATTGGAAACTCTCAAGCTGAGACCAAGTGGCGGGGTTTTCTTCTCTCTTCCATTTCGCATTTATTATATGGGGATGACATGTTCCGTATTCAGAGAAAAGAGTTACAAATTAACTATTCCAAGCATCTGTATTAAAATTGGAAGCCAAAAAGTAAGTCTGTTAAAGCAGTTGCTGGGGGTTTTTATGTTCGTTAGATTCTGAGAACATGGAATGGGACTAATTATGAAGTGTTAGGACTGTGTCAGAACTGATGGTGGTCGTATGTAAGGGAAGGGAAAGCTCGGGGATCGTGACGTTCTTAATCTTAGGACGACTGCATGTTTCTGGTGACAGTCCTTTGGTCGTTTGTTTCCTTTTTAAGATTTCTGACTCAAAATGGTTACATTTACATTTTTTCCTCCTAATAATGCAGGGATCCAGTGTCAGACAGGTATGGTGTCACTGGTTATATTTCATTGATTCTTGAGGCACAATATATACATAAATTAGGAGAGCTCTGATTTTATAAAGGTGTAGATTCTGTCTGAAAATATTTTGTAAGAGATCTCTGGGTGTATTTCTAAGTCAACAAGTGATATATGAACGTGCAAAGCTGGATCTTTGTTTGTTTGTTTGTTTTTAACCCATAAGACATAATTTTCTTAAATAGCAAGGCCTTGCCTGTTGGTTTTTAAGAAGAAAAAAAGCTGAAATGTTGTAGACAGTGAAAATCAAGTAGTACGGTATTAAAATTTTATATTGTTTATCTACTGCCAGATCAGAAGCATGCTCAGACACGCCTAAGTAAGCACACACACTAAACCCTCAGTGCTGATTTCCTTTCATCAGATAGAAAGTAAGTATAATTTTTATGTACAGTGGTGCTCTTCTCCGGACTCATAAAGCTTTACAAAGAAGGACTAGGTCTGGGAAGGCTCTTATTTGCATCTCCTATTTTTCTACCTCGCCGAGCACATCCCCAAGTATAGCTGTGTTTATAAATGTTGAGTCAGGCTATCTCTGAGCCACTGCAGGCCAGGAATCTCCAGGGATATTTTTTCTCATCCACGTAGAAAGTAGCGATTACCAGACTCCAGTTGCTTCACGTGGACTGTCGGCCGAGAGCATAGACACAGGCAGTGCCTTCTCAGGGTATCATCTCAGTGGACCGTGTTGTCTCATGCTAGACCACCAGCATACACCATGAAAACGGGATTTTGTCAAGTCACCCGGAAACTCTAGGAAGCCAAGAGTCAACAAATGTACCTTTGAGATAGCTGAATGAAGGACAGGGGCTCCGGCGACTGCCCTCTCTCACGTGACCTGGGCCGTCTGTGTTAGCCTTTTACTGCCATTTCTAACAACAACAACAAAAACCACTTGGGTTCAGATCCCATGACATTGTCTAATTAAGGCCAGCTAGTTAGGTGAAACACAAGACTCTTTTCTTCTAATTCAAATACAACACTGTTCGCATTTTCAGAGCTGGAAAGGGGCAAAAATAGAATAGGGCAACTATATGCTGGTGTGGAGAGTATATGTGTATTTCCCCTTTGGGGAAATCCCTGCATGATAAATCAAGGTAGGGTTCTGTAAACTCTCTAGGAGTGTAAAAATTGAGGTGTGTTCAGCCAAAATGATCTAGAATGACCCGATAGGGAATTCCTAGTAGTTAGTGTCCACGCAAAATAATTTTGAAGGACACATATAAAAGTAAACGTCTTCAAATTCGAGTAGACTCCTGTTTACTTAGTCTCAGTATTAGCCATAACAATCCCCACGATGGCATTTATAAAAGGAACTTTAAATACTTAGAGGACTTCTTTTAGAACAGGACACAGAGTTTGTGTGTTCCCTTTTACCAGTTTCATATTCCCCTTTGCCAACCGACTGGACATTTCTGGCATCTCTGGCTCACCATATAAAGCTAGCAGATGGCAGAACTGAGATCCTGCCTGATCTGTACCCTCCAGCAAGGGAAGAAAAACACCCTGTCTGTCAGGATACATTGCCATATACAGTGGTATAACTTACTTATTAGGCGTCCATGTGGCCATTGGTTGTGTCCAGGTATGGTTGGAAAACATTGCTGCACAAGGTTATGCCTTCTTTTCTGTTGCTGAATACTGTAAAGGAAATGAGGTTTAATAAAAAAGGCATCGATCTCTTATGGAAACAAAAGTCCCTTAATGATAAGTTGATCAGCTACTTTGTTTAAAACCAGCAAATAATAGCTAGACTCCTGCTCTACCCCTGCTGTACCCCAACCTGCCAGCTCCCCACCATTTGACTGTAAGGTCAGTCAACACTCCCCCTAGTTTTTTCATTGTAGAAAGAGCCTGGAATGAATAAAGAGGTGATTCACAACAAAGTCAGGGAGCCCTTAATGGACATCTGTATTTGTGGTGAGTACAAGAACCACATACTCCCACACACCAAAATAAAATTGGATATAGCACAAAACCTTCAGTTTCCAGATGAAAAATGCAATGACCACATTTCTGAGAGAAAAAGAAAAAGGATATAAACTTGAAACCAAAGCTAAGTCTAATGAGTAGAACAATATTTTTATGGCAATCCTAACAGAATATTTTATATTGAGAGAATTGTCTCAGAAAATGTGGCATATTTAGTTACTGTACACAGAATAGTTGAGCTTCTGTGCTAGTAGTGCTGGAAATATTGAGATAAAGATCTTGACAAGGGAAATCTTTAATTATGATTATGAAGCTATCTGTCTAATTTCACAGGTACACAACAGGGTAGACTTCCATCCAATAACTTGGATTTATTCATTATTTTATTCTATGAATAGTTGACATTCCCTACAGTTATTTTTTTATTCCCTATTGTTATTATTTATTGGGTACTTCTTATATTATAGGCATTGTTCTAGATCTTTTAATATACATCACCTCATTCAGTTTCCATAACACTCCTATAATGTGGATATAATTATTTCATCTTAAAGAGGACAAAACTGAGGCTGTGAAAGGTTACCTAACATCCAAATTCATATTGCCAGGAAACAGTAATTAAACCTTTCAATCCTGGTGACCTGACATTAATTCTGTCTTCCCACTACAGCCCACTGTATCTGTCATGTCAGCAGGCTGGGCTACATACAGGGAAGCCTCTACTCTCAAGGAATTAACAATTTACTAAAGCAAATGTTATATATATTAAATTATCAGGTTAAAATTTATTTGAAATGATATCGGTATTTTTAGATTTGCTCTTAGACTCTGGATCGAATCATTATATTTAATATTTTAGTAACTTAGGCTAGAAAATACCGAATTGTTATTTCTCTGACTCTAAGTCAGTGGTTCTTAACCTGGGTTCTATCGAGCCCTAGGGGTTCGATGAGTCGGTCTCAGGGGTTCGGAGAATCCTCTGCCACAGAGGCCAGAATAAAGTAATACCGTAATTTGTTGTGAGTTCATGCACTTTGTTAGTTTTGCTCTTTGAGCAAAGTGATGTTCATGCATGGTTCATTTTGTGCACCAGTAAGAAAACATATACCTATGTCTTGAATTTGGAAAAAAAAATCATATGAAACTGGTGGGTTCGGTACCTCAAAAAAGGTTAAGAACCACTGCTCTAAGTTGATCAGAATACACTTTGAGTCAAAAAAAAATCCTTTGAAATTCTAAAAGTAATGTCTTAAACAGAACACTCACTAAGAAGTTTTTTAAGAATAATGATAATTATCATCAAAAAGAGTGAAGCACACTGTGATAACCCTATTTTATATAAATATGCTCATGCAAATATTAACTGTCTAGTGTTGGGAAAAACTATGATCTAGATAAAATAAAACTAGTGCATATTTAATGTTCCAATTAAGTCTAAACTCAAACAAGGAGTAATATATTTATACACTGTGTGCATAACTGGATAAATTACTGGTATTGTTACGAAATAGATTTGTTTAAATCATAGAACAGAAATTTGCTCTCAACAAAGATAAAATATAGAAAGAAAAACATTAAGGAACAATATTTATTTGGAAGCAGTTTTGTGACTATTGGCCATTTTCTTTACAGACGGTTGACAGACCGAAGGACTGGTACAAGACGATGTTTAAGCAAATTCACATGGTGCACAAGCCGGGTATGTATGCATGTTGCTCTGTGATCTTTCGGGTCCTGGTGGGTTGAAGCATGTGTATCTATCTGTTTTGTATGGTTTTAGTCCACCCAAAATGTCACGACCCTGGCAAACTTCACGGCCCTCACTCTTTCCTTTGAACATTCCTCCTTATGTCACCCCTCAAATCACAGACCCATGTGCTCCTGCCCCACCCCTGATCTGCTAAAAGGTGACCTTTAAGAGGAGCCTGGTGTTCTGGTCTGCTCCCTTCGTCCTTCCTTATCCACAATCTGAACCAGTATGGCGTGTTGTCTGCTTAGACACTCATTACTCCTCTGTCCACACACGTCTCCTCCTTACGAGGAGAGTGAGCATCAGTCAGTCTCGCTGAGTTGACAGATACTTAGAGCACTTACTAAGGGAAAGTGATAGCCCAGAGGAGAAAGCTACCTGTTAGGTGAGGTGTAGGGGAAGATGCTGGAAAGGGGACCACAGAGCAAGAAAATACCTTACAGGTGAGACAGGTCGAACTGCAAAGACCCAGCAAAAAACAATATTTGAAAAAATAATTTTTAATGGTATTTTGAATGAGGCAAAATACATTGGTTTTCTAACAAATTCCTGTTGTTTCTCTGAAGTTCTGCTGTCTTGTTGTGCTCTGGTGACGGAATCTGTATTACCATAATATTTATGTTTCGTTTTCTAGATGATGACACAGACATGTATAATACTCCTTACACATATAATGCAGGTAGGATGGGTTTCCTTGCTCGCAACGCATATTTTACGCCCTGCAATGCTTGAAGAACTTCAGGGTCTCTTTACCACTGAGTGCATGTCTTCAGTTTACACAATTGGAGGAATTCTTTTTCCCCCTTTTTTCTCAGTGCATGCATAACAAAAGGATTGATCTTTTCTCATTGAAATGAGACCTAATACTGTTTTATCTCACTGCGAGTTTATTCTCTGCTCAGGAATGTTTAACCCAAGTGTGGAGGCCAGCCTGAAAGAACACACTGTATCTGGTACAAAATAAGAGAAAGATCTCTTTTTATCAGAGGAGAGAGTGATTACCATTGCATAAGATCTCGCGGACACACTTCACAAAAAACAAGTCAAGCACAGTATTTTGTGACCTTGTCCATGCTTGGTTCCAAAATGTAACCATTCATTGAAGAATTTTTTAAAACCCCACTTTGCCAGGCCACTTTTCTGACTCAGAGTTGCCAGGGGTCACGATGGAATGAATGACTTCAATTCTGGGCATTTCGACTTGGATTTGAGCGTGTTGGTATCTTGTGAAATGGTTGCAGGCTAAAGTGAGGGAGCACTTAAAAAATGTTTCTCACCACCACTCTTTCCTAAATGTCACACCAGGGAGTCCCACACAGCCTCAGCCTCAGCCTCAGGCTCCAGGCCACTGCACGGTGTCTGCTTTTCCTTTCCTTAGAGCTGACTCTGTGGACCATCCTCCCTTTACACAGCTGCACCCTCATTGATAGTGCCCCCCCCACCACCTACCTGGCTCAGAACTGCAAGAGGGCCCCCTTCCTGGACACCTGAGAGCCAGCACACAGGCCCTCGAACTCTTAGGGATTCTATTTCTAGTCTCCAAAGACAAATACAGGGAAAACAAAACAACAGCAACAAAACCCAAGGAGAACCAGCTTAGAAATGACAAGACCTCTGGCTTTCTGTTCTCCTTATTCTGCTCCGTAGCAGGGCCCACTGAGATGTTTCCTCAACTTTATTCCTAGCCACAGGTTACTCAGAACTTACCTCCCGTGTTTAGCTCGTTAAGAAAAAGAAAAAGAAAAACTCAACTGAGTCCATTGTCAAGATCTTCTTGGCTTTATTCATTGATTCATAAATCAGACAGTATCCATCTAGCAGGTAGACAGGAACTCGGAGGAGTTGTAGGAAATGACCGACTTATAGGTGGCAGGGAGCAGGAGGAGGAAGGTATGCTATTTGAGAAAACGATTGGTTATTGAGGTGACTTTCCCTTAGGGGATGGCAGGGGCCTGTCAGGCTGATGAGCTAACAAGGGCTCACCAGGTGATTCCTGATTGAAGATTCCATTTCTGGACGAGGCCTTAACTGTAATTAAGTCTGGTTTGGTGACCTGGGGCTTTGCATAGGACACTCCCCTGCAGGGCCTGTTATCTTTTGTTTAACAAGCTCTAAAGCTGAAATCTGACTGGAATTCAGGCAAGACCCTAAGCGCAGACATCATCTCCTTTTGTCAGGCCCTTTGCACGGAACTTCAGGGGAAGATAAGTGAAAATAGACTTAGCGCAAAAGGCTGAGGTTGCAGGAGATTCAGAATGTTTGTGATTATTTTTAATATTGACGTTTTGTGTCCATTAGTAATTAGCAACCCGAACAACAGCTAGATAGCCTTGCGGAGCTCCTCAGAGTGAGTCTTACCATTCACTCAGTAGACAAAGCAACTACACCCGGTCTCCTTTTCTACTGAGCCTGCATCCCGCTGCTGTATGTCTTGCTATTTCTGCCTCTTGTTTGTCTCTGTGTCATCTCTGCTATCCTCTTTCCCTGCCCACCAAACCAATCAATCCTTCAGGAATAACTCGGGGGCCCTGGGTTCTATAACATCTTCTCTGACCAACCCGTCGCCTTCTAATGTCCTCTAATTACTGGAGTATATCTTTGCATTCGACCTTGCGCGTTACTAGTCGTGTTCAATCACAGCTTTATTTGTGCTTCATCTCCCAGACGCACTGTACGCTTGTTAAGGGTTCATTTCCGTAAGCCTTGCACAGCACCTGTATAACTTGCTCAGAAGTCTGTTTGATTGCAATTAACATGTTAATTACCATACATAAATCAGAGCTTTTAAAGTAATAGAAGATATTTGGATACAGTTCTGTTAAGTATTCTTAATCTTCCTCTGCAATCTAAACTATGTCATTAGTTTATGTTATCCAGGAGAAAATTTGCTGAGTACCTGTAAGTTATTCCTAGGACTAGTCTGAATTATTACTAATTCTAAATTATTTGACAAAGATTTACTGTAATCATTGCTTGTGTACAGAGTACAGTAATAACATTAACATCTTAATAAAGATTAATAAATTAATAAAGATCATATCTATGATGCATGCATGCGTATGAATATGCTTACTGATTCTAATTTTGACAAGAACATTGGATATGTTATGGGGTACAAATAACTCAATGCACTTTTAAAATGTTCTTTGCTCTTGTTTTGTTTTGTTGTGTTATGTTTCACAATAGGCCTGTACAACTCACCCTACAGTGCTCAATCACATCCTGCTGCAAAGACCCAGACCTACAGACCCCTCTCCAAAAGCCATTCGGACAATGGCACGGATGTCTTTAAGGATGCCTCCTCCCCTGCCCCTCCCCCCCACGTTCCTCCTCCAGTCCCTCCGCTTCGACCAAGAGATCGGTCTTCAACGGAAAAGTAAGGCATTTCCCCTTCCAAGTGACGTATATAATTTAGCTTAGTGGGTATATATATATATATATAACATGGTATTCAGTAGAAGAATTGATGGAGATAGTATATGAATAATTTTATTAGTCAAGACATGTACCACACTGACCTCCTCTGTTAAGATTAGAGTAAACCCTTTCGCAAGCTTGGTTCATAATATTGTAGTGACCTAAGTTAGACCTGACATAGCATGCATGAGCACTGTTTCTACTTTTTGATCAAATGCGATCAGAGACGATGCTGTCAGTTTTCTGTTGCATTGAATTTGAAAAGTTAGGTCTATTAATAATTTAAAATTTCCCTCTGATATGCAAGAATATCTTTATGAAAGTAGGAAGGTTATTTATAAATCATAAATAAGGCATTCGTTAATAAGTCATAGCTTATGTCTATCTGTGACTCATTTCCACCACTGTTTTGAGATACTAATTTTTATTTCCCCACTGAATTATTTTTATAGAAACTATCCTCACAAGAATAAAAATTTATAAATATACTTTTATTGGGCCACTTAAAAATTAAAGTTATGACTAATAATCCTACTTATAGGTAATCTTTATAGAAAGTTTGCATGAGTCAAGTACTAGGCAAAGCACTTTCCCTCTGTTATGTAATTTAATTCTGAGAACAACCCAGTGAGATATGTTTTATTTAAAACCTAGTCTAGACCCTGGCCAGTTTGCTCAGTGGTAGAGTGTCAGTCTGGTGTGTGAAAGTCCCAGGTTCAATTCCCAGTCATGGCCTGGGTGCTGAGGATGGCTCCATGGAGCCTCTGCCTCGGACTCTAAAAATAACATGGCCCTAGATGGTCAGAGTATTGGCCCCAGAAGGGGGTTGCCAGAGTGGATCCCAGTTGGGGTGCATGCAGGAGTCTGTCTTTCTGTCTCCCCTCATCTCACTTGGAAAAGAAGAAGAAAATAAATAAATAAATAAATAATAAAATCTATTCCAGAGAGAAAGAAACTGTAATTTAAAAAATTAAAACAACTTGCTCAGTTTATCTAAACCAGATTCAAACTCACCTCTGGCTAAAGTCATATCATATACTGGCAATTAGTAAAGAAAGATATAAGAATTATTCAGTATTATCACTGGTTATTAAGCATTCTTCTATCATACCCATCTCAAAAATATTATATTCAACACTGCATTGTACCATTAAGAGTAACTGATGCAGGGGTAGTCAACCTCTTTATAAAAACCGCCCACTTTTCAGTGCTGGCCAACCTGGTCCCTGCCACGCACTAGTGGGCGTTCCAGCTTTCATGGCGGGCCAATCACGGCGGCGCCGTTTGGTTGCTCTGCTACCACCCACCATGAAAGCTGGAACGCCCACTAGTGGGCGGTAGGGACCAGGTTGACCAGCACTGGAAGACACCATGAAAATGGACATACATCATATGTGAGAAGATTCTCATTTTAATTCCAATCTTCTCATGGTGAATTATATGTTAGAACTGTGATGTCTTAAATTTGAGAAATCACTGTCTAGACATAAATGGTATCTCTGCGGTAAAAAAGAACCCAGATTAACTCAGATGTAAATATACTATTTGCTCTGTGTGTTTAGTAAACATAAATCTCTCATTAAGAATTAAGCTAATCTCAAAATTTTCTAGATGGCTTTTATACAGATGGGTTTCAGATGTTTTTGTAATGCTCAGAACACCTCTGCTAATTATTATTCAATATACTTGCCCCTAAACCAGCACTTGCCCCTAATTCTCCCATCTCTTAGACCACCTCTGTTTCCAGCGTGCCATGGAGTCAGAAATCCATCGCATTCCACAGGTCAGACTCTACCATCAGAAAATCTTTCTTCCTCAAAAGCCATCTTCCTTAGGAAGCTTTCATTAGCCCAACTACCTAAAAAGCTTTATTTTTGAAGTCCTTTGGTGATGCCTCTCGAAGGCTATTAGTTTAGGAAGAAAGCTGCTTCCAAGGTGTCCAGTGGGATGGGATAAGATGCCTGACTCTGGTTTCCCAGGGTAACACTGTGGGAGAACCCCCCGTGCCCATAGCTTGCTCCTACGGATTGGAACCCAAGTGACACTTTGGTAGTTTTCACAAACTGTGGTGCCATTTGCACGATATACAAAATCAAACACAGCATGTGCATTACCCCTGTCGCTTTGAATCAAGGGTGCCAGGTCAGAGTAGTGGGATAAACTCACATAACTTAGTGGAGCATAACCACCACTCACTCTAAACAGACATATGCAGCGGCCATTGCGTGTGACCCAAGCATTTACTAGCAGATCGCTGCCTGTGTATCTGCACACTCCTTGTGTGAGGGTTTGAGCCAGCAGGAGGACAATCACTGTATGAAAACAAAACAAAAAATACTAGAGGAAAACATAATATAAATGAAATGACTTTCTTTAAATCATTTATGTAAAAGAAAACATAAATGTAGCATTTTGGGCAGATTCGCTTTTCTTTTTTTTTATCTGTCCTAAAATTAACTATGAAAACAGTGAGTGGTTATATACAATTGCTTTAAGCACGGAGAAGTATTTTCATGCACAATTTGCTGGTTATTTCTAGACATGACTGGGATCCTCCAGACAGAAAAGTCGACACAAGGAAATTTCGTTCAGAGCCAAGGAGTATTTTCGAATACGAACCCGGGAAGTCATCGATTCTGCAGCATGAAAGACCAGTAAGCACTTGACTTGTCATTAAACAATTCTCGTTCTCTGGGCTTCCCGGACGCTTACTAAGCCTGAATTTCATATCATTTAGCAATTCTCATCGCAAAGGTAATTTATTTATTCGGCATTATTTAGAAACCGTTTCTATTTTGTATCATGATGTGTGCATCTTGTCTTGGAATGGAAGATGCATATTCATTAATATGTATTGTCTCTATGGACCAAATATAGGACTTATTTGCATCTAACTATAGCTATGCCGAATCATAACCCTGAGTTTAATTTTTCTTGTACCAACACTTAAAAATGCAGTACATCATTGCTTGTCTACATTGCATTGTCTACATTGCTAATGAGAAAAATTATTCATTAATCCAGTGGTTATTAACCTGGGTTCTATCGAACTCTAGGGGTTCGATGAGTCGATCTCAGGGGTTTAGAGAAGCCTCTGCCGCGGAGGCCAGAATAAAGTAATACCGTAATTTGTTGTGAGTTCATGCACTTTGTTGGTTTTGTTCTTTGAGCAAGGTGATGTTCATGCATGGCTCATTTTGTGCACCGGTAAGAAAACATATACCTATGTCTTGAATTTGGAAAAAAAATCATATTTTATTTATCACTAAAGAAGGGTTCGGTGAATGCGCATATGATACTGGTGGGTTCGGTACCTCCAAAAAGGTTAAGAACCACTGCATTAATCTCATCAATACAACCGGCCCTAGGCAGTTCAATTGTTTCATTTCCATATAGGTTTATTAATAGTTCTTTGGCATAAGGGGATATTTTCCAAATGCCTTTTTTAATGGTGTTTTAATTGATTCTTATTAAATCTCTCTCAGGTGACCAAGCCTCAGACTTCCTGATTGATTGTCTAGTGGATCAAGATTATATTTAACTTTGGAGCATTTTACAATTATTTATTTTAATTCTATGCAAACAAAAAGATATACAAGCTGGAAACTAACCATCTGCTTCCCCAAAGTGCAATTTAACAAATCGGTTCTCTGTAAGCCCCTTTGTTTCCAGGTCCCCAGAGTCCCTCTCTGCGTCCTTTCTCCTCCCTGGTCAGTGTCCTCACGACCTCCCTGTAATTCCTCTACATCTTCATCCAAATCTGCTCCTAGAGAAACAATTTAAATCATCTGCCATTTTTTCTCTGCCTCCTCTTAAAAGAATTTTAGGTGTCTGTCAGCAGGAAAGGGTTTTCTTTGGTAGCTCCTTTAAGAGTATTCAAGAAACCATATTTTTATACATAAAGCAAAGCCAGCCCTGGAATTTGCTCGGAAACCCTGGTCTCACCACACCCAATATAAGTGTCCTTGATATAGTTTTTGAAACCCTGTATTTATGGTTATGTTCTTGAGAAACATGTTTAAAAACCTTATAATCATATAATTCATGTGTGATATTTATCTCAGCCCTCTTGGAAAGAAAAGAAACATCACTGGTTTGCAGGCTCCGTTACAAACTTAAAACCCGGTTGACTAGATTTTGTGATTGAATGTCAGGATTTTTCAGGTGAGAATTGATTAAATCATGATGTCACCATTGCATAAAGGTGAAGAACAAAATAACTATGCAGAATAATGAGTCTCTGATTTAAACATAAATACCAAACCTTTGATGACCGTTCTAACAATTTGCGATGCTCTCAGGATGCTGCTAGAATGATTGCATTGAAATGCTTCGACAATTGTGGGGCAGGGAACGGGACTGAGTTTAGAAGCTTTTCCACCAGGACATTTCTATTATTTACTCCTTCAACAAAATTATTGAGCACCAGCTACGTGCCAGGCATTGTGTCAGGTGCTAGGGACACAAAAGGGAACGAGACAGTCTGTACCTTGAGGGACTTCGAATCTATCATTTAGTGACTGCACAGGATAGCCCTGTATTTGTGTGAAATAGACCACCTGCTCTATACTTAAAACGAGAGCACCTAGAGAACCCCCCTCTTGTCTCCTTGACAGCTCATTCATGGGCCCTGTCATTGTGACTGAAATTCTTACATTATTCATGTCTTTCAGTTCAAGCTTTGAAGGTTCCCAGTTTAAAATATAGCAACGAGAACAACAACAGAAGGTGGAGATCTTTACTGAGCACTTACTATGTGCCAGGCCCTGGAACTAGTCACCACATCTCATGCACAGATCCCCGCAACCTACGGAAGAGACAGAAGGCACTGAAGCACACACTCAGTAGCTCTACCCGGGGCCGCACCGTGGGTGGGTGTGGGAGCTAGGCATTGATGCCAGGCTGACTCAGGCCTGGTACCCTTCATCACCGCCAGGACTCGCTAAGGGAGCAACACAGCCAGCAGTCATTATCACCTCAATTAATGTGATTATTCAATTATTTTGCAGTATAACTTACTTTATTTGCTAATTTATAATAAATTAGTATGCTTGATTGATTTAACCAGCAACCAGAGCCCAAGCAGTTAAGACACAAGACGGGCATGCTTTGCTATTCTAAGAGGAATCAAAAGGCCTGGAGCACAGGTACCACTGGAGAATCTGTACTGACGGTCTCTGCAGCCACGGAACAGAGCAGTGGCAGGGACCCAGACACTTGGAAGGAAATGAGAATGGCTAACTTAAGATGAAATGGGAAGAACCAACACTTTTTATCCCTCCTAAACAATTTTGTTGAGGGCCTGTCTTATACAAAATGATTTGAGCTAGTCCTCAGTATCATTTTGGCCAGGCTTTTTATTCTAGAACGAGGCTATTACCTTCTTGTTGTTGTCAACCCTGAATTCATTGTGACTGCCTCTCTAAATGAGAAAAAGAGGTGGGCGGCAGGTGCAAGGGGGTGTTGCAGGCACAGGCCGTATGTTCATCTAGTTCACATGGCCTCTGGAGTGTCTGGAACACGCAAGATGTAGAGGAGGGACCGCAGGTTTCTATATGAGGGTGACGCAGGAGCAGACAGGCAGCCCTCAAGGACTCCAAGGTGTTCTGAATGCGCTCTCCTGCCATTTTACTCCGGGGTGGTTCCTGAGCAATCTTCTGCTCTTGTTTTATGTAATTTTAAGTGAATTATAAACAGCTAGGTACTTCTCTGTGGCCCTTTCCAATTCTTAGATGGCTCCATTATCTGTGTTCCCAAATGTCATCTTGGATTCCCCTACCCCCCACCAATCTCAAAGTCCAGGAGAAAGGCCATTCGGTTTTCCGTGCCTGGATTGCATTCCCCCAATTCTCTAATCTTTATCAAACCTTCATAAAATCTCCTGTCCAAAACTTTCTTCTGGCTCTCAAGTATCTTTAGAGCAAAATCAAAATTCCTTATATAATTTTAAAAAAATCCTATGGTATGGCCCCCACTGACCTCTCCAGCCTCGTGTGTCTTCCTGTCCTTCCTGGCTCACTCACTATATTCCGGTCTCAGAGAGCTAGCAGTTCCTTCCCCTCTGCCAGGAAGGCTATCTCCACCACCTCCTCTTCGCGTGGAAAACCCTCATTCCCTTCTCCCAAGGGCACCACCACCGACTTCTCAACCCCAAGTGTAGAGCGCCCCCTGCTGTGTGCCTGCAGCATTTCTCCTTCACCACACTGAATTGTAATGGCCTCTTGTCTGTGTCCCTCACTAGACTTAAGTGCCTTGAAGGCAGGGACCATGTCTGGTGCACCAGTTGTATCCCCAGCACCTAGCACAATGCCTGGCACATGGTAGGTGTTAAGTGAATACTCATTGAATGAATAAGTGAATGAATGAATATGGGTTTTACCCTTGCCATGAGTGAGTCAAGCTGGTGAGACCAAATCCCAGTTCTGTTGCTTATCTGTGAAGCTATAGTTCTGGTGACAAAAGGCACACACACACGAGATTCGATGCACTGCTATTAGTGATTGTGGTTCACTATTCCGATGATGCCCTGGGTACAGAGAGTAGCAGGGCCAGAACTGTGTAAATAAAAATCCTTCCCCAGACTCTGGTCCAAAGGATCCCCTCTTCCTTAGAAATACAGGGCATATGCATTTATGTTATTTAGCATGAAAGTAAAAGTGAATGCAATTTTATAAAGTGCATAGATATTCATTTGACTGCAAGTTTAGAAATGGTGATTAAATGATCCCAATGTTTGATCTCAGTGAGCACTCTGCAAGCACCGGGAGTCTATCTTTAACTGACTTGAAGAACAATTTATCCCATGAGACAATCATACACACTCCTTACTGGGATTATATCAATAGAAACTTTACATCCCATTGGATTGGATATGCTTATAGGTGAGCCACATCAAAATAAAATAAATTTAAATGAAACACTTGTTTAGGACCTCTCTGTGTCAGCTAAACATGTAAATAACATGGAGCTGTTACCTTTCTGTGTAATAACTAACCCAGCACATAGCTATAGACACAGGAAGGAATAATCGTTGCAAACACCGTGTAGCGCTGAACGGCAGCTAAACCCGCAGTGAATTTAAGCTTCTTCATCAATGAAGATTGTCATTCAAAACTTACACTAAAAATTTTGGTTTCACTTGATGGTTCAAACTGTAAAGAATCACCCCAGCTAACAACATGGAGAGTACTTATTGTGGAGCCTCAGTAAATATAAATCATAGGAGCCAGTGCCATTAACGCTTAAAACTCTAATGAGCATAAAACTTAAAGAACCAAATTATACTGACACAGCTTCTTGTTTGAACAATATATAGAAGTCGCTTGCCTGCAATGAGAATACTGAGAGTGGTAGAATTTTTAGTCACCTGAAAAGCAACAAAATGCTTTTAAACTATAGAAAACACAGAAACTTTAAAAAGTTTGGTTGCCTTGAAATGAGAGTCATGGGTGATGCCTAGTTTTAGGTTTTCTCAAGACCTTCCTTCTGCATTGATGACACAACCTCTGTGTTAATGCCAGGTTTGCCTGGCATTTCAAAATGGGAGAAGTAAAAAATAAGTTTAGGAAGATGTGCAACAATCTATCTGCTCTTTTGTTGTCTTTTACGAGCAAATACAGCCTCCTATATGAGTTTCTGGGTGTTAGTATTCACGTCGAACAACTCAGAGGAACGTTCAGGTAACAGGTGGAAAGTGCTGATTTAGTGAGACTATGAATGTGTCTCTGCCTGTTGACTGACCGTCTGGGTGCATGTCACTGACCATCCTGAGGCCTCTGTGTATCTTAGCAATGGACTCAGGTTGCTATGGAGCACCGGTAATTGTCACATGGCCGGTGGGATTCACTAGGTCAGTCACATCAGAGAGAACATTCCTCAGCATGTGCCTTCCATTACATTCCAGAGTTACAAGGACCAGTCATCATTGTAAGGGGCATTTCCTCTGTTTGCTATTGGCATGGTTCCAGGTAGCTGCTCATTGTGACTATAAATTCGATTTTTAATCTACAGAATCTGCCATTCTGAGGTGGGGTGCAGGATGGTAGATATTCTGCTTCCCTTTCCATGTTGTACAACAGAAATCTACTTGTGTAACTCAGGATTGACTGTATCCTTCTTTATGTAGTTTCTTCAAGTGCAAGTCACAGTGAAGTGGTAACCCTGCGTAAATACATGTAGTTGTTTAGTACATGGGCTGCCCCTGCTGTTGAATATGTTTTTAAAATCAATGTGTTTCCTCTAAGAGAAATGTCTAACTCCCCTTAGCAAAACAAAAACTGTACTTGCAAGCAGAGGTTATACAATCAAGAATTAATAATATTTTTTTTAGTATGTAACACTAGAAACAATGAGCATTGTTTTGAAAAAGCCAAAGATTGGTTTTTCAGTGGAAGAATTACCAGGCCTCTAGAGACGAAACAAAATTTGCTGAAAAAAATTTCTTTTTAATGTCATTTACCCTACAAACCAGCTCCTGCTGAACTATTCCAGGAAACAGTTACATGCTGCAGCTATCATTCAGATGTGAGTGTTTTCTTACTGGGCTCAGCCGGCCACAGGCTTTGTGACTACTATGCAAACATATGGTCATAGTCTGCTTTTATTACCTGGTGTCCCATCCTCAGCATTTCCGAGGGTTATTACACAGCTTTTAAAATGATGATCACCACACGTCAGGGAACTTAGACACCTTCACTATTTTGCTATGATGTCTCACCTTTTCTATTACCATACGTAGTAACCATTATAACCTCATATTATAAAATATTGGGGAGGGAGGAACACATCTCTAGATACTTTGGATATAATTGATTAAGAACTATAGGCTAGATACTATTAACAAAACTATTGGGAAAAAAAAAACAGTAAAACACTTTGACGAGTTAATTATTTAAATAATGGCTTTTGTTTGAATATGGACTATCTCAAAGCACCCTGTATTACCAAGAATATGTCCTCTCCCAGCCAGGAGGTATGGTTTTTAAGGAACTGAAGGTTTTTGTTTTTGTTCTTTTCCTGACTTAAAATACTACTGTGCAATTGCATCACGTTTAATTAGTGCCATGTCATAATAAGGAATGGTAACCCGTATGTAGTACTTTAAGCATCGTTTTTAATAGAAAATCAATAGCCCAAATTAATCTGGTCAGGCATGAATTATTGGAAAGCTCTAAGGAATGTGCTCCAAGGCTGTTTTCTCTTCGTAAAGTCATTGTGTATATATTTTGAATTGCTTTGACACTCTTAGTTTTTCTATATTAAATACAATATTTAAAAACCACTGAAGGGGAGCAAGTCAACAATAAATATTGACTTCTTCTCTAAATTAGCATGTCAACCCAAACAGGGTAGGATTTTCTTCCTCACCCTCTCCCCAGCACTAAGCCTCCAGAGTACAGTGCAAAGAAACCCTGCTCCCATCCGAACCCATTTCCTTAGCTCAGGGTAGACAGGAAGAAGGCGATATTGGAGGCATCTCATAAAACATGATCTATCTTCCCTTCCTAAGAGACTCCTCATCTTCACCCCTCTCCAGCGGCCCGCCCATCCCGAGAGATCCCCAGGGACCCTCCTGTCGTGCCTGAGGCAGTGCACAAAGTGCTAATGCTGCTGTCCCCTCTGTCCCCTCAAGCACCTCTACCTAATGAATCAGTTTTTGCTCCCCGCTCTTTCTTACAGCCCCCTCTCCCAACAACTCCGACACCTGTTCCAAGGGAACCCGGCCGGAAGCCCACTTCTCTGTCACCCTGTGGAGAAGTCACGGGTAGTCCCTCCCCTCCGCCCAGGAGCAGGCTCCCCACACCAAGCCCGAGCGCCCCGGCTCTCTCTCCCATCTGGGTGAGCTCCTTCCTTCTTTCACTCTCCTAACACCTGTCGGGAAGTGGAGGTGACAGCCTTGTTCTCTAGGGGATAGGGGACCATCAGAGGCTGGCTACTCACCATCACCTCCACCTCGCTGCCCCTCTTCTTCCGCACCCAGACCCCAGGTTCTCCATGTCAGTCGACCCCTAACAGCCCCCTGCACCTCTCACTACACCCCCCCCACCTTGTACCTCTGCCCACCTCTCCCCTCCCGCTTCCCCGGGCTCTCCACCTGCCTGCACCTGAGTGAGTTGTGTGCACACTGCAGATGGACATGTGGACCAGTGAGGACAGGGGCGATGCTGTGACCCACCCAGCAGAGCTCCTTGGTGGTGGAGTTGAGCCCATTCCACACTCGGGTGTGCTAAGGACGCTCCTTCTCGCTGTCACAGTTTTTCACTGTTAATGCCCCTAAGCCGAGGAGCACAGGCAGAAATGGTGGACAGGGGAGGCAACTAGGGGTCTCAGTGATGCCATCAAAGCTCATCTCCAGACCCTAATTTTACTCATTTTACTCTCCTGTGTTCTCCGCGGCTGAGGTCTGTTGGGTGAGTGGGCGCACGTCTGCGTGTGATTGCGCGCGTCTTTCATCCCACGCAGCGTCTCCCTCACTCAGCTCAGTGTGCCTTTTCCTTCCCTTTTCCTTCACGTCTGCTCCAGACTGATCGCATACGTCCAGATGACATAGATTTAGAAAATGAGCCCTGGTATAAATTCTTTTCAGAACTGGAGTTTGGACGCCCGGTAAGTGAGGCTAGACTCTTAATATAAGAAAATTAGAAGAATGTTGTTTGACTTATGAAACATATTATCAGAAGAGATAGGTGTCATTCAGAGAACCAAAGCTGAGTGTGTACTTAGATACACACATTGGCTACAGCTTAGACCACGGTCATGTCTGTGCCAAATTGTTCAACATGCTCAGACACTTGCTATATAGTGTTGCTTTACCACCAGAACGTTCACTAGGATTACTTATATCTATTGCAAATTCAAAATCTTGAGATAGATTCTGTCCTAGAGTAGTCAGACAATCACAGATTTACAGAATATTTTTATTTGTTTACAGTCCATTTTGGTCGAGTTCACTCAGAAGAGCTCTATGACATTTATAACAACAATCATTACTATTATTATAGCTCGCAATTGCTGAAGAATCACCAAGCGTGTGGAGGATGGTGGGTCTATGGTCATTTTCTCAATGAGTCCTCACAAAGCCCCTCCAATAAGAAGCAACCAGAGACCAGAGAGGTTAAGTAATTTGCCCAAGATAGTAAGCAGCTGAGTCAGATGTTAAGCCCAGTCCAAACAAACAAACACACACACACACAAACCAAAAAACCTCTGGGCAATTCCCACTCTGACGTACTGCCAGAAGAGTCCCACTACAGAACACCTCATTAACTCTTAGGGGTGGAAGGAAAGGGCAAAATAAGCATATCCTGTGGACCTTGATTTCTAGTCTTGCTACTCAAAGCCACCACAACATCTGTGGTCCCCAAACTGCCACCAAAGGTAGACCTTATGAGAATCAGTCTGTTGGGCATAAAGAATCAACCCAAGCTTCAAATAACAATTTCCTTTACCAACTCAGCTTTTATCTATCAACAGCAGTACATTTGAGGAGGGTCAGTTACATAGTTTTTATACGTTTACTGGTGGGGTTTCTGAATTTTAAACTCTCGAAGAACATACTGACTATCATCACATAGAATTTTACTAATGGTCAGAGAGCACAATCTTTTTTTTTTTTTTGCTATATGATACACTGATTTATATGCTCGTCTACTAAACGGTATTTTCCCTATAAGTGGTTATAGTAGTTCATTAAAATGCAAAGGGGATGTGGTCAGATTCATTAGCATATTGAACTGGACCAAAAGTGACTGTAAATAAATATACATCAAAGAATTTCTATGCCTAATGAGAGGAATATTTTCTCTCATTTTTTTTCCAATTTGCATCTAAGTAGTCACGTATGTGTATTTTATTTCAGAGAAAACAAGCGCTCTAGCTTTGTTTTATATGTACTGTTATTGTTGATTAGACAGTTTAGAGGGACTCTACCTATTTCTGTTCCGAGCCTAAATCACCAGCATTTTTCTATAATCATTTTCAACCACACGTGAAAACTCACCAGCATGCCACCCACTTGTCCACTGCTCCTTTAATGTTTCTTTGATAGACCTCGCGTTCCTCTGTGGTTCGAGACGAGGAGTGCTAATTCGATTTAATGAAATGAATCAATAAATACACTAATCACATCACCAGTAATTTTGCCCAGTGCTTGAGAACATTCACGCACGTAGCGCTCTTCCTCCTAGACTCCCACCCCCCCCCCCCGTTTTGCTCCATTCGTATCACTCTTTATGTGTATCTGATGCTGTCGTCACTCGATTTCTAACTGTTGTCACCTTTTCCACATGGTCATTCCTTGCTGCCATTGACTCTCCTCCATTTCATCTCTGCACTTCTGCTTATGTGGTGTGCATCGACACCCAGCCTCCTAAAAAGGCTCTGGACTATGTTCAAGATCATTCTTCCGGTGTTTCCAATGAGGTAAAGACGAATTCTTCTCTTTTTCAGATTTCTCTCTTAGGAGCTGTTACTGTGGTTCTGAACCTCTGTGTTTTACAGTTCACTGTAGTGTCTAAGCTTTTTTTGAAAAATCTCCCTTTGCATCATTGTGTTATAACCAGTACCATTTCTTGGCCATGAATTATACCAAAGTCATTGGCTCTTTCTGAAATGTGAGTGAAGAATCATTCCAACCATAACTGAGTGGAACTATCAATGCACTCTTGGTATCCAGGAGTGTGACCATCAAAAATCAAGAGTAGTGGCCTTCGTGCATAGAATAAGCACCTGTTTAGAGTAGACTAAAACACTACTGGAAGGCTTCTCAGAGCCATTTTAGCATCATGTGTGGAGGGACAGAATGACTTTTCAGATTCTTAGATAATTAACTGTTTATGCCTCACATGTTCCTGAAATGTACTTTCATTTTCTTAAATGCAATCTGTGCATATTAGCATCAGATAAAATCAAGAAGAGGGCTGGTATGTATACCTGAAACTAATACAAAATAATATTGGATGTACACTGTAATTGAAAAGTTTTTTTTAATGCTATAAAAAGAATAGGGTTGACAACTGGCATATATATCACAACTTTCTGGCTCTACATCCTTGACAGATGTTACTAATCCTTCTCCATACTGCCATCCGGCAGCCACTGTCATAGATTAACACAGGCATATGACATGAAATGCATTTGCCATCTCTGTTGAGAAATGTTCATGACAATCTGTTAGGTAAAAAGTAAATTATGCCAGGCAATGTGAGATTTTATCTGAATTGGTCAAAGAGAGAACATGAAAACGGCAAAAATAATCCAGAGTCAAAAGCTCTTTATCCTGCTTTTTGTGAAGAAACATAAAATGTTTTGGAAAGAAGATTTTAGGACTCATTAGTAGACACAAGTGAAAGTGACAGTTTTACTAAAATAAAACCAGCTATATAAACACCTCGCCATGGGAATTCTTAGCAGCAGCTAGGCTGAAGTAAATAAACGGGTGTTTGAACAGTAGTTCCTCTGTGGTCCTTAGTAAATACAAAAACACCTAAGAAATATTTTATTTTCATTGAAAAGTCTTAGCTCAGTCCAATATGTGCAACTAGAAAATAAAACAAAGCTAGTAGGACACCTGTGCTGCAGGAAGCACTACTGACACACAGTGGTAAAAATGGGAAATGCAAGCACAGTCTTCGAAGGGAATGGCCAACTTTCTAGAGCTTCAATCTACAATTCCACATTATTTCCCCTGAGCTGTACATCAGAGTGTACATTAAACGTAAGTGATCAAAATATTGAGGTATTAAAAGTAAAATAGCATAATCAGAAACATTCTGGGTTAGTGAATTCAGTCATTTCTAAATGCTTACTTTTTTTTGCAGATGGGCATGAAATGTAAAGAAAATCAAACATAACAGCAATTCTATTCTTATGCCTTCTTCACATCTGAAGAAAGGGTATCATTTCAACAGACGAATAACCCAAGAATTACTTTGGAACTCAATTTGGTCAGATATTTCTCTCAGATATTTTGGTCAGATATTTCTAGGCTGTTTTCAAGGCAGTTGGTTCATTGAAAACAGAAATAGAATTTAGAGCTCATCATATCCAACTCCCTTATTTTTTCAGTCAAGACAAGTAGAGCTCAATTCTTTTAGGAGATAATGTTCTCACATGGTAAAATAGTGCAAAATTAAAAATAAAACAAATCTCTTAACCTTCACTTCCAAGCTATTTCCTTATACCACAATTCTTAGCATTTCTAAGAGATATATTTAGAGTTCAAATTTTTTAGAAACATATTATGTACTTAAGTCTATTTCTTACTAACTGTTAATTTCTGTTGAATTCATGGGCTAAACATAGTAGAAACTTATTCTCTGTATTCTATATGGTTAAGTAGTGGCAATAAAAAATCACAAAAAAGCACTTTGCTGATGGTTGAACTGACTTGCTATTACCTCTTTGGGATTGAGAGGGGTATTGTATGATTCTGATAGCATTATGTTGTTAACCATGTAATTAATTATGTTATTAATTTCACTTTGTGGTTTTTCAGAGTGTAAAAAAATACTCTAATAAGGTACCGAATCTTGTGTTTAATAACCTATGTAAAACAGTTCTGTAAAAGTTGCAACTGATTAGACATACCTTAGCTACCATTTACCAAGTGCCTGGTAATGCCATAAATAACATATTTTCTAATCTATACATGTAACTGAGAAACTGGCATTCATGAAGAACAATTAAGGAATTTTAAACAAAGTATAATCATGTGATCACTTAGTAGGAAGAGTCTATATATTTTTAAATGACCTTTGTTTTGATGTGTTAAAATAATGGTAATATGTGAATACTCAGTAGATCATTATTGGTAAAACAGGTGACCTCTTTTCTGGAGACAGTTTCCACTTCAGGATCAGTACTATTCCTGTAATTATCATACAAGGTTTTCTTTTAGCCGTCTATCCAGGGGTAGTCAACCATTTTATACCAACTGCCCACTTTTGTATCTCTGTTAGTAGTAAAATTTTCTAACCGCCCACCAGTTCCAAAGTAATGGTGATTTATAAAGTAGGGAAGTAACTTTACTTTATAAAATTTATAAAGCAGAGTTACAGCAAATTAAAGCATATAATAATAATTACTTACCAAGTACTTTATGTCAGATTTCTGCTAAGTTTGGCAGAATAAGTCTTTATAAAACAACTTACTATAGTTAAATCTTTTTATTTATACTTTGGTTGCTACACTACCGCCCACCACAAAAGCTGGAACGCTCACTAGTGGGCAGCAGGGACAGGGTTGACTACCACTGATAGACTTTTTACTGTTTCCTTATAATTTAATATTCAACCTTTTCCTCAGAGTGTACATAAAATCACACAATTCATTTCAGTTTATTTTGGAGTATGGAAACCAACACAAGGAGAAATTATTGTAGTTTCTTAGCCTCAGTCTAAAACAATAAGAAGTATAGAGCCTTTGCTTCCTATGCAATGTTTTAATTCATATTACCATATTATTTAGGCTCATCGCAAGCTGGGAATTCAAATTTTCTGATCACTCCAGGGGTATTCTTTTTATTTGTATTTTTCCGAAGTTAGAAGTGGGGAGGCAGTCAGACTCCCGCATGCGCCGGACCGGGATCCACCCGGCATGCCCACTAGGGGGCGATTCTCTGCCCATCCAGGGCATTGCTCCACTGCAACCTGAGCCATTCTAGTGCCTGAGGCAGAGGCCATAGAGCCGTCCTCAGTGCCCAGGCTAACTTTGCTCCAATGGAGCCTTGGCTGTGGGAGGGGAAGAGAGAAACAAAGAGGAAGGAGAGTGGGAAGGGTGGAGAAGCAGATGGGTGCCTCTCCTGTGTTTCCTGACTGGGAATCAAACCTGGGACTTCCACACACCGGGCTGACATTCTACCGCTGAGCCAATTGGCCAGGGCCCTCCAGGGGCATTCTAAGAGTACTATGACATTGATACTTTCTGATGACCATCTGGGGTTTGTGGTTGGGTGTCCCAGGAGAAGAGAGATCCACACTGATGGCAGTGTTCCAGGGCTCTTTGGTGTTGCTCTTCTGCAAACATGTAGAATTAATATTTCTAAATGAATATATAAGTATCTGGTTTTATTTACTTTGTGTCCTTCCTTCTTATTTAGTATTTATTTTCCCACCTTTCCAGTGTCTGATTCAGAGTTCAATGAGTTAAAATAATCTTGTAAACTTATTCAGATCAGCAGACCACACATTTTATTTTCTAATTTTATATTTGCTGAAGAGCTAGAGACCTAAATGTTCTTTAGGAACTAAAATTATTAGAATACGCTTGTTCTGTCTGACATAGGGTAAACATTCTCTTACAGAGGATGCTTTTGTTTGTTTCTGGGCAAGATTCCATTCTCATTTAGTAAGATGGAATAAAAAAATATATTACTGAATAGAAGCAATTTTAATATTCTGCATAAAGAGGCTTGTCAGATTGATCAATATAAAGAATTTCAAAATTACATACTAATATTTTAACTTGTTAATTGGTGCTAATTTACAAATAGAAACTCAAGTTATAGACATAGCTCTTCAAGTGTAGTTTAATTTCCACTAAGAAAGTTTTTAGCACTCTGGTAAAATATTTCTTAGTGATAAAAACTTAAGATAAAATGTGTGAATTCTGTCTTTCTGGCTGACATCTTTAGATGTTCATACAAAAGAAAATTTTCAACCTATAATTTCAGTTCTTCATCAAACCAATTTGTTTGTGATGATGAATTAATCATCAAATATGACAAAAGCCAAGACTATTTAGTATAGGCATTTTCCCATGCATTCTAGACATCATACCACAACTGCTCCTTCAGCAGTGTCACCTATCATTCTAATGTTCAATACTGATCCTCTTGTCCCTTAGATATTTTAGCAATTATTCCAGTAGAAGGCCATGGGAAGTGAAAAATTTTAATGTAACATATTTGTTTAATATCTATTTCATTGTACTGTTCAAAATGAAGGAATAAGAAAATGGTGTGTATAATAAGCATTTGGAATTATTATTTATCAATTTGTATTTTCTATATTTCTTTGTTCCTAAAACCATGAACCACTCAGAGTTGATTTTCTCATCAAAATGTTAAAAATAGACTTTAAAAAAGCCTATATGTTGGTTCATTAAATCATTTATTTTAAACTAACCTGGAACTTAACTATTTGGAAGATATAATTTGTATCTGATTTAAGTATCAGTAATTTAGTTTAATTTCAAACCAAATTTTGTGGTTTTTATTAAAATATCATGTCTATATTGACAGATGAAAGGTGTCTCAAGTTTGCTTAAGTTTTAGGTTTTAAAGATAACACCTGACAACATGACAAAAATAGAGTTTATATTTTATAAAGATTAAATGACTACAATTTTTTAAAAATCACACCATTCCTTTATGTAGGAAATTTCTATTTATAGTCAAATTTTCTACATGAAGGAGTGGCTATTGATTTTTCTATTTTTGTTCAGGCAGTGTTGAGGTTGTAAGTGATTTGAGTAAAACAGAGAAACCCAGAGCCAGAGTATCAGAAGAGAAAATAGATGAAAAGAAAGTATAGATATATGAGGTGGCCTGATTTCTTCTGGGGGGAGACATTTTTGGTGGTGATAATAAATGGTATTTTTAATTTCAATTTTTACAATATTCTTTTTTAGCATACCTAACTTACTGTTCATGGACAAAAGAAATTATGCCATGGTAAAAATTTTCATGGCACTCTTATTCTGTCTTTACAGGCCTCCTTGTATCAATCCTCTATAGATAGAAGCCTGGAAAGATCCTCTAGGTAAGAATGTTAATACAGTAATTAACTAGAGTATTATATACGGTAATTTCTTTTTCAGTGAAGTAGTAATGAGGACTATGTGTCACATTTTTATTTTAAGCACCATACTTTATGAAGTTGTTTTATTTTGTTTCTGCATTATTTTATATGCTCATATTTAAGAATTTATAAAAATTAAGTGAAATATTTCTGAGCTCCTTTAGAGACTGAGAAATTCTCCCCTTTCTTGTCTCTTTAAATGGGGTTTATAAACATCTGACTTTCAGTATTTTTCTTTATGTGACACATATATTTGAAAAATTTTAGAAATTATGTTCTATACATATTTGTGTTCATTCCACCTTACCACACAATTCAGAATTACTGTTCCTACCACTAAATGAGGGCTTACTATATTCCAGGCATTCTAAGTACATAAACACATTCCATCCTTAAGACACCACCATGAGTTAAGTACCATTTACTCCCATTTTATCTCTGAGCAAACTGACACTTAGGCTCCAAAACTTACTAAGTTAACACAGTTGACACAGAGCAGAGACAAAGTAGAATGGAACCTAAATAGCTTATAATAAACTAGTAGTCCTGCCTTAAACATCCACCAAGGTAAGTGCTATTGGTGGGCTCTGAATATCATACTTACTTTAAAATATTACAGAAATTTAGACATGATCCAATAGCAATATTAAATAATTCAAACTCCCAGCCATACTATATCATCAACAACACATATGTACGTAACATTAATTTGCCTTATACAAAGAGAAAAGCTTTGTAAATTACGTTCATGAGCGCTACCCAACGACTTTAATGTCACTAAGAAAGGCGCTCCTCCAACCTCTCCTTTTACATTTTTTCTACCTATAATATACACCTAAAATGTCTGAATTTTAGAGTTCTAATCTGACCCAAGGATTGCTGTAAAGACTCACAGACCCTCACACGGAAGAAAAGTGAGAGCAAAACAGGTCCAGGAGAAGATGGGGAGTCCTCTTTCAAAGAGTGCAGACAAACTCTGACCTCTGGCTCCACCTCTACCCTTGCGAAGAGTGTGTGTTCGATTTACCCCTTTGCGAAACAGTGACTACACTGTGGGCTCTATAAGATTTTAATGTCAGGAAAGCAAATAGCATACTGCTGGTTTGTAGGAGCTGGTGTGCTTTTGCTGCTGCTGCTGGTGGTGTAATTTTATCTAGGGATTTGACAGACAGCATGCTGTGTGCTGTACATCTCTGTTCACTAACGTTTGTCTTAAATGACACTATACTCAGACCCAGAACCATGATAAAGATTTCCTGCCTTAAGATTGTTAGCACCATTTAATAAAACTGAGTGAAAGGACTCTAATCATTGGTCATTCCTTATTTAAAGAGGAAAACCTTGGAATTTCAGAGTAAGTTTTTTAAAGCTGTGGTTATTAGAAGAGCCATAGGCAAGCCCTGAGATAAGAAATTTGTCTCATTAGATGTCTTCCCTTTTTCTGGTTCCTTCCTCCATCTTGGCATCCCTCCTCTGGACACATTCATGTTGTTAGACCCTCTTATAGAGAACAGAGACACTACACAACTCATAAGAGTGAATTGTCAGTTATAACATATTACACTAATTAGAGAATTTTTACTTTAAAAGATGATTACAAACTAATATCCACACAAAAACCTGCACATAAATGTTTACAGCAGCTGAGAAATTGCCAAGACTTTGAAGCAACCCAGATGTCCTTCAGTAGCTGAAAGGGTGAACACACTGTGATCCAGCCGTGTAATGGAATATTATCCAACAATAAAAAATAGTGAGCTATCAGCCAAAAAAAAAAGACAGGGAGAAATCTTAAAGGCGTGACGCTAAATGAATGAGGCCCATCTAAAAAGGCTGCATACTGTTGGTTCCAAGAATAGGACATTCCACAATAAGCAAGGTTATGGAGACAGTAAACAATCAGAGATTGCCAGGTATTCCCGGGAGTGAGGGATGACAGGCACAACGTGGGGCATTTTTATAGACATAACATTATTCTATAGGATACAGCAGGGATGGACATATGTCATTCCACATTTGCCAAAACTCAGAATGCTCAACAGAAAACATAAACCCAAGTAAAAACTGGACTTTAATTATATGTAATAATGATGTATCAGAATAGTTTGCCAACTGTGACAAATGTACCACACTAATAAAAGGATGTCGGTAATAGGAAGGCTGTGTGCAAGGGAATGTGTGGGACTCTCTATGCTTTTCAATCACTTTTCAGTCACCTAAAATCGCTCTAAAAAATAAAGCCGATCAATTATTTTAAAGAGATGATTACAAAAAGAAATACTGTTTAATATCAAAGGAGGAATTCTTATCAATGCCGTTTGGGGGGTAGGGGTAAGAATAATAACACTGTTACCATCATACTCCGCCAGTCTTTCCGGTTCACATTACCCTGATGCCTTCTTTCAGTTCTGCAAGCCTGGCCGGCGACTTCAGGAAAAGGAGGAAGAGCGAGCCGGCCGTGGGGCAGCCCAGGGGCCTGGGGGATCCACGGGCCAGCAGGACCAGCCCTGGCCGGGCAGACCTTCCGGGACCTAGCGCCACCCTGACTCAGTCCTTCGTTAGTTCTTCCCCTTCATCCCCATCCAGAGCAAAAGGTAAACAGCAATACACTGAAATGTAAACAAGTCACTAGCTTAAGTGTTACCCTACAGTTCCCTGTGAGAGCTGGTCCAGTGATGGCTATCCAGAGGTCGTTAGCATTTAAATATAGTTTGGGAACAATAGCTTTCTTTCTACACAGACTTAATTCAGGTTGGGGAGCCATTTGAGTGGCGTAAGGGACTCTGACTATCATGGATTAATGCTTTCTTTTTTCTTCCAAATATATCATTTATGGTTGGGATGGGGGGATTCAAAGTAGCAACTACTTTGTTCTCAGGTTATTAAAAGATTATATTTGCATAGCATCAAGTTTTTCTAATGTTCTATAATACAACCAGTAACTGGTTTTCAGCCACAGTGATAAAATTTAGAGATTACCAAGCCCTTTTTCCATATGACCTGTCTCCTCTCTGGAAACTCAGTGAGCAAGTCGCTCCTTGCAGTCTCTGAAATACTGCCGAGTGCTTTACTGCCGCCATAGCAGGAATATTGCTAAAATGGGAACTGGGAATTGAACCAGCATTCCTAAGCACCTAGGTCTAGACCACAGTCTCCTCCAGTCTCCTGGGGCTGTAACAGAACAGAGAAGGAATCTGAAATGCATGAGGAAAGCGAGCTCTAACAGAAGTCCCCATGACATAGCATAGAGCAAATGTAAGCACTAAAAGTGTTGCCACATGGTAGTCAAAGGTGAGAGGCCGCAGGTGTGTGCACAAAAGACAGGCTGGTTTTGGTGCTTAGAGTCTGGATAAATGGAAGACACCAGCTCTCCTCCCTGTCCTGGTAAAGCTGTGAATACTAACCGGAAGCCTCAGAGGGAGTGAACCCTTTTCAGGATTCCTTTCCTCAAATTAACAAGGACACCTTTATCAGATTCTACTCATTTACGCAAGCAAATAGCTTAAGGTAACACATAGGTGATGAAATACCACGGATTCATTATGTTTGGATACCAGCCAAAAGTGAAAAGAATTCTGATTGATTTAAATATTTGTTTTTATCCTAGGGAGTGTTAAGCCAACTTCCTTTCCTAAAAACTACATACCTACTTACTTATGTGCTTATCTACTTTTGAAGAATTTGGGGAAGATTGTACGGCAGGCACTTTCAGTAGAGACATTTTCTTCCACTAGGTTTATTTCTAACAAGAAAATGTATCGTTAGATACATTTGGCCTCTCTCATATTAGTTCACTCAGCAGAGCAAATGAAATGAGTATTTCCATACATGCTCCAGAGTGAGGTCATGCTCAGCTCTCTATTATCAAATAATTGCAAATTATTTTTTAAATGACCCCCCCCCCGGAAAAACAAGATGACTTTATCTCTGATAAAAGTTTTACATTATGTCCAGTTATCCTTATGAGACCTTGCCTAATAAAATGTCCTAGGTAGAGCAATTAAAGAGGTAACTTAGTTTTGTTTAAGGAGACACTAATTCTTTTTTTCGTAGAAAAACGTTAGCAGCAATAGTTTGCAGCATCTTGATTTTGCTGTTTTAGAAAATATTTTATCTTATAGCCTTTTCTATCTAATGCTCATGAAAAATTAATTAATACAGTTGTGGGAGTTTTAATGAAATATAAATTTACAAATTAGGCTCTACCTCTCTATTATTATATATCAAAAGAGGTTCAAATCCTGACCCTATTAGGTTGATTAAATCTGTATCACTTTTCTCATTAGCTGTTAAACCTTTAAATTACTGCCACATCGTGCTATTAGCTTATAAGATGCTATACCGTATAAGAAAGATGTATGAAGTATTCAATAGAAATGGTTGATTAACTACACCAGTTACTTTTTCTACATGGTTTGGTTAACTCTAATATCTGTAAAGCTACAATCATTGAAAAGGTATTATCACACTCCAGAAGTAGACCTTGTTCTCTAAAGTCGAAGCTTCATGTGTAACAATCAGTGTCTAGCTTAACCCACACTGCCTTCTCTTTGCTGTGCTGTCTTATGCTAACTGACATGCTCTCCTCTCTGTGAAACTTTTAACTTCTTCAAATGTCTCTCTTCCACCACGCTGCTCTGGATTAAAAGGTGGGGATGATAGCAAAATGTGTCCATCCCTTTGCAGTTACTCAGGGCTCAACGGTAACCCCTCCAACGAGGTAGATTACTGTAACACTTACAGACAGCATTTGGACGTCCCGTGTGACTCACAGAGAGCCATTACTTTCAAAAACGGCTGGCAGATGGCCCGGCAGAACGCCGAGGTCTGGAGCAGCACTGAAGAAACGGTGTCCCCCAAAATCAAATCCCGTAGTTGTGACGACCTCTTAAACGATGACAGCGATAGCTTCCCGGACCCGAAGGCCAAGTCGGAAAGTATGGGCTCCCTGCTATGCGAAGAGGACGCGGAGGAGAGCTGCCCCGGCCCGTGGGCCTCCCCTTACCTCCAGGAGGGCAGATCACGGCTCCGCCACAAGTCCGCCCACAACGCCCCAGGGTTCCTGAAAATGTACAAGAAAATGCACCGCATTAACCGGAAGGATCTGATGAATTCAGAGGTGATCTGCTCCGTGAAGTCGAGAATAATGCAATACGAAAATGAGCCACAAAACAAGAGTCTGCTCCATGGCTGGAGCCAGTCCTCCCCCGAGGAGGTGCCCAGGGACATGGTCCCCACCCGCATTTCTGAATTTGAGAAGCTGATCCAGAAGTCAAAATCCATGCCAAATTTAGGAGATGAAATGCTGTCTCCTGTGATCCTAGAACCACAACAGAATGGTTTATGCCCCCAAAGGCGGTTTTCCATTGAGTCTTTGTTGGAGGAAGAAAATCAAAGCAGACATCCCTGCCAGGTGCCACGCGGCCAAAAGTGCAAAGCCCTGGTGCCAATTCATATCGAAGTCACCAGTGATGACCAACCGAGACCCCACGTGGAGTTTTCCGACAGCGACCAAGACGGGGTGGTATCCGACCACAGTGACTACGTTCAGGTCGAAGGATCGTCCTTTTGCAGCGAGAGTGACTTCGATCACTTTTCTTTCACGTCCTCAGAGAGCTTTTACGGCACCAGCCATCATCACCACCACCATCACCACCATCACCATCACCGGCACCTCGTCAGCTCCTGCAAAGGCAGGTGCCCTGCCTCCTACACGCGCTTCACCACGATGTTAAAACATGAAAGAGTCAAACACGAAAACCCCGAGGAGCCCAGAAGACAAGACGTGGACCCCGGCCTTTCTAAACTTGCATTCCTCGTCAGCCCTGTGCCTTTCCGGAGGAAAAAAAGTTCAACTCCCAAAAAGCAGACTGAGAAGGCAAAAAGTAAGACGTCTGTCTTCGAGGCTCTGGACTCCGCCCTTAAAGACATTTGCGACCAAATTAAAGCTGAAAAGAGAAGGGGGAGCTTGCCAGACAACAGTATACTGCACCGTCTTATTAGTGAGCTGATGCCCGACGTTCCCGAAAGGAACTCGTCACTGAAAACTCTCAGGAGCCGCGGGCGCCAGCCTTTCCACCCACTGCCTCAAGATGGTGCTACGCATGGCCCACCGTACCAGAAGGATTGTGGGAGAATGCCTCACAGTGCCTCTTTCCAAGACATGGACACCAATAACAACAACTACCACCACGAAGACCACGAGAGCGCGCTGACTCTCCAAGGTGGACGCACCTTTCTTTGTTTCTCCTTGTGGTTCAGATACGCACCCGCCAGCTGTCATTTGCCATTCCTACATCTCATCATTCCTGACCTGTGAGACCACCTGGCCTCGCTGTTGTGCAAACGTGTCTTACTGAGTCGTTCCCGTCTGCCCACGTGATAGTTGGGCTCGATGTGTGGCTTAAAGTAATCCTCAATTCACAAAAATTTACTCATTCAAAATCATAAGGGAAAACAACTTGGAAGCTTAATGTTAGGGTTGAAACAACTGTTAATAACAGTAAAACAAGAAAGTAAACATTTTACCAATTTAAAAAGATTTTCAGACAGAAACCGTAATTGAATGTCAATATTCTTGACTGATTAACAATTTTGCATTAGCTCTTTTATTGTTGGAAAATGAAGCAAAACTGAAAGTTTAACAAATAGTCTTTTCCTTGATTATTTTTTAACTTTGTAATCATTCACCCAATAAATAATTTGCTCACATTCTATACAAAAGATACTATATCAAAACATTGATGTAAAACTGAAATATGTAACGAAGTAATTGATGGATGATTAAAAGAGACTATGACTTGTTTAATAACTTCCCTCATTTAAAGGACACAATTGGGATTAAATTTTTGTGAATTTATCTTTAAGCTGTACATATATATATATATATATATATATATATATATATTTCCATCACTCAATGTATTTATTTATTTTTCCATTTCATTAATTCATTTATTTTCTGTTTCTACTAAACAATTCTATAGTGACATTTGAATTAGACCACTTAGTTTAAAAGTGACTTTCAACTCTGTTTTCATAGATGGATTATTTCCTTGAAGTGGCAACACAAAGACTAATAGCAATTCAGATGCAGAGGACATATTTGAGTCACATAACTGAAAAACACAAGGTGTTTTGATATCTCTATACAATTCTTTTCATTAATTTTTAAAGTGCATCTGTTTCCTATGTAAATATAAAGAAGTCAGAATAAACATTCTAGGCTGAAACTTAGAGCATCAACAGTCTTCAATCCACCAGATAGGGCAAAATGTTTTACATACATTATCTAATTAGCACTGGCATAAACTTAGGGGATAGGTATTATTATAAGCACTATTTTACAATTAAGGACACTGAGACCCAGAGAGGACAATAACCTTGACCAACATTATGCATAGAGAAGGTAGCAGTAACAGATTCAAACTCCTTAATATTTCAAAATTTATAATATAAAATATAATGTTTATAGGCAAAAAAAGTAATAATTCAAGTTTCTTTGTACTATATGGCTCAATTGTTAATTATCATTGTCCAAATTTACTATATTATTAGTATTTAACTTTGCTCCACTTATAGTATGAAACATGATTGAAAAACAATAAATTAGAATTTTGAAAATCAATTTCTACTATTTGAAATTTTCACTGACTGAGACATGTCAGAATCTATCTTTTAATAAATTAGCTATCTTTTCTAGTTTTTCAAAATCCTAGTTTAATCAACTCTCAATTTCATGTCCAGATCGAGTATGTACTATCCTTGAAACATGGGTTGAGAGGCTTTGAAATGCATGTAAAGAGTACTTTGTATTTTAATAAAATATTCACTTTTCCAGTTGTATGTAGCCCAGTGAGAAATAATTTATATTCCATCATATTTATGATCATTATGAGAACCCTATGATCATAAAGGTATATTAATTTACAAGGAAAAATATACTGCACATAATCTTTTAGCATTCATGAAAATAACTGGTCAAGTTTACCTGAAATACTTATGGCCATGTTACCTTCCTAGGCCTAAAGGCTTTGGAATCCACACTTCACAGAGTTAAGAGATTTATCTTATCTTTTTCTGTCACATAACTGATATCTCACCTGTTACATGTAGATAATTCTTCCTTTTAATCAAAGTAGTCAAAACCTTTACATAGTTTTTTTTTAATGAATCTACATTTTTCATTCCTTTACAGATGGATTTATTTTACATTTAGTACTTCTTATTATTCAGGATAACTAAATGGATTAAAGGCAGAAGAGAAAGAATTTACAACAAATTTTTGACCCAGTTATACTGGTAAAATTTTATAACGTAAGCTACCGGAATACTTTTAGCCTCTAGTTACATTTCCACATGTGAATGTGTAAAGTGTAAGATACCATTAAGAAATCCTTGCAATCATAATACTGTAAAGTAACTATTTATACTTTATTTAAGGGGAACAAAAACAATACAATATTTTATAAGCAATTGATATGATTCATCCTGTTTAGAGGATTTTTTTATCCCTTTGTTTGTTGGAATAAATATTTACTTCCTGATAAACTAGCTGAGCTCAAGGAGAAAACAGCATTAAGCCTCCAGATGACATCTGAAGACTCAATAAATGTTTAAAAATAGAGAGAGAGAGAGAATGGAAATGACCATATTTCTGTCATCATCATATTTTCTTTTTCTTTCTTTCCTTTTTTTTACTATATTAAGTTGTTGCACAAAATGCTCCCATTTCTATAAATTATTGTTATTCTTCGTCTAAAGGCCTTATAATAGTAATTATAAATTGGAAGCAAAACAGACTAGAAATAGAAAATATTACAAGGTCTGAGATAAAAAATTCTTGCAGCTATGCACTTTCTGGACCAGATGCTGCTGTACACTTACTATTTATGTATATACGATTATACCATCTGCAACCTCAGGTATTTTTCTTTTTTGAAATGCTCTGTTTTTTGTGTCTAATGTCACAACTTTATGATTGTCTGTGAGTTTTATACCCATGTGCTCCATTATGATGTCTCTCCATATTTAAGGGGGAAAATAGTTGCCTCCAGAGAAAATGGCTACACGAGGCTGCGTTTCCTGGGTGGGTACTCACTCTGGCCCTGTCCTTTCCGTTAGACCACGAGTCCCCTAGAAGTTACTCATCCACTCTGACTGACTTGGGGAGAAGCGCACCAAGGGAAAGAAGAGGAGCTCCAGAAAAAGAGGTAGTTGGTTCAATGGTATTTGAGTTCTTTTGAACAAGATACTCAGTAAAGCACTTACCAGTCAAAGTTTCATCCAAAACCAGTCAAGAACCTAGATTAAAACGTAAATGACAATGGAGAAACTTAGAACGTTTTCCCTGGAGTGTGAGCAAAGGACTGGAGTAGCTGGCATCCTGGCCTTCGCTGCTGATCTCCTCCAGCTGCGGTCCAGATGTGGCAGTGAGGCCTCTCTGCATCCTGACCCAGGAATTAACAGTTGTGATCTAAGAGTCTTGAGCTGGGCCACCCGTGGAGGAAGGAGATATCCCCTGTACAGATTCCTGGTTCAGTGATATAGGGGAGAGCCTCAGGTCAACTGTATTGCGAATCAATACAAAGTCTACATAAATAATTTTTGCTAGACTGCTTTTGTTGGAGAGGATCCCTCCAAAACTACTGTCCTACTTAATGGGAACCACCTACATACTGGCTCTCTGACCAATGCCCTGAGCCAAGGCGGGAGCTCTGGTTCACACTACCTTGGAGCCATGAAGGCTTGATGGAGTCTGAGCGCTGATCTGGTACTGGAAGCCCAGTATCTCTTTAGGTGTCTTATACAGTCCCGGCCTGTGGGACCCCCCTCCCAAAAAAGTCAGGAGTGGTCCAGGTTGCCTGAAGTTCACCAGAATCACAGGGGGAAAGAGTGGGATGAGGGAATTATTAGGAAGTAGGAAAGGAAGATCTGGAGTAGCTAGCTTACAGATGTCCCAGTCAGATCTGTGGGCCTCAAGGTTTGAAGGGAGCACATGTCATATCATGTCATGACTAAAAGATGGGCAGCTGGCATACTGTGTGCTGAAGGATTCCTGACTCCTCCAGGGAAGGCAAGATCATCAAGACTAGCCTCCCAGTGACAATTAGGTTAATATTTCTTTGCTATTCTGTTAATAAGTGTTTAGAAAAAAAGGATGATGACTTCCTTCATGCCTTTACCAGTCCTTTTATTACGATTCAGAAGGAGCTGTGTCAGTACACAAGACGTAGGTCAACTGACCCTCCACAACTATCCCAGGAAATGCCCTTGTTACAGCAGAAATATTACCTAGTACAGAATCCTCTGCAGGCATTTTATTCCCCCATTATGGCATTCATGTGCCTTAGTTACTAAGATGAAATATTATAGTAGTTATGGTGAATAAGCCATCTATTATATTCCCACTATAGCCTAAATATCTAAATGAAGAACTGATTGATTTATTCATACATTGCAAAGAGTTTACATTATATATTTTAAATCATTCCTTGAGGTTTCACTTCTCTTTAATTCACATGAAACTGCTTTCTTGTAGGATATCCAAATTTTAAGTTAATGCTAATCATTTACCTTCCTTTTCAGAAGTTGCCTGCAAAAGCTGTTTATGATTTTAAGGCTCAGACATCTAAGTAAGTAAGATAAGTATTCATCACATGATTGAAGTTGGCTTTAAATACTTTAGTAACCCTTTAAGAGATAAAGATGGCAATGAGATATGTTACAAATAATTCAGCAATCCATTCTCATTAAATTGTTTCTGCTGAATTAATTGGGATATGGTCACTTTTTTTTCATTTTGAGTTTAGTTGGGAATCACTGAGTTTTAAATTGCACAAATATATTACAGCCCAATGAATTTGAAAGGATGGGTAAAAAATATATATATTTGTTTGGAGAATTTCCATGTCAAGATGAAGTAAAAATAAAGTGTTGGGGAGTAATTAACAGTACCTGAGAGAATTTGATAACATTTATTTATCTACCTATATCAAGGATAGTTTATGGGGTTAAAGACTAGGACTGTGTAGAAAGATTCCTGTCGTAAAATCTTCATGTCTCGATATTCAAAGCTTAGAGATGCTAAGCAAAGTTCTCTCCTGTGGTCTTTTGATGTTGGTGCTTTCATTCATACTCCTGTGAAGCTATATATATATATATATATATGTGTGTGTGTGTGTGTGTGTGTGCGTGTGTGTGTGTGTGTGTGTGTGTGTGTGTGTGTGTGTTTAGGAATTTGTCCACCAGATGGGCATGTGGTTGAGGAAAGTTAGTACTAGGTACATGCATAGGCTCAAATGGAAGGGAGTCTTCCACCTCATTGTGGCCCATGTGGCCAGACCTTGTTTAAGCAACTAGCCTCTGTTAGAATTCAAAATATTAAATTCATTGTAAATTGGCATAAAATTATGCTGTATAGTTGACACTGAATATATATAATAACAAAAATATTTATTCATAAGAATTCATATTATATAAATTCCTTGTTCCAAAATCTGTCTCTAAGAAAGACACATAAAAAATAGAATCACTCAGAATTGACTAAGGCTGCTGAGACAGGGAATGAACCAAATAAGAAAAATGCTGTTTAGAAATAAATATGTCGAACCTGGCTTAAATCTGGTGTTAAAAGAAAATTCCTGAAGATAAGCTTACATTCATCATCATCATCATCATCATCATCAGAGAAGAAGTAACATCAGCTTTGTGTTTATGTGCTCTGTTCTAACTACTGTTCTTTGGATACAGTGTGGCAACTGGTAGGACACATGTCAGTTTTACAAAATACCGATACAGAACACATGAATTTCATTTCCTCTTTGGGACAGTCAAAGGTTAGCAAGGGCTGGGAAGCCTGCTCTTCACGCACTGCCTGTGGGAGTGTAAATGGCACAGACTTTCTGAGGTGCTGTCTGAGCCATCCTTCCTCACAGGTCTTCCTTCTTAAATCAGCTCCATCTGATTGGGTGGGCCTTCAGAGAAGCACCCATGAAAACCATCACATAATGTTGGTAAGAAAAACATGTTTCCCCTACCATAAAGAAATTTCTCTTACTGCAGCTTAATCACATTCCTCTTGCTCTGTTCTCAGATAGACTGAGCTGCTGTATATAATTACCTATTTGACACAAAGGTTAATGTTACGGATGACTCTGGCAACTTTAAAAGGTTCATGCACCCAGACAACACTGAACTTTACAGAAGGACTAGCCTCATTTTTAAGTCATTTCAATTAATAACTAGACACGAATGCTTTTCATGGCCAATGTCTGAAACGCAAGAGATGGATATCTGTTTTTGAATAAATATCTACTTTAAAAGCTATTTTTCTATACCTAATACATGAAAGTTTAATTCAAGTGTCCATCAGTGGATGAGTGGATAAAAATGCTGTGGTACATTTACACAATGGAGTACTACTTGGCCATAAAAAAGAAGGAAGTCTTACCCTTTGCAACAGCATGGATGGACCTGGAGAGCATTATACTAAGCGAAATAAGCCAGTCAGAGAAAGACAAGTACCATATGATTTCACCCCTATGTGGAGTGAACAAAATAAACTAACAAGCAAAATAGAGACAGACTGATAGAGAGCAGGCTGACAGCTGTAGGGGGGGGGTGCTGGTGGTGTGTGGAAGGATTGAGTAAAATAGAGAAAAAAGTCATGGACATGGACAACAGTGTGGTGATTGCCAGGGGGCAAGGGGGAGGGGAGGGGAGGAAGGCATGGGGGGATAAATGGTAATGGTAGCAGCCTTGATTTAGGGTGTTGAAAACACAGTGTTGTGTACAGATGATGTATTGTAGAGTTGTGCACATGAAACCAGTATAATTTTAACTAGTGTAACCCCAATAAATTCAATTGAAAAAAAAACAACTTAACCTCTGGCAACTTTAATCAAGGTAAGAAGAAAAATATAAATGTACAACGTAAGAAATGAGAAAGGGGACACAAACAAATAAAAATTTTAAATCTCTAGAAATTAAGTAAATAAATAATAAAATATTTAAAATACAGCTAAGTAACTCACCAAATGTAATGTTTCAATTGTAAAATAGGAAAAAGAGATAAAATTACATTTCCAAAGGTTGTCAATGGCCACTATTTAAAATGGGGAAGGCGTCGTGAACTCATCAAAGGGGACTTCCTAGAAATTCTCGCTCTGGGATTAGAGAGCCACAATTTTGAAAACTGTTAAGTGAGACTACTGTCCTTTATCTAGAAGACTTCAAAAATTTAAATACAAGCCTTTACAATTTTCTTTTCACATTTAAAAGAAAAATAATTGGCTGGCTATAATTTACATGTTTGTTTGTTTGTTTTTTAAAGCTAAGCTTCCTAGTCTCATTTCCAGAAACAAAACATACCTGGCACGAAGAACATTACTGGATTATATGTGAAAACTTTTGTTTCATTTTTTGTTTCCTTATCAGGCACACACATAAAAGAGGGAAGTAGTGTGTTAGAAGTAAGACTCTGGGAATCTTCCTTGTCTTCCAGGTCACTGAAAATGTAATGCACTTTTTCAATGTGAAGATTTTAGCACTTCTAAATGTGTAATGATTCTTTTAATATGCAATGGTTATTTCAATTAATTCTTTTAATCAATGAGAAATAGTTCACATGTGATATATGCCTCTCTCTCTCTCCATTAAATATTTCATACACAAAAATGATTCAACTCAAATTTCTGAACTAACTAACAAAGAGGATTTGGAGCAGGAAGGCAGATGTGTAGGAAAGTGGGGATCTTGGGAAAACATATGAAATAAGTGACCTCCAACAAAACACAATTGTGGAGGCAAAATAGCACACAGACACAATGACCTGCATGATGAAGCCATGACTATCTGATTGAGGGTAAGAATTTAGGCATGGCTTACTCAAAATGAGTAATGTCTCTATCACTTAAAATTAAATACCCAAACATACTTAACATCTACTTAGAGCCCAAATGGAAAAGCATACTACCTTGAAAATATTTTTTCTTTAAAAACAAAAAGAAGGCAACAAGCAATCTCTGTGTCTTCACACTTAAAATGGGTTTATCTTTGTGCCCCATTGAAGAATAGGCACTTTTCTGCTTCACAAAATAAATTCCTCATTAGAATATTCTACTAAAATGGTTGTCAACCAGCTTTAAGGGTCCACACAAAAATTTTTCTGGTGTTGTCATTTCTGTGCTAAGGCTAAATGATTTTTATTTTCTTTATTGTAAGCTTTAGCATGTGAAAAGAATACAGAAAGAGACAAGAGAAAAGCAACTAACTAGCTAAATAACTCACCAGCTTCGGGAGAAAAAACATCAGTACAAAATCACTCCATCATTATACCACGCTTTGCTACTTCTCTATTATAAACTAATGACTAGACAGCAATTGTCTGTCCTGCTATTAAATTTTGTATTAATTTACCTGTGATTTATACTGGACATGAAGTCTATACCTGCCCCTTTTGAAATCATTTCTAAAGTTATAATGTTATAAACAAATTCTAAGAATTTTCAAGGAAAATATCCAACTGGGTTCAAGAGATTTTTTTAAAATATTGAAAGCATATTTCCTAGCCAAATTGCTCTTAAAAATAATTGCTCTACATCAAGAAAAAACCCCACTTGAACATGTCTGTTCCAGGGAGCTGTCATTTAAGAAAGGAGACACTGTCTACATCCTCAGGAAAATTGACCAGAATTGGTATGAGGGAGAGCACCACGGGAGAGTGGGCATTTTCCCAATCTCATATGTAGAGGTAAGTCCTTGCCCCTTCCTGCTCATGTGGTTGCCGATCCCAGAGTCCTCACAGGTCAAGAGTAAATGACTGTTTTCCTCATAGAAACTCACACCTCCTGAGAAAGCACAGCCCGCGAGACCACCTCCCCCAGCCCAGCCTGGGGAAATCGGAGAGGCTATAGCCAAATACAACTTCAACGCTGACACCAACGTGGAGCTCTCGCTGAGGAAGGTAACCTGGCTGTTTTCTTCACTGGTGCATTTGGAAGGCCGGGTAGTTTCAAAACTAAAACAGATTATCTTCTTCCTTAGACATTTTTGTGTCTTCCCTTAATGAGAGGACACAGGACTCCCTCAGGCTGCCCTGAGTCAGTTTGCTACCGCTCCTCATGTCCAGATGAGGTCCCCTGTGGGACTCAAAGCGTCTCAGAGAGACTGTCCCTCCGTGGTGCAGTCTGGGGTCCCCAGTTCTTCTCCAAGCGGTGCTTTGGCCTGACTGTCATTGAGTTATACTTGTGGAAAGGGGTCAGAAGGAAAAGCACTTTAATATACTCCCAAATATTGTTCTGATGCCTTGTCATTCCATTGTAAAAAAAAGTTTTAATTAATAATATTTTTATCTTAGAGTCAAGGAAAGGTCCTAAGGTAAAGAAGGTATTTCTTCCTGGGGAGCGTTTTTCCTTCTCTAAGCCTCATGACTGACCCAAATTTCACCAGCCGCCTATCCAGTTCTAGTAGCTGTTCTCAATGATACGGAAAAGATCTCTGTTAGACTTGCTACTTTACGGGGTTGAGAATGATTGAATGAACCATTTTCGCTGTTTGCTAAGCAATCCCATACATTGTTTGAGGTAACTGCCTGTCTGCACACATGACAGTGGTAGCGCACAGGGCGGTTCTGGGACCTTGCCTGCCTGTTGGAGATGTGAGCTCGCAGTGGCAAGGGCAATCACTGCTGTTCCTGTCCTGGCTCTAGACCCGTGATGGTGAACCTATGACATGCGTGTCAACACTGACACGCGGCTGCATACCAGAGAAGTATGGGGCCGCATGCCGAGAAGGACCTTTCATCCTCGGCTCCTGCACGGCCAGGTGCAGTAGCCGAGGATAAAACATTTGCTGTAGTGTAGACACTCTGTGCGGGAGGTCTGGAGGCCAAAACAACAGAACTCCGGCACAGAGCGTCCTCTAGTTCTGGGACTTCCCGTTAGGCCGTTTTTCTCCAAGTGACACACCACCCGAGTTATGCTCGGTTCTTTGGCGAATTTTAACGCACCAAGCTCAAAAGATTGCCCATCACTGCTCTAGAACCTCATCTCCTTCGCCCCTTTGAGTCCGGGTTCTGCGTCATCAACTGATTCTCTCCTACCCTCCAAGCTGCAATACAGCCTTACATGAACTAGCTCATACTGTACGGAGAAGCTTCCACCAACGCAATTTATAGCTCAAGCAATAGCCTAGCAACAACAGCCTTTTCTTCGTGTATGACAGAAAAAAGCAGCGCAATTTTAAGACGTAAGGAGATCCACTCTGCTTTGGTATGCTCTGCTCAGTGGTGGTGGGCCAGTTGTATAAACCATCCAGCATTGTGGCAAAAAGGCAACTTTTACCTTGAGTACCAACCACCTAAAAAAGGCCTCCCTCCTGTGCAGAAGTTTTGACCCTGTGTCACCTCTGTCGTCCTGTCAGGTGCAGCCGCCCAAACTCCCGTATTATCTGCTGGATGCCGCTGCAGAGTGTTACTGTTTCTCCACATCTTGCCTGTTTATTTCTGGGCTACATGTGGGCTTGAGTTAAAATGTAAACTGTGTTTTGTGGCATTGGCTCGACCACTGTAGGTGATTAATAATTGTAAAAAGTTCTACTATTCCAAACACCGGGGGCTCTATATAAATATTTAGTGACCACTATGGTATGGCCACCCATCATTCAGGATGGACGCTGGTGTTCCACCGTCTTGATGCCGACCCGGTGGGCGTGGCGTCAGCCCTGGCCACAGTGACGGATCATCTCGAGCGCCTCTCATTCTTTGTCACGAGCTCGCACACGTAGGTTAAAACAGAAAAACGGAGAGTCCTTGCACTTCACCCTTATAGAGACTGATCTCTGCAGCCTGTTTCACACACATTGTCCCAGAGAGCCCTTACACTTTTCTGACGCTCTTCCTACAGAAGGTTATTCTGTTGACTCTGTCAGTGACAGGATGATGCGACTGTCTTTGCGCCGTTGCCTATTAAACCGTTTTTGCTTTGGGCTGTAAGTTTTGCTGCAACTTACACAAGTCATTTTGCACAGTACCAGTATGAACTGGGATAAGCCCATTCACATTAACCAAGCATCCCTAGGGAAGGATGCCGTGAATAGATGATTAAATCGCCTATACGTGGATAAGCTGTAATTTGGGAATGAACTCTGAGACTGTAGTTGCATGCTCCTGACTAGATAAAACTGGCGGTATAAAACTTTCCCAAATGGAAAACTAGTGTTTATTTGAAAACATGGACAGTTATTTCTTATGTTATCACAGCTCTATTTATAATGCATTTTCCTAATATTCATTACAGGGAGATAGAGTTATTCTTCTCAAAAGAGTTGATCAAAACTGGTATGAAGGTAAAATCCCAGGAACCAACAGACAAGGCATCTTCCCTGTTTCCTATGTAGAAGTCGTCAAGAGGAATACACCTAAAGGTGCCGAGGATTACCCTGATCCTCCAATACCTCACAGCTATTCAAGTGACAGAATCCACAGCTTAAGTTCATATAAGGTAAGAAGACAGCCTGTCAGTATAACATTGGGGAGCTTGGAGTAAGATACTCAGGAGGTGATTTTAGGGCATTAGGCTAGAATATCATCTTTATTGCAAAGCAAAAGATTACCATGTTATGAGTGAAAAGTCAGGTCAATATAATTTAATTTTTCTTTTGGGTGCTGGCATAAAGGTTTAGTGCTTCGTTTTGAGAATTTCATTTTCAAGTTAAAATACTGAAAGAGAAAACATTAGTATCCTGAGACGCTATATGATACATATACATAAATATATATCTGCTTTGTTAAAATCAATTTTTTTGAAACTTAGTTTTACTAAAGCTTAATTTTATATATGTATATTTCATATGGATTAGATACATATGTATATCTTCATACATATTCATCTATAGATAAATGGATATATTTCAAATGGGTTCATTTCAACTGTACATGGAAATTGGGTTGACAAAATTCCATAAAAATCTTGGGGTTTTTAAATATAGAAACATTTTAAAATTATGTTCTGTAAGTCAGTTTGTTTATTAGTTTGAATGAAAATGTCATTAGTCATTAGAAGTCCTTGCGTGCATTTAATTAGTTTTAGGAAAATTACGTTCCGGTTCTACTATCTCATTTGAGCTAGTGGCTGAAGATAATTATCTTTCTCAATATGTAGTCTAAAAGGAACTTTGCTTCCTGAACTGGTTAATTAGAAAAGGCTATTCTCCTACTTCCTTTACTCATAATGTAAATTTCTTTTTTAATTTTCTGTGAAGTTATAATAGATTGTGTCCTTATGGATGGTATTTAGGGATTTCTTTCTCCTTTTCATTAACCTCCAAGTATAAAACTTTAAATTACCAAGTAATCAGGTCCAAAATATTTTAAGTACTACCCAACACTTAAAAATTGTATGAAGTTGCATAGTTTATTAGATACTTTAATTAATAGTTAAAATCAAGGCCAGGCTGTGGGAAAATAAACCATCTAGATCAGGCACAATTATATCAACATAACAAACACTGGAATGTGAATGCACTCTTTTTATGTACCAACTCAAGCTCCTTTCAAGGCAACATCTGCAGTGACCCCAACTACTCAGTGAAAATGAGTCTTAGAAGGGTTTTACAAGAATAAATCATCTAAGAATCTCCTATTTTAAGAGAAGCATTTTCTTTAAAAGGGCTAAGGCTAGGCATTATATTTATTCTTCTTTTTGAAGACTGGGCTTCAGCTGCAAAGTCATTACTCTCGATCCTTTTTCATTGGGTAATGGGACCATTTAGTACCACCCAATTTTATGTGATTGGTCATAAAGTTTACCAGAATTTTCTTCAGTATCTTTACTTGACTATCAGAGCTTAGCATTTAGAGGTCAACATTCTTCCTTTAGTAGTTCATACTGGTAAATGATAAGGTAAGAATCTTCATCGTATATTTGGTTTATTCTCTATTCCATCATCTTAAACAAACTACCAGATAAATTTTAAAGCAATTATATCTTCAAATAAAATTTTATAAGAAAGAATAAGTATGTATCTACAAAGGCTTATTTTAACATTTAAGAAATTCTCCCATAATGTCCCAGTTAATATTTGGCAATGTAATGTCTTAGATTACAGTGTTTTAATTTTTGTTGAGAATATGATTTAAATGTATTTTCATTTTTCTAAGTATTTTCCTTAGAGTGCCTGATTTTACATTTTATGGAGAAATGTATAAATTTCACAAATAACTAATTAGTATTTTTTTCTCCCTGCTGGGGAAAAAATATGTTGAAAAACTTACATTCATAATTTGAAAAAAAAATTTAATAGTTCTATTCCATCTAATAATCTATGTTGTAATGTCCTTGGCTTAATAAAGGAAACATCTCAGTAGTGTTGAACTCCATCATTTTCAGGAAAAAAAGTTATTCTAATCAATGATAACCAACATATGTTACATATCCTATTTTCTGACAGATGTTTGTAAATAAAGGAAAAAGTTCATTAAGTGATTTATGAATCACTGACATACTCAAACCACATTTCTTGACATACTATATTTTAGGGGTAACTCAAATGTAAGTTGATAATATTTCTTCTATTTCTGCTTTTAGTATAGTAGAATGCAATTCTACTGCTTTTGGAAGATAGGATGATTTTCGTATCATAGGTATATTTTTATGATATGGATATCCCAGGATACTTAATTTGACTTTCAGTCATGATAATGGTGGTAATGACGCTGGAGCAGTAGCAGTGATAGGGTTAGTAATGATGACAATAGATTTTAAAGGTCTTTCTTTCTCACATAATATTCCTGTACATGACAGAAAGTGAAAGTGAAGAGTAATCACCTTGAATTATTATGTATTCCACAGACTTTCAAAATCTATTAATGTGCTGTATGTCATAGAGCATAAAACAGGACTCTGGTCAACAAGGGAACTTCTCTAGGCTACTAAAAAAGACTTTGATCATTTCTACTTTACCAAAAATAACTATATATAGGACTTACTAGGAGTGTCTGTCTATCCAGTAATAGACCACATGTATTGTATCACTTGAGTCCCGAACCTTCTGAAAGATGCTCACATGAGTTTATGACACTCGGTCTCATTTATCCCACCACATCGTGACATGACATATTTGCTTTAAAAAAACAAAAGCTTAATAAATTCTATTAACCCCCCATTTCTATATTATAGGACACAGAAGTCAAAAGTTAGGTGGTAGTTCAATGTGCATTGATAGATACTAAGGCCTGGGACCCAGATTGCTGAGTGCAGAGTGAAGTCTCATCCTGAGCAGCCAACGAGAAAGTGCATCTTAGAAATCCCTCCTAGAGATTTGTTTTTTCCAAACCAAAATCACCTACCTGGAAAGAACTAACATAAGAGGCACCCCAGCCTCTCTCAAGGCCTTCCCATGCACCACGTGTGCCATTCTTTCTCGTCCGGCAACAATAGATACACGTGTGAGAATGTTAGCTGCCAGCGCGTCTAGAACTTTGCATTTACATAAACATTCTGTTTTGTTCTATATATCCAGAATATAGCAATGATATTAAGATACACAGAAGTATATTTTTACTTTGGAAGATGAAGCTTCATAAATTATACCTCCCCAGGTTTCCATAAAACATCAAGCTTTTGAGAAAGAATGGGAATCCTAGCAGAAAGTACTCCCATTAACATCATATACTCCCTTTCAATGGAATCATTTACTTTGGATTTTTTTTAATTTTTGAAGTAGCAGTTCATGTAAGTTCAGTTTCATCTGATCATGGGTTTCTGTCCTCGAAGCATACTTTTCAGAACTTACTCATTTAGAAATGTGTTCATGTAGAACGATGTAAAATTATTTTACACCATATGTTATTATAATCACCTTGCAAACATAAGTAAGAAAAGTATGAATATCCAAAAGATTTGGCACTGCTATAGGAAGAAAGAACAGTAAACAAATTCAGGGAATAAAAAAAGGTTTAATTATTGGTGTTCATACTACATTAATATTATTGCAGTCATTTCTACTACTTAGTCAGTATCTGGAAACCTGATTTAAAAGAGAGAATCTATTAAATTAAATATCTTAAAGAATCGCTGTCTGTCCTTATAATCTCTATGACAGATTTATTTTGTCATTTGACACCTAAGACCTTTTCCAAATACTAGGAGAGTTTCATTTTTAGATAATTAACATGCTAATGAGTTTATGTATTTAAATTCAGCAAAATATCTTCAAATCTATACCCTAGCATAAATTTTTTTGTATTCATTACCATCCCTTTTCTGTATTTCTGTCTCTGTGTTTGGATGCATTATTATTTTGTTGGTTTATCTTATTTTATTTTTTTTACTCCATATTGCCGCTCATTTCTAAGTTGGCTTCCAGCGAACCAGCCCCTCCTCTTATACACAAAGCTTCAGCTGTCCCAGATACAGGAGCTCTCCAGGGGGTTGCCCCAGGGTGGCTGTCCCTGACAGCTAAGTGTCCGCCGGCAAACCCTGTGACCCCAACACCATCTTCTTTTCTGGACACCTTCTTGGATGAATTAGAGAAGCTTGGCTCTTTAACCTTCTCAGATGACCAAGCCCAACCCAGCACCTTAGAGGAAATCACCCTCGAAATTAAAGAGGAACCCGCAGTTCCCCTTTCTTTGCTGGCAGCGTCAGTACCTGCCCAATCACCTGCCTCCCGGCCACAGTTCCCTGGCCCAGGTGTGACCCCAACCACTGTCCAACCTTATGAGGCCACGCCACTCCAGGATCCCAGAAAGACAGCTCAAAACAAATGCGTAGATTTGACAAAAGCAAGAAAAGGCCTAGCAGCCCCCGAGAGAGTGCCTGAGGTCCTGGGCGATAAGTTTGTGGCCTCTGCACACACCAGTGTGGGTCCCCTGCCCCAGACCCTCCCCGTCATTGGAGAGGAGGATGAGGAAACCTGTGAGAGGCTGATGTCAGGCATCCGAAGGAAGCCAGAATCTCAAGAGCCAGATGCCCTGTGCTGTGGCCAGGATGGCCCAGAGGTGACAGCAAGCCTGTACATTGAAGAAGAGGAAGCGGAAAGGAAGCCTGAGCACTTAGAGTACGCAGTGGCCACCCGTGCAGAGCCCAGAGCCCCTAAGGAAGACTGCAGTGCAGCTCAGACCAGCAATGAGGTATTTGAATGGTACCTAATTCCCAAAGAACTAACAAGTCTGACTACGATTAGCTAGTGCATATTAATAAGTACGGCTTTAAGAGTTTTTCCTATAAGAAACAAGCACTATGTAAGTTGGGGTGGAGGGGTATATGGAAAAACGCCAAGTTTTAATCAGATGATGTAAACATATAACATAATTCAATTATTTATTTATAACTACAAATTCATATTTAAAGTTTTTGTCGTTTATAAGTCTAATGTTTCAAAACTGATCATGATAGCTGAGCTCTTACGGAGCATCAGACACTAGTCTAAGAACTTCACATCTTTACTTTTTAAAAGGTGGGTTACATTTTTATCTTGACTTTAGAGATGAGGAAATTGATACCAAAAAAATCAGTCCAATTCTAGGATGAGAAAACTATATACCATATCTTTGATATAATGGCAGGGAAAAGAAAGAAGGAAGGAAGGGAGGGAGGGAGGGAGGGAGGGAGGGAGGGAGGGAGGGAGGGAGGGAGGGAGGGAGGGAGATAAGAAGGAAAGAAGGAAGAAAGGAAGGAAGGAAGGAAGGGAGGGAGGGAGGGAGGGAGGGAGGGAGGGAGGGAGGGAGGGAGGGAGAGAGATAAGAAGAAAGGAAGGAAGGAAGAAAGAAAGGGAGGGAGGGAGATAAGAAGGAAGAAAGGAAGGAAGGGAGGGAGGGAGGGAGGGAGGGAGGGAGGGAGGGAGGGAGGGAGGGAGATAAGAAGGAAGGAAGGAAGGAAGGAAGGAAGGAAGGAAGGAAGGGAGGGAGGGAGGGAGGGAGATAAGAAGGAAGGAAGGAAGGAAGGAAGGAAGGAAGGAAGGAAGGGAGGGAGGGAGGGAGGGAGATAAGAAGGAAGGAAGGAAGGAAGGAAGGAAGGAAGACAGGAAGGAAGACAGGAAGGAAGGAAGGAAGGAAGGAAGGAAGGAAGGAAGGAAGGAAGGAAGGAAGGAAGACAGGAAGGAAGGAAGGAAGGAAGGAAGGAAGGAAGGAAGGAAGGAAGGAAGAAAGGAAGGGAGGGAGGGAGGGAGATAAGAAGGAAGGAAGGAAGGAAGGAAGGAAGGAAGGAAGGAAGGAAGGAAGGAAGGAAGGAAGACAGGAAGGAAGACAGGAAGGAAGACAGGAAGGAAGACAGGAAGGAAGGAAGGGAGATAAACAGTGTTTTGGTTCCCCTTAATTCTTTCTGCAGAGGTGATTTTCTTCAAATTGCTAACTTCTTAAAAATGGGTCCTGCATTTTTATTTTTAAAACAAAGAAAGTTGGGCAACAATTTTAATTATTAAAGAGGGATAATACCCTCTTTAGCTTAGAAAATTCTCTCTTAAAAAAACAAAAACTTGATATCTCAAATATGTAACCTGTGAATTAAATAGTAAATATGATTACTGGCAAATATTGAAATTACGAAACAGAGAGAATGGCACTGTGCAGCTGGTTTTCCCCATGGGTCCTCTGTTGAGAGTTTTCCGAAACGGAGTCATTTTTGTACCCCATAATTAGCTATTAAGATTTTAAACAATAACAAATGTAGAGGAACTTGGCGTACACAGGGTCTTCTTGGGTTTAAATAATGGTCAGTGCCTGTGAGGTCCTTGGACAGTCACAGAACCCTGAGGCTCAGCTGTTCCTCAACCAGGAGAGAAAATGTCACCTGAACAAAGACCCCAGCTACACCTACATTTGAAAAAACACAACATATTCCTTTATAATGGAGAGCATTCACTGCAGTCAAGCAGGAGTCTAAGTTCATTACTTAGATAACTAATTTTTTGTTCTATTTAATTTTAAGACATGATTAGATATGGGGCTTGGCTCCCAGGAACTCTTACTTCCTATAGACTATGGGGGTTCTTATCTCCCACATCCAAAAAATTAAACTGATCATACCTATTGAAAATCTTCAGTGAAATTTAAAAGAAAAAGTTAGTACTTATTTTTTTTCTGAAGTGAGAAGCGGGGAGGCAAAGAGACAGACTCCCACATGCACCCAACCAGGATCCACCTGGCACGCCCACCAGGGGACAATGCTCAGTTCATCTGGGGTGTTGCTCTGTGGCAACTGGAGCCATTCTAGCGCGTGGAGGCCATGGAGCCATCCTCAGCGCCCGGGTCAACTCTGCTCCAATGGAGCCTTGGCTGCAGGAGGGGAAGAGAGAGACAGAGAGGAAGGAGAGGGGGAAGGGTGGAGAAGATGGGTGCTTCTCCTGTGTGCCCTGACCGGGAATCGAACCTGGGACTTCCACACACTGGGCCAATGCTCTACCACTGAGCCAGCTGGCCAGGACCAAAAGCTAGTACTTTTAAAGCAAGAAGGTGTCATAAATGTCACTTACCAGTATGAGTTAATGTTAAGATTATTTAAATATGGGGAATATTATCTAAAGGCCATGTAACCTCATTTTGGACACAAGCATAATCTCATCTTGTCTCTCCTCAATATTTAAGCCGCCTTCATTTTCCTCGGGAGATGGACCATCTTCACCTTTCCCCAGCTGTCCGCCTGCCGCCCCTCCTTCCTTTCCTTCTCCCTCAGCCTCTGAGCTGCTCTCCACACTCCCTCCGCCTGCCCAGTCCTATTCACCTCCTCTCCTCCCCAAATACTCTTATCAACAGGAAATAAGTTCGCCCAAATTAAAGGTAACTGCATCTTGCGTGTGGTTTCTTGCATGCCTTTAAAGGGAGTGAGTTAATCAGATGTTTATATTGAGTTTTATGCCATCTTACAAGATCTAAAAAGCCGTGTAAAGACTGATTGCTAACTTTTAACATCATCAGCATGGCCTCTCTCCAAAAAGTTAAAAAATATATATTTGTATAGCAGCTATCCCCACTTCAAGGAGAAAAACAGACTAAAATGTATATAAGAATAAAAAGTAAAAATTAGATTTTTCCCCCCAAGTTGAGGATCCACAGGAGAACCATCCCATTCAGAGACGTCAGCTGTGTACCTGTTATTCTCTGTCTCTTCTTACTGGGCTCTCAGTCTCTGGTGCTTTTCACCCAGCCCCAGGCTCAGCAGAGCCTGAGGGCAGAGGAGACGCCTTGGCTTGACTGCCTTGAGCCTTATTCTCCCACAGGACTGAAGCCAAGGGGGAAGGGTGCAGGCAAGCAGCTTCTTTCCTTGGAGTTACCCTTTGAGTAGTGCGAACGTCCATGGACGCCCTCATGCCTCCTGACCTTCCAGAGCGCGATCGTACATGTGCAAGGCAACATTTAAAAAAAAGGCAAATGTATGTTCTTCTCATTTCCATAAATTGGTTATCAGACAAACATAACTTTAAGTAAATAAAACTGGAACTGATTTGATTTTTTGAAAAAGTACTCACTCCTGGGGATCAGCAAGTGTGAATGAAAAAAACTCACTACTCAAAGGATTAACAAAGCATCTATCTCTGAGACTTGCAGACTGGCCACTCTGCTGGTATTTAACTCCCCCTAAGGATATTATTTTAAAAGACTTTAAAAAACAAAAGTGAACAACTAGCCTTGGAAAGATATCTAATGACAATCACAAAATGAATTCATTCCATCATGGAGAAGTTTTGCATTTATGATCAGAATGATCCCAAATTTCCCCCTTTCGGCCAAAGGTAATAGACTTCAAATAATAACTCCCTTCCCCTTCAGTTGTTAGAACTGGCAGTGAGAGCCTGGGCAGAGGAGTGGCAGAGCAAAGGTTCTGGTAGAGTCAAGTCTCTGTCCTAGGAGGGCCAGCACCTGAGCAGTGCCATGAGGCAATCTTCCAAAACCCCCTCGTCAAAGCCCTCCGCCGAGATAGTCTGCCTGTGTGAATTCATCTTACACAGGGAAGGAAAAATGTCGGGAAGAGGAGAAGACTCAAAGACTAATTGCTTTTTGCCCTTTGAGGTTTTATCTTAGCTGGCAGGAAATAATTGGGGAATTTTTAAGATAATAATAATACTTGGATAATGTCTAAGACTAAGCATTTGCCTCTTCCTCCCTCTTTCTGTGGTTTTCTTTTTAAGGCCAAAGTATTTCTGCCTTGCCTTCCTCTACTTGTTCTCCAGCCCTTAGACTTAGTCTGTAAGGGGGACAGTAACTGCAGAATTGTTCTGTAACATAGAGAGACAGGGGACTCAGCATTGTAGTAGGAAGGGCACAACCAGGGTTTAAACGGGTGGATTCTCCTGCAAGAACCAAGCTCATCTCATACATACTTGAGGCTTCAGTTGCTGGCAGAATGTTAGGAGAGAATGGAGATATTAATAATAAAGATGTTTTAAAAGAATACCTTAGTAGCTACATCAAATAACTACTGTACCTCCAGAAAAAAAAAAAATTATTTTATTCTCTGTTTTATCTCATATTTGAGAGCAAATAATTTTTAATCTCTCACTGAGTGTTTTGAAACCTTACTTTTTATTCACAGAGAGAATATAAGTTGATTCAAGTTGTTTGTGCTTGTAAATATAAATACAAATTGAATCAACTACAAATTTTAGATCATTATTATATTTTCACCCCACATTTAACAGACTGAGCTGACTTGAGACCTTTAAGAAGGCTTCCTATTTCTCCCATTTCAAAGATGGTAGAAGTTAAGTTCATTACAAAGGAAAGTAAACCAGCTCTAAAAGCCAAGAGAAAATAATCTTTTACTACTGTTTTAAAAGGCATAGGATAATATGCATGAAACCATTACAACCTGACCAACCCCTATCAGCCATTGTTTGACTTAACCCATATTAACTTAATGCAATTTTATTCTTTTAAAGTATTTCCTGAGCCAATGTAAGTTTGTCACATGCAATCCAAAATGTTCCGTAAAGTAAAATTTACAACCTCTTTTAAGTGACAGAAGACTGAAATGTACATACAAATAATGAGTGTGATATGTAAATCAGAATCCAATATGTTTTCTGGTCTTCTGAGCATTTTTCTTTAAATAATAGTTTTTATAATAAAAAAATTATTAAAATCCTCAACATTTTTATAAACGGAGCTTTCAGTTCCATCTAAAAGAGTATTTTGTAAAAGAGATTTATAACATGAGGACTTAAATTGCAATGGAAGCTCTTTATGAAGAGATGAGGAGACTTTTGGTTTCTTTTAAGAAAGGCAGTTATTGTGGTCCCATGAGACAGTCTCCTCACCCTAAAGCCCTCCCATCAGAAGATAGTTCCCTTGACCACAGTTTCCAGCATCAAATTAAGCCCTGATTCCTCCTAATATGTTCAGATGATCTTGCCAGCTGTTGATCCCCATCATCCCACAGCTGGTGTTATTCTCGGTGAGCCCTGATGTTTACAGACAGCCTCCCGTATTAGTCAAGATGGAGGTAGCCACCGTGCCAGAAAGCTCAAAATAATTACAGCTTAAAACAAAATAGAAGTGCACCCTCCCACGCATAAATATAAGCATCCTGGGCTGATGTGTGGCTCCACAGTCCTTAGGGAAGCCAGGAGGTCCCATCTGATTTGGGCACATCACAGTCCTCAAAGAGAAGCTCCCACTGCCTGCTACAAAGTGGCTGCCCCCGGCAGTGCCTTCCTTGTTCCAGCAAGCAGGATGGAGAAAAGAGGGAGCTGCTGCCTCCTGAAGGCCACTGCCCAGAAACTGCTTACCCCATCTGTCAGAACTTATCACATGAGCACGTGTAAACACCAGAAACATCAGGATGCAGACTTGTGCTAGCTGGCATCCGAGATTCGGCCATGTGCCTGCCTGACATCCGGGATTCCGCTATTCAGGATGGAGAGAGATGAGAATGGGTACTAAAGGACATCGAGTTTCCTCTGCCTCGGCCCTAAAAGAAAAACGCCTATCACATTTCGTCCCCGTCCCCAGAGACTGCAGATCTTGGGTTAATCATCACTGATTATTATGAAAATTTTCCTAAATAAGGGTTGAGAAAACCACATGCTTTTATTTAAAAGTCCTTTGATCCTGCTAAAGTTCTCATAAGCCAAACCAAACACCGCACAATACATGGCTAGGTCTCGTCCACTATTGGAGAGAAAACAAAGCCTGCCCACACACGGGAACGGTTAGCTTCTTCACTGCCATGTTAAAAACCTTGCTTTGAAAGAATACCAAAATAATCACGAGGTGCTTGGACTTAGGGCAATATTCAGTTTTTAACTCTAGTTCATTTTCCCCAGAAAAAGTCTTATTTTTTTCAAATGTGTTTTGTTAGAAAATTTCCCCCCGACATATGATTGCCACTTTCTATGTGAGTTGATGGTTAGGGATCAAAATGCCCCTCTCTCTTACTTTGTATCTATTCAAATAAGCCCAAAGGAAACAGGCAAATCTGAGGGTGTCTTGCACCCAATTGTGAAGCATTCTATCAAAGCCGTAAGTTCTTAGGCACGGACATGGCACCCAAACATCTTTTCTGAGCCCACTTCCCTCTGCAACCAGTCCTCTGCTCTGCCTGGGCGTTCAGATTCAAGCTGTTGTGCGCTGTGCAAAGCCGGGCCGCCGGCTACACCCCTCCCGCCCGCCCCGGGATTGTGCAGGAGTCTGGCGTGCTGTGTGTGCATGAAAACGCTCCCCAGGGAAGCTCCTCCTGAAGGCTGTACGATGAAGACGAGAACTAACTAACTTCTTGTGGCTTTTCCAGGCTGATTTAAAAAGCGAGATATTTGTCTTGGGTAAGCCTCCGCGTAGCCCAGTGATGTCTAGGAGATCCTGCAGCTCGCCTGTCAGAGGGCTCAGCGGTTCCCACAGGGTAGGGACGGAACGCCCGCCTTGAGCCAGGGACCCTGGCCACACACGCACACCCTCCACGGGCTGGCTCTTCCTTACTCGTCCTTGCTGTCCTTTGCCAGTAACGTAGCGTAGAGGTAACCTTGAGATGAAGTGACCGACTGTCGATGAGCATGATATCAGATCGACGTGAAAATCCTACCCTAAGTGTTTGCAAAATGTGCGTCCCTTTCGTGTGTGTGCGTGTGTGTGTGCGCGCGCGCCCCCAATCCAGAAAGACATGGCCAAATTCTCCACTAGATCTGTCTTCTATATCATCTCATGCTTCTGTACCTGTGTTCTCTGGAAATCCCTGCTTTCCAGTCATTGTCTTTAGTGCAAAGGATAAAACTACCGCCAATTATATAGTATTGAGCTCACGTGCTTCCGATAATGTTTGTTTCCGTGTCATTCATTTTATTTGGATTTTTTTTTAAATTTATAATCCTTGTTGCAAAATATCTTGTTGCTCTGGTGATGTGTGCTGCACTCGCCCTGTGAACCTTTTTAAGCCCACACTCCTCCTCTGGATTCCAGCTTCTCCCAGACTCATGACAACAGCCTTCATTGGACTTACAGGTCAATTACTTTTCCCTTTAACTGGTCAGTCCCATAAGATGGATGGGGCTTTACAATGAGTGGATTCTAAACGGTACTGTCCATTCTGCATAAGGCAGCCACGGGGTTCGGGAAGTTTCATCTCTGCCTAAGGCAGCCCTTTCACCATTTCTATTTTGGTGGACCTGGTTTAACCTTACAGGGTCTGATACATGACTGTGGGTCTCCAAGTTCTTAAGGACTTCGTTACAAAGAAAATTTCCACTTTTTAAAAATGTAGAGACTTCTCTGTGTTTATGCCATTTTTGGACTTTGTACTTTGCGCAATAAGACCTCGTTTTGTTTCTGAGGCAGAGACTTTTGTTGCCATAGAGAAGAGGAATGTTGATTTGGAGAGCTTCTTAGACTCCATAGAAGGGCTTTCCAGAGCCAAAAAAAAAAAAAGTTCTTTTCCGTAATTAATATGGCCATCCTCAAATTTCCCGTGGGTCAATAACATGGTATGCTTTGGGTCACCTTAAGTTTTTTTTGTTGCCAGACTTTTGCATTATGTGTTAGTATGTTATATGTGCCTGTGTGGGACATAAATCGTCTATGTACTCATTAGATTTATGCAAAGTTTGATTTAACTTCATAATTTAAGAAGGAAAAATAAGCGTAAACATGGTACTGTTAAAAGGAGAATTTTGTTTAATTCTAGTTGGCAAGTACTACAGCTAATGTTTTTCTGGAGGAAAAATTGACTTAAAATTCTAGAACTACTTACAACTCTTGCAAACATTACTATTTAAAGTAATAGTCAATCCTTATTTAAGAATTACCCAAAAATAGATATAGGTAATCATCCAGAGACGGGTGTGCAGAAGCACAGATAAATAGATGGGTTTTAGACAAACTGTATCTGACCTTCTAAGATAAGGAAGTATAGAGTTCATTGATACCGGAGATTTTAGGAAATTTCAAACCAGCTTCCTGTAAGATCCGTGGTTTGTAATTTGGTTCTGGCTTTGAAAATTAGCATGTACTTAAAACCTGTCTCAAGAATACCCATTTTTGAAAAATAGCTGTACTAAAAGAGAAAAAATAATTGTTACGTTACCAAGGAGAAAGTTAAATATTTAGGCTTCCATGAAAACAGCATGATGCTCCATTGGGCTTCCTAAATTTTTATTGAACTCTTAGGACTCATCAAGGTAATACAAGCACAATGTAGTTCTCACCCAAAATTTCCAGTACAGTGTCTGTGATCTGTTAACTTGTGAACCACATTAAAAATTCATAGTTCAGTGTATATTCCTCTGTATTAAACTGCTCAGAAATTATGAGTAATAGAAATGCCTAAGTAGATAATTAAAATAAAAATAATCATAGACCAAACATTCTGGTGGCCAAAGAGTGACCCTTTCTCAAGAATTTAAAACATGAGATGGGGAAAACATGGTCAGGAAAAAAAAAAAAAAAAACAGGTGAATATCAATCCCACGTCTCTCTGTGGTCTTTAAAACACCCTTTCAAAATGAATCCGGGCTGAAGAAATGTGGTGAGAGCTGACTAAAGGCATGTTGCTGCTACTACTCACCATTAGGTGGCAACAGAGTGCAGATACATCACAAATTTCCGCAAGGTTTGTGGCCGTAGTTGTTAATACCAAAAGAGGAAAGGCAAAAGATAGTCCCCTAAGATAATGGGCTTGAGGATCTTCACAGAACATAAATAACTGCCTAAAGGACAAAATAAAGATGCTTATTTTAACCACTTTAGGCCATCTATTCCATCATAGTAATCTTTTATGCAATAAAGAGTAAGAGTCAAAATTATAATTGTTTCTTCTTTTTACCTATTTGTGATACTAAGGAGTCATCTTTGGGTTTTGGTATATTGAGCTGTAAAATGAAAGTTGAGTTATTACTGTTACTGTTTTTATATTACTGAGACACTTGAGAATTAGCCAATAAATGTCAATTAAGGATGATGATGACACCCATAAAGAACTCAGGAGCCTGACCTGCGGTGGCACAGTGGGATAAAGCATTGACCTGAACACTTAGGTCGCTGGTTCAAAACCCTGGGCTTGCCCAGTCAAGGCACATATGGAAGTTGATGCTTCCTGCTTCTCCCCCCTTCTTCCTGCTTCTCTCTCTCTCTCTCTCTCTCTCTCTCTCTCTCTTTGTAAGATGAATAAATAAAATCTTTAAAAAAACAAAAAGAACTCAGGAGATATGTCTGTGGAAATATGGATTCCTTTATGGATTACTTGAGGGGGAAATGTAGGTCTTAATCTTCATCTCAGCCAACTCCTTGATCTTAAAGATCAGGAAGCTTAGATGGGTATCCAAGGTTATATAGTCAATGCCAACAACAGAGAGATGTAACTGTATCGATTAATGCCACTTAGTCCTCTATTGACCAAATACTTCTAAAATAAGTTAATTCAAATACTGTAATGGTCATCTTTACTCACAATTGATTCCCAGTCATACACACTCACATGGAAATGATTCCTGTTAAAGGTAAATTTAGAGACGTTCTAAAACTCACCTTTATAGTAAATACACAACTTCCATGCTAATGAAAGCAGTGATAAATCCTGGCCTGAGAATGTGAAGAGTATAGAAACCTGATGCTTCGGGTGGGGGCAAAGGAGTAAGAAAGGGTCCTTTTGAAGGATAGGAAGGACAAGACATAATGGGAGAGACGGGCGAAAGCGAAGACCTCGCTGGCAGCACAGCCAGGAACGCCAGCTCTTGAGACACAGAGGCCTGTGTGATTAGGGAGCCCAGTTTCTGTCATTATCAAAGGGACAATTCATCTAAATGACTTACGAGACGAGTAAAATTGAACTAAACTGGTAAAATTGTAATGACAATAACAAAAGGGAGGCATACTGATTTTAAGAGTACATTGTTTTATAGTAATAATCTGATTTTTAAAGTTGTATTCACATTTTAGCATAAGGAAGCAATACCATTGCTTTCACTGAGCCCTGGGTGCCACACATAAAAGTCAAATTTTTACCCAACTTAAAAGTATTCAAATGATTTAAATATTCAGAATTAGGTGCACCGTTTTTAGAGCACAATGAAATGTATTTTACAAAAACATTTTCTCTTTTATTTATTCAGGCAAGAACAAATAATATTTGTTATTTATAACTTTATTATGCACTGGAAATGTGCTATGACTATTTTTGGGAGAGAACAGCACCTATCTTGATAAGTGATTGGAAACATGGTAGTTTAGGTATTTTTTAAGTTACATTTTTTGTATACAGTATGTTTGAGTGACTAACATAAGCTTTTCAGTAGCATGTGGCTCAAATGTATAATCTTTGGCCAGAAATTTTATTCTTGGAAATATGTTTTCAGGAATAGTTCAAAAGAAGAAAATAGTTCTTTGTATAAAATGTTCATAGCATTGTTATCTATGATAATGAAAAAAGGCTAGAACAATCTTAATTTCAAAACAAATAAAAAAAACAAGAAAATGGCTAAGAACTAACCTGCATAAAACAGATATGTGAAGGAATGTTATTCTGCAGTAATTAAAAATAAAAAAGAAGACTGGAACACTATTACAAAATATTAATAGCAATTAATACATACTTCTTATTTCTGCATTCAAAGTTATATATGTAGATGACCAGATAAGAAATTGAAGAAATATAATAGCATATTTTATAAATAACTTATATTTGCCTCTTTTCATATATTTAAATTGATTTAGGAATGTTAAATTAAATAACCTTAAAATGACTGAAAAACAGCTTAGTCTTCATCATTTTTTAAATGGTATATATAGTTTATCATTTTAATAATAAATATATTGCTAGTAATTTATATTGACTTACAGGAATAAAGCATTGTACTCTCTTAAATCATACATGTGTCCAATCATTTTTATTCATTCTTTAGTCTTAAGTTTATGTATTCCATGCACAGACTACTGAGTGAAATTTCTAAGAATACTGTTAGCATCACTTCCAATTAAGACAAAGTTTAAAATTTCAGTAATGTAAGTACCTAGTCTTCTTAAGCTAGACAGCTTAAATGGAAAGAGAATGGATAAGGAATTTAGGAATTGAACAGATTAAGACTCACAGACTGAAAGGAACCCCAGAATTCCCCATTCAACCTTGGGCCAGTGGGCTTTCTATGGACAATTTGTAGGGAAAACTACCCAGCCTGTCAGTAATCCACTCATAACTCTGGGATTCAGGAATTGGCCCTAAGAACATGGATCTATCTAATAACTAATCCCATAGTCATCAAGGGGTCACTTTGATAATAGCCATGCGAACTCTGATTTACCTCATTACTGTGATTTACCAGGTAGCCATCATTCAGAAGAGAATGCTTTTGAAACATGATGTGAAAATTATAATATTTTCCCCCTACAAGGTAACATTAAGGTAGTCAGTACAAATGACATTGAGTTACATATTTGACAAACATGTTAACTTTTATTCATTGCAATATTTATGTGGATATGCAGGACGCTAAGGCTTGTCACTGCCAATATTATAAGTATCTATTACAGATACTGGTTGCTCAGTTTAAAAAGAAAGGAAACTCTTTTGAGAGTTTAATGCACTGAGAATTTCTATCAGTATTTCTCTTCCAAGGTAAAATGTTACATGTTACCTGGATATTGTTTGTTGCATTATATTTAAAGTCCTCTGTTTTCTCCTTTTTAAAAATGCATGTGTTTTACCCACACTGGGAACAGAGTGTTCATCCAAATGTAGCATGGGATGTCTGACTATTGATATTCCCATCTGTACTGTATGTGAAAATGTTGTCTGTGAAGGAAAAAAGCATATTGGAATGAATGCGGATACTTTGCTGTTGGACTAAATGCAGTTTACTTATTTATTTATTTTTGTTTGTTTGAGAAAACGCTGAAGAATAAGGTTGAATGAACGTGTCCAGGTTTCCTGTTCTGGTGATTTGGTGTCTATGTTCTTGCCATATTCCTGGCCTTTGGAAAATCAATGGGACCGAACACTGACTTTTCCTTAGAACTTGAGGCTAGATTGTAGCTATGTTCACAACATCTGATCCTGGATTATTTTGGATTCATTTGAAGCACCCTTCCAAATATTTTCATCATTAATCCTGTAGAAACCCTTTATTTGCTTTTTATTTCTTCCTCTTGGTTTTTTACAACAGGAAATACTAAATGTCAAGAAAAGTATCATGCCATTATCCAAATAATCATTTAATTAGTGCCAGTTTAAACAATGATTAACATTGAAAATCATTTCATTTCAGCCACAGCGTCCTGTGTTTACTCATGACAACATTCAAGGTGGGGGGGAACCGTAAGTATTCTTCTTGTCTTCTAAATTCTAGACTAACCTTGACCCGCACCATGGACGATCGGTGTACCCACCTAGAGGGTGGTCCAACTACGCAAGTGAGAGAAATCAAAGGGACGAACACGAGAGCTCCTAGATAAAGAGAGATTGCAACAGTGCCCGTCTTTCAGGACAGAGAGAAGGAGCTAATTTCTAAAAGCCTGTGAGTTGCTGAGAAGACTGATCTGTGCACTAGAGAAGCCTTCCAAAGCTGCAGTGATTCCTGAGATTTATGAATATCTCCATCTCTGTTCACTCACCATGTAGATTCTAGTAAACAACAGCTCTAAACACACAGAAAAATCTCCTAACATTGTTTCTGCACATATTTAAAGAGCAGGAAAGAATGTTAACAGTAGACGTGACATGAAAAATTAGTGACATAATAGCAAAGTTGCATTCTGAGAAGGATATTCAGAAATGGCAGTATGAAAACAGGCACTGTCTTTCAGTTACATGCCTTTTTACACTTCTAAATGCTCTCTTCTTGCTGATACGAAAGTCAAATCAAGCTGAAGGGGTCAGACATTGTCCTTAAGACTCCTATCTCATGTGTCTTTTTCTTCTCCATTTATGCCCGTAATGGATATTCATAGGTGATCAGCCTCTTACTGGCTAGTCCCCTGGAGAGAGACGCAGGCCTATCTGAGCACACGCAGTGAGCCTCCAGCCACTCCAGAGGCCTTCGGGCCCAGAGCAGAGCAGCCCGCCTGCCTGGGACAGCAAGGTGCATCTTGCATCCCCTCACTTCACGCAGACCTGACATTTAGCTAGAAGCGAGCCCTTCAGAAATTGCCTCTCCCCTGAGACCGGCTGTCTCCAAGGACAACCGGAAGGTCCTGTTAGGACAACCAGAAAGCCCCTGTTAAGAAAAAGACTATGAAAGGAACAGGCTAGAAATAAGAACCATTCAAAGTCTTGTTTAACTGGAAAAATTTTAAATATGACCTGTAATTCTAAAGTTTTGGTTTGTTTTCTTATTTACACAAACGACAATAGGATCACATCACAAAAACATAAATTCCAGGGATGTTAAGGTTTACTGCCTTACCAACAGATTATAATAGCGGCTTTTAAGGGTTTTTATCAGGGGTGCCCACACTTTTTCAGCTTGCAAGCTACTTATAAGATGACCAAGTCAAATGATCTACCTACAATAAAAATGCAAAACAGAAATTCATTTCTTCTATATTATCCTTATTTAAGTTACTGTTATTACTATTTAATATTGTGTATTCTTCTTTCACCTTTCTCCTTCTCAGCTCTCTTTTCGGAGGAAAGTCAATGTCATAGTTTTTATGAACAGTCCGAAAAAGCCGCTCCACATTTCCCTTCTTTGGAATAGCAATGGCACACAGACAGATGAGGCAAACACACTTAGAATATGACATAGTGAAAAAAATCCCCTCCCATTCTGTATGAAAGTGGTAGGTTTTAGGCTTCTTACTCGGACGAGCTATGGCACTCATTTTTATACCCTTTGTTGTATTTAGTTTAAATAAATTGAAGGCTAACTATGCAGCAATGTAACTGAACAAGTTAGCGCGGTTTTACGCGCATGCGTAGGGTGTTAAAAGTTCAGACATCAGATTGGCTACCCTGTATGCCAATCAAAAGACAAATGTCATTTTAATGTCATGCTATCTACCCACACTTCTTTCGCAATGGACCAGTAGTAGATCACGATCGAGGTATTGAGCACCCCTGGTTTTTATGAATGAACAGGTACATTATGTTTTGTGTCATATGGAGTCAATCGTCTCAATCGTAGTAATTTGAATGTTTATGAAACCACTGAGTTCACTGGTAAGAGAAGGCACATTCTCAAAGTCCTGCTTTGGAAATTTTAAAACATTCTTTACTAAATTTCTATTTGATTACAACCGCAGTCAGTAGGATAATGGGGTGTCAATCTCTTTCATTTAAAAAATTGGTTTTGAATGAAAATAGGGACAATGTTTTATGTCGCTACGATTCAGAATTCTGGTGGAATGTGTTCTAGAGAAAGTCACAAGTTAGAGAAAGCTTCCAGTGTGGCCGGGCATTTCCTATTTAGAAGACAGATGTGTCTCTGAGACATCCCCGCACCCCATCTTTCCAAATAGTGTTTTTCACTGTAACCCGAGCACACCTCCAGTCGTGCAACACCGACCATGAAAGCCAGATGAGGCAGGAGGCTTTCTGAAAACTGTGTTTCTGTTTCCCCTACACCCGTCCCCTTTTGTGGTCTAACTAAACCAGAACAGCAAGTAAATTCTGACAGGCACTCTGGTTTTCGTCACACCAAAGTGAGGTTGGGGTTCATGCCAGTTTCGTTTTTTTTTTTTCTTTTAGCTCTTGGGACCTTGAGATCCTTCAAGCAGCTGGGGTGTGTGGCCTTAAATAGGCCTGTCCCTGAAAGTGGTTAAAGCCGGGCCTGGGGGCAGCTGCAGCCCCAGAAGCTCCCGCAGAGAACCCTTGTTTCCCAGAGGGAGAGGTGCCCTGCACGCCCATTGAATTAACAGCCAATGGCTCTCGCTCTGGTGTGACATGGGGAAAGGAACTATGTCAAAATCAACTCCCACCCTTCACCGCCAGATACACAAAACATATCATCCTTCCCCATTAAGGGCCACAAAGTCAAATCCTTAAAGCAAACAATGAAATTATTTGACTTCTCCAATCGGAGCTGGCCCCATGCAAACATCCAAACTAACTCATGTTGGTATTCAATACCTCCCTGTCTTTTTTTGCCACTATTCTGAGACTGTGGCTACTTTTCTCTGTACTTCTCCATAATCAGTTTCCTCTCTCAACACATGACTCCTGAAGCCCCATCTCAGAGAGAACAAGCGGCTGGACAGTCTTACCAGGAGGACAAAATATTAATAGGGGAAGAACTCTCTAGTGTCGGAATTTCGGGCATTGGTCCCAAGCCGGGGAAGATGACATTCTCTAGGAAAATATGGCAGGCACCACATCTTACCTCCCCTTCCCAGACACCCCCCGCTCACCAAAGTCAACTTGATCTAGGTCCCTAATCTGATAGAGTTCACAGACAGAGACGAAAGCCAGTGGAGCCGTGTCCCTGGTTTGTGACATGATGTTTGAGTCCAACTGACAGCACAGTTTCATTCTACCAACATAGGACTTTCCGACTGAATGAAGGAATCAGAAGTAAACCATTCTTATTCTTGAACAGTATTCAATATTGTCAACTTTTTAAAGTTGGCTTTAAAGAGTTCAAAATGCTCTGAAATAGGTTCTTATTTCCTTACATTGGCAGAATTACAGAACTGTTCAGAAAGGAGCAGAATCAATTTCACTGATTTTTTTGAAATCCCCTCACAATACTGATCACCTCGAGAAGTGCTGTGAAGTTTTCATCTTGCCTGCACATTCATGGTTCTTGACCCCTCAGCTGCTACAATTTGTGTCTTCACTTTTTGAAAATACCAGTCAATGTTAACTCGCATTTAAATGAAAGCTATTTTATTACCAAAAATTTAATGTCTGAATTTGTTACTGATCAATGTCACAAAAATATAAGCTCTCAAAAAATTCAGCCTGACCAGGCGGTGGCACAGTGGATAGAGCATCGGACTGGGATGCAGAGGATGCAGGTTCGAGACCCCGAGGTCACCAGCTTGAGCGCGGGCCCATCTGGCTTGAGCAAAAGCTCACCAGCTTGGACCCAAGGTCGCTGGCTCGAGCAAGGGGTTACTCGGTCTGCTGAAGGCCTGCAGTCAAGGCACATATGAGAAAGCAATCAATGAACAAGTAATGTGTCGCAACAAAAAACTGATGATTGATGCTTCTCATCTCTCTCCGTTCCTGTCTGTCTGTCCCTATCTATCCCTCTCTCTGACTCTCTCTCTCTATGCCTGTAAAAGAAAAAAATTTAGAGAAATGAAAGTAGTGGCATTCTATCAGTAATTCTTCTTTACGTAAAATTATTTTTAGAGGGGCTTTTTACATCAAACACAATTGCTCCAGGACCTTTTAAAAAGGAATTCATGCCTATAATCTGTCTACTCGGAGATTGGCTCAGTAGTAATTAATCACAAAATATATCCACTTCATTTCATAAGTAACATCAGATTTTCATATTTTAAATCCTCAGGAAATACTAATTCAAACTGTGAAAGTAAACTGCTTTCAACAATTTTTCCTGGTGAAAAAAATAACAATATTCTCTTTTATAGTAGTACTTCCCACAGAGTGATTTAGAAGACATGTCTGAAACATTCTGTACATCTCAATTTAGAATCATTTGAAAATCTATCTTGCAAACTGCAATGATTTCTTTCTCATTATAATTAGCTAACACTGTAACTCCTTGTTTTTAAACACAGCTGAATAAGGCACTGGGAGCTTCTTTAATATTCTGTACTATTATGTAATATCTGAAAGCTAGGTATCTAAGACTCACAATTGAAATGTGGGTCTAACTTATAAATGTTAAAATGTTTTTTTTCCTACTCATGGATATGATCATCTTCCATGACTATTCTTCATTGCGGGTTTTGAAATGCTAACAGGGTGATTGAATTCCCAGGAGAGTCTAAATAGTTCTGTTTACATGCTTACCAGAGACTTACAGTTGCCTAAGTATAATGTTAGTAAGAATAGAAATGTTAAAAGTAAAATTAACATTGTATATCTTTTCTAGTTTCGCAAAGGTTTACAGATTTTTTTTAAATACCTCCGTCTGTCCTGTTTAAGGTTTCAGGCTCTGTATAACTATACTCCTAGGAACGAAGACGAGTTGGAGCTCAGAGAAAGCGACGTCATTGATGTCATGGAAAAATGCGACGATGGCTGGTTTGTGGGTAGGTGTGCACTCCCCGTCAGAGACACGGGACCGTTTCACATGTGCTTGTGTTTGCTCCCTTGCATGGCGTGAGGGGACAGTCAAGCTCTGCTTGATTTCATAATGCCTTTGACTTTCCGTACATTTGCATGCACTGTGCCATCCCAAGGCAACTGTGTTTTCAATATACAGTATATAGTTTAGTATTGACTGCTTCAGGGAGATGTGATTTTCTGCTAGCTTTATTTCCAGTTCAACTGAGAGAAGAGACTTTCATTAAACAGCACCAGTTGGGAAAGACCAAGATCTAAGAACAATGACAAAAATGTTCCCTAGATAAGAAATATTAACCCCTTTGAGCAGTATGAACGTTCATGTACGTCCTCGTGCCTCCTGACCATCCAGAGTATGATCGTACAAAAATTTTTATCTTAAAAATGTGTAAGGCAACATTAAAAAAAGGCAAATGTATATTCTTCTTGTTTTCATAAATTGGTTATCAGACAAACATGAATTTAAGTTAATAAAACTGGAACTGGAACTAGTTTTATTTAAAAAATAATAATAATAACTCACTCCCGGGGATCAGCGAGCATGAAGAAAAAACTCACTACTCTAAGAGTTAATACTCCCTCAGTGGAGAATGTTTGTTGTTAGCAGTGGGGCTCAATTTGAGAGAATAAGGTCAATGGACAGCTCACCCATTCACTAGTTCCGCTGTAGTTACCCACAAAGTCCAGGGACTCACCCGAGCTTTAATCTGTGGAGGACGTAGAGAAAAGTTCCACTCTGACCACGGAAAGGACAACTGCATTCTTCCCATCTTATAAGAACCTGGAAGTTTTCTGAGAGAACATTCGTAGACAAGAGTGGCATATATCAGGACATAAAGGAGAGAGGGGAGAAAGAAACAAGGTCCTAGGAGGATGGAGGGGACAGCTGAGGACGGAATGAGGGCTTTCTCCAGACAGGTAACGGGTAGGGAAATAATAAAGGAGCCCCCACCACGTGGCAGCCACAGCCTCTGCCTCTATTCCTATGAATTCATCCTTAAAATCCACCTCCCCAGCAGGGCAGCCTCCCTTCGGGTTGAGAGGCTGAGCTTTCCTGCTCAGCCTGGTGTGAGGGAAGCACAGTGCTCCATCCTAAGAGGCTGTGACCGCAGCGGGCAGCACAGACGGAACTGCTGACTTGGGCTTCCGAAGCCTCCCAGTGGGTTTCCCCTTCTCCAAACCCTGCAGGGCTTGCTCTCGCAGGGACGTCTCGCAAAGGAAGAAATTCCAAGCCCGCGTACGTGAAGTGGTATTTCCTTGTTATTACCCCCATTTCATCTATCGCTTGTATTCACAGGAACCTCAAGAAGAACCAAATTCTTTGGTACTTTCCCTGGAAACTACGTCAAGAGGCTGTGAACCACGCCCCCTGCTGTGTATGCCGCATCTCAGCACCACATCCGTCCGCATCGCCTTGCCTGGAAGACCCCCGCAGGCCCCCCGCTGTCACGCCTTATGGTCTCCCATAGGCATCACCCACCATCACCATCTCCACCCGACCCAACACACCAGCAACGCACTGCCAGGGCCGTGGGGGAGATGGGCAGGCTTGTTCTGTGTGAAAGCGCACATTCCTGCTTTCTGCTCGAAACTGCAAAGTCTCTGTGCTGGGGTCAGAAAGAAAACTGTCACACTTTTAAGTTAAGGGTTAAATATAAAAAAAAAATGAACATGTCTCCGAAAGGCTCCCTGGTCCCCTTTGGAAGGTGTTCCTCCCCTCAGGCGACCAGGAGATGGTTTGTTTCTGAATATCATGGTGTGCATTTTCACACTAGTAGCTTGGAAGTGTCTTTTCCTTTCACAAGTTTGCCTAGTGTCCTCGTTTACACGATATGACAACTGTACGTCAGCAATTGTCTGCCGGCACTTATACGTCCTCATGTGCACAGCGATGACAAAACCTAAAGGAAGATAGGAAAGTGCATTCGGATGAGTGTGATTTGTGTTGATTGAATGTGAGTCTCCAACTAGCAGTCTTTTCCTGAAGTTCTCTTGTACTTTTTTAGAAGTGCAGACAGTTAAGTGAATAAGAACTTTTGTTAATAATCATGAGAATTAAGAGGTTTTAGCTAGACTACAAAAAAAATATTGTGTTGTAAAGTTGCATTGCTATTTTATATTAAAATGTAATAATCAGCATCGTGAACAATGAGCTCTTAGTGTTTTATTTATCTGATAAAATTTAAATGAAAGCAGTGTTAGTGAGAGGTGCAAACAGTGATTCAAACATAGACACTTAAAAGTACCTGTAAGCAATATTCATAGGTGAGATTTCACTGTGTGTGCACATATGCATTTGTGATTGTAGGAGAACAGACAATCTGTATGACATCAGTTGTACATTTTAAGGAGTGTAAAAGAATTTCCCACACATTATTTTATAGAAATAGAGTCCTTTAGAAGCATCACAAGTATTAAGGCTGGGTTTAGCAAGGATTATGATCAATACAGTTATTTTTACTATGATAATTATTTTTCTTCTATGGAACTCAGAATCCTGGCTACATTAGAGGACAGGAATATGTTGAGCCTGATTTTCCCGGTGTGTGTAAAATATTTCCTCGGAATGTATCAGGCACTTTTTAGAGGCAATGTTAAATCGTTCAGGTTACTATTCTGCCCTGAAGCAGAGATTTACAAAATGATATTGGAACCTGAAAGATTTAATGTGGTGAACGGTGCCTGAATTGCACACACCCTGAGAACTAGCTTTGTATTTCTTATGACTTTGCATAAGAACTATTCATATTTGGATCTTGAGCACCTTAAAGATAAAACTTTTTATGGCATTTCTTCTGTGGACAATGATTGACCTTTTCACAATGTATGTAGACTCTAGAATTTTTGTACATATGTTTGCTCTTTTTTTTTGTACAGGCTATTTAGTTGTTGAGAAACCAAGGGGATTTCCTAATTTGGTCTTTATCCTTCACTTAAAATAAGCTAAAGATTCTCCTTTCCATATCCCACCGATCATAAGCACGCCTTGATAGTGTGAGTCTGTGAGATAGCGTTCATGCAAAAGTTTATGGACTTAAAAGATCTTAGCAGCCAAACTGAGATGTACATACTTACCGAGTACAGGAAATTTCAATAGGAAGAAGGTCAGGTAACATCTATGAGTAGCCTGTCTACCTTGTTAACCGTCAAGTTCACAACCAGCTTTATATTTTAAAGGCCTTGGGTTTGAAATTAGGTCAACTGCATGCAGCTTTGCTGATAAATGAGTAATTACCTTCCATGCCATTGATGAGAAAAAACACCAATACCTGTTGCCTGTCATATTTAAGAAAAATTACTGTTTCTACTCTCTGTATCTGATTTTAAACGAAAAAATATTCATACCTGGCTTTCAGGAAATTGACTTTGAATTCTTACAAACAAAAGTCATTGTGTTTTTCTCGAATAGACATCTAATAAATTTTGCTTGGATGTATATACTTCAGTCTTTCTTCTTGACATTTATCCTTAAGCAAATTGTGTGTTTTAATCCCAATTTGTTACATAAACTAGGAGAAAATGCATTTATTTGCTCTGGGTTCTCTAGACATACCACCAATGGAGAGAAAAAGCTCTGTCTGCATCAGCTCAGGGAGGAAATATTTTTAAACCCACCACCAAATCCTGCTTGCTAAATACACCTTGGCTAAAAATTGCTCTTCTGCTACAACAGCACATCAAAATATTTTTGCCTCTCCTGAGCCGGATAGCTTGGTTGGTTGGAGCACTGTCCCAAAGCACAGGGCTTGCCAGTTCGATCCCCAGTCAGGGCACGTACAGGAACAGATTGATGTTTCTTTCTCTCTCTTTTCTCTGTTTCTGTCGCTCTTCCCCTTCCTCTCTTGCTAAAATCAGTAAATTAAAAAAAATTAAAATCTTTCTGCTTCATAAACAGCTATTTTTTCTAAGGAGAAGTTAATTACAAGAAGGGGTAAGCGTTTTCCCAATTCAACTATCTTAAAATTTAAGGTACTTGCCCTAAAAGCATTATCACTCCTGGCATTTAGACTCACACGATACCCATAAGTTTTCAGTGAATTTCAAGTCACGTGTGGCAATTGGGTATCATTTCTTTTTCCCACGCAAAGAGTAGCTAGCCAGCTAGTTCTCCCGCAATCCTTTTGAAGATATCTGGGTCTCTAGCTCTGCGTGTTTCAACCCTCCGCCATATATATTGTGCACAAATTCAGAAACACTAACGTTCCTCGGTGGGCAATCCAGTTACCAAAGATGTCCTGTCACATTGCTTACCCTCAATACTCACCCTGAACCGCTCTATCCCACCAGATAACTCCACTCTATCAGCTTTCCACTTTTACTAATACACACTTACATTAGGATGTCCCCTTTGTGAAGAATATGCCCCATGTTCTTTCGCTCTTGTTTCCTTCAGATCCTCTCTGGGTGATTGAATGACATACATCTGAATCCCGTGATGGGAGATGCAGGTCTGTGAACTCAGGTCGCTTCCCACTTCTCCCTTCAGGTGAATCTGTTTTGAAAGAGCCTGCACTCTGGGAATAAAAATCTGGGATGGCGAAACCTACGCATCAAAACCTAGATCTTGTCCCGCCCGAGATTGACTCGCTCGTGCCTCTCTGTGACACCTGCTGAGGGACAGCCGCAGCTCCACCCCCTCCCTGAGCTCAGGAAGCCCTCCCCAGAGTGCCGCTGTGCCTGGGCTTCTGTCCCAGCTGTCCAGGCACTGTTGTGGGGTCCAGAACACCTGCGGCCACGGAGACCCTCCTGCCGCACTCGTCACTGTACACGCCAGGATTCGGGGCAGAAGAGTGAATTTTTTATTTTTTCCTTGCTTCAGAACCGATGCTATTAATAACTGATTGTACTTGATTATATGCCAATGCACGCTCATCGTGACACACCAAAAATTACTCAATGCATCTCATTCGTGTCCCTGAGAACTGCCACGGTAGGTGGAGTTGGATCCCCTGTTGTGAACACAGTAATATGAGGCTGTGAAGCACTGTGTCTCTTCACCAGTTTCCACCTGCTCACGTCGGTGCATGAACTGGCCATGCGGGCCAGTCACCAGGAAGGGTCCTCTGATACTTCATGTGCCGACCTTTCATCCTTCCTGTAGCTGTACCCTCACTAAAAACAGGCATGCCCATTTCTTAATAGACGGAAAGCAGCAAGAACCTGCTAGAGTAACTTTCTCATTCAATGACCACTCACTGCTCGAGCTCCCTGCTTACTGATCTGTGTATGTGGCCCGACCATTTCCTCCTATTGTTTTCCAGTCTTTAAAGAGTCGTTTGGTCGGATAGACTATGCATTCTGTCAGCTTCCAAGAGCTCAGTCAATTCACGACTTAATCCTCTTCCTTTCCAGATTGTGCACCTCCAACAGTTGTGTATGTCTCAATTGTTATTTTAGGTTACAGGGGGTCCTCGGGTTACAACGCAGTTCCATTCCTACGACAGTGACATAATCCAAATTTTGATGTAAGTCGAAACACACTTTAGCCTAAGTCACTTACCTATCCTAACATAGCTGTAGAATCATAATCTAGAACATAAAAACACAACTAAGCCGCAGAAAAAGGAAAAGGCCATAAACACACTGCCCTGTATGTGTTACTGTACTGCATACGATATTCCTCAGCCGCCTGCAACCAAACTAGTTTGCTCACATAGTCCATAAGTATGACACTAACGGCATAAGCCGAAACGCTCACGTCTCAATTTTTTCAAGTTTGTATGGGAGTGAGCATCGTAAACTCAAAACGTCATGTCGAGACTGTCGTAATCCGAGGACCCCCTGTATTTGCTCATCATGGGTGACTGCGTCAGACCGCAAATGGAGACTGCCATTACTAATGAACAGTCTAGAGCAGGAATTGGCAGAGCATGGCCCATAGAGCAGGGTCAGCCTGCATTTTTATGGCCTGCAAGTTCAGAACGGCTTATCCAGAAGGTCACTGGCATCAATTTGATGATAGAGAACACTAACTTTGAACCCCGTTTAAGTGAAATGTGTCTCCCCAGAAAAAGAACATGTGTGTTTTCACTGGTAGATCTATCTATATTAGAAAAAACTTAACCCTATTATTATATTTTGAATAGTGTCAAAAATTGGTGAAATCTGTTGTTGTTGTTATGTAAGTATGTATGTAATATCCTCAATTTTGCCTCCTGCCCCACAAAACCCAAAATACTATTTACTATCTGTCCTTTCACACAAAAATCCCACAAACCCTTGGTCTGTGCTCATTGTCAGCAACGAACCTGGCAACTGACTAGAGGAAAAGGAATACTGAAACCCTGCTCTAAACCAGACTGTTACTGCACATGTGTGTGCCTTGTCTCTATCCTCACAGCAAATCGAGAAGGATTCTGCCGTGTGCCCCTTTTAGAGATGAGAAAGCCAAGGTTCTAGGGTTGTTGCAAAAATGTGATGCGAAGTGATGGGAACCGGATTCAGAAGCCAGGGTCCATCTCCCAAGCCTGTATTCTGTCTCCCGCACCACACAGTGCTAAACACACTGCTGGTCACAGGGCACTCCCCGTTAAACAGTGACACCCCTCTCCCACCTTCTGCTCCAGCGTGCTCACAAAAGGCCACCATACACAGCCACCTGCTCGTAGCAGCATCTTGCTAGGCAAAGGATGACAAGAAAGGGGGTGTAGGTAGGCTCAATCCAGTAAAACAGCATGTCCACAAGGAAGGCTAACTTGTTTTTTTTTAAAGTATACAGTGACCCAAGAGAATATGATTTTAATTACTGACCTGTTTTAACTAAGCTTGAGCTCGCCCCAGAGCTGTGATTTATTAAGGTCCCCGGAGGCTGTTGGCAGTGAGCCAGCGCGGCAGCTGGTGGCGGCTCTGGGAAGTGCTTGGTAACGTTGAGTCACTCGGGGACAGGCAAGCCCAGTGTGCTCTAGGAACATGGTGTGCTCACTGGACATCTCTTCAGTTTACAAAGCCCCAGGCCACGTACACTAGCCATTCTCTGCTGGGTGACTCACTAAGTGATGAGGACCTTAGCTCACCACTAAATCTGGCCCCTCCACAGCTCAGGAAAGTTCTGTCTGAGCTCATGCACATACATATATCTTGACCCAAAAACCTTTCGGTACAAGACAGACCTCTGCCTAGCAAATCTTCACCTGCTCCTTTGGGGTTTTCGGTTTCATCCTTTTCCCTAAAGTATGATGGGTGACTCAGTTGTCCCAGCATTCTCCAAAAATAAGTGCCACGTCAAGTAAGCCATTTAAATAAATTACCATTAACAACACCAGTGGGCAGTTGTCAGATCTTGTACTGATATTACAGAAAGCTTGAGAATGACTTTTAAAGTATTTTTTAATTATACAAGCAACAGACGCATAATTGTAGGAAATGTTAGAAAATAGAAATGAACAAAAACAAGAAACATAGACTCACTAAGAGTCACATTTTTTAGGGTAAAGATTACACTTCAGAACATATCCTTCCAGAGAATGTTTTCTGCACATGTGTAGTAGAGTGTGTGCGTGTGCTTGTGTGCATGTGTGTGTGTTTGTGTAGTATATGGGCCAGCGTGGGGTCATACTGAACATATTATTTTATAACCTGCACATAATATTGAGCAGGACTCTGAAATAAAATGAATAAATCATGTTTTCAAGTCAATTTGACATTATCAAGGTTTATGAAAAGAATGAGGAAAAGTCAAAATCCCCAGGACTTACGAAAATGCAATTAATTCAAAACCAAGAAACAAAAGTTGCAGAATTACTGCTGAGAATGCTGCAATCTGGGGAACTGGAAGAGGAACGAAAGAAACAAAGAGAGATAAGAAAATAATATCTCTGTATCATAAGCCATTACATGCATTAGGCATTTTTACAGCTAAGGAGCATCTAGGAAGACAGATGTTAAACTGGGGACATGTGAACTACAGAGTGCTTGGGTATGACCTCCAGACCGCCCTGGGAGTTAGCAAAGTGCACAAGTTTTGAATCCAAAAGGAGAGAACAGATAACTATTGAGCAGTTCAGCTTACACCCTTCACTCCCTCCCCTGTGCACATACACATACACGTACAGCCACGCCAACAGATGATAGCAGTAATGTAAAAAAAAAAAATCTAGACCCCAAAACTTTAGCAAGATCTCTTATGCATTGTTACTTATGCCCAAACTTGCATAGATGAGGAAATCTTCCATCAATCCACCCTTCAATAGAGGATCTAGGGAGAGGGGTCCCTATCTCCGACCTAAGCTCTCTCCATTGTCTTACATATCTGCTCATTAATCAGAGACCGGCGAGTACCCCAATGAGTTTGGAAGGTTCAGTAATAATATACTTTATGGATTCTTCAGTCATTGAACTACATTTAGTGGAGCCCTTAGAAGATAAGGCTAGGTATTGAAGCACCATCTCTTTTTGGCACATTTACTAAACTCATCTTGGATGCTGAAGCTTTCACTATGGCTCTATCACAGGGGTCCCCAAACTTTTTACACAGGGGCCAGTTCACTGTCCCTCAGATCGTTGGAGGGCCGGACTATAAAAAAAACTATGAACAAATCCTTATGCACACTGCACATATTTTATTTTAAAGTAAAAAAACAAAACGGGAACAAATACAATATTTAAAATAAAGAACAAGTAAATTTAAATCAACAAACTGACCAGTATTTCAATGGAAACTATGGGTGTGGATGCATCCTGTGCTCCTCTCACTGACCACCAATGAAAGAGGTGCCCCTTCCAGAAATATGGTGGGGGCTGGATAAATGGCCTCAGGGGGCCGCATGCAGCCCGCAGGCCATAGTTTGGGGACCCCTGGTCTATCGGGAAGCCATCTGAAGGTTGGTATGCCTCCACAGGCTCCAGGGATTTCTGGATTATTTTCTTGCTAACTCTCAGAACTCTAGGTCCCCAAGTTTTACAAGGGCTGCTTCCATGATGGTGACACTGTCCCTGAGAGGAACAGCACGTTTCTAAATTATGATTACACCACTTGGCAGGGTGAGCTGAAGGGGCAAGAAACAAACAGCAGAGGGTACCTGGATTTCTTCAGATAATTCCTCAGGCCCTCAGAACTCCTGACCTCTCTAGTTAGTACGTAATCCACAAGACCGGACTATTAGATCTACCTTGTTTCACCATGTGTGCTCAATCATTTGCTTCAAGAAGTCATTTCAAATGCACAGTCAGAACAGCCTTCAAAGAAAGTGTCAGCAGTTTGCTACTTTCCCTCTCACAAGGGACAGAGGATGGCACTGAAACATTCAATTGTCTGGCCAATGGTGGCACAGTGGATAGAGTGTTGACTTGGGAAGCTGAGGTCCTAGGTTTCAAACCCCAAGGTCACTGGCTTGAGCATGGGCTCATCCAGCTTGAGCGCAGGCTCACCATCTTGAGCACTGGGTCGCTGGCTTGAGCATAGGATCATCGATATGATCCCATGGATGCTGGCTTAAGCACAAGGTCACTGATTTGAGCCCAAGGTCACTGGCTTGAGCAAGGAGTCACTGGCTCAGCTGGAGCCCCCCAGTCAAGGCACATATGAGAAAGCAATAAATGAACAACTACAAGGAGCCACAATTACAAGTTGATGCTACTCATCTCTCTCTCTCTCTCTCTCTCTCTCGCACTAGAACACACACACACAAAAAAAACATTCAATCAACTGCATTTGTCACTGAGTGTACATGTGACATATATATACACACATATTCATACCCATATTCATATACATATACATATATATATACATATACATAGTGGCCAAAACTAGGTTTACAATTGTGAGCACACAAAACAGTTTATTCTTATATTATTTATTAATTATTGCTTTAGTTTCCATAAAAACAACGGTAAACCTACTTTTTCCTACCCTGTATATATATCTTTATGGGCAGTGTTGAAATATGAAAGTTAATAATTGGATAATTTTGAAATATCATTGTTCTGCAGAATTCAAGAATTGATAAGGCCATTATGAAGTATGAGCTCAAAATTTATAGATAATACTTATGCTAGAAAAATGCCCTTAGACAAAATGGCAAGGAATCAGTATGCCTTTTCTAATCACTCATTATTTTTTAATCAGGTAAGGTTGGTTTCAAAATTAGACTGGCATAAATATTGATTTTATTGGGTCTATAATGCAATGCCAATACATAGCACATTCCTGCTGTCCTTGCTCAAAGACACTAGCCTATATTTGAGCCAGTGCCACTGTTTTACTCAGAAGATGAGCTTTGATACAAGGAATATGATATCAAGACCAAAATCCCACTCAAACTTGGCATTCGAGACATTCTGGCTTGAAGATTCCTGACTGAATGCCGCCAACATCTCAACTGGAGCCTGAGACTCAGAGCTGTTGACACAGCAGGACATGACTCTTCAGTGATCCCACTGAGCTCACTTTAGTGACTGAATATCAATAGAGGACATTTAATTAAAAACAAGAAAAAAAATACACATATGCAGACATCAAGCTATTCAGAACCTGTGTATGTCTCCACTGACCAGATGGGGGATGAGATCTGCTTCCTCTTTAATAAGAAGGTCCCCTTCAAAAGCTCTTCCTGTACAAACTAAACATTAGTTGCTTCTTAGAGCTGCTGATAGCATAGGCTTCTCCTTAAAACTATTGGCATTTTCCTCATAACCCCTCAGCAAAGGAACATAGTTAGTGGTAGACAGAAATCAGTTGGAACTAGCCATGTTGACTTTTGACATACTCCCAGGAAAAACCCTGAGACTATTTGTTCAAAGCATTTATAATGAGGCTTCTGAAATACCGTCTTCTCTCCCTCTCCCTCACTCTCTTCTTCTCCTTCTCTCTTTTAATGGAGGAATCTCAAAATGCTCATGAACTCCGAGCTAGTGTTATCTAGACCTCCCATGCACCCAGCAGCCCTCAACACACAGAGTTATGCCTTTGGTCAGCTGTCAGATGACATGACAACAAGTTTAGCAGACATCTGCACATGGATTAATGGATCTGGTATTTCTTTCATTATCAAAGATAAATCGCTAGACAGCTGTATTAAAACCGCAGCATACTTCTCAACACTGATCATGCATAGATGAGATTATCCATTTTCTAAATGGGGTCATGAATAATCTTACCTCAGGAGACATTTTTCCCTGCAACAAAAGGTTTAAAGCAACAACAAGGACCATGGTGTAAACTTCAAATCCATATGTGTCTAAGCCTCCTCTCTTATTGTGTAGGGGTACTGATAATGACATATTGTTTCAGGATCATTCCGGAATCCAAAGTTTACAAAAAGAAGAAAGTATAAACGAGTGAATGCCTTGCTTTGCCAACAAGAGTCCTATAAAACAGTATAAAAGCATAGTCTTCAAATCCAGAATCATTAAGGTTTCTAAGGAACGTGGCCCTGACCTGGTGACAACTTCAGTTGGCTTATAAAATGAGTAAAATAAAATAAAAAATCACATAAGTTTATCCGAGGAGTAAATGAGATAAAACATACAAGCAGAATCTAACACATAGTTGGCACTAAATAAAGGCCCTTCTCTTCTTTTTGAAGTTAGCATTTTGGCTGATTCTGAGTAACACCAAACATTTAAATTTATTTGTTAGATATTCCTTAGGCTGCATTGCCAAATTTTATAGCCTCAGTGTCAAAAGAGGACAACAGAATATGGCATTTAAAAATACATTTTAAATCAATTCCATTTTAAAGCAGATATTACACTGTATAAAACAGGTATTATAATTTTTCATAATCAGTTCATGAGAAGAAATTGGCCTAAAAACAGAGCTAGATGCTAGAACTAGAAAGGGAACAGAACAGAAAAATCAGATAAAGTGCCACTAGTCATTGGCTATAGTAACGGTTCCAACACAGAGATCTAGTAGTCTCTGACAAAGGCTTCAGAAAACCCCAGTAAGACCAAAGGGTGATGGATATACAACTAGACTAGAAGTCTAGAGCCCTGCATTCTAGAGCCCTGAATTCTGCACGCATGACATCTGTGACACTAAGTCACTGGGATGCCCAAGAGTCAATATCCTCATTGGTAAAATGAAGAAAATCAACTGAATCATCAAGATCCTTCTGTTTCTAAACTCCCCATGAAATATTGGTGGGAAGTAAGTTAAGAAAAATGCTAGCAAACTGAATGGCAACTGGCTATGAATCACAAAGAAATTGAAATTCACAAACACTGGTTCTGAGGCTAGAAATCCTGCATTGGTGTGGGAACAGGGCCAGACTGTACACTCAATCTCCTACCTGGGCAGGCTCAGTTCAAGTTCAGCGCAAATCAAAAGGCATAAAGAGACGATGTTTTTTTAAAGATAAAAACAAAAGAAGCATAGAACTACTGAGCATATAAATAATTATACAACCCCAGGAATCAAAAATAGAATAATATAAATTATAATTTTTCACCTAGCAAATTGACAACCATGCAAAATGTTGTCTCCATATGATGTTTGTGAGATTGTAGAGTGATAGTATTTTTGCATGACAGTTTGACATTCATAACAAAAACTTTAAAATACTGTCCATTCATAGACCTAGCAATGCCATTTCTATATATTTATTCTTCATGGTTATTACATATAACTATTTATTCATTTTTTCTCTATATATTTATTCACCAGAAATAATTATAAATGTGTTCGAATATTTAGTTACAAATATGTATTGTCATATTATTTCTGACATCAAATAATTATTAAAAACCTAAGTATCAAATAATAGGGGAACAATTAAGTAAATTGTGGTACTTTTACTAGGAAATACTGTGTATTCATTTAAAAATACCTTATAAAAATATTTAATGATATATAGCATATACTTATACATATTTATGTATTGGATACATATATAAAAAAACTGACTAAATTTCTGATCCTGTCTTAATATAATCCATTCCAAAGATTGAAGCACTCCCTTTGGAAAGAACAACTCATCAGGATAAAAACTGCTTGGCATTTCAGAATAGCCTCCCTTTCTATGCCTTCTTCCTGAGATAGTTCCCAGGTCTGTGGGAAGAAAGAGAGTTCAACAGTCCCATGGTGATGGAAAAGAAATCTGGGAAGGATGTCTTCTACTTCTGGTCTACAGGGCCAAGTCCCTTGTTCCTTGGGTGTCTCCTGACCTTTAGGGCTGAAATCTGAGGATGGTTTAATTGGTGACCAGATCTCCTTCGGTTTGGGGTCAGGATGATCACCTCCTGGCTGACTCAGCCTCATGCTAGCTCCAGAACACCTGCCAGGCCCTCCCTCCGGCCTCTGACCCAGCAGAGCCACCAGCTCTCTGCCAGACCCTCTAGTGCTGCCATCCTGTGCGCCACGCAGCTCCCTCTCCTCTCAATTCTGCATCCCTATTAGATACAGAACATGGGCAGCCTGGAAAAGCCAAACCTCGGAGTCCCCTTCCTGACTGGCCACACAGCTTTCCCCATCTTATTCTGACGCAGCCGAGGACCAGACTGCTCTTGAAGTAATTTCACCGGAAAGCTCAGGCGTCCAGAGAGGGAATCAAGAGAAACTTTCTGTTCCTTTTCCCCTTCTCCATCTCTCCATCATCTCCAAGGCTACACACGGCCCAGTTCTTCTTCTACTTCCACTATTCCCCACCCTCTTCTCCTATTCTAAAAATGCAGGGATCTCTTCTCTGAGCAGAGCTCTCTCTGACCAGTTATTCATTTGATAAAGGGAAGTAGGAAGCTTTTTTCAAGGAACAGCTTACAAAACAACTGCTGACATCATTCTGATTTTGAATCACAAAATATTAATATTGAATATTACCTTGGTCTTCTCTTGCCAGTTCTTCTATGAAAATTATATTTAAATAAACACTGAGGGCAGAAGAAGCCAAACGTTTTGAAGACTCTAAAAAGAGAAAGAAAAAAGAAGATATTTAAAAACTTTGTCTTTATTATAAAGTTATTGTTTTAAAAGCGTAAGCCTATCTATATAAATAGACAACACAGAGAGGCGCCTGGAGAAAGAGAGAAGGCTTCAGAGTGAGACTTGGAGGGTGCTGAAACATGACGGCACTGGGAGAAGCCAGCACATAATATAAAGAAAATTGAAGGGGTAAGAATCAAAGTGCCTGTGTATTTTTATGTGTAACAGGTGATGTTTTTCTACATATTCAAATTGTTCTGGACAGAAATAATTATGGAACACATAGTCCTTTTGCTCTGGGCATAAAAGTTGTGGAAGACCAAGATGAACTGTAAGAACACTCTTGTCCCTAGTTTAAGTCTATACCATCTGGTTCCCAAAAGGACCTCAGGCAGGTGACAGGGAATTACTCTTACTCTACAGCAGTGGTTCTTAACCGTTTTGGAGGTACCGAACCCACCAGTTTCATAGGTGCATTCACCGAACCCTTCTTTAGTGATAAATAAAATATGATTTTTTTTCCAAATTCAAGACATAGGTATATGTTTTCTTACCGGTGCACAAAATGAGCCATGCATGAACATCACCTTGCTCAAAGAACAAAACCAACAAAGTGCATGAACTCACAACAAATTACGGTATTACTTTATTCTGGCCTCCACGGCAGAGGCTTCTCCGAACCCCTGAGACCGACTCATTGAACCCCTAGGGTTCCATAGAACCCAGGTTAAGAACCACTGCTCTACAGGATAATGAATAGTAAATGATAAAGGAATGTCAAAAAAAGAGGGAGGAAGGAAAGTGGGAGGGAGGGAAAGAGAGGAAGGAAGGAAGGAAGGAAGGAAGGAAGGAAGGAAGGAAGGAAGGAAGGAAGGAAGGAAGGAAGGAAGGAAAAAAAGGAGGGAAGGAAGGAGGGAGGAAGTTTCTTCTAAAATGACATTCCAAGATGTTAATTTTTTAGTTGACAAAGTAGAATTAAGAAAAGAATGAAATGCTGGAATTGATACAGCTTTGTAAAGGAGATAGACCAAGGCATGGAAGAAATGATGATTTAATCAAAGGAAGCCTTGTGAGACGTGCCCAGGCAGCATGACACTTCACCGTGGTGACTGAAGGCTTTTGGAGAGGCAAGGCGGCAGCCGGGAGCCAGAGCGACTCTGTTCCCGCTGGGGGAATGACAGTCTGTGTTGGGGCAGCAGCAGTGGAGTACCCATGCTGGTGGAGGAGGCGGGGGGGGGGGGGGGGGGGTCAGGGGCAGAAATAAACCAAACAAGACTTGACCACTGATTGGCTTAGGAAATACAAAAAATGCTGGAGTCCATGACGACTACAAAGCTTAAAGCCAAGCCAACCAGAGGAATGGTAAAAACAATACAAGAAATGGCCCATGTTCAGTCCTGTGCTTAAAACAGAATGACAGTAATGTATTTTCCACAGACAAGTTTTCTCTTATCACCATACAAATAGCCTGAAAAGTAAAGAAAGAAAAATTTTGAAGTTCAAAAACTTGTACTGAATAAGTATGTTGAATGGCAGTAAGAAGTACAATGCATGATTTTAACAAGTCCTCTGACTTAGGAAAAACCATTTATCATTTCTTATCTTCAACATATGAAAGAAGCCACAAGTAAAACACTGACTTAACCAAAAGTATTTTAATTTACATGTATCAACTCACATTGAGTTTATATACCTTGTGGACAGCTTTATTTTTGCATAGTTACTTAAGTAGTTTTTGCTTCAAGTTGTTGGTAATTGAGTTAGATTCTGATTACCAGCTGAGTTTTTTATCTTTTAATGAAATTTATTATTTCAGTAAAAATAATGTAAAGCTGCATATAGACTGTTATCCAATACAGTATGAGATTAGGATGTTTGCAACTTCAATGTTTGATGAACAGTTATCATACGGAGTGGACTGAATTCCTCCTACTACTCAGATAGTGAAGAAAATCATTGTTTCCTTGTTTTCTTTAACCAATATAATAACTGTGTGTGTGTGGGGGGGGGTATTTCTGAGACACAATTCACATACCCTATCCCTTTAAAGTATACAACCGCGTGATTGTTAGTATTTTCACATAGTTGTACAACCATCACCTCTATCTAATTCTAGAACAATTTTATCACCTCCCACCCCCACAAAAAAATAACCGTCATACGTGTTAGCAGTTACTCCCCACTCCCCGTTCCCTCTAGCCCTGGGCAACCTCTACTCTGTCTGTCTCCACGGACTTGCCTGTCTGAGATATTTTGTACAGATGGAATCATATACTATGTAAGCAACCGAACTGCCCTTATGAACTCCCACCCTGGGTGGCAGTAAAAATATATGTTAGCTCAAATTTAGCAATCAGTAGTATCTCAGATGTTTCTGGTTTAAGAAAGCAGAATTTAATTTAGTTTTGGTAAAGAGTCATTAAGCTTCGAGTACAGTCAATAACAGATTGTTTCTCCCTGGCCTTCATCCTTTCCCAGTTGGTCTGGGTACAGGGAAAACCTTCTGAGTCCTCCTAGCAATGGGTGAGGGGAGGGCTGACCACGCTGGGCCTTGGACAGAGCCCCCAAGGACAACTGGTCCCGACTGGACGCCTGGCAGATGACGGCTCCCCTGCCGCTGACACCCGAGCCTGACACGGCATCTGCCGTGCAGATCCCTGACCGTTCCTGCCAGCACCAGGCCTCTGCCCACTCCGGGCCTCTCCCACCTCCATGTCCACCCCGAGGGTGGGCTGGGCCCTGTGTGCCCCGCTGGACACCCTGCACCTGTCGCACAGCCCAGCATACAGACAGTAGCATTCAACAAATCCTTCAAAATTCAGCTCAAATGTTATTTGCTCTGTAAACCTTTCTCAATAAACCCACCCCTCCCTCACTGCCTGCCCTGTGCTGGCATAACAAGTAACTATTGCTGTCCACGCAGCACCTGTGGGCTCTGTTAGCCCCCAATGCGTGATTGGCATCTCTCCCTCACAGCCCAGGGCAGGGGCTTTCCAAGGCCTCCCTCAGATCATAAGTGATACACTCAGTAAAGAAGAAAAGTATTAGAAGGTTTAATATTTCTAACTAGCCAGATTTCTTGTTTAAAATAATAACACGCCAGGCAGAGAAAGAAAAATATCATATGACCTCACTCATTTGAAGAATCCAATGAACAATGTGAACTGAGAAATAGAATAGAGACAGAGGCGAGATCAAAGGGACCAGAGGGAAAGTGGGCAGAGGGAAAGGGGGTGAGAGGATGGGCTCAGAGAAGGGAGAGATTGGTAAAATTACATATACATAACACAGCATTATAGAGAGCAGAAATGCAAATCTTGGAGGGAAGGGGGGAGGGCGTTGGGGGGAGGGGAACACTGAGGGGATGTATTCGGTGGGACACCTGAATCTATGTAAACACAATAAATTTAAATCAATAAAATAAATAAATAAAATAATATTACGCAAATCTCACTAAATAATCATATAACTGGTATAAAAGGAAATCTCCATTCAGTCCCAAAGAATTGTGAGTAGTTTCTTTATGGGACATTCCTTGGTCCCTGCACGTGGCTCTTCAAGGTTGTTTTTTATGTGTTTGCCTCCAGTTTATTTTTAAGTAAGTGTGTAAAGTATTGTGTGATCATCTCGGTTAGTAAAAGAGAAACTTGACACTAGGGGTTTCCAGTAAATGATGGAGCGGTGGGCTGAACGCAGAGGCTGCTTCGGAACCAGGGCTCATGACCACTGGTTCTGCCGGAGGAGTTCAAGGCAGAGAGAATCACATTTGCAGAATCTCCCGTCAGGATGAACAGGCCAGCAGGGGTCTCGCTGGCCAGGAGTCAGAATTTCATTCTGAAGGTGAGGACGAGCCTGGCTTGATCAGTTTTCTGTCGACATGCACATTTCTCAGATCTCCATCGGGGTTTGAAGCCTTCCGATAAGAACTCCAATTTTTCTCTTCCGATGACTGGTGGGTCCTCTGACACGCGTGCCCTGCGTAGTTTACAACACGTCTTAGAGCCCAGGCTAAATAAATGCAGGCACATCTGAGTTTAAAAAAAAAAAGAAAGAAGAAGAAGAAAAGGCGGAATAGCGGTACTGAACTGAGAATTCAGATTTTGTACTGTGTGCTGTGTTGGGGGGGAAAATTAACATTACCTCTTTTACCTAAGTTCCATGTGTGTCCTCCGAAGTCATTTCAGGATTCTATCCTCACATTCCCTTAGAGGCGTGAGGGGAAAGAAGACAGGCAAGCAAGCCTTCTCCCTGCGCAGTGGGCGCAGAAGTGTTCTCAGGGCAGTCTCCCCAGAACCAGCAATGGTCAGACAAAAAGATGGAGAACCAAAGCGGCGGCTTTGGGAACCACCTGCGGGCGGCGGGCTTGGCGACAAAGGCAGCGTAGCGCCGGGGATCCGAGCACTGGCTCTGACCCAGGCTCCTGGGCTCAGACCACAGCTCCACCAGTCACTGCTGCTCTTGGGCGAGTTGCACGTGCCCTGTTTCCTTGTGAGTTGGGATAATAACAATTCCTACCAGCTAGGGCTGTGGAGAGGGCTGACTGAGTTGCTACCCGTGGAAAGAGCCTTAGAAGGGTGTAGAAGGGTGCCTCACCGTCACCGTCCCCGCCATTGCCCACGGCCACTCTGCCCTCTCTTTCCCTTGACCGAAGACCTCACGCTCGTCCACTGGCTCTAGGCCCTGCTTTTCCCAAAGCATCCTTTCAGGACCTTCTATTTTATCCCGGGTAACCTCCTCTGTACCGCGAGTATGAGCTGAGGAACCCACACGGCCGCTTATATGTATATATGTCAGTGTTGGGTAGCAAGACACCTTGCCTTGTGCTCCCTTTTCATTGCATAATTCTGTCCTAGCACGAGCCCAATCAACCCCATCGGCCCTCGGACAGCAACTCCAGGACCGACCGAAGACCCCCAAAACAAAGGGGCAGGAAAGGTGCTGATGAGTGACACACTCCTGGCTTCCCTTTGTTGGTTTGTCACACTTCAGCCTCTGACCCAAGGGTCCAAGAATTCTGTTCTGAAAATGGACAGAAATCATGCCGAGATCCTGGCGCCTGTTCAGCAAAAGAAAACATCTCTGAGAAAGAAAAGACGACGTCATTTTACAGCCCTATCAAGTTATACAATCCTGGCCGATCTCGGGAAGTACATTTGTCACTGAAGGCATGAGGCAAACACCTTTTAAAATTATTTCAAGCAATCCGGGGAAGCTTATTGCCGGGCTCCCCTCTCAAAGGCCCCATTGTGAGCGCGGGTGCCGGAGGCCTCTAATTGCTGGCTTCCTTCCACCCTCCTCCTGCAAACACAGCCCTGTCTTTGCCTTCCAGCTGTCACTATTTGTTAGGGGCTATAAACACAGAGGATTCTTTCTTAGCAACCGCTGTGGGAGGGACAGCCCTGCCTTCCCCTCCCTCCCCAAACAAGCCTGAAACGTGGAAGGCAAGGAAAATGACCCTTACAAAGTTCCTTATGAAAGTCAGAATACCAATCCAACATGGGAAGTTTCTAAACTGCTGGCTGCCTTGGGCTTGGGGAGGGAAAGAATCTCAAGGAGCCTTCAGAAACCAGACGCCAAAAGATTAGGCGGCGACTAGAAGTGATCTCAGCGCGCGCGCAGACGTCTGGTCACGCGGTATCGGCGAGATAACCAAGAATTCTTCCAGTCACGTTATTCAGCTTTCTTTCCTTGGAGGATGCTTTTTGGGCCCTCATCTGGCTATTTTTAACCTTCGGTGTCAGACGCCATGGGAAGCCTCACAAGGCAGTTCAAGGAGGACATGACATGTTCAACCAGCATAGGTAAAAGTCCTGGACACCAATAGGACTGAAAAAAAAAAAAAGGCAGCTGGAGAGAAAAGCTCTCAAGGGAGTCTGGAAGGGAGGGGCAGGGGGAACAGGCTTTTTGTTGACAGATGCAGAACAATTCTGATGGATGCTCCATTTCAGATAGAGAACTACAGGAAATCATTATCTCTCCAAAGAAAATACGAACCTTGACCTTAAGTAAAAAAGAATACTGCAGAGGATCTGGGAGCACCCCTGGCCATTTAAGCTTTCAGAAAGTTTCAAGTGGTTCTGAAGTTAAACCAGTTCCCTCTTGCCAGCCCGAGAGCAGCCAGTTTGGAAAACAGGGCTCGTAGGCATAGAAACAGCAGGCAACTTGGTAATGAAACTCATTGCAGGGTGTACTGGAGAAAAAGCGTGGACAGGTCTCAAGGGAGAAGCCTAGACATGGGACCATTCCGAGAGGCCAGATAGTTTGAAATTTTAAAGGAGCCCGACTCAAGTATGCTGAGCTCCAGTAATTGCGTGGAAAGAATTAGATTTTTGAGAGCTAGGATCCTTCAAGTGCTGTTTGTTTGCAGCTAGCAGGGTTGCTAATCACCAAAACAATGAAACTAAAAGCCACCCAGAAGGAATTTTTTTAAGTTCTCTAATCCCATCATGCCCTTGAAGACCTATTAAGAGATTGTACAGAACTGGACTCTCATGAATTTTGTTTCAAAACTGGAAAATGTGAAAAGATTGTGACCAAAATGCTTTCATTGCTTGTGAGCTTTCACCTCATCTCGTGTTGATCTCCACCATGGCACTTTGATAGGTGTTCCCCCTGCTGCACTGCAGATGGGGAAACTGAGGCCCAGAGCAGCAGAGCCAGGCTTCCAGTCTCAGCCGGGACTCTCCCCCAGCCACCCACCTGCCCTGCACAAGCTGTGACATAGTCTGGATGCACTGGCACATCCAGGTGTAGCAGGTAACCCCTACGGTGCTGGCACGCCCCTGCCAAACATGCCACTGCAGGGACAAGCACAGGTCATAGTATTTTTAATGTAAAAATGAGAAACTTTGTTGTATATTATTCTTGTATTTTCAAAAAAATCTCTTTATAAAGCTCCTCTGGACTCTGGCTGATTGGCTCAGTGGATAGAGCATCGGCCCAACATATGGATGTCCCAGGTTCAATTCCCGGTCAGAGCACACAGGAGAAGCGACCATCTACTTTTCTCTCTCCTTCCTCTCCGTGTTCTCTCACTCTTCCCCTCCCACAGCCAGTGGCTTGATTGGTTCAAGCGTCAGCCCTGGTGCTGAGGATAGCTTGGTTGGTCCAAGCACATCAGCCTCAAGCGCTAGAAATAGCTCAGTCAATTGGAGCATCAGCCCAGACGGAGATTGCATGTGCCCATTTGGGCCACATTTGGGAGTTTGTCCCACTGTCCCTCCTCTTCTTAAATAGATAAATAAATAAATGGTCCTTCTGTCTTTTTCTTCCTCCACCTCTTCCTTGTTGCTCTTTCTCTTTCTCTTTTATGCATTCACCTTACGTTGGTGCTCCCTGAATCTTTTTACACCGTCATCATGTCCCGGGGAGCTCGCATGAACTCACGGCTTCCCAGGGCACTCACCCTGAGACCAGATGGTACTTTAGGAAACACCCCCCACTCCCCTCCCCTTCCTCCTACTCACTCCAGACTTCCATCCCTTCAGCCAGCTGCAGCTGCTTTGTCTGCTAATAACTTAACAGCACAGGCCGTGAGGGGCAGCGTCCAGGCCTCCGGAGCAGACTGGAGGGTTGGGCACAGCTGCCGCCACCTTCTCACGACCTTTGGTTGTCCAGGAGGCCCTGCTCACGTGGCTGGGGAAGTGGTGGGAACCGGAAACTGGAGGGAAGTGGGCTGGAGGCAAACAGGAGCTGTGCCGCTACACTCGGCTGCCCAGGTTCTGACGTCGACAGGTGGACTTAGGGTGTGAGGAGAGCAACACCACGATAGGCGATTAGAACTGCGATGGACAGCACCCACCTGCCAAACTCCACATATAATTTTTCATCACCTTTTTCTTCTTCATTTCTCCCAAATTGTAATTTAGAGATGTAATAAATAAAATCTTTCCTATCACTATAGGAAAAGTGGTGTCTTTCATTACAATGGTTAAAGGGTCCCCTAGTGATTTGAAGAGTATGAGTTTTCTTGCCTAAGTGTTCAATTCAGTAGGACAGAGGAGAAGAAAGGGAAGTGAGAGCTCTAAAACCATCTCTAGTGTCACTGAAAAGCAAAAGTTCCCCAGGATTATTTGGAATACACATAATTGTATACATTTGCAGCCATTCATTTACATGAATTTACACTTTAAGGAAATGTGACATAGACTGACAATGAATGCCAAATGCTGGCAAGAACATGAAGTAACTGGAACTCTCCTCTTCTGCTGGTAGGAATGCTAGGTGGTAACGCCACTTAGAAAAAATATTGCCTGACCAGGCAGTCACTGGTTTGAGCCCAAAGGTCGCTGGCTTAAAGCCCAAGGTCGCTGGCTTGAGCAAGGGGTCATTCACTCTGCTGTTGTCCCCCAGTCAAGGCACATATGCGAAAACAATCACTGAACAACTAAGAAGCTGCAGCAAAGAACTGATGCTTCTCATCTCTCTCCCTTGCCGTCTGTCTGTCCCTATCTGTCCCTCTCTCTGACTCTCTGTCAAAAAAAAAAAAAAAAAAACATTAAAAGAAAAAAAAGAAAAACTATTGGGCAGTCTCTTAAGAAGTTAAATGTACACACTCCATGGGATTCTGTCTGTTCACTTCTGGGGATTCACCCCCCCAAAAAAAAATGAAAAACAAATTCACACAAAAGTTACACACAACTGTTGGCAGCAGCATTATTCACAATACCAAATCCTGAAAACAACCCAAATATTCACCAGCAGGTATGGACGGACAAACTGTGGAATATCCATATGATAGGCTACTACCTAGTATTTTTTTAAAGGGGGTGGGGGGGAGAAGAAAGGAAGGAGTGGACAACTGATATAACAACAACGTAAGTAAATATTAAAATCATTATGTTGAATTTAAAAAGCCAGACACAAGAGTCCATACTGCATGATTATGCTCATGCAAAGTTCTAGAAAATGGAAGCTAAGTCCATAGTGACAAAAAGCAGGTGAACAGTTGCCTGAGGCCAGAGAGGATGCTGCTAAACATCCTACATCTCAGGACAGCCCATCCCTAATAGAAGGAAGTCATTGGCCCGGTCGTGCTGAGGGTCAGACACCCGGCCTAGTCTGAGAAGATACAGACTATTCAAATCAGGAGTAAGAGAAGAGCTATCACTACCGACATTAACAAAACAAAAAGGATTATAAGGGCATTGTATAAACAACTTCACCCTAACAAATTAGACAATTTAGAGTCGTAGAAAGATACAAATTAATAAACATGACTGAATGAGAAAGAGAAAACAGAAACAGATCCATAATGAGTAAAGAATTTGAATTAATAATTAAAAATCTTTCTTCCAAGAAAAGCCGTGGCCCAGATCTCTTCATTGGTGAATTCTATAAAACATTTAACAGACAAATAACAGTAATTGTTTGAAACTCTTACACAAAATGTAAGAGAATATACTTTCCATGAAGTTAGAGCACTAACTTCATGAGGCTAGTATTACCCGAATATGAAAATCAGACAAAGACATCACAAGAAAGAAAGAAAGATAGAAAGAAACAAAGAAAGAAAATAACTATAGACCAGGGATTGGGAACTCATGGCTCACGAGCCAGATGTGGCTCTTTTGATGGCTGCATCTGGCTTGCAGACAAATCTTTAATAAAAAAAACAATAACGTTAAAAATATAAAACATTCTCACATATTACAATCCATTCATTTCCTACCTCTCATGTTCATGGTTGCAGGTGGCTGGAGCCAATCACAGCTGTCCTCCAGGACAACACCAAATTTTTATTGGATAATGTGTAATGTACATGGGTCGTTGTATGGCTTTCATGGAATTACATTTTAAAATATGTGGTGTTCATGGCTCTCTCAGCCAAAGAGGTTCCCAACCCCTGCTATAGACCAATATTGTTCATGAGTCTAGATCAGTGGTTCTTAACCTTTTTTGAGGTACCGAACCCACCAGTTTCATATGCGCATTCACCGAACCCTTCTTTAGTGATAAATAAAATAGGATTTTTTTTTTCAAATTCAAGACATAGGTGTATGTGTTTTTACTGGTGCACAAAATGAGCCGTGCACGAACATCACCTTGCTCAAAGAACAAAACCAACAAAGTGCATGAACTCACAACAAATTACGGTATTACTTTATTCTGGCCTCCGCGGCAGAGGCTTCTCCGAACCCCCGAGACCGACTCATCGAACCCTTAGGGTTCGATAGAACCCAGATTAAGAACCATTGGGCTAGATGCAAAAATCTCAACAAAATACTAGAAAAATAAATCCAACAACATATATACATATTTTAAAAAAACAACAAGATTTCTCTCAAGAATACAAAGTTAGCTTAATATATAAAAGTCAATCAATGTAAAATAATTATAATAGAATAATATAAGTAAAGGACAAAAGCTACATGGTCATCACAATACATGGGGGAAAAGCATTTGATGCTAGCTAACATCCATTCATGATAAGTCTCAATAACTGGAGACAGAGAAGAGTTTCCTTCATTTGATAAAGGGATTCTATAAAAAAAAACCACAGCTGGTAGTAAAAGACTGAATGTTTTTCTTTCTAAAATTGGGAGAAAGACCATATATGTTATGAATGGATTTGTGTAAAATGTCTAGAAAAAGTAAATCTATAGAATCAGGGGAAGAAAAGAGGAAAGAAGAACACTGACAGGGTAATGGTATGTTATCCTTGTTAAATATAGTTTCCTTCCTAAACCTACCTGGCAGCTCTGGGAAAGCTCCTCAGACCCCCGGTGGTCATCCTTTCCCAGAACCTTGTCCCTAGTGCCCAGAACCTTGCCCCCAGTGCCCAGGAGCAGGCACTGACGATCACTCCCTCTGGGTGCGGAGGACATGTGTGGCTCATCAGAACCTGAAGGAGCTTCAGGGTCACAGGACGGAAACATTGAAGAAAACACATTTAAGACCGTAGAACCTGAATGTTTACTTTGTCACTGTGAGAAACAGGCTCCTGCCTAAGGAGACAATGAGCACGTGCTCTAGGAAGAAATGTCACTTGAACAGGAAGGTATCACCCTGGAGTCAGGAAAGAGACAGAGCCCCGTCTCTAGCGGCTGTGCTTCGGAGGACCTCCCCTCCCCTGTCATCAGCTCCCTTGAGAAGCAAGCCACGCAAAGCCTCTTGGCAAGCGCAGGCATGTTCAACACCTACGGGAAATGAACGGGATCCAGGCGGAGGGCACCAGAGGGCAGAAACACTGGCACTGAAAGAAAATGGCGCTGCTCCTGGCAGGCTGTGCACACTCCATCGTCATCATATGGGTCCAGCTCAGACCCCCTGGTTATCCTCACGCAACACGGGGCGTGGCCAGAGCTTGCGCCCTGGCCTCCACCCGCAGAGGAGACAGGTGTCAACCTCCGCCATCTGCATTTTAGCCGCCGACATGCCTGGCTGCTGCCTTTGCCTGTGTATCAATCATTTTGCAACCACGAATTCACAAATGGACAGAAGACCTAAAAGGAAAGGGACTCTTTCTGTTTAATAGCCACAGATTTCGAAAGACACCCGAGAAGCTAGCTAAATCCTACACGGGGCCCGAGAACAGAAAAGGACAACAGAGACCTTATCACTGCCATGGAGAAGGGGCTCTGGAGGGCGGTCCAGACACAGAGCAGGGCCTTGCAGAGAAGGTGCTGGTCCCAAGCCATGTGTGCAGCTTGTGCTGGCCCAATGCTCTGGTCACCGTCACCAAGTATGGGCTGAAAGGCACCTGGCCGCTCACGGCGATGGGAAGAGGCGTGGGACCCAGGGCGTTTTGTTGTGCAATGCTCCTGGTAGAACATGAGCAGGAGAGACCACCAGGAGTAGAAAGCCCACTCAGTCCCCTAGGAGAGGCTGGTGGACAGCCGACCTGAAGGGGCAGGGCCAGCCTCATTGGCCAGAGGTACTCACATCTCTTCCCAGGAACTCTGTGAACCTACCTGTCATGCAAATGCCATCACCTAGGTACCAGAACTGCTGGGAATAAATAGAGGCAGGGGTTCTCTCTCATCACCTGTATCTGGGCCTCCTCCAGGTTGAAAGGAAGAGACTGACATAGAGCCAATTAGGCGGATGGGTCCTACTGTGCTGAGGGTTAATGTCTGAGGAAGAGACCTAGACCCGCTGCAGAAACAACAGCAGGAAAAAGCTTGGCATGTGCCCTTCCCCACGTTCTCCCAATGACGGAGGGCTGGTGACATCTCTGTCCAGCTGAGCCCTGAAGCACCAGAATTCCACGGGGAAGAAAGGATCCCAAGGAGACCGGGGCCAGGGCACAGGCACAGTCACCTCTGTGCTCAGCCTCGGGACTGACTTCCCGTGGCATTCTGTCTATGTGAAAATTCACATACATCAATTAATTTTCAACCCTGCATACTTGCAGTTTATGGCTTTATTCTTGACGTCTTCACAAGTCCAGCCTGTACTTAGCTCTCCAAGTAGGGAAAAGAAAAGGAATGTATGTCCTTCCCAGTTTGGAAAGGCACATGCGCTTGGTACCCACCAGTCAGACTTATCACGTTTGCCCAGTTTTAAGCTTTATGTTCAGGAACCGTGAGAAGAAGTTTAAATAATATAAAAAGGAAATTTGATTCCATCAATCCATACACTAAAACACAACCAAAATTAGATGTCATAAGGTTATATACCATTTCATCACTTGGAATGAATATTGTCAGTGCAGGCCCCTCCTGAGGAAACAATAAAAAACGTTTCATTTCCTACAAAGAAATTCATCTTCTGGCTCATTTCCCTATAAAAATTACATGGCGAGTTAATAAAAAGGGGAAACCCATTGCCTCATGATCTAATTTTAAAGTGCAATTTATTACAAAAAAATACTCTTCCATCTAAATAGTCAGAAAATACATGGATTTTGAAGCTTTCTTCTTTTAAAAGAAGAAGTCTGATTTTAGAGTAACTATAGTGTTGGGCCATGTAATCACTCTTTTGCTCAAATCCAAAATTTAGTACTATTTAAATCAGGAATAAGTAAAAGAAACTGTCTGTAGCATAATTTTTCCTTTTTCACAAGGTTTATTTCTCAGATCAGAAGAGATCATGTTTTTCTTACGTTTCCTTCTTATACGTCATGTGTTAAATAGCCAACACCTTGACTTCCTGGCCTGTGAGACCCTGAGCAGAGGACCCAGCTACACTGTGCCTGGATTCCTGACCCACAGAAGTTGTGAGATAATGTATTTGTTTGTGGTCATTTGTTATTTCCAATAGTAAACTAATACACTGAGCTACCTTCTTGCCCCTCAGGGATAGAAATGTGACAATTCCTACCATGGACCAACAGTCCATGTCCTCATCCTCTGCCTTTTGGCTCCTCGTACTGATGGCTCCTCCTGGTTTCTTCAGGACCCTCCTGCCTCACAGTTATGGGTCTTTTCTATATATGTTCACACTTATAAGCAAGTGCCTCTCTCTGTCTCATAGCAGCTGCGCAGACAAAACAACAGATGCCCTTATGAGCACCTTTTCTTACTGAAGTGCCTTCCTAATGTCAACTAATCCTCATAGCAACCCTTTGAGAGGAGTGCCATTATTATTTTCATTTTTGTAACAATCAAGGAGTTAGGTGACCGGAGAGGGGAAGCCAGCCTTGAACCCAAGACAGGTATTTTGCTCTTCCCTCCTCTTCTGCCCTGCTGCTCACTTGAAATAGCAGGAGGTTCTCGTGAATGCCGGAAAGACAGTGAAAACTTTCCACGAGGGGACTGACGACATATATTCTACTCTTTCCTCTTGAGACAAAGCCAGGACAAGCCACTGTGGAGCCATCATCTGCTCTTCTAATCATGTTGCCCTTGTTTCCCAGTTGAACCTGAGTCCGTGGGACTCAGGTATACACACTTACTGCTCTCTGACCTTGGGCAAATTAGTTTCTCTACACGCTTCAGTGTTCTTCCATAGTGTTGCCATATAGGGTCCATTTTAGTTAGCTGTGAAGGGCACCCACCATATCTTATACCTCCAGAGCTTAACAAGTCAGCAACTTCTGAGTAGGACTCTGTGGACTGTGTTACATAGTTCATTTATGGGCTAATTTGAATGGATGTCCACAATGGTGGAGAAGTTCCCGTGAAAGAAAGCACAGTTTCTTTTCTGCTATGGGAAATGACTTCCCAAGAATGTGAGACCATTAAGAAGTCCTCGCAGGGGTACACTGGGAATGGATTTCAAGGCATATGGCAACCCCACTTTTGGAACTCCTTGAATGGGCCAGATCATCACCAGTAGAAAATGTTCAGGAAGTCAACATTGTCTGAAGACTACACTGAGTCAACCTGTAGAATAAAGATAAGATAAGAGCATGGACTTCAGAGTGCAGCTACCTAAATTCAAATCTTGCCTCTGCCATTTACTGCCTGGGCTTCCCTGAGTATGAACTTAACTTGTTTGTGTCTTGGTTACCTCATAAAATAAAGTGGGGCTATCCACAGTGTTTTCCTCCTGGTGTCGCGGCGAGTCTTAAATGAGTTCATCATATCATTATAGTGCTTACAACAGTGCCTGGAATATAGGAAACATGCAGTGAACTCCAGAGTTTGTAAATTCAGCCAAAGCTTATTGAGTTTCTTCTACACATCAGACACTGTGATGAGCATTGCAAACACAAAAGTCAAGAAATAAATGAATATTTACTGGGTACCTAAATAAATTACAATGACAGGGGCTTAACATACATTATCTTAATTTTAATTAGTAACCTTATTAAGTAGATATCACTTGCCCTGCTTCATAAAGAAAGAATGTGGGCAAAAGACTAACCATGTGTCTTAAGATTACAGAACTAGTATGTGATAAAGCAGGGATTCAAGAACAAGCCAGGCTCAGATTTGCTTTTGCTATAAATAAGATCCAATCACTTCCTTGAGAATAAAAATACACAGTGAAGCCTGACCAGGCAGTGGCACAGTGAATAGAGCGTCGACTTGGGATGGTGAGGACCCAGGTTCAAAACCCCGAGGTTGCTGGCTTGAGCATGGGATCCTAGATATAACCCAATGGTCACTGGCTTGAGCCCAAGGTCGCTGGCTTAAGCAAGGGGTCACTCGGTCGGCTGTAGCCCCCCAGTCAAGGCACATACAAGAAAGCAATCAATGAGCAACTGAAGTGATGCAACTATGAGTTGATGCTTCTCATCTCTCTCTCTTCCTGTCTGTCTGTCCCTGTCTTTCTTTCGCTCTCTCTCAAAATAAAAATTCTACAGTGAGGATCTACATGCAGATGACAAATGACTAAATAGAATAAGACATAAGTGACAGAGCAGAGTCGTGAACAAAGAACAGACGTTTACCTACAGGAATGAGGAATGCCCTTGGTGAATATGATTTCTCTGGAAGAACAAGGGCATTTGGGAAGAAGGAAAGGGAGTCAAATATAGATTCAGAGGCACAAAAAGTGTCTGAGGTATTGGAGGATGCACAAAGAAAATGACCAAAGACACCATGTCTGTGAAGGAGAAACTGAGAGTCTGTCATCTTTCCCCACAGAGTGTGCGGCCACCTCCTGTGGGGCCAGTTCTTTGTCTCCCCTGACGTAAGCAGTTTCTAACCCATAGGTGCCAAATCACCCCGTGTCAGTGGCTTTTCCCAGCAGCCCAGATCTAGTTTGTGTGTGCGACATGACATTGAGTCAGCTACAACTCCTGACTCCTGGAGACCCTGTAAATGGGTGACACCCAGTGTCCTGTCCTCGGCAGCCCTGCTCAGCGCCTGTAGACTCATGACCGTGGCTTCTTTTATGGATCAGACTCATCTCATAGTTGGTCTTCCCCTGTTCCTGCAGCCTTGGACTTTTCCTAGCATTACCGCATTTGAACCCTGCCTTCTCATGACGTGCCAGAGCGGGACAGCTTCAATGTGCTCAGTTTTGCCTCCGCCATGTTGCGGGCTTAGCTGGCCCTAGGTCTACCGTACACCTGTCTCGGCTGCACCTTGAAGGTATTTCTGCCATCCGCCGAGTCTGTGGCACCCACTGAAGTCTATGTCATAGCCTTTACTCTGCTCTCATTGTGTCTGGATTGATCCATAACATCCTCCACAGCCCATTGCATGGGTTTCATCCGCTTTAGATTGTTTGCATCCATTCCATTGGCTTAAACACATTTATTATCCCAAGACTTTTCAGCTCTGCCTCCATTTCAGGCAAAAGTAATCCTTTTGCTTTGTTACCAGGCTACTTCCTACAGACCTCTCTTAGAGTCACGATCATGCTGTAATGACTGTTTATGTGCCTCGTTTCATTAATATGAATTCCTTAGGGCAAGCATTATTCCTGTTCACCTCCAGTGGTTAGTCCGGTGCTTAACACATAAACATTTGACAAATAAACAAATGAAAGAATGACGACCCAAAGGCCCTTGCCAGACATCTAAGAGCCTCTATTAACCTGATCCACCTACCTATCCAACGTTCCCTTGCAATAACCTTAACAAGAAGAATGTTGGCTGGTCTTCTCATTCCTCAGTATTTCTCCCAGCACTGCAAGCATTACCCAAGCTCCCCACTGCGTCTCCCATCACCTTAAATCCGTACGAGATGTTTTCTCCTACCTAATTAGTTTTGCTCATGTTTACCAGCCTGCAAAGCTACATCTTCTCTGCCAACTAAGATCAAACCTTTTTCTCATGATGTGCAAGACATTCAGCTGGACTTCCCTGGCTGTTTCCCACCCCTATTCTCTTTTATTGTCCCCCAGTATTGTCTTCCACTTCTGAAACCTCTCACACTCATTCTGTCTATGTTATTTTGTCCAGTACATCCTGTCTTCTCCAAGTCAGAGAATGTCATTTCTCTTTCATGTCCATCCACCATTACCCAGCGTTAGACCCATAGGGGTTTCCTATACAAACAAATAAGCAAGGAGCTGCTAAATTCACAGTAGCTATTTCACGGTTAATTTAATACAATTATCATCGAACCTATCTCTCGTAGTAATAATAAATTACTGTTTCTATTACCAGGATCATTAAGTATGATATATGGACAGCGAGTTTTATGAGGAGACAGGCAAACACTGGTCCTGTAAGAGAACGGAGATATGTCACTGGCCTTTGCCATGTGTAAGCATTTACAGGGGAGATGACGCAGCACACGCAGATCCCAGGCTCCACGGCCGTTCCAGGGTTGGACTGCTCTGGCTGGAGCGCTCACCGTCCCACCCTTCCGCACGCGGGCGCCCGGAGCCTAGAGCGTGTCTGGGTCTCGGGTCCAGGTCTCTGCGCACGTGCGTGGCGCCCTCCACGCTGAGCCCGCAGCGCTGGCAGACAGCGCTCCGTTTCCGTCCAAACCTCCTCGTCTGGAATGAGCAGATCCAGCTTCTTTGCCAGAAAAGCTTTAGCCCCAAACCAAACAGAGCAGCTCTTTGTCAAGGTGTTGTTTGACTCTAACAGTCAACGTGGAGCTGAGCCCTGGAGGAGTGAATGGCAAAATGGAGAACCATTGCGAACGCTTCCCCGAGCGGCAGCCTAGAGGAGCGATCTAGTTGGCTCTGGCTATGGTTTGGGGCAGGAGTCCCCAAACTTTTTACAAAGGGAGCCAGTTCACTGTCCCTCAGACGCTGGAGGGCCGGACTATAAAAACAACTATGAACAAATCCCTATGCACACGGCACATATCTTATTTTAAAGTAAAAAAACAAAACGGGAACAAATACAATATTTAAAATAAAGAACAAGTAAATTTAAATCAACAAACTGACCAGTATTTTAATGGGAACTATGGGTGCGGATGCATCCTGTGCTCCTCTCACTGACCACCAATGAAAGAGGTTCCCCTTCTGGAAGTGTGGCCTGGGAGGATAAATGGCCTGAGGGGGCCGCATGCGGCTGAAGTTTGGAGGGCCCTGATTTGGGGCTTCAGAAACTCATCCTCATGTATGCTCTTTCCACATCTGTGGGAACAATGTGGTCAGTACTTCCGCAAGCTTCTTTTAATGCAAAGTTAATTGGAATTCTTGACATGAAGGAAATTTTAAACATTTTTAACATGAATGGAAGGAAGTCAGAAAGAAAAGGAGAGCTTCACAACTCTTTGTTATTCAGTGGTTTCCTCCAAATGCCGAAAATTCAAAACATTAAAATTTAAACTGAATATCTGACCCACAGCAGTGAAATCTCATCCTCATGTTGTTCTCATCTGGGATAAAAAGAAGGTCACAATTACATACGAAAGACCAGGACACTGGCTGTGCCCCCACAATTCCATATACTTTGAGAGAATTCCCTTGGATTCCTCCCCAGTTCTCCTTTATCTGCCCTGGGGTATCTCCCTGTGCTTTCTTCCCCTGCCTCTGTCCTGGTCCAGCTGCTACAACTGGTAACACCAAAAGGAGAGGTATATGCCGATCAAACTTGATAAAGTCAAAATCACCAGTGCCCAGGGAAGCTGCCTTCTCCCCTGCCTGTGTCCACTGCAGTCACTGTCCCCGACAATAGTTCCCAGGAGAGTAGGCAATGTGGCCCCATCAGGTGTGCAATGCACTCCCTCCCAGAGGCAATGATACTGCTGCTGACGTCCACCTACTTATGGTCCAGGGCCACCAATGCCCAGCAGCTATCCATGCCCAGGGTTGAGGGTGTGATTGGTGAAGGAATTTGCCAATCACACCCTCAACCAGCAATATGAAGCTACCAGTTTGCTGGCACCTGGGTTAACTGGCCATGTGTGTGCTTAAATCACATAGCTATTTTGGTAAAATCAGTCTTTCTCATTCTTATAACTTCTTGCCTTAGGACTTAGAAACACATTAATAGGGCTGATTGGGGATAGTAACTCCTGGGTACACTGCTCCCCTTTAAACCAGTCCATGGCGTTGTACCAGTCTTTGAGTATGTATCCAACCTCCTATTTCTTGTCCCTTGGGTTCAGTTTCTTCAGAAGGGGTTTCTCAGGTAACTACGCTTCACTTAAATATATAATTAGTAGCCCGTGGACTCACAAGCCCTCCACACATGTCCAGATAATTTTGAATTCCAGGGTATGCCTGCTCCAAACATCTTTTATTGAGAGCATTTACTTCAATGACAATGAAGAGGTGGAGAAACCTTGAACTTCAAAATTTAAGCTGCAAAAAGCATAGGCTGTCAGCTCCATTTTCACCTCTTGGTTTTTCCCTTTCCTTATGTCCCTGTGTCCTGATCCTCAAAACCTTAGTAGAGGATGATAAAGATACATAACATCAATAAGAGAAGTTCCATATTCTTAACAGTTCATTTAACACTGTAGTAATCAATCATATTTGAATTTCAATTCTATTTGGTATAACAATGTGAGGATCTGAAGACTCTTTTAGACAATTCTGCACTAAAGAGAGCTTTTCTAATCTGAGGGTCCCAATGAAAGACCGGTTCAGGAGACACTGCTGAGGGCTCTGAGCGCCTTGCTCGCCCCCGCTCTGCTCTGCCCCCGCCCCCTGCCGCCATCGCAGCTGGGTGACCAGGCAATGTGAAAGCTCCTAGACGGGCTAATTCTGTGTCTTCTATTTTAAACTCTTTTGTACAATAAAAGTGGACATGCCTGCAATTCTAGGAATGCTTGCTGCTAAGCTTCCCACCAACCTCTCCAGTCAATCACCATCTCATCCACCTCCAAAAAATATTTAGCTATAAAGGTATCTTGCTTCTAATGAGGCTCTGTGTTGTTCAAAAGTGCATTGTAAGCTGGGGGGGGGGCGGCTAAATTTAAACCATGAGAGAGAGATACAATACGGCATAATTAGTAGCATATCTCCACCAAATAGATTAACATGTAGCACATGGATGGAAGGCATTCATTAAGGGAGCTTCTCTTTGGCACTTAGAGATGCAATTTTTTTTTTTTAATCTTAGCTTCTCTTAAATATCATGCAGCCGGGTAAATGCACCATTCTTCATTTATATTTCATGTGCAGACTAGCATAATGTTCAAATTATTTTGCTTATACTTTTAGGCATCGCACTATCTTATAAAATACATAATCAACTAACATTTCTTCAAGATATTTGAAACATCGCCTAAGATTTTTTAAATCAAAATATCTTTTACACTTTAACTTTTTAGACAATTTGTAATCTGTGGCAGGTCATCTTGCTAGTTTGGGAAAGGAAGTGAAAGACACATGAGGCAAAAAGTTCAACTGCCAGGTTAGCAAGCTGGCGTCAGTCCCCTTCACACCATCAGGCGGCAGCCACCAGTGCAGCCTACCGCCAAAGTAGTGGGGTCCCTAGTTATAGGGCCGCTAGGTGGGTGCAGAGGTACAGAACAGCAGAAACCCAGAGCCATTGGGATAAAACTCTGCATAGCCACTTGGCAGGCATTCATTTTTGTATCCATAATTTATATATACCTTTTCTAATTTTCTGAGAATACAGATGTCCCCCAAAACATAGCTATCTTTTGTAGGTAGAGCGCAGAGTGCCTTCCTAGCAGCTGTGGCTGATGCAAGGCTGTGAGAACACTCCAGCGCCTGAAACCCTCCCCGGCACACCCAGGAGGGAGCTCGCCCGCTGTAAGGAAGTGACTCAGCGCCAACCACGCAGCTCCCGGATCTCTTTTGCCATTGGCTTTGAAGAACACGCTGTAACACCCTATAGGCTGAATCTGTGTATATACGCTAGCTTGCTTCCTGAATAAAGCAGATCTGCATCACTGAACCCGTTCTCTGGAGTCCGGTCTCTGCGTCTCCATCGACCTCAGCCCTGGTGGGCCTTGTCCACAATCTTTCACTATCCCAAGGATTGAAAATGCACATCAACTTGAAGTACTGGATTGCCTTTCAGACAGTCAGCCCCAAAAAGATATATTCCATGACTGTGAAAGGCCAGAAAACCTTCAAAGAAGACTACAAACTCCAGTTGAGTATCACAGTTGTGAGTTTATCAAAAACATGAAAGAACTCCAATTGCCTCACTGAACATCTTCTGTAAGTTGAATGATTACATGTGAATTATGGATCCAATCTTGTTTTGTTTTGTTTTGTTTTGTGTTTTTTTTAGTAAGAGAGAGAGAAAGACAGATAGCAAGGGAGAGAGATGAGAAGCATCAACTCATAGCTGTGGCACCGTAATTGTTCATTGATTGCTTTCTCATGTGCCTTGATTGGGGAACTCCAGCCAAGCCAGTGACCCCTTCCTTGCTCAAGCCAATGACCGTGGGCTTCAAGCTAATGACCATGGGATCATTTCGATGATCCCACACTTCAAGCCAGTGACCCCACACAAGCTGGTGAGTCCATGCTCAAGTCAGATGAGCCGTGCTCAAGCCAGTGATGACTCTGGGAGTTTTAAGCCTGGGACCTCAGCATCCCAGGTTGATGCTCTACCTACTGAGCCACCACCAGTCAGACTTGGATCCAATCTTTTCTGTGATTCAAGTCAATCTTTTTTATTGCGCTAAGAGCACTTAGTGTAAATTTTGCTGTAGTAATAAATTTTTAAGTGCACAATAGCATATTGTTAATTAATAGGCATAAGTTGAACAGACCTCTGGAACTTTTTCTTCTTGGATAACTGAAACTTTATACCCATTGAATGGCAGCTTCTCACTTCCTCCCCTCCATGGCTCCTGCCAATAAGCATTCTACTCTCTGTTGCTATGAGTGTGACTATGTTAGATCCCTCAGGTAAGTGGAATCATGCAGTATTTGTCCTTCTGTGCCTGACTTATTTCATTTAGCATCACGTCCTTCAAGTTCATCCATGTTGTCATATACAACAAGATTTCCTTTTTAAAGACTGAACAATATTCCATTGTATCATGTGCCACATTGTCTTTATCCATTCTTCTGTGAATGGCCATTTGGTTGTTTCCATGTCTTGGGTATAGTGAATAATGCGGCTGTGAACATGGAAAGGCATATATCTCTTTCACATTAGATTTCCAGGTCATATGGTAGTTCTTTTAACTTTCTAAGGAGCCTCTATACTATTTAAGTGGTCACTCCCCATTTCTCACCTTCTCCCAAGTCACTGGCAACAACTAATCCACTTTCTGTTTCTGTGGATTTGCCTGTACTGGGCTTCATATAGATGGAATCATATAATCCATGCCCTTTGTATCTGGCTTCTTTCATTTAGCACATATTTTTAAGGTTCCTCCATATTGTAACATGGAACAGTGCTGTCTTCTTCCTTTTATGGCTGAATAGTATTCCATTGTATGGATATACTGCACTTCGTTTACTTCGTTTATTCATTCATTGGGTGATAAACATGGGGGTTGTTTCCACTTTGGGCTACTTAAATAGTGCTGCTGTAAACATTCATGTACAAGTTTTTGTTTGAACATCTGTTTTTAGTCATTTTGAGTATACACCTAGGAGTAAAACTGCCAGATCATATGGTCACTCTGTGAGGTCATTCACTGAGAAAGTCAAACTGATTTCCACAGCAGTTGCACAATTTTACATTCCCAACAGAGTGTATGAGGCTGACAAATTCTTTACACTCTGCTAACACTTGTTATTTTAGAATGATCTTTTAAAACTATAAATTTGATCATATCATTCCCCTGTTTGAAATAGAAACTCGACTCTTTGCCATGGCCTCCAAAGTCTAACACTATTTAGTGCCTGCCTGTCTCTTCACTTTTACCTCTTAGCTCGTTCTCCCTCAATCTCTGAACTACAGCCACGCTGGGCTTCTTGCTGTCACCTGAAAATGATAAGGGTGATTTCAACTCAGGGCCTTCACACCTACCTACTCCCAGCAAAGTTCTCTTCAAAGAACCCTCCTCAGGAAACCTTCCCAAAGAACTCTATTTAAAGAAGTTCTCTCACACTCTCATATATTTTGTAGGACATGCTATTTCATTAGCTGGTTTATTGCCTCCATAACTTTCAGAAGCACCTGCAATTCATTACCTGTTTTATGCTGCCTTCTCCCACTAGAACGTGAGTTTTCTGAGCGCAGAACCTCTGTCTGTCATGTTTATGTTCACTGCTATGTTCCTAGTAACTAGAGTATTGCTTGGTACAGGATAAACCCTCGACAAACATTTGTTGAACAAATTATTTAATCAACGAGTGAATTTCAGGCCAAAGAAGCATTGCGGTCAGACTTATACACAGAGCAGTTCAGAGAGTTCTGCAGCCAGAAGTGTTATATGGTCGAAGAAAGGGTGTCTGGTCAGGAGAATGGACGTTGAGGCAAGAGGTATGGCTTCAGGCAGAGAAGTTGGTTATTTGTCCTGAATGTTCCTGGGGAGCCTGCGAGGAACTTTAAATTGGTAAGATGCATGATTACACTTAAATTTTAGGACAGGTCACTTTGGCAGCAGTGTGCAGAGTGGACTGGAGGAAAGGGGACCAAAGGCCAGTAAAGAAGTGAGGGGAACATGCTCGTCGCCCTAGGAAGAACCTGCAGGTGTCTTTTCCTTTTCTTTTCTTTTTTTAATGAGAGAGACAGAGACAGAGAGAGACAGATAGGGACAGACAGGAAAGAAGAGAGATGAGAAGCATCAATTCTTTGTTGTAGCACCTCAGTTGTTCATTGATTGCTTTCTCATATGTGCCTTGACTGGGGGGCTACAGCAGAATGACCCCTTACTCAAGCCAGCGAACTTGGGCTCAAGCCAGTGACCATGGGGTCATGTCTGTGATCCCACGCTCAAGCTGGATGAGCCCACACTCAAGCCAGCAACCTTGCAGTTTCAAACCTGGGTCCTCTGCATCCCAGTCGGATGCTCCATCCACTGCGCCACCACCTGGTCAGGCCTGCAGGTGTCTTAATTAAAGGAATGGGCCCAGAGACAAGAGTTAGTAATGTGCTGGTGTCATCTGTGAGACTCGGTGCATGGTCATGTATCTGGGGTACTGGGGGCAGGTGTGGAGACATGATCGTGTGTGAGCCTGAAATGACCCTCCTGGTGGTGTTCTCCACCAGAACAGAGGGGAGGGGAGGCAATGAAACAAAAATTTGGATTTTGGACAAGATTGAATTCATCTAAGAAAAAAAGTTGAGCCTGACTGACCAGGCGGTGGCACAGTGGATAGAGCGTCAGACTGGGATGTGGAAGACCCAGGTTTGAGACCCCGAGCTCGCCAGCTTGAGCGCGGGCCCATCTGGCTTGAGCAAAAGCTCACCAGCTTGGACCCAAGGTCGCTGGCTTCAGCAAGGGGTTGCTCAGTCTCCTGAAGGCCCGCAGTCAAGGCACATGTGAGAAAGCAATCAATGAACAACTATGGTGTTGCAATGGCAACGAGAAACTAATGATTGATGCTTCTCGCCTCTCTTCGTTCCTGTCTGTCTGTCCCTGTCTATCCCTCTGTCTGACTCTCTCTCTGTCCCTGTAAAAAAAATTAAAAACATAAAAAATAAGAAAAAAAAGTTGAATAGACACTTCAATATATAGATCTAGCATCCAGAAAAAATAAATAAATAAAACATAATAATGGGATACAGTTTTGATGGGCGGGAGGCTTTCACTTTTAAGTAGAAAAAGCCATGCGTTTTCATGAAACCGCAAAACACAAAATGTGTCTGGGGCATCGCCCCCCAGTGGGCATACCGGGCGGATCCCGGTCTGGCACCTATGGGAGTCTGTATGACTGCCTCCTGGCTTCTAACTTCGGGAAAATACAAAAACCAAAAGAAAAAACAATGAGTCTGGGAATCACTGACATTGAAGAGGCCACTATAGAAGGGGTCTTCTGGAGGAACTACGAGGGACCCCCAGTGACATTTGTCAGAGAAAATCGAGAAGACTCCAGTATGACAGGCCCTACAGATGAACTGTTTCAACTGGATGCCTCAGCCCAGAGCCTTCGCTGAGTTTGATTTTAGTCTGTACCATGAATATCCAAGTCTCTAAAACTTAGGGGTTTCATTACTCTGGGGGAGCAGCAAGTATATTTTTTCCTACAGATGGCTTTTCTGCAGAGACATTTGCCCTTCGGCCACTACAACCTGGCCACAACTTGGGTCCTAAGATGCTCATTTCCTGCCCAATGTCACCAGAAAACTGGGGAACACAGGGCAGAAGGACTTTTCTCCTTCGCCCCAGAGTGTGCCTCCCACGTGAAAGGAGGCTGAGCCCGTTGTGCTCGAATAGGAAGGACCTTTCCCATATAATTTATATATGGACTGTATAATTAGTCACTAGTTATTATCCACATTTTTCATCTTAAGTTAAAGCATTTTAATAAATAAATAAATAAAACTAGACACTCCTAAGATGACTATATATGGAACTCAGCTCTCTCTTGCCTTAACTGACATGTCAAGTACAGAACACACACATTTTCGCTGGGAGGAGACCAGCCTTGGATCCCAGCGGCGGAGCAGGTGGAAACGCTCTGGGAAATGGCCAAGGCGTCTGTGATAGATTAAATTCTAGCGTTTGTGCTTCGCTTCAAGCCTTCCGAGTGATTCAAGCCAGGCCAGGCATTTGGTCATCCAAACTGAGAGCTCCCTCTGCACTTCCCCAGGGCTTCCACTCACTCTGTTCTCATTCGAAATGTTTTTACAGTGATAATAAACAGACTCCAAATAAAAAAAAAAAACCCACAACACATGGTCCCCATTACTGAAGCCTGGGTTCAGACATGTTTCTATTGAAACCACGCGTCCCAGTTTCTCTGCTTGCTCTCTGGCGTTGTCAAAGGTGTAAAGGCTCATCAAGAGAGAATCAGAGGCAGTTGACCCCGGCAAGCCAAATTCCACTGCGCTGAAGGTGGGGTCATGGGTTTCCCGAATCAGATTCAGGCAGGCTTTTCTAGGACCCTGACAACAGCATCTGCAGGTTGCAGGGAGTGAGGTCAACGTCGACCTTCCGAGGGGTCCTTCTCCAGAGTGGTTTGGGACTCTACCTTAGTCCCGAGGGAGAGAGCTACACTTCAGTCTGAATAAAGCTGCTGACTTTTTAACAAGCTCAAACCACTGAACTTAACATTCTGTTAAGCACTTTGGGGACAATAAACCCAAACTAATGTGCATTAAGTGGCAACATGGAATAGTAGAAGAATTAGGAAGTGACAGGAGGGCAGGTCTAGGTTTGAACCCAACTTCATCACTTGCCAGGAATAAGGTTTCAGATAAATTCCTCATCTCCTCACAACATGTCAAGTACAGAACACACACATTTTCTCTGTCGCCTGGAATAATAATACCTACTTGACAGGACTGTTGTAAAAACTAGAAATAGCATGTTAAATGCTTAACACAATGTCAGACATATGATGGTAAATCTTCTGATCAAGTTCATTGATACAGAATCAGAAACAGGTAATCAGTCCACAAAGAAAGAAGCCTCTTTCTCAACCTGCCAATGGCAGGAACCAAGATGCCTTCATTTGGCTTAAAGTCCACCCAGAAGACAATCCAGTAGGAAGGAAATACTCCAGGTGAGCTGCTTCATTGGGAAAACAACTTGAAATTGCCCCTACCTGACCAATTCATTCTCCTCTCCTCTCCCTCCTCTCCTTTCTCTCTCTCTCTCTCCCCTCATGCCTCTGCATTTGCAAAGGCACTAGCACCAACATGACGACCACCAGCAGTTAACAGATGCTGCTAGAATTGGCCCCTATTTGCTGTCCAGCCCACAATGCCTCAGTTCATGTTTCCAGCATGCCAATGAGTCCCTTGACTGTTATTAGTTAATTCAGTACAAACGGAGGGAAAACTCAGTGACATTTCAGAGGGGAATACCAAATGAACTCGAGCTGAACCAGCGCATCATCCCAAGGAGTGTGACGATGTGGGAAAAAAACAATATAGGTCCCTGCCAGGACTGAGGGAAGACACAAAACAGGGAATTCAGTGTGAATAATTCCCCAGAAGAGATTTCACTAGGGCCCAAATCCTCCAAAACATGAAAATCACACGGTCTTTCACCAAAGAGGAAGTCAGACACAATGCGCGGAAGGGCTTGGGAGCCCTGGCTGGCTGCCCAGGCCCTGGGATCAGCGGGTCTGCAGAGCCAGACCAGTGAATCCATGCAAATACAGCAACAGTAAGGTGAATCTGAGGGAGGTGAGACCGTAAACAGTGGGGATAGCGGCACTTGTCAGGGGAGGTGCTTCTTGGTAGCACTACTGTGGAAGGAAGACTTGAGAAGGGAGAATGAACTGCCCCAAGCCAACAAATCTGAAAACCAACACCTGTGTGTGCTTATCGGTAATTACTGACCCCCTCCTCAGGTCTCAGCACAAGATGGCAGTAGTGATTGATTCCAAAGAAATACAGCCCCGTCCTGGAGGAGCCAATTGTCTGGTTGGGAATACGAAAACAGGTCCCCCGAAAATGCGTCCTTAGAATACCATGTGCCTCTCAAAGTTAGGTCCATGCCTTGTCGCCTTGAGTAACCCCAGCACCCAGCACACGGCCAGGTGCTTGGTCAAACTGAAAAATAGCTAAATTCAAAATCAGGATATAGTGACCAGAAGTAAGAGTTGAGTAAAGAGAACAGTGTAATGTAGCTACAGGTGGTCAATCATGTCTTCCCAGAAAATGTGGAAAGTTGGAAGTGACAGAGAAAAGAGAACATTCCAGAAAAGAGGCACAGAACATATAAAGACACAGTATAAGAAATTATAATCCACATGACTAGTGGTGGCACAGTGGATAAAGCATCAACTTTGAATGCTGAGGTTGCTGGTTCAAAAACCCAGGCGTGCTCAATAAAGGCACATAGAAGAAGCAACTATGAGTTGATGCTTCCTGCTCCCCTTCCCCCTGCATCCCTTCTTCTCTGTCTCTCCAATCTCAAAAAAAGAAAGAAAAGAAAGAAATTATATCCCTATGTGTTGATATGAATTACCATTTCTTAATAGGCAGTCCACACACCACCCACAAGGGATTTCTGCACCAGCAACTGAACTCAAATCTTTTGAGAGCACAGCCCAGGAGTTTGCATTTCTAGTAAGCACCCAGGCTCTTTAATGCTCAGCAGAATTTAGAACTATTGGTTAAGGTAATCTCAGACTCAAACAAAGACATACTCTTCCTTTCAAGACAGGAAGAAAAAAAGAATGGTAGAAAAGGAAGCAGAGAGGAAGAAAGAGAGGAAGAAGGGAGGGAGGGAGGGAGGGAGGGAAGGGAGGGAGGGAGGGAGAGAGGGAGGAAGGAAAGGAGGAGGGTGAGAAGGAGGGATGGAGGGAGGGAACGAGGAGGGTGAGAAGGAGGGAGTGAGGGAAGGAAGAAAAACAAAGAAAGAAAAAAATTAAGTATAGAAAAGCTTGGGAAGAGGAGTCGGAGCCTACTTGGCAGGCCCTATAGTGACTGTTGTGCGATGAATAGACCATGCCCATGGCACAGTGTATCAGGTGATAAAAGGCCACCCAAACCTTCCTTAGCCAAGTTTGCTTTATTCTAGGGGCAATGAACCGCTACTGTAGGTTCCTAACCCAGAGTGACAGTATTTCAATCTGGCAGTCGTACATGAGTACACAGAATGGGAGAGGCGTTTGGCAAGGACGCAATCTCAGGACACTTGCCACCACCAAGAGATGAAGTCACTGAGTTCCTGACACTGGCGGGCAGCATTTTAGATAAAGACAACTAGACAGTCGTCTATTCTCCTGATAACACACCCCAATTTCTTGGAACTCTCTCCACTCTCAGAAGAGGTCTGTTCTCTTCAAAGTCTGTACTTCTCCCTCTCGGATCAACCCCCTGAAGCTGCTGCATTCACATCCCTCTTGCTTCTTTGGCATCTTCTTTATGCTGACTTCAGAAAACATGACTAAGATTCCTATTTTCAAAATAAAAGTTCTTTCTCTTGATCTGCAGCCCCCTTAGCTGACCACCCTCAGTCTTCCCTTTCCTTTCATCCACAAAATCCTTGAAAAAATGATCTATATTTACCTCTCCTCACGTTATAATTCAAAGCCTGGCAGTCTGCTTCTGTCCTCACCATTCCTGTGACACTGCTCGAGGACCTACGTTTAATAGGCACTTCCCATCACTTCACTGCGACTTTTGCCTTCTCCCCTTGAATCTGCCTCCTCACTTGTCTTCTGTGCCCCCACATTTTGCAGAAGAAAAACCACTTTACCTTATGGCCCTCTTGTTCTCCTGCCCCTTGAATGTTGCTGGTTCTCAGAGCTAATCATTAACCCTCTTCCCTTGTCACTGCACATCCCTGATGTCCCCCGGTGCTTTCATCCTGTATCTGTTACTACGGCCGTGCTACACATTATCCTAAGACTTAGAAGTGTTTCTGAACACAGCGCGCACTGGTTGAAACACTCTAATATGGAGCCAGATGCCTGAGTGATATCCTAGCTCAGCTGTGCTTGCTCTGTGATCTTAGACAAGTTTTTCAACATCTTTGTTAAAACGATGATAATAATAGCATTTGCCTCCTAGAATTATTGTGAGGTTCATATTAGTTAATAAGTACAAAATTCTTAGAACTGTGTCTGGCACAAGCTAAGTGCACATAATCATTTGCTGCTATTTATTGTATTAATATTAGTATTAGTATTTATTGGTATTTCAAAACCATCTGGACCAAAACTACGCTTTACTCTACTTTCTCTAATTAAAACAAAATACTTTCCTGTACTTCTTATATATTTTCTCCTTGATAACAATTCTGCCATTCATGTAATATCCGGTGAAGACTTTTGGGAGCCTCCCAAATCTCCTAACCTCTCCCTAGTCCCCCAGGTAAACTCTGTCCCTAGACTGTGTCAGTTACCTTCCTAATGGCTCTCATCTCTGCCCGCTCCTTCCCATTCCCACTGCCCAAATCCCCACCTTCCCCTGGATTACTTACTGCAGCACATTTCAGCTGGACTCCCTGCCTTCTATCTCCTTCCACTGAGATTCATCCTCTCACATTCATTTACACAATGAAGCCTGTAAAAGGAAAATCTGATGACTATACATGTTATGTAAAACTTTTCCGAGGCTCGGCCTGGGATAAAATCAAAACGTTAGCGTAACATACACAAGCCCCAGTGATATCGCTCCTAAGCTATGGCCATCATCTCCTTCCTGTCCCTGCCCAATGCCTCTGCCTCCTGCCACTGCACAACCCACACAGTTCTTTCTGCCTTGAATGTCCTCCTTCCTGTCACCCTTTTAACTCCCAGTCACCTAGAAAACTTACTCTGGAAGATCCAGCTCTAACATCCTTCCCTGTGGAAACCTTCCCTGATGTCTTCCCCAAGGAGACTTGATTCCATACTTCATTCTTCTTCCGTCGCTGTCCCAAATGCTGTTCCAGTGCTCATCACATCATGTGACCACAGTTTACATCTTCACATCCCTTATTTTATTACTGGCTTGTAGAGGAATAAGGGGGTCTTATTTAGCTTTGCATTCCCAGTGCCCAGCATGTCACAGATTGTTCAACAAATGCTTATTGAATGAGTGAATGAATGAATGAATGAAACCACAATACATAGTGATACTTGCTATACAGAAAATAAAATAGAGGAAAAATGTACAATCCTAGAAGCCTAAAACAGTAGCAGAAGAATAAACAGAAATGAGGAAATTGAAAGCCATGGGGTTATAAGCACACATCTATTGCATTCTCTAAAATATTCTGTATAATTTGCAATAAACAATAAATCCTTGGAAAGCAAAAGAAAACAGAAAGGGCACAAAGGCCAGGAAGTCAGTTTGGTGGAACAGTGATCGGTTCGGCTTTGCACCAGCAGGCAATTAGAAAACCAGAATCAGAAAATACATGAGAACTCACAGTTAAAATTATAAACTTGAGAATTAAAATCAGAGAGATAATTGTTACAACCAACAGAAAAAAAACTCCAATTATATCAGAGTACAATGAACAATTGGCCCTCTTCTAAAAAAGGAAAAAGTTAAAGAACTTTCTAAACATGGCTTAAAATATTAATTACAAAAGTAATACTTAATGGAATCATAAAGACTTTAGCATAATACTTTAAAAAGGGAAATATTTAAAAAACAGAAGACTCCCCAAAAAGAACTACTTGGAACGACACCCCCTCTCCAAGCAGCACCTGCTCCCCAGCTTCGCACACGGGGCCAACTCGGCCCCAGGGTTTTGTTACTCTCACCTCCGTGCTCTCAGCAAAGCCTGAAGAACTCCTCAGGTAGTATACTGACGTTGCATAGCTGTTGCTTGCATCCAAAGGATGCCAAAAATGACTGGTATAAAGGCAAAGATAGATAGATAGATAGATGATAGATAGATAGATAGATAGATAGATAGATAGATAGATAGATAGATAGATAGATAGATATAATTTGTTATATAAGCCAGCTCATGAGCTAAGGTATAGCAATTATAATTACATTATACCAAATAACTTGTCTGATTTTTTCTAAATTGACTTTGTGTGTGTGTGTGTGTGTGCGCGCGCGCACACACACACGTGCACACATGCCGAACAGGTACAATGATTGTGCTTTACAATGATACAGGTAGCCCAAATACACCCAATCAACAAAACTTGTTATAATCATGTCCCTGATAACACAACATAGATGGAGGTCAAAAACCTCCATGTCCTGGCACTTTCATGTACTCTGCCACAGTGGGCAGAGCGGCACCAGTTCTGGTTCTCTGATTCACAACCCGTGAGGCTGCTCTGCTTCCCGCAAGGCTTCCTAAATCTCTTTTCTCTCTTCTCTGTCAGTGCTTCCCCACAGACTGCTCTGTTAAAAGCATGTGGCAGCCCTGCTCTCCTGGACTGATCAAGCCCTATTTTACTGGGCATGAAGTATAAGACCCTTATTTTTGTTTTTATTAAAGCATTTCATACTTGTCTCCCTCTTCCTTCCCCCTGTCCTTGGGACTCAGGACGCTGGGGTATAACACTAGAATGCCACCCGCCACCGCAGCTCTGGTGACACTGTCCTCACAGGGCAGTCTCAACTCCTAGGTCTCTGTGATGCTCGCTTCCAATGTGTCAAAACATAAGCTTAGGGACTGCATTTGAGGGAGGTGACAATTGCTCCAATTAAAATTAAAATATATTTTGAGTCTATTGATCAATCATCTACTCATATACTTTTAAAAGATTCATTATGTTGGGTATACATATGCAGGGTGTTTTCCCTTTTAGATTATTTTCATTTTAAAAAATAAATGTTGACTGTATTTGTGTACATATTAAGTGTATAATGGATACCCATAAATATATGACTATATGTGTTTAATTGAGCACCTATTCTGTGCCAGGCAATGTGCAGAAGTAGCTCATTTTTACAGAATTTCACTGTGGGGAGGAATAATTTTCACAGTAACCCTATGATGTAAGTACTATTATTGTTCCTATTTAACAGGTAAGAAAATTGAGGCTTAAGGACGTCCAGTAACTTAGCCAAGGTCACACAGTTGGTAGGTAACTATTATCGCACTCAACATTGCTAAATAACTCATTGTACTGATGGTGCTTGTGTTTTGTTTTAACTGAAAGCACAGGGGCTGTGGTTTAACTGCTTGTAACTTCAAATGTAGCTCCAAGCAGAAAATAAACGGGAGGACAGGTGTTACTTTAAGAGAGCGACGGAGGTTGTAACCTGAAGCCTCCTCCGGTGCGGAGCGGTCTAGAGGCTGCACCCAGCCAGAGCGCGGAGCGCGCCTGTAAACTCCCTTGTGCCTGGCGCGTCTCTTTCTTCCAAAGTTGGAGCTCTCCTTGGTGGGAGGGGGTGGGGAGGAGGGCAGGCTGGTGACGTCACTCAGGAGCAGGGATAAAGCTCCCTGGGCCACAGTCCGAACGAGGACACTGCCTGGGGAGCCTAGAGGGCTGTCCAGCTCAGGGACACTTGCGCAGGCAGGGCGCCCCCACCCTTGGAACGCCGTGCCAGGAGGCACCATGCCCCAGAACGTGGTCCTCCCTGGCCCTGCGCCCTGGGGCTTCAGACTCTCGGGGGGCATAGACTTCAACCAGCCCTTGATCATCACCAGGGTAGGTGTTTTCCGTTCTTTTGCTACAAGCCGGGGACTAGGGCTTGAGCTGGGTGCCCCTAGAGCAGAGTGGCCAGTGAGCCCGTGTGCACCGGCTGGGTTGGTCCTCGGCTTCGGGCTCACAGTTCGGGCGAGGGCGGCAGTAACTTGGCAAAGTTAGCTTGGGAGGATGCAGAGCAGCTTAGAGAATTAACCGAGCCAGCTGCAATGGTCTGCACCCTCTCGGTCTCCAGCCACTTTCCGGCGGCGGGCGTGATTTCTCTGCACTCAAAGAAGGTTAGGCTACAGGGCTGGGTGTCCCCTCGCTCTCCACTCAGGCCACTTTTCGGTAACAATCGAGATGGGGGCACGGGACAGAGAGGGAAGGGACTGACGCCGGGGCTTGTTTCTTGGAGCCGACGCGCAAGTAAACGCTTTCCTGGTCCTGATGAATAAATACTTCAGCAGGGCGCTGTTCACAGGGCAGAACCTGGTCCGCCAAGCTGGAACCGCTCCTATCAGCCCAGACAGGGAAAATATTACTAATCTAAATTTTAAATAAATATGTCCCAAAGCTGGGAACTTGGCCGAGGAATCATCACCTATAACTCAAACTACAAAGCAAAGGGGTCCAAGAGGTTGGTTTACCTGGTGGAAAGTCGCCCTTCAGCCTAAGGACGCTGAAAGCAATGCTTTACTGTCAAAGTCAAGGTTTCCTTACTTAACATTCTTTACAGCATCAGAGGGGAAAGGGAAAGGAAACTTCAGGACTTTTGTCCTGTCAGTAAATTTCTAGTTAGTCTAGTTGATTTCTTTCCAACACACGTATTTGTCCTAAAATTATTTCAATTATCACATATAAGGCATGTTAAACCTAATACTTTTTAATGTTTTCTTTACTTCTTTAGTGCTTATACTGTATCTTATACATGTATACTTTATAATCTGATGTACTCACATAGATTTTTGAACAAGGTAATACCTTTTAAATTCTGTTCTACTTATATGTCTATGAGACTTGGGAACCAAAGTCTTTTTAAAATATCTCCAAACGTATACCATACAGACGGGCCATGAAACATTTCAAGCTTTGTTTTACATTTCTCAAAAACATATAAACACATCTGACATGTGCTTTTGTATGAGACACAAAAACTTAACATATCCCCAAAAATGTTCCTAAGTAAATTCAGCAGAAAATGGTTCAGTGATCTTAGCCAAGCAACGCCTTTTATGGATCTACCAAAGAAAACAGTTTCCATTATCTCTACCAAGAAATATTTTTAAGTTTCTGAAGTATAGTTTTCATTTGTTTATATTAAATGAAATAAGCTTTTGAATTGTGACAAAAGATAAATCATATTTATATTAAACCCTAAAGAAATAATTAAGTGATTTATTAAGGAAGGATCTTGCTATTACTATGGAACATGTTAATATGATTCATCTTATGTTTGAAGTTTGACTTGTTGACATTTGAAACAATGTTTATTTAAAGCTGTGCTTACATTTTGGAGTTGGACTATGGGTGGGCGCTCTTTGTAAATGTATTTGATATGATGATGATAATTACTTGGGAAGCCAATTCTTGTTTGAATTTTTAACTCATTACTAATTTGTATCACTCATTTTGACACTTGGTTCAATCACAATGCATGACCATTTCATTTGACCATGCCTCTTCTCTTCGATTAATTTAATTCAAGTCCAGCAGGGAAAACTAAATACCCTAGGTATCCCCCAAATCATGCACAGCTTCGTGCTGAATAAATAAACCCACAATCACCTGAACTCATTTGCCTTTGTAAACACCTAAATGAGAATATTTCCACTGAAACAATAAGAATGCTAAAAATCATTTGGTAAAAGACTAAAAGAAATTGCACAAAAATAAATACCAGTGTTGTAATTAGATAATAGGATTATTTTATCACTTTTATAATCTTTACATTATATGAAAAGAAAGTGAATAAAGTTTCTTGCCATGTTCTCTTCTAAGCCCTTTATATGTACTGACTCGTTTAAATCTCACAATAATCTGATTTGAGTAGTAGTAGTATGCTCCCATTTTGTAGATGAGGAAAGTGTGGCTTCAAGAGAGTCATTAACCTGCTGATAACCACATGTGGTGGGACAGAATTTGATGCCAGGTCTACCTGCCTTCAAAGTCTGCATTCCGTGGGCATATATGTGAAAAGTCCTGCTTGTTGTACAGATATTTCCAAACAGCTGTTTTGTGCCATCTAATTCACCACCTGGTTCTGTTGGAGCTACCACGTTTTGTTTCTACCACTGTCCCTCTTCAAGATTTCATAACGTCCCACCTAGCTGTCTCCCTCGCCAACCTACGTATTCTTCCCAGCCAGCTTTGGGAAATGCCAGGTTGCATCTACCTGCCCCATTCTTCAACACCCTTCAATAGCATGACCAGGCCTGACCAGGTGGTGGCGCAGTGGATAGAGCATCGGACTGGGATGTGAAAGTCCAGGTTCGAGACCCCGAGGTCACCAACTTGAGCGCGGGCTCATCTGGTTTGAGCAAGGCTCACCAGCTTGGACCCAAGGTCGCTGGCTTAAGCAAGGGGTGGCTTGGTCTGCTGAAGGCCCGCGGTCAAGGCACATGTGAGAAAGCAATCAATGAACAACTAAGGTGTCACAACAAAAAACTGATGATTGATGCTTCTCATCTCTCTCCATTCCTGCCTATCTGTCCCTGTCTATTCCTCTCTCTCTGACTCTGACTCTCTCTCTCTCTCTCTCTCTCTCTCTGTATAAAAAAAAAAAAAATAGCATCACCAGGTGGCAGTGACCAAAGTGTGTGGTCTTTACCATGCTCACGCCTTCCATCCTCCTTCCCAAAAGTTTCCAACTCCATTTCCTCCCTCTCTGGCCCTTCTGTGCCCTTTCCTCCTCCCAGTCCATGGATGGGGATAGTGCCACGACTCCAGAGAGATCACATTTCTCTAACACCTCTTTGCTCCTCTATCGTTTCTCTCCAGAATTCTCTTCCCCATCCCACCCCACCCCGCCATCCTCTATGCCTGTGGAAACCCAGTCAAACAGCATTTATCCCTTGGACTGCCATGGCTCCTGATCTATGACCTCTCCTCATACCCCACCTCATGCCACAGATAGCACCTGATCCCACACATCACGTGCTCCTCAAGAACGGGAACTTTCAAACTTGAGGATTACTCAGTACTGAGCCCAGTACCTTGTATATCAAATATGTTATAAAATAAATATGGCACAATAGGAATGATTGATTAAAGTGTTCACTTTTCATCATCACTTCCACAACTAAGTTCAGATTGTGTCCTCAAAAAAATTCCACGGTAAAGAAGAATGACAATTATTTTGTTAATTGATTTGTCTGTTTTAAATAAGTTCTTAAGCATGCAAAGAATTGAATATCAATGCCTACACTTAGTGCCACAAAAAGGTCCCATAAATGAGCTGTATTCCTCAAGTCAATTAAGTCCACTTGTGCCCTCCTACAGGCTCTCCCCGCCCTCCCTGCCTCACACCCTACAAACCCGGACGGCAGCCACGCTCCTGGGCAGCAGTCCTCTGCCCCACAGATCTGGGGTGTGGGGTCACTACTGTAACCCTCTCCGTCCACTGAAATTACACCCCATAACTGCTTCATAATTAATCAGCCAAGTTAATCTTTAGGTCATAAAATATATCAAAAGTAAAGTAAATCAAATACCAGACATTCTCAAAAAAAATTGAGCCATTGGTTGTGATATGCACAATTCAGGGGAAATCTATTTCTAGCCGATAGGTGTTCTAGACTTTGTACAATGTAAATTACGCTGTGGGGCTCAGTTTGGGGGAGTGGGAAGTTTCTGCCAACATCATATATAGCTGGCCTGAGTATTTCACAGAATAAAGGTTGAGGTTCACACCTCTTAAGTGAACAGCTTTTCTTTTTCTGGCCAGAATGTTCTAAGGAGTCTTTCTTTGTGAAGTGTTTGGACCACCCAGACAGAGGGTCTCCTATCACTGCCAAGTTACAGATCATTTGTTTTCACAAATGGTCCCATTTGGAAGAAAGTACAAGCTTCTTTTGTGCACATGATATAGAATCATTATATACATCTGATGCCGTAGGTCCTTTCCCACTTAATCCCCTTTCTCCCGCTTCCCTCCTACCTCCTTCCCATTCAGACACACCCAGGTTCAAGGTCGCTGTACCGGAGAACGCTATATGGACTTGGTACCAACCCAGCCAGGACCATAGTATTACTTAAACATACACTATATTTGAAATGTGAGCTTTTAGAACAGTGGTTCTTAACCTTTATTTAGGTACCAAACCCACCAGTTTCATATGCGCATTCACCGAACCCTTCTTTAGTGATAAATAAAATAGGATTTTGTTTTTCCAAATTCAAGACATAGGTGTATGTTTTTTTACTGGTGCACAAAATGAGCCGTGCATGAACATCCCCTTGCTCAAAGAACAAACCCAACAAAGTGCATGAACTCACAACAAATGACGGTATTACTTTATTCTGGCCTCCGCGGCAGAGGCTTCTCCGAACCCCCGAGACCAACTCATCGGACCCCTAAGGTTCGATAGAACCCAGGTTAAGAACCACTGTTTTAGAAAGAAATGTTTACACTGCTGAATGCAATTCTTTCCCAGGACTTAAGTGTAGTAAGATGGAACATGTGAATAAAAACCTATTTAATTTTGTTCTGCCAAAGACATGCCTACCAGGAAGTGTTGGTTCCTATGTGTATAACATTCCTATATTCCAAGAATATCTTTTAAGTGCAGACTGGACTGTATGCGGAAGGCACTGTGGGGATACCATTATAACTGAATTGGTTTCCGTGCCCGGAAAGCTCGTGTATCAGTAGAAGAAAAGGAACATATACATAAACCACCACAATACAACTTGTTCAGGATCCCACAAAAAGAAGTATGATCAAAGAGATAGGAGGTGTCGGGGGAGAGATTACCTGCAGGCGTGGCATTGTGGGGCAGTGGAGATGCTTGAGCTAGAAAGTTACACTGACCTATGAGGGAAAATCAGATTTTCACTGGATGTGTGACCTTCAGCAAGCTTCTTATACTTTTTCTCATCAGTTTTCTCATCTTAAGAGATTGTCTTGAGAATAAAGTGAGATCATAGTTCTCGGTAATGATACCAATAACAACAAAACTGATACCTTAATAGTTCTCAACCCTGGCTGCACACTACTCACCCAGATAGCTTCTGGGAATACCCACGCCAGGTGCTACTCACAGAGCTTCTGGTTTCACTGAGGTGGCTATGGCTTTCGAAAGGTAGATTGTAGGTGCCAGGTGGGGCAGCCAGACTTTATTTGCAGACAGCAAAGAACAACCAAACAGTGGGCTTTCTCACCATTTTGATCCATGCCCCACAGTACCGTACATCTACATATACTTGCCTGGTTCCAAAACTAATTTCAGTCATTTTTGGTCTTAACATAAAAATCCCTAAGGGCCAAATCTTGGACTTCCCTTGTGTCTCGCACAGTAAATAGAACATTATAGATGCTTCATCTATCTATGTTTCAAATTATTCTTTGTATCCCAGTAATAGGCTGATATGAATAATGAAACTCATCTGAGGCACCTGTAACAAAACACAAGTTCCCGAGCTCTCTCCTGGAGCTTCTGAGTTGCAGTTCCAGAGGCCTGGAGGGGGAGGGGAGTGTGTGTTCAGCAAGGACCCAAGTGACCCTTCTAATCCGACAAGCGTGAAAACGCGGTGCTAAGTGACTGACAGCAGCACTATTGATCTCTCCAATGCTTTTGATATTTGAGACCCTGCATAACCTGAATAAGAAATAATCCATCAAAAAACTCTAGCTCATGTTAGCTCTCTTTCCTCCTTATTTGGGAAAACATGTTAATAACTGTGAGCAACAATGTAAAACAATTCAGGGAAATAATATAGTCTCATGATCAAACATATAGTTTAACCTACTAAAACTAAGCCATTTCTGATCAGTAGCCTAACTGAACTTGAGAACTAGGAAGAAGTAAAAAAAATAGTGTGTTTTCGTCCTCTCTATATATACTTTTTCCTTGCTTATCAACTCTCTCCTGGAGGTCCCAGGATGGCATCCAGGTTGAACGCGAAGTCAGAAATCAGTTCTAGCCATCGCTGTCAGCCATCTTTCCTATTTGACTTCTGAAACAGCTAGTGACATTGTGGTGTACAACTGCTGCCAACTTCAGTAAGAAGCCGCAGGTCACTAAGACTCTTTCCCTCTGAAAATAGGAGCAGTCTTCTTTGTCCAGCCTGCCTTAGGGCTGCTGCAGTGGTCAAAGTTATTAGAAAGAGCCTTGCAAATGTAATATTCTGGGTAAATATAAAATAGTGTTATTAACTTCCATATTGACACTGTTAATAAAATTTAGAATATTCAGTATCTAAGTTTAGCGCACCAGATATCTCTGTTTAAAATATATAGAGACAGAAACACACACACACAACTTAACCTTCTACTCATCCTAACCAAAGCTGAAAGTTGGCATTTTTTAAATCAAGGTTGAGTGTTATATAACTTAAATCTATTTGATTATATGAGAAAAGCTAGATGAGACTTTAAAAGTAAATACATTGAGCCGTGCTTTCTCATGCTTTAATTCAAAGGAAAGCATTTTGTTCTTATACTTTTAAAAGTAGACAGCACTGATTTTAATGAATAGATACAATTGAAAGTTTAAGATTATTTTTATCCCTACAAGTCACATCAGGGATGGGAACGAGTTATTCTTCTGTCAGTTCTGGGTCTGGGAGAACTTCTAAATGGAAAACATCTATGAAAGGCTGAGATGTAGCCATCCCCAGTGGTCTTCACCCAGACCCTATCAACTAGTCCAGACGAAAATGGACCATGACCACTGCAGGAGGGTGACCACGGAAATAAAATGAGTACAGTGAACATTTCAGTGATGAGACTGAAGATCTAGGACACATGAGAATTTACTGTGTAAGCCATTCTATTTGTTTAGATGAGTACTGGATCTCCCTTCAAACTACAAAGTTAACTAGAATCGATAGCTAGATTAAGAAAATAGAGAGGAAAATGGATTAATGAATGATCCTCAAGTAAAATGTTAGAAACAATCTAGTTTACTCCTGGGGCAGTTTCAGTTTTAGGTCAAGTTCTATGTATGTATTATTCTGCTCTACATAGTGGAAACTTGCAAAGGTAACTACTAGGTTGACACTAACTGCAATAGTCTTAAGGCATTAGAGACTAGCTCTTTTTGTTCCATAAACTCTGATTTAATATGTTAACCAGTGTCATCCCAATAAATTCGATTTAAAAAATTTTAATAAAATAATAAACTGATGTAAATAGCTTTTTCATTCATTTTTCAATTAGTTGTTCATTAATCCCAAACACTAGAATATACACTGAAGCATTAGGAATATATATACATGATACTGTAACTAGTCTCAAGAGCTTCCAGTCTAGTTGGGAAGACAGATAATATACAAGTAAATAAACAAGCATAAAAGTGCAAATTTCTTCAGGAAGAAAGTGAACAAGGGGTGATGGTGGAGAATGATGGGGTAGGGGAGGGAGAGACGACCTCAGATGTGCAGGGAAGGCTCTCTGAGAATGGGACTTTTAAGCCTAGACCAATGATGGGCAATCTTTTGAGCTTGGTGTGTCAAAATTCACCAAAAAAACGAGCATAACTCGGGTGGTGTGTCACTTGGAGAAAAAAGACCTAACCGGAAGTCCCAGAACTAGATGTTCTGTGCTGGGGTTCTGTTGTTTTGGTCTACAGACCTCCGGCACAGAGTGTCTACACTGCAGCAAATGTTTTATCCTCAGCTACTGCACCTGGCCGTGCAGGAGCCAAGCATGAAACGTCCTTCTCGGCATGCGACCCCATACTTCTCTGGTATGCGGCCGCATGCAGCCGCGTGTCATCGAAAATGGCTACGCGTGTCAGTGCTGACACGTGTGTCATAGGTTCGCCATCACGGGTCTAGACTAAAGGATGAGAAGGGACAACTGGATAAGGAGTAGGGAAGCGTTTCAAGCAAAAGCAACAGTGCATGGAAAGCCCCCATCAGGGTGCAGGTGTGCCCTAATTAAGAAACAGGAAGGAAATCACAACAGCCACAGTGTAGTTGATGAAGGGAACAGGAATGGCGTAGAGGATGTGAGAGAAGCAGGCACGGAAAGGCCGGGTGAGGACTTCCAGGTAGGGGTAAAATCATTGGGATTTACTCAGAGAAACTGAGAGTAGGTGTAGCAATCAAAAGGATCATGGAATTCTCAACATGGTAATAATTCCAAATTCGTAATCTTTTAAATTAAACATTTTACAACCGTATTTTCCCCAAATCCTTAAGTATTCCTTTCACCACTCAGAAAAGAAACCAACATGGATTGTTGTAGACAGCATAAAAATGTAACTTGTTTTTACCTGGTTTTGACAGTCTCTGTTAAAAAATAAAAAGAAAGAAAGAAAGTGTGGTGTGTTTCGATGGTTTATATTTAATGTAATTACTAGTAGAGTTTAGTTAAAATGTTGCATCTTGTTAGTTGTTTTCTATTTGTTCCATCTATTCTTCATCATGGAGAAGAGACTGTGTGGATATAAACTTCCCTCTTCTCTGTGGTTCCCTAGACTCATAATACTAATTCACACTCAGCCTTTAACAGTCTGTTAACAGGTTTAGCTAAATTCAGCTTAGCAGCCAGTCTTCCTCCTTGCTCTGTTTCATGAGCGCCCATCTGTACATTTCGTCTTGTTTGGGAGACACCTGTTTTTCCTTAAATTCCAGGCTGGTTGGTTGCCCTGCAACGTTAGCTCTCTGAATTTTATTTATTATATGGCTTCTTCTTATTAATTCAAGAATATTGTTGTTGAAGCTTTCTACATCAAAGTACCGCCCCATCTGATGCATAATTTATAGGATGTCAAAGAAGTTTCAATTCAAATATAAAATCTCCCCTAAATTTAGTCAAGTTCTGTTCCCAACATAGAGTCTGGAGTGACAAAAGAAACCTGAAAAACAAATTATTTTGTTTAAAGCAAAGAAAATATGGTTCAAACAGTCTGACAGGAAGGTGTTTTAAAAAGAATAAGAGAGCCTGACCGGGCGGTGGCTCAGTGAATGGAGCATCGGACTGGGATGCGGAAGGACCCAGGTTCGAGACCCCGAGGTTGCCAGCTTGAGCACGGGCCCATCTGGCTTGAGCAAAAGCTCACCAGTTTGGACCCAAGGTCGCTGGCTCCAGCAAGGGGTTGCTCGGTCTGCTGAAGGCCCGCGGTCAAGGCACATGTGAGAAAGCAATCAATGAACAACTAAGGTATCTCAATGGCAACAAAACAACCCCTGATGATTGATGCCTCTCATCTCTCTTCATTCCTGTCTGTCTGTCCCTATGTATCCCTCTTTCTGACTCTCTCTCTGTCTCTGTAAAGAAAAAAAAAAGTATAAGAGATGTCAAGAAAAGTGAAATGGGGTTAAGTAAGAAACAAAATTACATAACACAGTGGGAAAACAGAGCTAACACAATTTATCAATCAAGAGTTGATTTACGATTTACTGCTCAGTAAAACATTGTAAATGTTCCCAAACGAGAGGCACAAAACTCAAGAGGTTGCAAGATGCTGATGTTTAAGTGGTGCCATGATTTCTTCCAGATTACTCCAGGGAGCAAGGCAGCAGCTGCCAACCTGTGCCCTGGAGACGTCATCCTGGCTATTGATGGCTTTGGTACCGAGTCCATGACTCATGCTGATGCACAGGACAGGATTAAAGCGGCAGCATACCAGCTGTGTCTCAAAATTGACAGGTGCGCTTTAACAAATGGTGTGAAAATGCGATCTGTTTGGCGAGAGAACCGGCACTGAAGCTATAAAGGAGCTCGCCCTCCCAGTGAGGAGGGTGCCGCTGAAACCAGAATTTTGACTGGCTTTTTCATAGATCAGCCACTGTGGTCTGTTCTTCCTTGAAGCCACTCAATCTAGTGGTTGTTAACAAACGATTTCTAAACGGGATTCTCTGGAACATCAGAGTAATGATAGAGGCTAATGGAATTTTTCTCATTGTACTAATCCAGTTAATTGGCTGTGGAATGAGAACCGGTCAAGGTATCGGCAGCAGAAACACTACAGAGAACGGCGAGTTGTCCTTGCCGTTCCAAATGCGGCAGGAAATGGAATTCAGAGATTCGCCTAGAAGAATCTCTTGACAAAATGCAGTCACGTCACAAAGCGGTTGCTAATGTGCTGCATGCCAGCGGCTGTTTTGTACAGAATTCAGCCCAGGAGAATCTCACAAAGTGTGAGAATGCGTGTGCACATAAGTGTCTTAAATAAGGAGAACTTTCTAACCAAAAACAATATTAGGAAACTGAACCTGATCTTTTGCCATCAGAGCCCTGATATGAAACAGTTGTGAAAATAACGTTTTGCTATAGTGGTTGTTAGTGTGCCTCACTGGTTGCTGTTGTATTCGCAATGTCCCCTGCCGGGCCAGAAGGCACACAGTTGCCCTGCCATTGGATGGGGTGAGATGGACTCTGTACCATCTACACAGAACCTGTGCTCCTGCCAAGCACACAGCCCCGAGCAGACACGTAAGAAGGACAGGACAGAGCACAGTTCCTGGATGCCAACCGCAAAGCCACCTGGCCAGTCAATCACGCACTGCCTCCTTTGGTGACCGGTTGGCCTGGGTGGGCTGGGAGGGGCCCAGAGGAGACCTAGGGAGCTTGCCCCGGGGCCATCTGCAGATCTCCCTCCTGAACTGGAGACCTGCATTCTCCAGAAATGGTTCAATGTCCTTCCTTCAGCCAGTTCAGGTTACTGTAGCAACAATACCATGGACTGACTGGGGGCTTAAACACCAAACATTGCTCTCTCACAGTTTCGGGGCTACAGGTCTGAGTGAGACAAGACTGCCCACATGCTCGCAGTTCTTGCGGAGAGGCCTCTTATTGGCTGTGCCCTCACGGGGAGACAAGTTCCCGGGTGCACACCTGGAGAGAGGGCTTCTGTGTCTCTTCCTCTTAATCCCACCAGGAGAGCCCGACCTTGAAGACCTAATCTAACCCTAGTCTTCCCCCAAAGGCCCCACCTCCACATTGGGGATTAGGGTTTCAACATGTGGATTTGAGGGGGGCACAAGCACTCAGTCCATTTTGATCCATCCAAGTTTTCCCAAAAGTACACTAAATACGTAAAACTAATTAGATGGAGGATACAGAATAAGGAGCAAGAAGTATTGCTTTTGCTTAAACCATCAAGGGTTAAAAGCATCTTCACAAACATAGGAAACCAAAGGATACTGAAGCCAGCAGTTATCATTAGAATTTGGAGTTTACAATCTTTATTTTATTTACAGGGCAGAAACTCGCTTATGGTCTCCACAGGTGTCTGAAGATGGGAAGGCTCATCCTTTCAAAATCAACTTAGAATCAGAACCACAGGTATGAACATTAGGCTAAATGATAGTCACATACATTTTCTTTTAAACGATGTAGGTGACTTCCAAGAGGAAGAAGTGGCAAATATAAAGAAATCAAAATAAGTTGCCTGATGAAGCACTTGATTGTCTTTATTCTCTGAGATAGATTTGGATTACTGATGTTTTCTTACATCAAGAAAACAGAGATGGACTCCTAGGAAAACATCTTGTGAAAAAACAAACAAGTTGTTATCAGGAAAAATTTGGCTATATCTACATACAGCCCACTTATTTGTTTCATTTTTTATAATGGACTTCTGCCATATGACCCTGAGGTAATCTAAGAAGTTTAAGGTGTTTTTTTTTAAAAAAAAAAAGGAAAGAAAGAAAGAGAGAGAGAAAGAAAGGCAACCATTTGAAACAGGTATCTCTAATTCATTATTGTGAACTTTAATCCTTCAAGGTCTTCACCCAGATCCCATTTTACACCCTTCATTGATTCTCAGTTCTGGCATTTTATAACTAAGTTTTTACTTTATGGGGGGAAAAATAAAAGAAATGTGTGCATTATGTAATCATGGTTATAGTCTGCTGGTGCAGCTGAATTACATAAAGGATTTTCCCTTAGGCAACTCTAACTCCTGAGCTAAATTAATTTAATAGTCTGATGCCTATCTGACCACATTGACTCTCAAATGCTCCAAAATTCTGAAATTAAAACCCTAAGTTGTACTGTATAGAAAATGTGACTAAGAAAAAGATTTTAGAGCTTTACGTAGAAGCTCCCCAAATTCAGAGGGCCAGATATGGGAATTCAGTATCCTTCCTGAAACAAGCGCTCCCAGTGGGCTGAGCAGACAGTGCCCACCCAGGTGTACTCTGTAGGCATCTAACAAAAATGAATGGAGGCGAGTTTGTGATGCACGCTCCAGCGGTGGTCCCCCAGTGGGGTCATCGCTGCTGCATCTGACCTTCAGACCGTCCACTTGTCTCCGTAAGCCTCTGTGTCCTTCTTGCACGTGGACATGTATCTCTCGTGCGCTTCTCATAGATTTAAGTGAAATAAAATAAAATAAAATAACTTGGCACATCGAATTATTCATAGAGATACCCAACTAAGTGGGAGCTCTCGTGATTATTGGCCTGGCGCCCGGCCCGTGCTCCATGGGGAGACAGGCAGCTGTCCACGTGGCAAGGCTTCAGGAAGGCCTTCCTCGTGACTGTTCCGAGGGTCGTTACAAATTACTTTGGAGTAAAACTTTCCTTTCGGTTAAAATAATAAATAGTTGATAGATAAATGAAAGGAATGGGAGGGTCTAAAGATAAACTGCATTTTCTAACATTGCCCAGGGAAGACCTCCTCCAGAATTGCAGTTTTAAAGGACAATTGTCTGAGTTTTAGCATGAGAAGGGGTCCCCTTTGTAAACCATGGGTATGAATTTATGACTATGGTTATACCAAGGATTGAATTTTAAGTCATGATCTTAATTTTAAATGCTCTAGCCTCTCGGCAATCAAGTGTTAGCCCATGTGTCCTGGCGCTAGACACTGTAGACATTCAGGATACTATACATGGGGGAAAGCTAGAGAAGGAAACAGGTTTAACAAAAAAAAGGGTGAGGATTGGGTTAAGGGCTACGGAAGCCAGTCAGATGGAGTCTTTGAACATTCCTTTAGTTTGAGTCATGAGTAACTCTCACCGACACCCTCTCCAAGAGGCTGTGTGAGAAGGGCCCAGAGATAAGAACCATCTCAGTTCTTTTCCTAATGGACTAAAAGATTTCTACTCATATCCTCAGGCCGGGTCTCTGCATGGTCGGTTCACAGAAGTCTGCACTTCTGGGACACACGTTCCCTATGCAGCACAGCTAAATTTCAGCACAGCTTCTGCTGTCTAAATCCCAGAGCACAAACCAGAACAAGATGCCGTGGGAAAAACCAAGCAGTGAATTTAACTTGCAAAATGAGATTGGAGAAAAGCTAAACTGTGTTTATGCTTATACTCATTCATTCATTCATTCGTTTGTTTATTTTAATTAACACAAAGTATGCAAGGAGATCTCTCCCCTCACCCCCAAATGAGAACTCTGCAAATAAAGCAGACTTCTGGGCAACGAAGGTGCCAGACTGAGAAACAATGACATTAATACTTCAGGCTTTCAGAAGCCATTGAATAGCAAAGTGCCATTGAGCAATGCTCAATTTGAATTCTGGTTTCTCAACCCAAGTCAGACTTTTATTGTAAGTTATATGGCCTTTACTATTGGAATAAAATACTCTTTTTCATCTTAAAAATAATATATGCTGTATTTCCTACCATCTCAGCACAACCACAAATAATAAAATATATATAGTTATTTCCAGTCATTTTCCCCGTGCTGAAGGTTAGGCTTTGGAGACTTTTTCTTATACGGATATAGTAATAATTAAGATGAAATTGTTAATTTCTAGGATTTTTTTTTCACTTTCCCCTGCCATTACTAAGTAGTTAAAATTTGTTTTTCTGAAGTTAGACTCGAAAGCTGAGAGATTTTTTAGATCAATCCCAGATACCACATAAATGCCTTCCATACAATCCTGCACCTGCTCTGTGAGCAGACACATGCATTTTTCTATACAAAGCATTGCTCTAGACTAAGGGTATATTACAGTTCTATATCCTTCTTCAAAGTCTACATTCTTAAATAAAACACTACCCCCATCTTTGCTGACTGTTAGTTGAACAACTCAAAATTCTAATGTAGCAGTCCCAAGACAGAAAATATTCTTTTGCAAAACAAAAATTATTCTTTTCTAAATGAGAAGATGGCTGTTTCCACATCTGTATAAAGGACTGAATCCTTATCATAGATTTGATAAGACACACTACATGCATAGTCAAGTGGGGTAAAGGTTAAAGTTATTTATATTTTCATAAAATAACCTTGTTCTTCAATGTTTTGATAATTGGATGCAGCCTACACAAAGCAAGTTTCCATAATCCCCACTTCCCCAAATTCTTCCCCTGTGAGAAATGGGAAAATGTTGAAACTGATGACCACAGAAACTTATTTTTCATTTGCAGGGCGAAGATAAGGCAGGGGGAATGGTTGTTCAGAAATTCCAAACATTATAAAATATAATCTATTAGGGTGGCTTGATCAAATAAATAATCACTTGATATAGTATTTCCCCACTATTTTTCTCTTATACATAAATATACATATATTATCAAACATGTTGTTTGTTGGAGTTAAAAATCGCCTCAGTTCTCAAACTCCACCTTTATCTGTGACGACTTCTCCGAGTGAGAAGCTGAAAGGCGAACTGTCCTTGAACGCTGTCACTGCTGAGGTCATCCCAGGACTGGAGAGACGGCTGTCCAGAGCTGCCTTCTCCCGGGTGTCAGCAGATCTCTGCTTTTATGCTGACAGCCCTCGCATTTCATTACCTCAAAATATTATTCCTTATTATAAGCTCCTAATGGCAAAGGCAATATTTTTAAATGTAATTAATTGCAAAGGTTACTTTGAATGCCCAAGAGATCAGAATCACTTGGATTGCCTTTATCTGGGGGGAATACACACAAGAGTTGGGCTCTGTTGACTGCTAGGTATTTTCCATGACTAACGATTTTCCGCTATAAAATAGAAAGAGGTTAAAGTGGAAGAGCAAACTTGTAAGCGGTTGTGTCTTTCGATTCTGTTTGACATCGACAGTGATGTCAGACTTGGATGGAATGTTGCCTCTCCGTGCCATCTTAAACTTTTTGTTTACCTTTGGTGTCCACATTTCATTGTGCTTCTTTGGAATAACTCTAGCAAACCATAAACTAATGCTTTGTGAAGCCTGAACACAAATGTTGAAAGCTTGCATCAGAAAAATTTCCTTTTATGATCTGACTAGAAAATAGAGGGGTATTTTTTTTTCCTTAACAAATTACACATTTGTGTGACCTTTGCAATATATAACCAAAATTTGAAAATGGCAAAGAAATGTTTGGAGCTGATTAACTTATGTGCTGTTTGGAAGTACCACTAGAGATGATTAGTGCGCAAATATTTACAGAAAAGTGTCCTCACCTACAGGACAATCAACACCCATGTTTATTTAACACTTGAAGACTAATAAAATAAAATAAGGGCAGGAATTTTTCTCAGAAAGCCATCACATTCTATTAACTAATTATTGTAAATTCAGTTTTATTTACTAAGATCTTTAAATTGTGTTATACTTTGTTTAAAAAAAAAAGCTAAGTTTCAAAGCCCTTGAGCACTTCATTCCTGCCTGATTCACTCTTTTAATTAACCCAAGAGATTTATAATCTAACAAAACTTAATTAGGCAATTAGATAATTAGCCTTCTGTCTTCTTTCATATCAAAAACAAAGGCTTGAATCATGGCCATTGTCATTACTTAAAATTAGTTCCAGTTCACAATTTCATGCCATAAAACAAAGCCAAACCAAATTCATTATTAAATCAGCCAAGACAATCAGATTGTACCAAATATCAACGTTTGACTACACACATTTAGGATTCAGCATTTTTCTAAAGCCACATTCGGTTGTTTTCAGTCATTCTGCTATCTAATATGGCAACTATATTGTCACCATACCAACTCCGAAACAGTGAGACATTATTCCGGAGGAAAAAAGAATGGGATCAATAAGCTATAGTCAATTCAATCACTTTATAGAATCATAGACTAAGGTACTCAACTCAGACTTTTTGCTGAAAAGTTCAGGAGGCTGTTAAAACATCCTGTCCAAGGCTGATGAGAGAGAAGCTGCTCGTGCCCACATTATAGATTTTAGATACAGTGAGATTTAGGGCAGCTGGAGTCAAAGACTCCTTTGATGCTACACCCTATTTGCCTTGTCATAGCTCTTTTTTTAAATGGGTTTTGCCAATAGGCCTAGATGTGGAAATAAGGACTGTGTGTGGTGTGGTGACTGCCTCCTCAGGAGAACCAAAAGAATGCATTAGCCCGGGCCGGTTGGCTCAGCAGTACAGCATTGGCCCAGCATGTGGAAGTCCTGGGTTTGATTCCCGGCCAGGGCACACAGGAGAAGCGCCCATCTGCTTCTCCGCCCTTCCCCCTCTCCTTCCTCTCTGTCTCTCTCTTCCCCTCCTGCAGCCAAGGCTCCATTGGAGCAAAGTTGGCCCAGGCGCTAAGGATGGCTCCATGGCCTCAGCCTCAGGCACTAGAATGGCTCCCGTGGCAACAGAGCAACAGCCCAGAGGGGCAGAGCATCACCCCCTGGTGGGCATGCCCTGTGGATCCCGTTTGGGCACATGCGGGAATCTGTCTGACTGCCTCCTCTTTTCTAACTTCAGAAAAATAAAAATAAAAAAAAAGAAAGCATTATGTTGCTTAGGTCCCTACAGGAAGTTGTTGGTATCAGGCATAGGAATCTCTATGCTACACCCTGGTTCTGTGCCTAAAAAAAAGGGAGATAGCCTCTTTTTTAAAAAAACAAACAAAAAACACCATTCCACAACTTACTCGTCTATAATGACAAGAAGGAAAAAAATGATATGAACAAGAATATTGCAAGATCTTTCTATTTTTTAATAAAAACAGTCTTTTCCTAGTAACATTCCAAGTAGTCATGTTTGTATCACTTGAACTTTGTCTGAAACAGTGTTGACACATTAACCAAAGTAAGTGAAGTTGATGTGAATGTGTGAGGGGAAATGTAGCTGCAGAGATTCATCTCACTAAGTCAGCCAAGCGACAAGATTTGGAAAGAGAATCAGTTCATGTGTATTATAGCATGAAAAAAATGTAATAACTTTATGAAATTACAAAAATTAGAAAACATGATTCCAACATTAAAATAACAATATAGAGTTTCAGATCGCTCATATTTCAAATACAGAGTTTAGGACTCTGGCGTTTGACCCTTTTCCGCAAATAATAAAGTGAAAATGGCTTTGTGAAACACACGCATGAGCTAACCTTGCATTACTGATGTTATTAGTCTTTCTGGGATCAGCGTAAACATAAAAGGCTTTTTTAGCCTGACCAGGCGGTGGCGCAGTGGATAGAGCATCAGACTGGGATGTGGAGGACCCAGGTTTGAGACCCCGAGGTCACCAGTTTGAGCACAGGCTCATCTGGTTTGAGCAGACCTCACTAGCTTGGACCCAAGGTCGCTGGCTCCAGCAAGGGGTGGCTCAGTCTGCTGAAGGCCCGCGGTCAAGGCACGTGTGAGAAAGCAATCAATGAACAACTAAGGTGTCGCAACGAAAAACTGATGATTAACGCTTCTCATCTCTCTGTTCCTGTCTGTCTGTCCCTACCTATCCCTCTCTCTGACTCTCTCTCTGTCCCTGTTAAAATAAAGAAAAGAGTTCTTTAAACACATAACAGTGAAGTCATCACAATGAGCGAGGGGAGGTTCCCATAAGTGTTATGTCTACCTCCATAAGATAAAAAAAAAAGTCTCTTAATTATTATTTTTTCTAAACTTAAGTTATACTTAATCCACATTAAGAAGTTTGGGTTTTCAATGTCATACAGCTAGCAAACGACACCACTCTGAGATTTGGAAGGGCCAGAATACATTAGCTTAGTGACAGTTTTTTCATTTTATTTTCCAGTGTAGTTGTCCATCCAAATAAAGTTAAGTTTTCCACTAACAGGCTTCCAGTAGACATCTTTCCCTAGTAGCCCGTAGCTGATTTTTGCTTTAAGTTAAGATGGTGGCACCATGGCTCCCTCTCAGTAAGGAAGGTGTAGCATGCCTATAAATAATAAGAATGCTAGTGTTACACATCCTGGAGAAAGAAAACTTTGCAAAACTCTTAATTTCTAGCTTCGCTGCACTTCTATCTGGAAATGAGCCTTTATTTTACTAGTTTAGACTTTTATCTTACAAGCAACAAAAGTTTAATAAAGAGTCAATACCTGTTCTTTAAACGTTTTGTATGTTTCCAGTATTTCATAATAAAAAGTGAATTAAATAACCACCTTTGCACATTGAAAAAAAAGAAAGTTTGGGTTTTTTTGTTGTGGGTATTAAGGAAAAACAACTTTTACTTGGATTAATTAAAACAAGTCAGTAGGGTTATTCACAAATGTTCACTTTCTGTTTTATTCCTTCAGTTCCTAAAATGGGGGAAATCTTATTAAAATGTGAATAGAAGATAGAGTCAATTTAAGTTCTACTTGAGAAAATGTTTAGTAGAAAAGTTTTTCTAAGCTCAAAAATTCCAAATTTCTCTATTCAAATGAGTCATAAGAGAATTTTCTAAAAGCTATAGCTATAGAAGACAATGAGGGCAGACAAAAGGTACAGAAGACAACAGGGGCTGAATTGTTTTATAATACTTTAAATAAGTTCAATTCTTGTGCACAGTAGCATTTGGTAGATGAACTCAGCATGTGTAAGTTTCACAGAAAATGCAGAAAGGTTTATATCTAAGCCCCCTTTAACTTTGCCATTAACCTCGTGTGTAGTGGGTAAAGAAGCCTTGATTAACACTAGCGATGCTGTTGGTTTGCTCACTAATGGCTTTGTTGTGCATTCTGTGGCTCTGTGTATTTTGTCTGCCATTGTACAGGAGTTCAAACCCATTGGTACCGCGCACAACAGAAGGGCCCAGCCTTTTGTTGCAGCAGCAAACATTGATGACAAAAGACAGGTAGTGAGCGCTTCCTATAACTCACCCATTGGGCTCTATTCAACTAGCAATATCCAAGATGCGCTTCACGGACAGCTGCGCGGTCTCATTCCTAGCTCACCTCAAAAGTAAGTATCGGACTCCGTCTCTGGCCACCATGTTCTTAACGGTGATGGCCCGGTTTCTTTCCTTCCAGAAGTGCAGCGCTTGCTGTCTCACTTTTACTTACCTGAAGGCACAATCATTTATTTTAAAGACAGGCGTCTAGACCCTGGTTCCAACGCGCTGGTTCCTGAGCGGTCAGTGACTAGAGGGTTGGAAGGAAGACACCGTTTTGGACCCATCACCCCCATCCTAGTCGTGTCCATACCTGGTGGTAAAGGATCCACTCTGCACGATTACTGTTCTTTCATTTTGCCCAAACATTAAGACTCGTCTTCCACTGAGGGACGTTTTAACCCTTTGTTTTTACAGGATGTGAACTACTTTGAACACAAGCACAATATTCGGCCCAAACCTTTCGTAATCCCAGGCCGAAGCAGGTCATAAACTTTGAGATTGTAAAGTTTGGAGTGCATGCTTCTTTAATGAATCCTTACTAATCGCCAAGAAAAGTAACTTGGAGGTGTTTGGAGTGACTCTTTTCATTGTGAAACTTATTTGACAAGCAAAGGAAACAAACTCACTTAGCAGAGTACAGAGAGGACGAACTCCCATTTCCAAGGGTAAACACGGACCAGGTTACAGAGATAGAGATGTTGTGCAGGCACCACGTACATTTGTCATTGACACCCCGAGGGTCCCGCCCACAGCACACTGACCTCTGAGGCAGGCAGGTGCACCCTCTCCCAGCTAGGAAGGCCCCACCAGCAGGGACAGCAGGAACCAACCTTCCCGTCAGCACTGAGGAAGCAGGAGGGGCACAAGGGGAGCCCCGGGAAGCTGGAACCGCTTCATACATCACACAGACTCTCACCCCATCTCTGCACCGCTTCTCATGGCAAGTCCGAGCCCACAGGGCCCTCCCACAGGGTCCTCCCACTGGGCGCTCCCATTGGGCCCTCCCACTGGGCTCTCCACTGAGCCCTCCCATTGGGCCCTCCCACTGGGCACTCCATTGGGCCCTCCCACTGGGCCATCCCACATGGCCCTCCCACTGGGTGCTCCCACTGGGCCCTCCCACTGGGCTCCACTGGGCCCTCCCACTGGGCAATCCCACATGGCCCTCCCACTGTGCCCTCCCACTGGGCCATCGCACATGGCCCTCCCACTGGGTGCTCCCACTGGGCCATCCCACATGGCGCTCCACTGGGCCCTCCCACTGGGTCCCAGCCCTCACACAAGGATCAATTTGGATCAATTTGCATTCTTATGGATACTTGAAAAAAAAGAGCGGCCATTTGCAAAGGAACTTTTTCACCTGGGGGAAAAAGAAGTAATACAGACAGAGATGGGGGAGAGGGACATAGACTGTTTCCCCTCGTGGAAAACTGTGGGCACACTGGGATAATGAGCAAGCTTTATTGCTGTCAACCAGCGAAACAGATCATCTTCAGATGATCCTTTCTCAGATACTTTCTCTAAAAATTGAACTCCAACCCACGAGGGAAGAAGTTAGTGCCCTGGATTGCCCTATCAAGAAATGGTGACTCCAGGAAACCTCAAACCCATTCCTCTGACCTCAGCTACATTGGTCAGCCAGAGGAAGGAGGTGGCAGTTAGGCTGTACTGATCCTAACAGGTCAAGAACATCGCATAGTGATCTATATCAGGTTTCTCAAGCTAGTGGGCCACAGGTGGATCCAGTCCCAAACAATGTTTTACTTAACCCTCCGATTGTTTAAAGGAACTTAGGTACGTGCCTTTAACACAGAACATCTACTCTCCAGTTTGTCCAAATAAATGCTCATCACTCTTAGGTATATGACTCCCGGCCCATTTTCATACATATGTGACCCTCCTGGCACCCAGAGACACCTGAGTTCATGACGCCTGCTGTGGATGGATGGTCAGTCATCACTTGATATGAGATGCCCATGCGCAGATCTTTCCAGAAGCTAGTCAGGAGCAGAGAATTACCTCAAAATAAGCCAGACAACACTGTGATATCACAAAGAGCAGGAGACAGATACTAAAAAGGTATTGACCAGAAAATACATCTTCCCCCACGAGAATGGGAGCACACTGCTGGAGCCACATGGCCTACAAAGCAGCTGGCACACTGTGAACGCTCGGGGCACCCAGAGAGCGGGACAGCTCTGAGTGCCAAGGGGGACCAGGAGCGAGTGCCCTCCCTCACACCTGCCACTTCGCACAGCCCTTTCTCACTCCTGTCTGTCTGTCCCCTGTTCCCATCCCATGCTCTTCTGTACCTTTCCCATTTCTGCACAGTCAGCAGCTTCCCCACTTCACCCCTGATGATAAAACGGCACTCAATGGAAAGTTAAAATGCTATTCTACTACTGAGTGAATACATATACAGCTTGCTAGAGATGCACAGATACCTAATGAGCTATAGGACATCAAGGGGCTTGGATAAAATGATACCTTACAGCAGGGGTCCCCAAACATTTTACACAGGGGGCCAGTTCACTGTCCCTCAGACCGTTGGAGGGCCGGACTATAAAAACAACTATGAACAAATCTCTATGCACACTGCACATATCTTATTTTAAAGTAAAAAAACAAAACAGGAACAAATACAATATTTAAAATAAAGAACAAGTAAATTTAAATCAACAAACTGACCAGTATTTCAATGGGAACTATGGGTGCGGATGCCTCCTGTGCTCCTCTCACTGACCACCAATGAAAGAGGTGCCCCTTCCAGAAGTGCAGCGGGGGCTGGATAAATGGCCTCAGGGGGCCGCATGCGGCCCGCAGGCCGTAGTTTGGGGACCTCTGGTATAGAGTAACACCCCTCTTGCCTTTGCTAACAACCAATAACATTTAATTTTATAAAAATTCAGGGAAAGTCAGATTCTGGTATGCGGTGCCCTTCTATTACACAGGGTGGGGCAAAACTAGGTGCCTGATTACAAAATACAGACTTTATTCTTGTATTATTATTTATTAATTACTGTATTATTTTCCACATGAACAATCCTAAACCTACTTTTGCTCCTCCCTGTATTTTCATTTTAGTTCAAATATGGTGATAATAACAAGCCATTCATCATTTTGTCATTGTAAGGTGCCTTTCAATATAGCTGACTTTGGAAGGGGGCAGAGGAGAGAAAGGGATGACAGATTTGCTTAAAGAACAGGTACCAGCACATAAACCTTAAAGGGCTGTAAAAGTGTCTTTCCAGTCCTTCCTGTGGCCCCTCAGTCTTTGCTCTAGCTTCTGAATTTCTTCTTCTCACCAAATGATTCCTAGTCAAGGTGGAATTTTGAGTGGCTACATACCAAAATACACCATTATTGACCAACTTTGCAATCAGAAAGAAGCTGGAGATGCAGAATTGTTCATATGTTAATCTCATGAGGGCAGCAATTTTCAACTGGTGCTGCAAGCATTTTTAAAACATGCAATACCTGACTATTTAGTCGTAAACACTGACCTCTTTTCTCTTAGATGGTCAAATTAAACAAACAACAGCCAACACACCAATAGCCACTGGGTGTGAATGAATCAAAATTATACTTGCCTTCCTTTTTGTCAGATAATCAAAAAATATATTTTTTGGCATGCCACAGAATTTTAGCAAGTAGTTTACGTGCGCCATGAGATGAAAAAGGTTGAAAATGGCTGCCCTAGGGTCTTGCTACCAGTTACAGTTCTTTTAATTATTTCATAATTATTGAAGCATATTAAAAATCCAGTGTTTTATACACCAACATGTAAATCTTTAAAGACAAAGCTATCATTAAAAATATATACAAGGTATTTTATAGATCCAAAAGATAAAATACAATCCTGTGAGTGGTTTTGGACAAGTTGCTTCCAGAAGCATGTCCCCAAAAGTCAGAGAAACTATGTAGTTCTCTAACGGTCTCTCCAACAGTGAAGTTATTGAGTGTTATCATCAACTTTACAGGTGGTCCTGCCAAGTCAATAAGTCAATGTCAAGAAATCTCATTAGCACCTACCTTTCCAAGTCACAGGAAAAGGTCGTGGTGACCCAGGATGATAATCCTGGTAACTGGAGCTCATGAAAACTTTTCTTAAAAGCATCAGTTCAAGAGATCTTTTTAAATTGTCCCAGAAATGTACTTTAAAACCTAATTCTTGATTGCTTAGTTTATTTGCTATCTATTCAGTGAAGAGGGGTCCCTAAATAAAATGATAAAGAAATTAGGGAATAGAACACAATCTTTGTTTAAATAAAGTTATGTAAACAAACGCACGTGTATAAGGAACACTAACAGCAGAAAAAGATTATTAATTACAACTATAAAAAGAGGAATATCTTTAAGTTCTAAATTGATCACAGTTTATCTACTATCTAACACTATGCCTAGAGCACAGTAAGATCAGAGTAGTTATAAATGCTTGTGACAAAGGTCTCCCAAGATTTAACTCAGATGTTTCCAATCCCTAAATTACAATTTAATTAGCTTCATTACACTTGGATCAAATCAGTATGATCTGGACTAACTTGCATTACAACTTTAATTTTACTTCTATTCTTTTACCAACTGAAGTCAATCTCAGGAGCCAGTGTAGTGTCGAGCCTGCGAAAAACAACGAAAAAGGAAGTTGACATTTTGGTATGTGATCAACCAATTCCCAGATTGAGTTTAAACAGGTTCCCAAGCCAAGGCGTGAAGGAGCAAGTCCATATTTGTCTGCCTAGTTTGGGCTCTGCGGGTGTTTGAATTGGATAACAAAACACCAAAAGCCTTTTAAATCCATTTAGTGGCAAGGGTTGCCCAGACTAATCAGGCTGTGATATTGATGAAGTCAACAGAATCAACTCTTGGTCTGTGCTCTCCATATCGAGCTGAAGTTTCCCGTCAGTAGCCCTAGCAAGTAAATGCAGATATGGGTCGTCCTCAAGCCCTAAGAGAATACTGACATTGAGATGAACACACAACATATAAATTGTTTTCTGTTTTGAGTGTACAGTGACGCTAACCTGCAGGCATGACAGTTTACATTAATACTAACATTTCTTTTGGCTTTGTCGTAAATGATTGTGCATATATATATATATATATATATATATATATATATATGTCAGTATATATAATTTTCTCGTAAAATGCATTTCCCATACTGCATGTAAAATGCACAGAGAACATACTTTGTAGTCCTTGGCATGTCAGTTGTGACCAGCCTCCTATCTAGCTTTATAGAAAATATGAGATCTCCCCCGCTGTTCTGAAAATTGCATGGCCAGCCTTTCTGATATTTTAATAATAAGTTCCCTCAACTTGTCTGCAAAAGGAAATGATAAATATGCATGAATATGTGTGTTTTTAAAAGTTTACATGAAATAGCTATGTATAAAAGAAATATATCTTAGCCCTAGGTGGCATCCAACGAGTCCAAGATCACCATCTTGGCTCTCTAATTATTAATTTTAAGGTGACAAGCATTTGTTGGCTGTTCTAGAACCTGTATTAAATTACTAAACAATTTTTAAAAGCCTATGCCTCGTAAAATCAAAGAATGAAAGTAGAAAAAGTTAAAATAGTCAAAATAAGACATTTACAAAATAGCCTTGAAACATAATCTTTATCATACAACCTACGTTTCTAATTACTAGTCAATTAAATTCAACTGCATTTCTGTAATGTACTTAGTATGAAATATTTAGCCTAAATGTTTAATTGGATCTTCATGTGGCATAATCACTTACTATTTGTACGGGCCATTCATTAATCTTTTAATTTTAAACACTGTACCTCAGAAATATAAAAGGATGCCCAGCCAGTGTCATTTCCCTGCATTTGTCTGTGATGTTGTCAAGTTTTAAACTATGGCCTATTTTTAAAAAGCAAGTATGGTCTCATTTTCTACTTTTACATACAACTTGTTCACATGTAACCTTCAGCTTACATATCACCTGTAAGAACAGAGCCAAAAAATGCAATATCACCTGTACCTTTTAATTTGGTGAAGCTTTTCAATCATGACTTTTTAAATGCCCTCCGTATTTAAAATAAATCATAGCTAAAATCAACAGTTCTGATTAGAGTTAATGCACTTCTTACCTTTTGTCTTCTATTCCTTCTAACTTCTCTGTACTTGTTCTCTGTGTTCTCCTGTCTGGTGTTTCCTGTTCCCTTGTCTTCTCTGTGTACCGTGGTCATTAACACAGTGGATGCAGCACTCCGTCCGCTATTGACGGTAGCAGTGGACGTAGCACCCCTTCTTCTGTCAGTACTGTTAGTACTATTTGCCCAGGTGATTTGAAAGTTGCTGCTAAGATGGCCCCTAACATTCCTTTGGAAATGGAACTTCCGGGTGTGAAGATTGTACATGCTCAGTTTAATACACCTATGCAGTTGTACTCAGATGACAATATTATGGAAACACTTCAGGGTCAGGTTTCAACAGCTCTAGGGGAAGCACCCTCAATGAGGTAATATGGGTCTTTTTGAACCATGGGCATGCTAACTAAACACATGGGCAATGTCAATGTTATGGATGTCTTATAACATTGTCTTAATGGGAAGAAAGCTATGTGAACAGCCTTAAAGAAAAAAATACTGAGAATTTCTTGCACATGTCTAGGCTTAAAGATAAAGGTGGTTTGAGAAATTAACTAAGTAGAGCTTTATGTGGCTGATCATAATAAACTGAAATCATGGAAGTATCAAATGTGCATGTGTTGTGAAAACTATAATGAACGATAGCAATGTCTGGTACAATACTTCTCAAAAGTGATGCATAATCTAGTACACACTCTGTTTCTCCTTTGTGGGTCAAAAATTGGGAAGGGATGGGAGGTCCAGAGAAATTTTAAAAGAGATGATACTTCTCTCTTTTGATGGCATCTTGTGGGGAGGTCATTGTTTTTTCACTTCAAGTTTCTGCTATGAATAAGGGTTTGTAAATATTTAATTTCAAATGGTCTCAATTTTGACTAATTTCTTCTTTACCATAACTATTTGTTCGAAGTACTTTGCCATCAAGTTATTTCAATTAAAAAATTTATTATAAGAAAATCTCACTTTTTTCAATAATACAGAACCACTTATAAATTAAAGTAGTAGAATGTTTAGGAGTGGCACATAACAATATCCCAAAGCTATCTCTTGAGATAGATACAATAACATCATATTAGCATAATGTTATCTCAAAGCCATTCTGCAAGGAAATTCAGATATATAAGATAATTATTTCCACATATGATAAAGGTGATAAAATTATGTGTGGATAGTAACTACCTTTCTAGATGATGCAATTAAATAACATAAAATAATAGAGCATTTAATGCCTGACATTTACTTTTATTGTAGCTTTTTTATTGCTTATCATGAATATATTTGTAGAAAGTTTATTAAAATAAAGTTTTATTGTTGTTGTAAATGCATTATAATGTGGCTATTGAGAAAATATAGTGTAATCAATGTAACTCATATATATGGGAAAACTTTATATGCTTCCAAACACTGGCAACTTGAATTTCTTCAGTTTACAAGCAAAATGATACCTTTGTTGTATCTAGGAGTTAACAAAGCAAACTAATCTTAAAAACAAAATTAAGCCATATACTATTAGCTTCAAGTCAGAAATGAATCTCAATTTTACAACAATTTTATGACTGAGAATAATAGAACAAGCTCACTCTAGCACTTTCTGTCATGTGTCTGCTGTCTTTTTTTCCTGAAAAAAAAATGTTTATTTTGTTTTTATTTATAATTATTTATTCATCAGACACAAGTCTTATTTTAAAATTACTATCTCCTAACAATCACATTTTAGTTGCCTCCAAAGTATTTTGCCAAATGGATAAGTGGCTGATGTGACCCAGAGGTTAACGAATGACATTTTTAAGGCCACCCATGTGAATAAACACTATTTTTAAAACTATAATAGAGATGAACTTGTAAATGCTGAAGCTCTGCTCAGGAATTACTGCAGATAGAGTGACTACTGTTTATTGCTGCCTTGTGGCTTCTTGCACGCATGTCGCCCCGGGGCTCCTGACGCTGCTTGGCCTGCCGTTCTGTATTTCAGTGAGCCCACAGCCTCCGTGCCCCCGCAGTCGGACGTGTACCGGATGCTCCATGACAGCCGGGATGAACCCGCCCAGCCTCGTCAGTCAGGCTCCTTCAGGGTGCTGCAGGAATTAGTGAACGACGGCCCCGGTGAGTGGCCAATCAGCCCATTTGAGCATTCTGTAAAAGCTGCCCACAACAACCAATTTCTAACTAACTGTTTCCTAAGGCCCTATGTTAGAGCAGGGCAGGCTGGAACTGCGTTTGAAAGGATACTACGGGTACCACATAAGAATGCCTTAGGTTAAAGTGCACACCTTAAAATAGAAGCCAAGTACAAACTGCAGCCAGCTGTTTCTTTGCCATAAATGGACGCACTTTGTTTTTCAGATGACCGTCCCGCTGGAACTCGGAGCGTGAGGGCTCCAGTTACAAAAGCTCACGGCGGCACTGGCGGCATGCAGAAGATGCCGCTCTGTGACAAATGTGGCAGTGGCATTGTGTAAGTTCCGTTTTTAACCCAGGGATCCCCTATAAGCCTGATGCCAGCTATTCCTACTCGCTGACTCGAAATACAACCTCCACCACATTTTGACCAGAATCCCTTAGATATACCCTAAAATTGGCACATAATGGGAGTCAGCAGCCTTGACTTAGAATTTCAGATAGTTCTCATGGGAAAAAACATGCCCAGAGTGTATGTTTAAAATCACTCCGGAGAATCAAAACCTCCCTTTGTTAAGGTACAGCCTTGGGGTGCTTCCTTTTCTGTCTGTATAAACCCAGGGAAACAAAGACAGCAGTCATTAGGTTGTTAATTAAAACACAATATCTTTACTCAGTTTCTTAAGTTGCACAAATATCCAAACATAATTTAAAAGAATACAGTCAGCTTCCATTCCAAGGACCTTTATGTTTGAATACCTAAAGCTATTAGTTCAGATCTTCAAGTGGACAAGGTCACTTCAACTCTCCACTGCAAATGCCCATGGGGCCACTTCGCCAGTCCCTTTTCTTCTGTTCTGCTACCATTATCTCCTACGAGGAGGCACCATCTTCCCAACTAGGGGGGGCGGGGGGGGGGGGGGGGGACATCCCGGAGCACAGAGGGAGATAAGCTTGGTCAGAGCACAGGGGTGAATATGGGACAGAGAAACAGGCAGGAGAAGACCTCCGAAAACAGGATAGTCTGTGATGTTTGCAAAAGCAATTGCTGCTCCTAAATTGTAGTTAATTGTTTTGACAGTAGAGGCAAGTGGGCCCAGCTGTGTGAATGCCACCACTGCTCCCTGATCTGGTTTCTCTGTGCTGCACAGAGCAGAGGCTGGGCCACCAACACAGAGAGCAGTCACAGGGACTTACATCTAATGGTTGCAGACAACAGCCTCAGTCAAAATCAGAATCCCCTGCAGAACCTTGTCTCCTTCCTTCCTTCTTTCCTTCCTTCCTCCTTCCCTCCCTCCCTTCCTTCCCTCCCTCCCTCCCTCCCTCCCTCCCTTCCTTCCTCCCTCCCTCCCTTCCTTCCTTCCTTCCCTCCCTTTTTTCTTTCCTCCTTTTCTAAGTGAGAGGAAGGGAGACAGACTCCCACACGCACCCCACTGGGACCCACCCAGCAACCCCCACTCTGGGAGGGATGCTCTGCCCATCTGGGGCCATGCTCTGAACTGAGCTACTTTTCGCACCTGAGGCTGAGGCTCCAGGGAGCCGTCCTCAGTGCCCCACGCTCCAAGCAAGCCATGGCTGAGGGAGGAGAAAGGGGGAGGGGGAAGGGTGGAGAAGCAGACAGTCACCTCTCTCCTCTGTGCCCTGACTGGGAATCGAACCTGGAACATCCACACACCTGGCCAATGCTCTACCACTGTGCCAACTGGCCAGGGCCTCCCTCTTTTAAAGAAACAATGGGGGAAAGTCATGAAGTAAAAAGTTATACTTTTTAGGTCAATGTTTAAAAAGTCTGAAAAAATATTCACATCAAAGAGAAACGTATGGGGTCGTCTTGCATCGCTCTGACAATCACATCAGTGTCACCGCTGTGCCCCTTCCTCTAGTTTCCTGAATGCGAAACAGATACCCCCTGCCTTACCTGTACTTGTCCCCGTGTACCCGGGTTTGGGCTTTGCGTCCCTGACTTGTTCTCCTTTTCCTCCCCAGGGGGGCTGTCGTGAAGGCTCGGGATAAGTACCGGCACCCAGAGTGCTTTGTGTGTGCCGACTGCAGCCTCAACCTCAAGCAAAAGGGCTACTTCTTCGTGGAGGGGGAGCTGTACTGCGAAACCCATGCGAGGGCCCGCACGAGGCCCCCGGAGGGCTACGACACAGTCACTCTCTACCCCAAAGCTTAAGCCCCTGCAGACCGGAGCACGCACGCATGCGCACTTACACAGGAAGCCACTCATGACTTGCGGCAGAAGTGTAGCTAACTGTCCAGTCCAAATCGAAAACCAAGGCTTTTACATGTGTATCTGACTGTGTACCGAGAAGGAATGAGAGGCAACTGCCTGGGACAGTGCAAACACACCTTCCGCTGGGTTTGCCGCACTTACTCTCCTTGGGGCAATAACTTAATGACATTTAAGCCAATTTTGTTTTGTACGTCATACTCCTCAATTTAAATTTATATTCTGACCATCAAACATGTAAACATCCAGCTATTGGGGGAGTCTAATTGTCTTTCCTTAAGCTGATTTCGCAATTGTGGCAAGTACCAGGTGATAGCCTTGTATTCTAACACAACCTGCAGTGGTCTGTTAAATGCTTTAACGATTAAAGTGCATGTCAGGGAGAAATTCCCTGGATTTCTCTAGTTTCCTATGCAACACGTATACCACTGGATGCAACACGCATGAAAAACACATGAAAAAAATTTTAAAATACCTTATCAAGTGGCACTCAATGAATTCAGCTAAAGCGAACATTCCAATGAGAAGGCCCAATCATGTGTACACTAACAACTCGGGTAATTTAGGAAAATGAGGCTTCTTTAGTTTCTATTACTCATTTACTCGTTCTTTAGGAGCACGCAATTTCTGCTAATAGCAGGTGCGTTTAAGTCTGCTAGTTGAAGGTAATAATGCAGTCTCTTTCAGATTAAAAGTTTCTTCTGCTTTGAAATAGTCTCTTTTATTTTAAATGTCTCTTTCAGCCAAATTCAAGGTTCAGACTGTTTCTTTGTGCTCAAAGGTTGATTATTACCTCCTCCTCCTTCCCAAGATAGCATCTACGAGGAGACCTCTTAGGGGGCCTCCAGAGGACGGGAGGGGCTGCCAGTCCCCTACGGTCCTGCTTGCATCCGCTGCTGGGGTCCCTGGTTTCCCTCGGGGTCTGTTGTCTCTGCATAGCCGGGACTAGGCAATAACCCCATCTCTACCGACACTTCCCGAAGCGTCAGCTCAGCCTGCCCCGAAGTCAGACGGGATCTCCAGGGCGGTTCTGACCTCTGGCTCTGCTTGTCACCTGGCCTCTCCTACTGGTGCTATGACAGTGCCCCTGACTTGTGTGTCTTACCTATTTCCCGTGCTCCTCACTGGGGTCACATGGGGTCTTCTGAAACTGTCCCCTCCAAGGACAAACCATAGGGAACCAGCAGGGTGGGGAGGTGGGGACTGTCACAGGTCCTCTGTCTCTGACCTCGTCACAGTCCTCTCCAGCCTACCTCAGCTGCTGTGGACAGGCCCGGAGCAAGTTTTCTCCCGCTGTCCTAAGTGAGAAACAGGACACGAGTCGTATGGCCCAGGATTCTCCCAAACGTCAGGACTATTCCTGACCCTGACCTGTCGAGAGTTCAGAACCAGAAGCCCTGCCTGGCCGCTCCGGGCACCTGAGATTGCAGCTGGAAGTCCAGCACTGAAAGCATGAACTCAGTGACAGACCTCCCCAAATAGAATAAATAAGAGGTCTTGAGATCAGAGTACTGAATGGATCCAAACTACATTGCAGTTTTTGATTCAGATGTTATTTTAAAGCGTTCTGCTCTGGAAAAGACAGAACCCTAAAAGTTGGAAGCTAGGGAGCAGCAGAATGGGAACAGACTTGTGAAACCTGAGGGGGTAACACCCAAATAGTGGAGAAACTGAAAGGCAACCAGCCTCCCCTCCAGGGTCCTGAAAAGGCGTGGGAATCGACAGCACGGGCCGTTTCTGGGCTAGAGGATAGAGGTGGGGTGTGACAAGGGCTCAAGTAGGAGCTGTTTGAGAAGCACCTAGTCCCCAGAGATGTCCCCGCTCTTCTCCCCTCCCCCCCCCCCACCGCACGGTCACACACCCCAGGCACTTCTCTGGAGATGGTGAACCAGCATCTCCAACCTAGAGTCACAAGCCCAGTGGAGAGTACGTGTAATCCACCAAAAAGGGGGTTAAATTAAGGAAGACTGGAAGACTCAGGAGACATGTGTTCACCTACTCACCCTCAGTTTACTTCACAAACAGAGCGCTCATTTGACCCGAGTGCCTTGTTTGGGAGAAAGGGCGTCACACATTGCCTCGGTCTCTGTCAGCAGGAGGGAAGCCTTGTGTCCCCTCTACAGAATGTGAAGCCTGTGCACGCCAAAGAGCCTGTTAATCCCGTGTCCTCCTGGGCCACGCCATGTCCATTACTCTGTTCCTCAAGGTCCTTCCCAGCTTATTCTTCCCACTCAGTTTCTCTGTCCCTGACTCCCCCCTTCTCAGCTTGCAAACAGGCTCCGATACTCCATACCATTCTAAAGATATCTCTCGCCCTCACATGTCTTTCCTCTCAAACCACCTCGCTATATTTCTCTGCCTGTCCCTCTAGGACACCGGAGGTCTCAGAGTTAGACCAACTCGACTTTCTCCGCAGCCTCACCATGCCACTATTAAGGTCTTCTGGGAGCAGCGCTCAAACGAGACCCGGAGTCAGCAGCTATCGTTAGTGAGCTGTGAGGTTCATTCTCCGATATGGACATAATCAGGTTGAAATAAACTGTAGAGGAATGTTAAAAGAGGCAGTGTGTAGAGGTGTTTCTGTTTGAATCAAGCCTTTGAGCTGTTGGAGGCCCACAACCCACCCAAGACTTTCTAAGTCACCAGCACATCAACCCGCCTTCTCTGACCAAAGCACAAGCCTTAGGACAGGTGCCCTAATGTATTATATATTAGGAGTGGCTTGGCTATTTTTGCATATTATATAGATCTCAGCTACAATTAATGATATATATAGCCTTGTGATCTCAGGATTAAGATCTTCTGCAGCTAAAATATCCCGAAGTCTTTTAGCCGGTAATACATTGCTAAGAATAGGCTTGACCAGCCTGTTTGGGTGCAGTACTCTTGAATGGTTCCAGATTCCTGAATCCACAGCTGCTAGTCAACAGGTGAAAGTACATATCTAAGAGGAGCTACTATTTATTGTGACTCGCGGATGTTTTCATAATTGGCAGTACAGACTTCCATTCTGTCCTTTAGCAATGAACTTAACAAGCAACGAAAAGTCAGACATGTTCAGGGCAGTTGTTGGGCTAACTGACATGTGTGACCAAAGAAAGCAAAGCCCACTGTCTGATATGGAGCCGAACAGAAACGGTCTCACCAGGCAGAGAAGGCTCTATCTTATCAAAGAGGAACTTTTCACCCTCAGATTAACTATATTCACCTCTACACTCCTGTAAACTTTAGATGAAATATTGTCCTATTCCCTGATCGGCAAACTGCGGCTTGCGAGCTACGTGTGGCTGTTTGGCCCCTTGAGTGTGGCTCTTCCACGAAACACCACATGCGGGCGCTACCTCGATAAGAAATGTACCTACCTACATAGTTTAAGTTTAAAAAATTTGGCTCTCAAAAGAAATTTCAATTGTTGTACTGTTAATATTTGGCTCTGTTGACTAATGAGATTGCCGACCACTGTCCTATCTCATAAAACTGTAAGATGTTATGGGGAGAAAACATTAAAAGAAAGTCATTTTGGCAAAACCAGGGATTTAAAATCAGGAAGTCAAGTACTGGTCAGTCCAGTGTCTTGAAAGGTGGTTGAAAATCACTGAGGTACAGTGTATTTGATAAGTTCCTAACCTTCCCATGTGCCAGTCCCCTCCCCCCCATAAAAATCTGGGAAATAATCCTTTGTCAGCCTGACCACGTGGTGGCGCAGTAAATAGAGCCTTGGACTGGGATGCATAGGGTCCAGGTTCAAAATCCGAAGGTCACCGGCTTGAGCGCAGGGTCTCTGGCTTGAGCGTGGTATCATACACATGACCCCATGGTTGCTGGCTTGAGCCCAAGGTCACTGGATTGAGCAAGGGGTTACTCGGTCTGCTGGAGTCCCCCAGTCAAAGCACATATGAGAAAGCAATCACTGAACAAGTAAGGAGCTGCAATGAAGAATTTATGCTTCTCATCTCTCTTCTTGTCTGTCTGTCCCTATCTGTCCCTCTCTCTGACTCTTTCTCTCTCTGTGATTTTTTTCAAAAAGAAAAAAGAATATTTCACCAAAAGTTTAAATATTGGGAGCCTAATTACATTAGGCGGGGGGGATTTGACATCCCCCAGAGACAGTGTCATGATTCTAAACTTTGTTTACTGACTTGTAACAGGATAACGGGTCTGTCAGAGTTCCAGGAGCGGGAACAGTGACAGATGGGCCCCAGCAGCGTAATGCATAGTTTTGCCAGATTTTTCTGAGCATCACTGCCCCGTCCACACAAAGCTGGTGCTGGAGAAGATGCTGACAGCTACACTGTGCCCTGAGGGGCTGTTGGGGACCAGGGTCCTCCTGCTCTCACTCAGGAGAAGGGGGTTGTCCCCATTTTGGAAGTCTAAAGGAAATTTCACTATACTGCCCCTTTTATCTAACTCTAATGTATGTTCTTGGCAAGTGAATCAATCATTGACTTGACTTGAGCAACTTGGCAATGAGGAACGTTAGGGTCAAGATGGCAAAATGAGAGCACAGGAGAAAAACACATTTCACAACGTATTAAGGTAAATGACTGGTATGAGAAATGACAACCTTTACAATAAATGGTGAGTCAAGTGAATCAACATAAAAAATGGATATGGACACCCACCCCACATTGTATGAAAACCAATTCCAGATGAATAGCAAACCTGAACACGAAAGATAAAACAATACAGCTCTTATTTAAAAAGAAAAAAAAAAGCATAGAAGGATCATTTCCAACTTTGCCAAAGCAGACTTTGTATGTCCAACCCAAAGGAGGGGAAGGAGAGTGCCCACCTGTCAGGAGGGCGGGCAGGAACGAGGCGGGTGAGGGCCGTGGCCTGCATGAGACCGCTAGTAATGTATCCATGCTAAAGTCCAATTTTTAAGGGCTGAATTGCTCCCGTGTAGAGGAGTGCCCTCCACATCATGTCCTACATTTTCATCCAAAATATGTAATGGTTGTTATTGCAAAATTAATATCTACTCATTTAAAATGTTTCTTTAAAGAGCACCATTTTCTGAGAGGCACAAAAATTTGGTCCGACATGTTCTGGGTCCTCAGGGAAGGCGTGAGGGAGAAAAACACCCCAGTGAGATCGTCCACGGATTTGGGAGCACACAGCGAAGGGCGGGACCTTCTCATGTCCCTGCTGTCCCAGGAGCGGCTCTGCCTGGCCTCCCGGACCCCGGACCTCAGCCCCCGGCGCGCACCTTTCCCCTCCCCCTCCGCCCACCCTTCCTGAGCCTGGCGCGCTTGCTCGTGGCATCCAGGCCACCCCGTTACCAGGCAACGGGCTGCCCCAGAGTGAAGCACCTGAGCGGAATGCAGGAGAGAGGGCAGTTGGGAAGAAAAGAGGGCTTGAGCAGCAGAAATGAGCCCGGGTGAGAGCCGGGGCGGGGGGCTGCCCCTGAGGGTGTCCCTTGGGTAGCCGATGGGTGGTGGAGGGCGCCGGGACATCGCCGAGAAAAGCGCCCTGCTATGCAGCTTCCAGACTCCCAGCCGCCGGCCTGGCCCCGCTGCGTGGCCCCAGCGCGCCCTCCCGTGGCCGCTCAGGGCGTCAGCGTCCCGAATCCCCACGCCGCACCTTCCTTGTCCCCAAACCAAAACCACGTACGATTGGCTCTGTTACAGAAAAGCACCATCAGGAGGGGGATGAAGTCGACTGCGTCCTCCTTTCAGCGTCCAAGATCCTAAATTCCTCGGAGGGGGTAAAGGAAAGCGGTGGCAGTGGACCAGGTAAAACCTCCCAGACCCAAGCCCCGCGGCAGTGACATGCCTGCCCTCACAACAGGTACCGGGAAACAGCCCAGATCCACTGGCCCGGCCAGAGCGCTTCCCACACAGATGAACTTCCAGTAACGGCACGGGCCAATGCTGGGTGCCAGATATTGTTCAGAGCATTGAAATGTATCAACTCATTTCATCTCGCAACCACTCTACGAAGTGGGTACCACCGTTACCCCCTATTACAGGTGAGGAAACTGAGGCACGGAGAGGTTAACGAACACTCCAAGGTCACACAGTGATAGTCTTCAGAGGGGTTGGCCCAGAGTCGAGGCCTTCAACACCACACTAAGCCATACTTATTCTCTCAATACTAGATAAGATCTGCTGATTTTTTAGAGACACTAAAAAGATACATACTTTTCATAGCAAGTACTTGTGGACTACAGGATAGTCTGTGGAGAGGGTGTCTGAAACAACCAAAGGGATCCGGTTTCAGGCTCCACATAAATCACGGTCCACATGAAATCAGACGTGTGTACATACCCTGCGAGGGGCATCTGAGGAAATGGGGGTCTCACTTCCTAGGCAGAAGTGGAAGGCCACACACCTCTCGGAAGGGCCTCGCGTTCAGCGTGTCCTGCTGGGGAAGAAGCAGAGCCCTGTGGGTGGAAGGCAGTGTCTAGACTGATGAGTCCAGCTAGGACCCCTGCTGCTATAACTTGCATGAGCCATACGGGCAGTCCCGGCACAGAGGGGCCGAGAGAAGTGCTGAACCGGAGGTCGAGTCAGCACAAGATCTCTGTGCCTCATAAATCTGTGAACTTCACAAATACCTTCTCAAGGAAGGTCATTGGAAGAAGGGGATAGATCAGTCACATCTCTGTAGACAGAAGACAAGTGCATGCCCAGTGACCACCCGAATAAACAGCATCACGTTGGAGGCCAGCAGGACCGTGCACAGAGGGACAGCGCCCCGACCTGTCCCTCTCTGCTCTTCTGTGCCCCACCATCCCGGGGGATAGACAGGCAGCCCTGTGCCACCAGGAGAGGTAACGGGAACCCGTGAACAGAGTTCGGACGCTGAGTCAGCTCAGCGTCCACCTGATAGAGCATGTAAGGTCAGAAGGGCCTGTGCTCCCGTGTTCTCTAACATGAGTGAGAGCTAGGGCGCTGGAGAAAGATAACAGCGTTTACAGAAAACGAAATTCCGTGTCAGACATCACCTACGCTGAGAGTTACAGCCTTGTTGCTGGAGCTCAGGGTTACAAGTTCTGGATCTAGCAAGATGGGGATGCAGTAACTCACAGATCTTCTAAGTCAGGTGCGGCCAACGACAGCAGTGGCTTCCTACCTGTGACTGAGGGCAAAGTCCACAGGCAGGACTCTGTTCTCTCCCGTTTTCCTACTTACATGCATTGTCACCAAGCGATCCACAGCCTGAGTACTAACCCACAGAACACTGACCTGATTTGCATATAGAATGCCAAGTTATAAGAGGTTGTATAATATGTCTGAGGTCTCTTTGAGTTTAAAAGAAGTAATTAGCCTAATTAACCCTCCATTTATTACATGTGAGGAATCCTTTCTAATTTCAGGATGTCCAGTGTGCTTTAAGCACCCCATCATTCATTCATTCATTTTTCTAACAAATATTTTTGAGCAAGTACCGTCCTAGGTGCTAAAGGTCCAACAGTGAACAAACTATGCAAAATTCCTGTCCATGTGAAGCTTGTCTTCCAGTGGGGGGAACGAAGGGTACTACGTGTAAGACAGAAGTAAGTCCTATCATCTGGGCGATGAAGGAGTTAATCAGTACTGATTTCTAGGGCAAGAGCATTCTAGGCAGAAAACAGCAACTGCAAAGGCCCTGAGGTAGGAGGATGCCTGGTGTGCCCGGGGAACAGCCAGAGTGACCTAAGCAGAATGGCAAGGGGGAGGGGAGGAAAAGAGTTAAGAGAAGAGACTGCAGAGGGGGACTTGGGAATCCCACGTAAGGACCTGGGGTTTCATTCTGAGCAAAATGGGATGCACCAGAGAGTTCTGAGTGGCCACCCCCTTCCATCTTGATTGGAAATTTTAAATTTAGCGAATCATTGTCGTACTGATAATGCCCTTACCTCTGCAGTAATTATTAGAGTATTTCTTGAGCATGTGGTATGTACCAAGCACCTGCTGAGACTAGTCCCTCACAGTGAGTGTGTGGCCAGGCGGGACCCCAGCCTGGGATACCCATAGCCATGGGCATATCGTGCCACACCTCCCCAAGGTTTTGCAAAACCTAGGCTTCTAGGAATGAATCTCAATCGTCATACCAAAACTCCGTATTTGAACCTAAGAATTACAAAGCTTTGACCGCAAAGTGTCTTCAGATCATGTAAATCTTTTGCATTTTTAAAATTCATGTTAGTTGCATGTACGCCTAATACTTTCTGCGTACACTGAATATGACATAATCTTCTGTAAGCTTCAGAATACAATTCCCATACCTCTACTTAATTACTAGTAATTATCTTGTTTTTAACTTCTGACACTTAAATCCAAAACAGCTAGACACTCTTAAGTATAATATAATATGAACAACATGTCTTCCATCCCCAAGAATATAAGCTTCTTCAGGGTTTTCTACGTAGTTTGTATATCTCCTAATATTGTATGTTTAGCAGTATATAAATTCCATGTTCTAAAACCCTTGACTAAGTCTTTAGATTTCTCTTGGCTCCAAATTTCTTATTTGGCTTTAGCAAAAGAAATCTTGTGGTTGGCCTTGAGCTTGCAAGTTCTCCTAATGAGACGCAGAAAGGGAGGCTGTTGCTGCAGGTGCAGGGAGGAGGTAGGATTCTGCAGTAAGTCCATCAAGAATAAAGTCGGGCTGAAAATATTTACAATAATATCATTCTATCTTTGTGTTGAATGGCTTTGTTACATTGCAGAATTATGTTTATAGAACAAAATTAAACATCATAAAATTTGCCTGACCAGGCAGTGGCGCAGTGGATAGAGCGTTGGACTGGGGGACATGGAGGACCCAGTTTTGAAACCCTAACGTCGCCAGCTTGAGCATGGGCTCATCTGGTTTGAGCAAGGCTCACCGGCTTGAGCCCAAGGTCGCTGGCTTGAGCAAGGGGTCATTTGGTCTGCTGTAGCCCCACCAACAAGGTACATACAAGAAAGCAATCAGTGAACAACTAAGGAGCTGCAATGAAGAATTGATGCTTCTCATCTCTCTCCCTTCTGGTCTGTCTGTCCCTATTTGTTCCTCTATCGATCTCTGTCTGTCTCTGTCACACACACAAAAAAAAATCATAAAATTTCACAGTGTGAAAATAACTAGCAAATATCGTGAAAAGTGGGGAGCAGTGGTGGGAGGAAGTATAATGTTAATTTCTTCATAATTCGCTCTCTATCTTGGCAGGGAATAAATCAACACTGAATACAATAGAAATGCGTGTTATTAAAAAAAACATTAAAATTCCAATCTCTTAATCCTTTTCGTGACATATTTTCATTAGTTCAGAGTGAGCTCATAGGAAATAATCTCTCATATTGTAAAAGAAAGATCCAAATATGAGCAATAGTTAGCAGTTCTTATTCTATTAAATATAAATGTAATACCATTGATTTAAATGTAGCGTGAATAATAAGAGCTCAGTGTTCTAAAATCATTCTGTTTTTCCCACATACACGCATTGGGGAGGGCGAGCCCTCAAAATTAACAACAGTTACTTCTGGGCGGTTGGACTCTGGATGACATGGTCTTTTTGATTCGCCTGTTGATCTGTTGGTGTTCATTAGTAGAGGTTGTTTGAGTGTGAAACACTTGGGGAAGCTTCACTGCACTGGTCCAGACCTCACTTCAGTTCCTTTTTTTCCCTCGGAGATAAACGTGTCAGATTCTTACTTCTCTCCCAGTGAGATGCAAAGCTGAGCTATCGCTGCCCAGATGGACTGGCTGTCCCTCCCTGCCCGCTGGTGAAGGTGGGGTTCTTCAACTGGCTAAGTGACCCCTGGCTCTGGACCAGAGCCGGCCTGTCCCTGCTAAGGGCCAGATGGCAGGGAGGAGAGGTCAGCGGGGGCCAGGGGCTTATATTTTGTCACCAGCTTCTACAAGGTCTGGCAATCTGGCACTGTCATTCCAAAGAAGACATACTGACCTCTTCAAAACCTTCTTCAGGGCCTCATCTGTGGTGGCGCAGTAGATAAAGTGTGGATCTGGGATGCTGACGTCACCAGTTCGAAACCCCAGGCTTGCCTGTCAAAGCATATTCGAGAAGCAACTACGACAAGTTGATGCTACCTGCTCTCCTCCCTCCTCCTCTCTCTAAAATCAATAAATAAAATGTTGAAAAGTGGGGCCAAAAAATTAATTAATTAAATGTAAAAAAATTAATGTTCAAATGGGGAAACATTAAACTGCTGCCAAAAATACTTGTGGCAAATACATTTCTTAAAAAAAAAAAAAAAAATTCTTCTCTTAGGGAAGAAATTGTCAGTTTAGGAGCAAATTCTACCCTAACTTTCATTTCCTTTGGGACACTTCATAATTTTATATTTTTTTAACTCTAATAAACAGTCACAAAGCAAGCAAGCAGTCCAACAGTTGAACAAAGAGGGATGTATGCCAGGAAATTTACACAGTCTCTCCCCGATGCAGACCTACAATCCATATTCTAGGACGGAATTCAAGGGTCTTCGTACCACTTTAAGAGCATGACAGAAATTATGCTCCATTAATCCAACTTGTTTTCCATGATAAGAACATAAAACATGGCCATTTCATAGATGCTAAGACCTGTTCAGTAGTTTGCTAAGGGTCTCTCATAACGTGAAGATGATTAGTATTTTTATTTAAAAAATGTAGTGTCCCATAAACAAAGATATTTGTGTTTTTGAAAGTTTTACGTTTGGCGTTACAAAAGTAAAACCACTATTACAACCTCAACTAGATATTTTAAGTCAAGTGAAAATAATTATTTCTTAAACTTAGTAATATGTGACTAGCATGGGGTTCTTCCTCATGTGAACCTCAAATTTCCATCTCTGTCTCGCCATCCAAAAAAGTTAGAAGACTGCTTCCCATTACAGTTGTTCAAAAGCAAAACTTGAGAATTAAATCACATGGTTGTTCAATTTTTTTTTGTTTGTTTTTGTTTTTCTTTTTAGAATATGGCTGCATATCAGAATCAGAAAATCAAACTCAACCACAATCAGCATTAAAAGTGAGTCTATTCCACTGAAAGAGACTGATCCTTTTTCAGAACAAATACTTCCTCAACACTTGTGGGTTTTCCACAAAACTCTTCATGAAAATGCATTGGAGCCTAACCAGGCGGTGGCACAGTGGAAAGAGCGTCGGACTGGGATGCGGAAGACCCAGGTTCAAGACCCCGAGGTCGCTAGCTTGAGCGCGGGCCCATCTGGCTTGAGCAAAAGCTCGCCAGCTTGGACGCAAGATCGCTGGCTCCAGCAAGGGTTGCTCGGTCTGCTGAAGGCTCGCAGTCGAGGCACATGTGAGAAAGCAATCAATGAACAACTATGGTGTCGCAATGGCAACGAGAAACTAATGATTGATGCTTCTCACCTCTCTCCGTTCCTGTCTGTCTGTCCCTATTTATACCTCTCTTGACTCTCTCTCTGTCCCTGTAAAAAAAAAAAAGAAAATGCATTGGAGAGTTAGCAAGAATGACTAAGAATGTGAGTCACCTGGCCTCACATGACCCCTTCTGGTAAATGGCAACTTGAGGGATACATAAAAAAATCACAGCAATTCAAGCATATGTTCCCCTGCCTAAAAATACTCCACCCCTCCCCCACCCCCCGCCTTGTCTCATGTCGTTACAGGCCCTTCAGCATCAGCTGGAGTCATTTCAGGCTCTCCGAATACAGACTTTGCAGAATGTCAGCATGGTATGTTTCATTTAACCTACAACGTAAGATATCATCACATTTCTGACCACTAGTTGATATATAATGTACTATGCCAAAGGTCGCAACATTTTCTAGGCTCAAAATTTGAAGAAAACTATATTCTGTTGTACTTATATTTGGATATGACAAAAAGAAATAGTGCTTACTGAGTTTTTAAAACATATGTTTAAAGCATACTCTATATAGCCCTGGCTGGATAGCTTAGTTGGTTAGAGCTTTGTCCCAAAGCACAGAGGTTGCCGGTTCAATCCCCGGTCAGGGCACATACAAGAACAGTTTGATGTTCCTGTCTCTCTCTCCTTTCCTCTCTTTCTAAAATCAATAAAACAAACATTACCATTTTTTAAAAATAAAATGTACTTTATATATAATCTACAAATAGGGACTGTCACCATAAGAGATATAAAATCTAACCCGAACTGACTAAGGGGGAAAATGTATTAGCCTGGCGGGGGGCCTGTAAATTCTGGATTTTCACGTGGGGAATGGCTGAATCCATGTGGTCAGAGCTCCCGTCACCGAGACACCAGTCACACCCCTTATCTGCTCTCCACAGCCATGATTCTCAGACTCCACGTGGCGATAGAGGGGCTGCTAGAAGTCCCACACCTTTGTCCCTCCAGACTCCAGTCAGACCAAGAGGAGATCGTGTTTTTCTCTCTTACCAGTTGATACTGAGGTTCTCAAGACTGATTCTGATTGGCCCAGATCAGGTCATATGCAATGTTTGAACCAATCACTGTAATCAGTCAGCGTTGGGTCACCTACCATGCCCGAAGCTAGAAGTGGGGTCAGTATCATGGACTTCATCCAGAAGAAACACAGGGTAGTGGAAAGAGAAGGCTAGGGGGGTGGAGCACAACACATCTTCACTAAACAATGAATATAAACTTCACCCCAATATTCTTGTTCTAAAAACAATTGTAGGAAAAGGGAAGAGAAGATATAAACTAGGTCTCTGATGTATTCAACAAGGTAAAAATCAAACATCTAAAACTATTTGAATATACTGCATAAGATTTTGTTTTCCTAAGTTAACTCTAAGTTTATAATCACATAATAAAGGCTTAATTGTCTTAAAGATTTCTTTACTTACAGAAATTACAATAAAGTTTAATTTATATTTTATGTGATGGGAAAAATATTTTATGTGTAGGAAATTTAAAAATATCTTTTAATTATAGTATCTATTACTCCTGTACATTCAAAAGTTCATAAACCTGAAATCCAATTCTGACATTCTCAATTTACCTTTTAAAGGTACAGTCTGAAATTAGTGAAATATTGAACAAAAGTATCATTGAAGTAGAAAATCCACAACTTAGCTCAGAAAAAAATCCAGTATTCAACATACACATTGAAAAGGTATGTTATGCTATACAAAGTCATTCTATAGCTAGGTATTCAAACATGCTGCTACAACCAGTTCATCTCCAGCTGGACAGCTCCCCCATCGTCATGGGCTGATTGGACCATCAGAGATGAAAATAAGGAAGTTCCTGTGTGGAAAACCCTAAAAGGCACGTGTTTGCCTCCCTCCTTCTGCAACGTGCCAGGCCCCTGTGGAGAATGTGTGAGGGGTACTTAATTTAGTCCAGATAGCTAGAGAGCCCAAGTAAATGAAATAGCCTATCTGTCCACTTTTGAGCTTTTCTACTTTTAGGATTGACCTAGACATGGAGTGAACTTCCTAGGACACGTCCAAACAGAGTCGGGTGTCCGTACTGATTATAACTCCTCTCTTTCCAGGACAGGCCCAGCCCTAGAATCATCTGACACTAGGAACACAAGCTAAGGTTGACAAATAGCCCAGAAGTGGAAATACTTTCCTTAAACTTCCACTTGGTCTATGGCTTCTATGTTTCCTGTCTGTCTATGCTGGTCTCTTGAGAGATGCTAAATGCCTATTTCTGAAATTGAAGGATTGGCTCAGGTAGCTTACTCTCTAAGGAAATAAGTACAATTTCTAAGCAAATTACGGATTGCAACTGTTGTTAGATGATCTGAAGACAACAAATCATACTTACCAGGCTTCTTTGCTGTTTAGAAATGATTAAAATGTTCATTTGCTTGCAAAAATAAATCCTCCACAAAATAGTATCTTGTCTGACCTGTGGTGGCGCAGTGGATAAAGCGTCGACCTGGGAACACTGAGGTCTCCAGTTCGAAACCCTGCACTGGTCTGGTCAAGGCACATATGGGAGTTGATGCTTCCAGCTCCTCCCCCCTTTCTCTCTCTCTCTCTCACTCTGTGTCTCCTCTCTAAAATGAATAAAATAAAAAATAAAAATAAAAAATAGTATCTTAATTTGTTGGTCACGTGGCAAGTGACAGTACGTTTATAGTGTGTTTTTTATTGTTGCTAGCCTATAGAGAATCAAGGAGAAATCCTTCCTGTGGAGAAAATGTATCATTGTGAAGATTCTAGGACTCTTCATCCAATGGAAGAAAATTTCAGGAGCGACAGTGTTAACAGTCTTGCTCAAGGTCTAAATATTCCACCCCAGATACGTTCTAAGGACATATTAACTCTAAGAACTTCATCAGATAATTCAGCTTCAAATGTAATTATGAATACTTCAGAAAATTCTGACATGTTGAAGAATTATAATAACATCTATAGTTTTCTATCTAATGTACCTCAAAATGTTATACCTCAAGCTGATATAGTAATTCTGGACAAACCCAAAATTACTGTGCCTCTTCTCAAGCACGGATTTTGTGAAAATTTAGACGATATTTGCCATTCTATCAAACAAATGAAGGAAGAGCTTCAAAGGTCACATGATAGGGAACTGGAACTTACAAATGAACTTCAAACTTTAAAAATGGATACAAAATTTCCAGGTAATACTAAATATGACATGTCCCCTATTCACAAGGAAAAAACTAACTCTATTAAGGAAGAAGATATAGGAAGTAACTTAAATGAAGATTTAAAATCAAAGAGAATTTTAGAATTAGAGGTATTAGTAAGCAAATTACTCCCACTCAGGGGAACAGTGTCAAAATTCCATTTGAATTTTTGTAGGAAGTGTAAAAAATTATCTAAGAGTGAAACACACAGGGGAAAGAAGAGTGAGAAAAACAAAAAAGAAATTCCTATCACTGGTAAGAATATTACAGATTTGAAATTCCATTCCAGACTCCCAAAATATACACCGCCATTCTTCGACTCAACAAAATATGAAATGAAAGATGCAGAAAGGCAGCCATTTGTAGTAAAACGAGGATCAATATTTGAAAATGAGAAGACATCCAAAGTCAATTATGTGACTGAGCAGTGCGTTGCAAAAATTCAGTACTTACAGAATTACCTAAAAGAATCCATGCAGATACAGAAAAAAGCAACGGAACTGGAGAATGAAAATCTAACCCTTAAGACCAAAATAAAACCTCTCGTCTTTACCACACAATCTCTGATCCAGAAAATCGAAATATACGAAAAGCAACTTACGACTTTGGCTGAAGAAAAAAACATGATTCAGTCCAAATTAATTAAAACAGAAGAAGATGGCAAAGAATGTCTTAAAGAATTGAAAAAAATAATTAATAAATATAATGTTCTCCAAGGACAAAATCAAACACTAGAGGAAAAAAACAGTCAACTTTCTTTGGAGAAGCAACAGATGATAGAAACGTTAGATCAACTGAAAAGTAAGGAATACAAAACTCAAAATGATATGGCCATTGTCAATAATGAAAACAATCGAATGAGTATAGAGATGGAATCAATGAAAACAAATATTCTGTTGTTACAAGGTGAAAAGGAGACGTTGGAGAAAGAAACATTGCAGCTTCTTAAGGAAAAAAGCTCACTTGAAAATGAACTAAAAGAAAACCAGCTGGAGGTAATGCAGCTAAAAGAGAAAGAACGGTTGGCAAAAACTGAACAAGAGACACTTCTTGAAATAATAGAAACCGTTAAAAATGAAAAGCTTACTCTTGAAACAGCATTACAGGAATGCACAGCTGCGAGGCAAATGCTGCAAAGAGAAATTGAGAACGTTCACGCGTACCAATCCACCGCAGAAGAGAATTTTCTGAACGAAATAAAAAACGCAAGGTCAGAAGCAAGTATTTATAAGAAGAGTTTATCAGAGATGGGCAACGAATGTGAAATGCTATCAAAAATGGTCATGGAAATCAAAACAGATAATCAGATTCTAAAAGAAGAACTAAAAAAACATACTCAAGAAAATATCAACTTTGAAAACAGCATCAGTAGACTTGCAGAAGACAAAATACTTTTAGAGAACTATGTAAGAAGTGTCGAGAATGAAAGGGATACCTTGGAATTTGAGATGCGGAATCTTCAGCGAGAATACTTAAATCTAACTGAAAAAATGTGTGGCCAGCACGGTGACCTATCAAAAATGGGTTACACTTCAAGGAGAGAGAAATCCCATTTTGACAACTATGATACTTATGAAGACACCTCTAGTCCCAGGAATAGGGCTTTAGCCCCTGCGCTGAAAGGTATGTATGTTGTGGTGGATTAGTAGAAAGTATTTAAGACAGTGGTTCTTAACCTTTTTTGAGGTACTGAACCCACCAGTTTCATATGTGCATTCACCGAACCCTTATTTAGTGATAAATAAAATAGGATTTTTTTTTCCAAATTCAAGACATAGGTATATGTTTTTTTACTGGTGCACAAAATGAGCCGTGCATGAACATCACCTTGCTCAAAAAACAAAACCAACAAAGAGCATGAACTCACAACAAATGACGGTATTACTTTATTCTGGCCTCCGCGGCAGAGGCTTCTCCGAACCCCTGAGACCGACTTATCGAACCCCTAGGGTTCAATAGAACCCAGGTTAAGAACCACTGATTTAAGATTCCTTTAGCCTACTGGGCAGTGGTCAGAGGACAGGAACAAGGAGGAAACTTTTAAGATGAAATTTTAGTTTTGTAAGATGTGTATCCAATGTATTATATTATAATGGGATGATTTAGAGATTTTGCTCTTTTAATGAAATTCATGTTATTTTATTTATATTACTTCTATACTTTGTATATGTACAAAACAACTTTGGGGAGGAGCGGGGGTTTTGTTTTTTCTTTTTAAATTATTATCTTTCTGAGGTATACTTAGTACTCCCACTTTAAAACAAATTCTTTTTTCTTCCCAGGAATTCCAAGTAAACTGTATCAATTGCTTCCATCTAAGATAGGTAAATAAATGTCTAAAATCAATGTTTCAAAATTCTTTGTCCAAGAACTTTTGTTCCTACAAAATAATTTTAAGTTTGTTTTTACATATGATTACAATTACTCTGTAATTTATTAGAGTAGACTAGTTTTTTTCATTGTAAATTGGAATTAGGTTTATATTTTATTGTTGAGAACTGTGGACAGTACAGGATTTCACCCAACCTGTAAGCTATTACGTTGGCCTAACAGCTTCACGAGTCCTAGTGAAAGGCATGAGCGACACTTGGCTCTGAGATAAAGGATGGTTTGTTACAACAGCAGCAGCAGCAGCCAGAATACTAGCTTTCTTTGCATTGCTTCTCCAAGCCCCAATTCCTATGAACAGCACAAAAAGGGCCACAGGCAGTTGTATTCCAGGAGAGGGCTCCCAGGTGAGGGGACCCAAATCTTTTTGAAGTACAGTGAGCGGGCCTGCCCTTTGCGCTGGAGAAACGTCACCTTTAGTATACAGGACGGGGCTGCCCTTTCTCCAGAGGAACTGTCTTCCCAGACTGTTTGCTATATAAACTCGTTGAATTTTATAAAATGCTTTTTCTGTATTTATTAAGGTGTGCTTTCTCCTTCAATCTGTTAATATTGTAGTAACATTGATTGATGTTGAAACATCATGGCAACCCTGCATTGCTGGAATAAACTCCTCCAGCTCATGCATTATCCTTTTAATATACACTCCTGGGTTCAGCTTGATAGTATCAGCTTAAGGATTTCTGTTCAGAAAGGTATTGGTCTCTCTATATAGACTTTTTAAAATGTCTTTATCTGGTTTTGGTATCAGAAAAACCTGGCCTCATAAAATGGGAAGTGTTCCCTCCCCTTTATTTTCTAAAAGGGTCAGTGTAGGCTGGTATCTCTTCCTTAAATACATAACAGAATTCACCAAGAGGACTGGCGTCTTCCAAATGGGAAGGTTTTACATTACAAATCCAATTTCATGAATAGATATGGAACAAATCAGATTTTCTATTTATTCTTGAGTCAGTTTTGATCATTTGTATGCTCTGAGAATTTTGTACATTTCATATAAGTTCTCAACTGTTGTCCATGATATTCCTTATAATCTCCGTAATTTCCAGAGGACCTGTGGTGATATCCCATCTTTAATTTCTGACGTTGGTAATGTGGGGTTTCTCCTTTTTTCTTTATCATTTGTGCTAGAGTTTAATCAATTTTATTGATTTGTTTGAAAATCAGCCTCTTAAAGAAGCAAGAGAAGACTTCTAAAAACTAGACTATGCTGCTACTCAACTTGCTCTCCGGTTCTGGTTGGAGCTTCTTGTTGAGCTAAACCTCTTTTAAAGTGAAGCCTTTCTTCCACGATCAGGTTAACATCCTCAGTCTTGTTGCAGGACTGAGCCCGTGTGGGTATGGTTGGATGACTCAGAGCAGAAAGTAATGGCTGCTAAAGCAAGCTTATCTCACCCATTCTTCACTGATGGAAGGTGCGGTAACTACTCAATTCACACAGGCATCATGGTGGGGCAGTAGGTAACCTCGTGCCTGAGTTGTCAAGAGCTAGGATGCCAGTGTCCATTAACTCTTCCCTCCCCGTGTCTGAGTTTAGGGGGAAGAAAGTTGTTTTCCAGGAAACTACCTTATGTTGTATTTTCAAAGTTAAAAGAAGAGTCAGTAATGATAAAAAGAAAAATAAAGCAATCAATGGTCATCACCAATTAAGCACCTCTCAAGTTAAATGTGCATGTGTATGTGTGTTCCTCTCTTAGTTAGAAAATCTTAATTTTTCTACATGCTTCCTCTTCCTGTTACTGCTTCCCACATTTCCTTTTCTGCAAAGCGACACAATGTATTTATGTAAACTCTAGATAATCTCTGCCAATTGTCAAACTATTACTGCTCCTACCCTGGAGTCAGGAATTGGATGCACAGTCCCATCTATGAACGTTATATGAAGTATGCATTGCTATGAGAGACAGACACATTAATAAAAGTTACAGCTAACAAAAGGCAGGAGTAAAAAAAAAAAAAAGCAATCGTTCAGTTCTTAATGAAACCTGAAATTATAAGACTTATCTCAAAAGAATGTATATGTGTATATGCAATGTTTGTTCAATAACACCGATATAAAACTATATCAATTTCCTGCAGTGATGTGCACCTGGCAAAATCACTCCTATTCTAAATACAAATGTAATCCCCTTTGAGTTACATTATACCCTTGATAATGTCTTTAAGACGTTCATTCCACACGATCCTTTGGATAGGAAATAAAAACTTTAAACATTCTTTTAGAAAAAAGTAAACAGTTATGAGACATGAAAATAAAAATAGACATTTGACAAGAGCAAAAAGTCTCTGTACCATCTTCAATCCCTTTAAAAGCCAGATGTATATCTGGATTGACATTAAGTATTTCCCCCACACTGGGAAAAAAATGGGTCCTGAGGGAGAAGTACTACAGGGTCCACACACCCCGAGTTCCAGCTCTGAGAAGCCTCAGGCGGCAGGAGGACAAGTCCTAGGAAGCAGCATGAACCAAAAATAACTTCCCCAGTACATTTTATTAACAGATATTATAAATTTCTCTTTTTAAATACAGCCCCAACCCCAATAAATGAGGACTACTGATAGAGACCTCATTGAGAATTATAGTGATGCACTTAAATTGCATCTTTCAACAACAGATAGTTTTAAACTGGTAGGGTAGGTGCAGGAGAGAGAACTACGGGACCAGAGCGCAAGGTGTAGGGGGGACACTCCAGGTGAGGCAGCGCTGGACACCCACAGGGGGGCATGCGAGGACATCAGAGACAGACTTCTTCCACTTTGTAACTTTGTAATTTTTTTATAAATGAAGTAAAAGTGATTCACTGACCCCCCCATACATCCTGGGGGGCCCATCCATAACCACCACCACCCTGTGGGACTCCCCATCCACCCCCCCCGCGTGTCTCCCCATCCACCACCACGCCCCGCCCCCCGCTAGCCTCCCCATCCACCACCACCACCCTCAGACCTCCGCATCCACACCCCCCACGGGCCTCCCCATCCACCCCCCCCCCCGCGGGTCTCCCCATCCACCATCACCACAACCCCGCGGGCCTCCCCATCCAACACCCCCCCGCGGGCCTCCCCATCCACCACCCCCCCCCGCGGGTCTCCCCATCTACCATCACCACAACCCCGCGGGCCTCCCCATCCAACACCCCCCCGCGGGCCTCCCCATCCACCACCACCCCCTCACGGGTCCCCCATCCACCACCACCACCCCCTCACGGGTCCCCCATCCACCACCACCACCCCCCCCCCCCCGCCTCCCCATTCACCAATCCCCCCACGGGCCTCCACATCCACCCCACCCTCGGCCTCTCCATCCACCCCACCCCCGCCTCCCCATTCACCAATCCCCCCACGGGCCTCCACATCCACAGCCCCCCTCACCCCGCAGGCCTCCCCATCCACCCCTCCTCTACAACCTGCAATGTTTTAACACAAGGAGTAAAAGCTCTCAATTGACACATGACACTTCAAGATTTTACAAAATTTCTAAACATCAAATTTTCATAAACACAGATCAGTAATCAGGTATTATCAGCAATTTATTTATTAAGTACTCAAGAGTATTAGAGTGGTAGGATTAAATTTCTCTTAAATGCTCAAGCTGTCTCTTCTACAGCATCTTCAGGTTCCCCAAGGAGCCAGCCCGTGCTAGAGAATGACTGGTAGGATAGAAAGCTAATAGGACTGGACTTGGGCAGTCTTGTAGTTCTTCACGTTCAGTGCCCTAAAATTAGAAAATAAATGCCCATTTCATTCTAAAGGTGCAGGGAATAGATCAATAGATTCTTATAAAAATATTTTATAATAAAGAAATCGAAACCCAAAACTCCTCAACAAACTAAAAAGCTTCGTTTTATAGAAATCAGATATACTTTAAAAATGTAATTTAAGAAGGAAAAATTGTTTGGGGGCGAATTTTAAGTACCACTATCCAGAGGTTTACTAGTTGTAACATTAGGGTAAGAAGAGCCTAAGCTTGATTTAGTATAATATTTGTGATAATATAAAAAGATAGAGATTTCAATAAGCTCAAAATTACTAAACAGAAGATAAACTCATGATTTTTCGAAAGAGCAATCAGTTACTCTTCTTTTCTGTCCAAACATATATGCTAGGGCACCATAGAACTTTCTGGTCTCTCGATAGAAAAGAACTCACAGAAAACTGTCCCCAGAGTATCGTTTCTATGGACAACAGTTAAATTACATAAATATTGAAGGGCAGTCTTACTTTTGTGATATAATAATAATGTTGGTGTTATCACTGTCTACAAATAATTGGCTGTGCTAGTGTTTTTGTGAAAGAAAAGTGAATTTGGTGTCCTTTACCTAATCCACTGTATGTATAAAAAGTTAGAAATATGTAAATTAGTTTAATTGGCATTAAAGCTTCTTCAAAGACAGAACTGAATTCTTTTACTTATTTATGATCTTGCATCCACACACACAGAATGATAGATTGTCCTTTTCTAATTTATGTTCTAATTTCCTGAGAACTTCTCAGTTTCAAGAGTGCCAAAAACCTGGGTAAAATTGAAGTTTTAAGATAACTTAATAACATATTTTCCTTCAAAGTCTTATAAAGTGATGGTAATAGCATTTTTAATTAACAAGAATATTTTCTTTTTTCATAAAAGAGTATTTCAAAGTTAAGAACTGAAATCTTAAACAGCATTAGGGTTCCCTGAGAGCCTGGAGCCCTTCAACAAGGACCAGGAACTCTCTTGGAGAAACAGACAATGTTAACATAGACAGTTAACTGAACTATAAATACCTATATTGCCTCAAATGACTCATAATAAGATGCTATGGATTTGTTTTAAAAATTATGGACAGAATAGTTCGGTACAGATAAATTAAGCTTTCCCAACTGCGAAGTTCAGAAAGTTCTTTACTTTTACAAGAAAGGGAAAGGCATATGGAAGAAGCTGAGATTTCTAAAGTCACCCAAATTTGTCATTTTAAAAAGTAGGTACAAAGAAAAGGTATTATTTTGAAAAAATCTAAAAGTTGAAAACAATTTCTCTTGGTTTATGAAGTAAATGTAACATATAGTACCTTTTGACATTCAAAGACATTATGCTTTTAATTGGTCTGCTTTTGGGTCCTCCTGGTGGCTGGAAAATCTTAGAGTCTTTGGTGAAAGTCTGTTTGGCCGATTTAGCCCCAAAAGGGTCATCAGAGTGTGAAGGGAAAGGGTCAAATGTCCCTGCTTTCATCCCACCAGGCTACAAGTGAAAACGAGACAATTTTATATGGTTTTGTAGAATGCTTCTAAAAAAATAAATTTTGAAGAAGTTCACACATCTTTTTTTTTTTTTTTTTTTTTTTTCGGGGACAGAGAGAGAGTCAGAGAGAGGGATAGACAGGGACAGACAGACAGGAACGGAGAGAGGTGAGAAGCATCAACCATTAGTTTTTCGTTGCCGTCACAACACCTTAGTTGCTCATTGGTTGCCCTCTCACATGTGCCTTGACCGCGGGCCTTCAGCAGACCGAGCAACCCCTTGCTGGAGCCAGCGACCTTGGGTCCAAGCTGCACACATCCTTGTGTATTGTCTATGGAGTTGGTTTCACATTTAAATAAAGTTGTGTATTCTGTTTAATTCAAATACCAGCAAAGAGTCTCCCTACCATCAATTTTATGGAATTAAGATACTATAATTCTAAAAGTCCTCTATTAAAATGCAAATGTTTATAGGAAGATAATATTCTAAATCGTTGCCAACAAGTAGTGCGTTAGTGAGAGATGATGAGGTCAGGCCACCATCTAGTTACAGAGTGAGCCCAACACTGAGGGAACGAGACCTCGGTCACATACATATATACAGTATTTTGATGTAGAATGGAGTTAGGGCTTAGAACCAGAGGGTGGGAGAAAAGTCCAGCAGGAAGCCTGGAATAACACGAGTTTGTTAAATATCAGTCAGTGATGAGAAAGATAATTTTGTAAAACAAAAAACGGGAATAGCACATAGAAAAAGAAGGTGAGTAGAAAATGTGATCTACTTTATATATTTTATAATCTATTGAGTACATCAAAATATTTTTTACCTACATGCAAAACAGATAAATATTTGTTTTGACTTTTAAACTGACTTACCATGATCTGAATCTTTGCATTATGTATAGTTACCAAGAAAACTATAGAATCATTGCTCCCTTATTTAGGCGTCACCTCTCTTATAGTATCTAAGTCAAATGTACCTGAAAGTGTAATTCATTTGAAAGATATAATTGTAATTTTTCAAATTTTCTAGATTGAGGACACATTATTTATTATTATTAATTTGGCAGGGGAGGGTACAGAGAGAGGGAGAGGGAGAGGGAGAGAAAAGGGAAGAGGAGGATAGGAAGAAGGAAATCGATTTATTGTCCCATCCATTTACACATTCATTGGTTGACTCTTATATGCTCCGCAATCAAGGATGGACCCCACAACCTTGGCTCACTAGGACAACACTCTAACCAACGGAGCTGCCCAGCCAGGGCCAGGACACAGATTATTTTGAAGAGCAAAAAATAATAAGAAAACTTAAGAAAAGTAAATTAGAATTAATAAATGTAAAAGCAAATGGATAAGTTAAAAATAATAAAATATATGGTAAATATACCAAGCCAGCAGATGATTCATTTTAAAATCAATTATACAGATAAATTTATATTATAATTAGAATATGAAGGGAGTAGAGAAAACCCATCCATACATGGAATACTAAAATATTTTGTAAACCTCTACGTTAATAACCTTGAAACCTGAATGAAATAAATGATTCCCAAAGCAAACCTAAATGTCAAAATTGACTTGAAAAGAGGTAGAAAACAGGTAGGAGGACCCATGCAAGAAATTAAGACCAGAACATTTCCTATGACAATGCTTTCAAGCTTTCATAAAACAAACATTTCTGGTGCTATTTAAACTGTTATAGAATAAAGAGAGAAAAGCAAATCTCCCCGATTATTTTAAGATGCTAGCATTTACTTATATTAAAATAGAACAAAGCATACAAAAAAAATTTAGACCAGTCACACTAAAATAACTGATGCAAAAATACTTACTAAAATATTAATAAATAAAACGCAGTATTACACATAAAGATTACACAACACAGCCTAGTAGGATTCACTCTGAGAAATTGATTGCTATTCACTACTAACAAGCCATAGGGAGAAAAATTTTTTAAAAAGGTGGTCGAGTGCCTGACCTGTGGTGGCACAGTGGATAAAACGTCAACCTGGGAACACTGAGGTCGCCAGTTCGAAACCCTGCACTGGTCTGGTCAAGGCACATATGGGAGTTGATGCTTCCAGCTCCTCCCGCCTTTCTCTCTTTCTCTATCTCTCTCTCACACTCTGTGTCTCCTCTCTAAAATGAATAAATAAAAAAAAAAAAGGTGGTCGAAATACATAACACCTAACAGTCTATATAATTCTACATACATGCCTGATTTATTCCAGTTTTGGGCATCTATAAGAATGTAACGCTACAGGGATCCTCATTAAATTCAAGATGAAGGAAAGGACAGCCACTGCTGCTGCCTGAGCAACTGGACATGAGCAAAACATAAGAATATATGTTGGAAAGAGGGAATAAAATTATTCGCAGATAATATAATCACATAACCAAAACTCCAAAAAGAATCAATAGAATCCCCATTAGGACATAAGAAAGTTTACTGAAGGACCAGTTATTTTTAAAAATCAAATGTTTTTTTTTTAATTTTTTTTATTTTATTTATTTTAGAGAGGAGACACAGAGAGAGAGAGAGAGAGAGAGAGAGGAGGAGGAGCTAGAAGCTCAACTCCCATATGTGCCTTGACCAGACCAGTGCAGGGTTTTGAACTGGAGACCTCAGTGTTCCCAGGTCGACGCTTTATCCACTGTGCCACCACAGGTCAGGCTAAAAATAAAATGTTTTATAGAAACAAATAATATGAGGAGAAATACAAGCGGGGGAACACTACATAGACTAGATTCTTAACGTAAGTGAGAATAAATATAAGATATACAAACCTACGTGAAAGAAAATATAATATTCTACAAGGGAAATGAAGGTTTTTATAAGTTGTTTATTTCTAGATCAAAAGATTCAAATTATAAATATCCTAATGCGTTCCAAAATCTAAAGATTTAACTTCACAGAAAAGTACCGAAGGTCCTTTTTCTCCCCTAGAACTTTAATTCCAAAGCTGTAGAGCATACATATAGAACAGCCAATAATACTTCCTCAAAGAAAAAGAGACTAGACCACCCAACACTGAAATGAAATAGTAATAATTAAAAGTAGGTTGGGACTGGTAGAAATCAACATCAGTCAAATAGAAAGGAAATTCAAAAAAATTCTCAAAAATTGGGAATTTAGATGCGATGAGTGGCATTTCATGGCAGTGGTGTTAAGAATTATCCTATCAGTAAAATGGGGAACAACTGGCATTTTAAAATATATCAGTTTTACTGAATCTGCTGAATTGTTATAGAACAGAGAGAAAAGGGGAAATCTCCCCGATTGCTTTAAGATGCTAGCACACGATACAATGAGCTGGTGCACAGACAGCCGCTGCACCAAAGCTATGTATTTTGACAGATGTATACACCTTTGAAACCACAAGCACACTCATGATACAGAATGTTCCCTCCCCCCAAAGTTTCCTTCTCCCCTAAACACTGGATTTTGAAAAAGATAAAAGCTAGATTCTTACTGCACTCTTCACAAAATACCAGGGTGGGCAAACGTAGGTTTACAGTTGTGAGTATGTGAAACGCAGTTTATTCTTGTGTTCTTGTTTGCTGTGTTGTATTACTTTCCTTACAAACAACTGTCCACCCACTTCTGCCCACCCTGCGTACTTCAGGTGAAGATTTAAATGCAGAGCAATAAGACTAAGAAGAGATCAAGAATGTATATTTTTTTTAATGTTGGTGGTAAAGTTACGACACCATAAAACTCAGCACAAAGGACTGATAAATTTGATTATGTGAAATTACTAAGTTTTTGAATAGCACAAAATACCATAATCAAAGGTACAGATTCAACAGACTAAAAAAATTGTGTTCAATACAGATAAAGAACAATATCCTTAACATACAAAAGGATTGTATAAGTCAATATGGAAAATACAAATAACATAATAGAAAATCTGCAGGGAAATTAGTGGGCAATTCACAGAAGAAAAAGAAAAGTATAAACAAAGGTCTAGACCAGTGGTTCTTAACCTTTTTTGAGGCACCGAACCCACCAGTTTCATATGTCCATTCACCGAACCCTTCTTTAGTGATAAATAAAATAGGATTATTTTTTCCAAATTCAAGACATAGGTATATGTTTTTTTACTGGTGCACAAAATGAGCCGTGCATGAACATCACCTTGCTCAAAGAACAAAACCAACAAAGTGCATGAACTCACAACGAATTACGGTATTACTTTATTCTGGCCTCCGCGGCAGTGGCTTCTCCGAACCCCAGAGACCAACTCATCGAACCCCTAGGGTTCATTAGAACCCAGATTAAGAACTACTGGTCTATAATCTATAAGAAGCATTTTCATTTTTATTAAAAATTGTAAACTTCACAAAGGTCTATAATCTATAAGAAGCATTTTCGTTTTTATTAAAAATTGTAAACTTCTGCATAATGAGATAGTTCATTTTAATCATTTCAAAAACTAAAAGGTGGTCTGGATTTTTACGGTTTTCAGAAAACCTATACCTAAGATCTAGAGAGGCACTTAGAAAAATCAATTGTAAATTCAAATATGTTTGAATGATTAATAGTTATTTCATTATAAGAACTTCTTTATTCCCCACTCGCTAGCCATACTTTGTGACTTTTCATAATTTTATAAAAACTGGTTTCATAATTCTTGGTATGAATAAACAAAAGCTTATTATTTACATGGGTAATGAAATAATATGACAGCAAGATGCACCATTTCTTTAAAATGCTTAATATTTTTTCTTTCTAAAACTTATAACTAAAGACACATGCAGCCCCATGTTCATTGCAGCATTGTTCACAGTGGCCAAGACATGGAAACCACCAAACAGCCCTTCAGTAGAGGACTGGATAAAGAAGATGTGGTACATATATATATACCATTGAATACTACTCAGCCATAAGAAATGATGACATCGGATCATTTACAACAACATGGATGGACCTTGATAACATTATACGGAGTGAAATAAGTAAGTCAGAAAAAACTAAGAACGATATGATTCCATACACAGGTGGGACATAAAAATGAGACTCAGGGACATGGACGGACAAGAGTGCGGTGGTTACAGCAGGGGGGCATAAAGAAAACCAAATAAAAGGTGACAATCTGACTTTGGGTGATGGGTATACAACATAATCAAATGTCAAAATGATCTGGGGATGTTTTTTTCTGAATTTATGTACTCTAATTGATCAATGTCACCCTGTTAAAATTAATTGTCTAAATAAAATTTAAAAAATAAAACCTTTAACGTACCTTTTTACCAGGAGAAGAGGGTTTAAAAGGGCTTGGAAATGATTGTTTCGTGTCTGCTCTTTTAATTGGTGGTAAAGGTTTCTCCGAAAAATAAGGATTGGTATCAAAATATTCTCTTGGGTAAAGATTTAACTTGAAAGGAGTTCCTTTAAGTAAACTTTGGTGTTCTTCATTCTCTTTCTGTTAATTAAAGAGTTTGAAGTTATATAACAAATTACTCATATTGATAATAATGTGTCAAACCTTTAAAATTTTAATATAAGTACCTACATTTTTAAATATAGATATTGCTAGGTTCATATTTTTTGAAACATTCCTTTGATATGTTCTGTTTTTATGATACAAAAGATAAGCTTTCTTAAGAACAAGCACAATTAGGCTTGTTCATTATCAATATAAACATATTTGAAGTATAGAGATCTGTTTATCACCTGAACAAATCTATATTCACTATCTGGGTGATATGATATATTGATAGTAAAACAAAATAAAAAAGAAGAAGAACCCTGACCAGGAGGTGGCGCAGTGGACAGAGCATTGGACTGGGACACAGAGGACCCAGGTTCGAAACCAAAGTTGCTGGCTTGAGCACGGGCTCATTCTGCTTAAGTGCGGGCTCATCTGGCTTGAGCATGGGATCATAGACATGACCCCATGGTCACTGGCTTGAACCCAAATTTGCTGGCTTGAGCAAGGGGTCACTGGCTCAGGTGGAGCCCTCTGGTCAAGGCACACATGAGGAAGCAGTCAATGAACAACTAAGGTGCAGCAACGAAGAATTGATGCTTCTCATCTCTCTCCCTTCCTGTCTGCCTGTCCCTACCTGTCCCTCTCTCTGTCACACACACACAATAATGGCTGGTCCTTAGTTCAAACCCTGACTCTTTCCTGATTTTTCACGTTTCTCAGGGACTCTGGGGTCCTCTCACTGTCACATTTCTTTCAACTGTCAACGAAGGTAATATCCACGCCCCACAAGCTGTCGTGACGATTAAATGAGATTCTGTACATAAAGAATCTGTCGGTTTTTACTGCTAAGAGTGAGGAAGACTTACTCTTTACATGAGAACATCTTTATATGACAATGCTTTTAGCAACCTAGTACTCAGAAAAGCAGAGGTCATTTCTTTACCTCCTACACTGCAATCTTCTCTATGGGGCAATAAGCATAAAAATTACTGTCAATAAAGTAGAAAAAGTTTCATGTTATAAAATATAGATTCAGCCTGACCAGGCGGTGGCGCAGTGGATAGAGCGTCGGACTGGGATGCAGAAGACCCGGGTTCGAGACCCCAAGCTCGCCAGCTTGGACCCAAGGTCGCTGGCCCCAGCAAGGGGTGGCTCGGTCTGCTGAAGGCCCGCAGTCAAGGCACATGTGAGAAAGCAATCAATAAACAACTATGGTGTTGCAATGGCAACAAGAAACTAATGATTGATTCTTCTCATCTCTCTCCGTTCCTGTCTGTCTGTCCCTGTCTATCCCTCTCTCTGACTCTCTCTCTGTCCCTGTAAAAAAATAAAAATAAAATATAGATTCAAAAAGACAACTGTAAAATAAATATTGATACATTTATTTTACTTTTTTCAAATATGAAATCTAATGTTTCATCATTCAACAGAAAACATTTGATAAATGAAATCTAAAATAGACAGCTAATCAAGGAAAGATGACCTTTCATTTCTGAGAAGCCTGCTGGGACACTCAGAATTTTTCCTTCTTTTGGGGTTCTCCTCTTGTTCTTGTGTCCCATCTGCCTTTTCCAGCCTGTAGGAGCTCCGCCCCTTCTGGTCACCTTCCCCCACACACACACACCACAATGGCACTGATTGTTTAACCATTCTGTTAAGTTTTTTAGCAGTGTTCATCAAATTTTCATTTTCATGAATCACTTTATAGTTTTTTTAAATTACAAATCACCAAGCTCTTTCTTCAGAGATTTCTGGTCCTATAGATCCCCTGTGTGGCCCATTAATCAGCGGTTTTAACAGTCACTCAGGTGATTCTGAAGCAGGGTATCATAGGCAATGCTTTAAGAATCTGAATAGTGGCCTGACCAGGCGGTGGCACAATGAACAGAGCATCAGACTGGGATGCGAAGGACCCAGGTTTGAGACCCCGAGGTGGCCAGCTTGAGCACGGGTTCATCTGATTTGAGCAAAGCTCTCCAGGTTGCTGGCTTGAGCAAGGGGTTACTTGGTCTACTGTAGCTCCACGGTCAAGGCAAATATGAGAAAGCAATCAATGAACAAGTAAAGTGCCACAACGAAAAATGATGCTTCTCATCTCTCTCCCTTCCTGTCTGTACCTATCTATCCCTCTCTGGGTCAAAAAAAAAAAAAAAGAATCTGAATATTGTATTTGTTCTACCAACCCCTGCCCTAGAGAGTACTCAGCTGAGTACTGATCAGTACATATTTGTGAGGAAACGGCTCAAAGCTAAGAGAAGTGCCAGCTAAGAAGAGCAGTGGTCACAGTGTCCAGCTCTCACACAGAGCTGGGAAGGGCGCAGTCCCGTCAGCTATGCTAGGAACGGGATCGCCAGGGCACGTGGTATATAGTACACAGAAAGGTCTTGCCTCGGTAGTGGGGAAGAATTAGCCCTAGAGCGAGCGCTGCTTCATCCATCGAACTTTGTTACAAGTTATTTAACTACATCCCAGAACAAAACCCAAGAATATCTGTAAGAATAGAAAAATACATAGTACTGACAATGCCTCATAACCACTTAAAAATTACCAGTGCCCTAGCTGGTGGACCAGTGGACCAGTGGACAGAGTGAAGTCCCAGGGAGTTGAGGTCACTGGTTCGATCGTGGGGCATCCCCAGCTTGATCCTCAGGGACCAGCTGGATCTCGAGGTCACTGGTTCAAGCCCCAGTCAGAGTATGTATGAGAAGCAATTAATGGATACACAACTAAATGGAACAATGAGTTGATGTTTCTCTTTCTCTCAAAAATAATTGGAAAGAAGCAAGAAAATATGACCCATAGTAAGAAAAAAAATCATTAAAAATCAATCAAGAGCCTGACCTGTGGTGGCGCAGTGGATAAAGCGTCAACCTGGGAACTCTGAGGTCGCCAGTTCAAAACCCTGCACTGGTCTGGTCAAGGCACATATTGGAGTCGATGCTTCCAGCTCCTCCCCCCTTTCTCCTTTCTCTCTATTTCTCTCTCTCTCTCTCTCTCTCTCTCACTCTGTGTCTCCTCTCTCTCTAAAAGAAAAAGAATAAATTAAAAAAAGAAATTAAAAAAAATATCAATCAAGAACTGACATAGATATTAGAATTAGCAGAGGCCATTAAAATAATAATTATAAATGTATTCCACATACTCGGAAAACTGAGACATTAAGATATGAAAAAAATACTCAAATCGAACTTCTAGAGAACAAACCCACAATGTGTAAGGTTTAAAATATACCAGATGGCATGAATAGCATATTAGACATTGCAGAATAGATTAGTGATCTTGAAGACACAGCAATAAAAACTATTCAAAATGAAACAGAGAGAAGAAAATAAGAGTTAATAAAAAGAAGTGAACAGAGCATTGGTAAATTGTAGAAAAATTTCAAGAGACTTAATGCACAGGTAAATAGAATCTCTGAAAAGAAGAGACAGGAGGAGGGACAGAAAAAAGATATGCATTAGTAATAGCTGAAAACAATCCAAATTTAATGAAAACTATTTTCTATCCATAAAACTTAGGATGGAAGACTACTTACTGAGCCTTTGATAAAACTGCCTTGTATGTATTTATTATTATTGTTCCTATATATGAAAAGTAGTTTATATGTAATTTTATGTAAAATGGATTATCCATACGTAGAAATAGAGATGCTTAATTTCAAACTGCCAAGGTTTCTGCCCAATTTAATAGAAAACTTTTCCTGGGTTTGGACATGCCCAGTGGTCACAGTGACCACCATCTCTTTCTATCTCACAGACCCAATGCCATTTTAAAGTGGGCACAGCAAAATTACTGACAGCTCTGTCCCTAAACACTAAAAAGAAACCCCACAAAAACCACTAATTAAATGTTTGCCATTTAATTTCTGTTGCTTAACGTCCAAACAAACTTGACTATTTTTTTAAATTTCTTTTCATTTATTCATTTTAGAGAGGAGACACAGTGTGTGTGTGTGTGTGTGTGTGTGAGAGAGAGAGAGAGAGAGAGAGAGAGAAAGAGAGAAAGGAGGGAGGAGCTGGAAGCATCAACTCCCATATGTGCCTTGACCAGACCAGTGCAGGGTTTTGAACTGGCGACCTCAGTGTTCCCAGGTCAATGCTTTATCCACTGCGCCACCACAGGTCAGGCCAAACTTGACCTTTTGTTACTACCAGCTCTCTATGTTGATATGGTTAAATGATGTTGATACTGTTCCGAATGTATTAGGGTTCCTCTATTCATTCACATGTAGACATTCTCTGCATAAGTGCATACATTTCATTGTAAGTCAAATATTGTACCGATGAGTGTAAAAGGCAAATGCTGGTACGTTTCAGTTTTCCTTTTTCTGCCATTTCATGAAGTGGGTGGTTTTCTCCACCCTTTCACTCTCTCCTCCGTAGGTCTTCACCCATTCTCTACTCCTCCTCTCTCACTTTTCCCCATCACTCCTCCATTCCATTCAGTCACCATAATGGCTTGATCAGTCCCAAAGTTCCTCCCACCACTCTGCTAGGCACGAGATATTAGAGATATTAGAGCGTGCTGGAAACACGGCTAAGGGTTAGGATATGATTCTTCCACTCAAAATAGAATGCAGTTGATCAGGCCAAGTTAACAGAAGTCTCACAGCTAGTTTAAAGAAATGGAAGACAGATGTGGTATTTAAAAAAAAAAATTATTGAGTTTATTGGGATGACTTTGTTTAATAAAATTACACAGGTTTCAGGTGCACAACTCTACAATGACCTCATCTGTGTATTGCATTGTGTGCTCACCACCCCAAGTCAAGTCTCCCTCCATCCTCAGGGAGGAGCTGAGATCTATATAGCAAGACGTGGAAATCTAATACAAAAAATGTAAGATTATCACAGTTCATAAACATCAGTCTGCCACTGCCCTGGCAATACAAATATTTAAAACAGAACAGACCAACATTAGATCGCAGTTGACTTCTCTAACGAAATGAGAAAGGTTGAAAAAAGTTAAAATACATGATTTTACCTTATAAATCACTTTGGGTTCATCATAGAAATCGGCAGAGTGTGAAAGCTGTTTAGCTATCGTAACGTTTGCATAGCTAAGGAAAGAAAATAAGTAATGGTGACTTCAGGGTCCAGAAATTTTAAATTGTATTTTTTTAAGTTCAAAACCCATGATATAAAAGTACTAAAGCTTTCTCACCCATATCCAGTTCCTTTCTTTCCAGGGTTTGTGTATAAATTCTTGCCAGGCGCCACGTATTTCACCCTGGGTTTTAACTGCGCACTGAAGAAGGGGACAGGGCCTCCTATTGTTCCGTAGTAGCTTCCTACTCCACATCTTAGTTAAAACAAAACAAAAGAGCCCGGCAGGTTAAACTGGCCAATGTTGTGTGATATATGTTTTATCCCAATTTATAAAAAGTGACTGAAAAAGGAGCAAAATGTATGCGATGGAATTGACTTGCTTACCTTTAGTAAGAAAACAAATATTTTGTTAGTTTTTAATCCAATTTGCCCCATTTTTCAAAGACAAATTTTAAGATGTTTTTAATTTTTTATGCTTCTTTTAAAGGTTCACATAAACAAAACTTTATAATATCTAGGAAGTTAAAATAGTTTCTATTAATTTTGTTAACTAGAATAATGAATAGACCATTTTGTGTTTTTTAGATGAATTTCTAGGTACTTTATGGCAAATTAGCAAATAAATGCCTAATTATTCCTGATCACCCATTCAACTAGAAACTACACTTTCAAAATATGTAAGTATTGCTTCCACTGCTGATGGCAAAATAAATTCCAAGAAATTGCTTCTTTTTGGTTTATACTTACTACTTCACTATAAAAAAATTTCATCAAATATTTTTTAATTATAATCTTAAATTTTCTGGGCCCACAGTACATATTTAATCATTAAATCATTTACTACCCAGTGCTTTATTTTAACAAATATTATCTATAAACATTTTGCAGTAAAAAAGATAACTAATGTTAGTAACAGTCATAGTCCCTAATTTGCAAGTTATCAATGAAGTAAATACCTTTTTTGTTTTTTAGTGAGAGGAGGGGAGGCAGAGACAGACTCCCCCATGTGCCCTACCAGGATCCACCAGTCAAGCCCACTAGGGGGCGATGCTCTGCCCATCTGGGGCCCTGGCTTGGTTGCTGAGAAATGGAGCCATTTTTCTTTTTTTTTTTTTTTTAGCACCTGGGATGGAGGCCATGGAGCTATCCTCAGTGCTCCAGGCCAACTCAGGAGGGCCAATCAATGCATGGCTGCGGGGGTGGAGAAGCAGATGGTTGCTACTCCTGTGTGCCCTGACAGGGAATCAAACCCAGGACATCCACACACCGGGCTGATGCTCTACCACTAAGCCAACTGGATGGGGCCAACAAATTTAATAATCAGAAAATGGTCTCTAAGACAAATGAAACTTTATCATCATCAAAACTTGACTACTTATACATTTAAATTTAAAAAATTTAAAACCAGAGAGATACCGTTTAATTACTTTTTTAATTTTTTAAAATTTATTTTGGAGAGGAGGAGAGAGAGACAAAAACTTCGATTAGTTCCTGTATGTGCCCCAACCAGGGATTGAAACCGCAACCTTTGTGTATTGGGATGATGATCTACCCAACTGAGCTATCTGGCCAGAGCTTGGTTACTTATCATTTCTGGCCCACAAATAAAGGTTCCATTAGGAGAAGATACTAATTTTCATGAATTGCTATTTATGAATATATGCCATAAAACATGAGATTAAAAGCAATGACACCACAGACAAGAGGTCAGTTATGTACAGGCATAACCTAAGCAGCATGTGATTTAATAATGCAAGCAATAAATATCAATAGAGTGGCACCTTGACACATGAGTTTAATTCGTTTCATGGGCAAGCTCATGACTCTGTTTGTGTGTCAAATCAAATTGCTCCATTTAAATTAATGGGAATGCAATTAATCCATTCCAGCCTCCAAAAACCACATGAGTTTTTGTTTTATATGCTTTTAAAAAAGAAAATGTAGTTTTTAAATAACAAATATATATATATATATATATATATATATATATATATATATATATATATATATATATATTCATAATAAGAAAGAATGTAAAGAAATAAACTGATTTATGAAGTGTATTTACCTTCAAGGTCAGAAGAAGATGCTGACAGAAGGGGAGGAGACTGGCAGAGATTGTCATTTTGTGCAATATCGCTTAATATAACTTACTCTCTACACACTTAACATTACATTTAATTCCAAAATTTAACTTATACACTATGTATGATATGTAACTTTATTGCTAAACTTAATTGCTATTTTTTTACTTTGCTTAATCATCACTTTCTTCACTGACTTTTGGCTTTTTCGCCACACTTTCCTCGCTTTCACTTAGAAGCCGTTTCAACAAAAACCTTTCCATGGAAGTTTGTTTCTTCCTCCCTTTCAGGACGTCCAGCAGGCCATCTACTGGAAGGTGGTGGAAGCTCGTGATTTAAATATTCACTCGTGACTTAAAACAAAAAATCCCACAAGTGACTGCTCATCTCTCAAATTGCTCATGATTTAAAGTGCTCGTGTGTCAAGGCACCACTGTATATTTACAACGTATTAAATGCCTATGGTCTCATAGCTTGGTGGTTAATGAGTGCCAGTATGAGGATTATTTCTACTGTCAAGCTTTCTTTTTGGAAACTCTTTCTGTATCCCACTAAATTACAGGTTATTTCCCACATATCTGTGAGATTTAAAAAGAAAGAAAAGTTCATCTAACTATAGAACTGTTACTATTTCTTGGCTGACGAATGAATTCTAAGCATACTATAATGTATCAAGGCAGTAATTCCCACTGAATTATGGGGGGCACTGAAAAATAGGAATAAGTTATACCTATTATAGGAAAGGGTAAAAAAACGATATTACATGTAAAAGAAGTGAAATAGTGCCTGACCAGGTGGTGGTGCAGTGGATAGAGCATTGGACTGGGATGTGGAGGACCCAGGTTCAAGACCCCGAGGCTGCTGGCTTGAGCATGCGTTCACCGGCTTGAGCACAGGGTCGCTGGCTTGAGCCCAAAGGTCATGGCTTGAAGCCCAAGGTCGCTGGTTTAAGCAAGGGGTCACTCGCTCCGCTGCAGCCCTCCCAGTCAAGGCACATATGAGAAAGCAATCAATGAACAACTAAGAAGCCACAATGAAGAACTGATGCTTCTCATCTCTCTCCCTTCCTGTCTGTCTGTCTCTATCTGCCCCTCTCTCTGTCTCTACCACAAAAATAAATAAATAAATAAACAAAATAGTGACCCCTCCAATCTCTAAGGAGAAAATAAAGAAGCCAAAGAAAAAGAAATAATAATACAAATAAGTAATTCAAACCTATCCAAAGAACGAAAAGGTGGAAAAGATTAAATTATAATAACAGAAAAGAAAAAATTCCCCACTCTTAATAACAACTTAGCAGTTTTTGCCTGGCTGGTGGTGGCATACTGGATAAAGCATCAACCTGGAATGCTGAGGTTGCAGGTTTGAAGCCTTGAGGTCAACAGCTCTGAGCATGGGCTGGTCAGCACGGGGTCACTGGCTTGAACAGGGGGATTATCTACACCATCCCAAATCTTGATAGCTTGAGCCAAGAAGATAGTTGCTTCTCCTGTGTGCCCTGACCTGGAATTGAACCCGGGTCAGCACGGGGTCACTAGCATGAAAAGCCCAAAGTCACTGGCTTGAGCAAGAAGACATTGGTTTGACCCCAGTCAAGGAGTGAACAAAAAGCAATCAATGCACAACTAAAGTGAAAGCTACTACGAGTTGATGCTTCTCACCCTCTCTCTCCCTTCCTGTCTCTCTTACTTTCTCAAAAAAAAAAAAACAACTTAGTTTTTTGACTTAGAAGACTGAAGCTTCAATAATCTCAAGAAAACACTGTAAATAAGCACAAGGTTAGCCTTCAACCAATTCTCATCTACTATAAATTTTAAATTGAAAATAACACTGAGTGTAAATTAACATATTAGATAATAAAACTCAGCTTTAAAATATGATATAACATTACCTATATGATTTTATTTTATTTTTTTCTAGCAAAAAAGTGAGAGGCAGGGAGGCAGACAGACAGACTCCCTCATGTGCCCCTACAGGAATCCACCCAGCAAGCCCACTATTGGGTGATGCTCTATCCATCTGGGGCCACTGCTCCATTGTTCGGGCAAATGAGCTATTTTAGAACCTGAGGTGAGACCATGGAGCCATCCTCAGCACCTGGGGCCAACTTGCTCAAACCATTCGAGCCATGGCTTTGGAAGGGGAAGAGAGAGAAAGAGGGAGAGAGAGAAAGGTGGGAGAGGGGAGGGGTAGAGAAGCAGATAGTTGCTTCTCCTGTGTGCCCTGACCTGGAATTGAACCCGGGACTTCCACACGCCGGGCCAACACTATTATCACTGAGCTTACCAGCCAGGGCCTATAAAGGTTTTTTTAAAGCAGAAAAAAATAGTCCAGGGCACAGATATGATAACTTAAGGCAATTTTTTCCCTATCCTAACTACCGCCAGGTTTTTGATCAAATTTACTTTTATTATTGAGTTGGCTTTTATTATATAAACAGAGAAGTATAATATAATCCAAAATGTAATATGATAAAGAGAATCAATTTAATCAATTACCTATCAACCTAAATCTTCCAATATCACTGTCCCCACCTAAAACCAAATGACCAGAGGGTCATATTTTTAAAAAATGAATCACATATGAGGAAGTCCTGTGGAAGAACAAACAATTTAGGCCAGAGGAGAGAAAACCGCAGGTGTATGTAAGACTCTTCCCCAAACACTTACGCTTTCTTCTCCCCACTACTAGGGAGGAAGGCTTTGCCTAGGTTCCTTTTGGCTTCTTCCACCATATGCCGTCTCCTCACTTGGTTCATACTTACATAGCCTTCACCCTCAAAAATCCTTACAAAGTGGGGATCAAAGTAACCTGCCTGGAGATCAGACATCGCTTTGGATCCCCCAGGCAGCATCTGTTTATTTTTGCTTGCAGCTTCATTAAAGGGTCCTTTAAAAATAAATTAGGAATATCATTCTTTGAGCTCACTAGTAACTAAAGAACATGAAAAATAACTTAGAGAAGTTTCAAAATGCAAGATAGACCAATACGTTTTGAGACCTCAAACCTGTTTCAAAATGTCCACGGAAAGCTCTGTGTGAAAGTCTATGTTGACAACAGGATCTAAGAGGGATGCTAAAATATGTTAAAACATGTTAATCATCACATTAAGGTGCTGGTTATAGACTGTGAATTTCAGAGCCTGAAGAGACTTTAGAAGTTGTCTAATCCAATGCTTCCCCATCTACATACTGGGAAACACTATTTGTGTGAGACATCAGTTGTGTGTGCACGTGTAGCTTGAAGAAAAGGGTGTTCCACGCTCAGACTGAAGCAAGTTCCCTGCTGGGTATATACCCAAGACACGTGAGTGCCTTTATCCACTGAGTAAACGACATGAACAAGAATGTTCATAGTAACTTCAATTGTTATAATAAAAAACAAGAAACATGCAAACAGCAGGAGAGCAGATAAATTGTGATATATTCATACAATTAAATAATAGGAGCCCTGTAATTTTTAAAAGGCTATTCTTATGAACACTTCTTATAACTTTTTTCATAATTTGGATTAGTTTCGGAAGTCCTTCAGTAATGTAAAGAATTGTTTGAAGTCAAATAATCCTTAAATCAACAGGTTATTTAAATGTGAATTTGTATCATTGATTTTTTTTAACTTAAATTTTCAAAATGTAACATATTCACATGGTTACAAATGCAACAGTATTATTTTACAATTAAACCTTCTTCCCACACTTGGGCACTCAGTTCCTCTCCCACAGGCAATCATGTTAAATGCTTCCCAAAGAAACCTAGTGGAATAACTCATCGCATGACCTTGAATGGGAACACAGCAAACAAGAAAAGAAGGTTTGACCAAGAGAATGTTTTGTGACTCGAAGGTGGGTCACTGGAACAGGTCTATGTGACCGAAGGCGGTTGCTGGACTCTCTTCTCAGTAAAACATTCTCATAACATTTTACTGTTCCCTTCAAGGCTACTCCTTGAGATAAAGAAAGGAATGTTGTGAGAACCATAGAAGCAATAACAGTTAATGCCTTCTGATATTGTATTGTTATTAAGCTACCATGCAGATGTATTCCATGTATTAAGTAAAGGTTATGCTTGATGCTATGCCAATTCCTAAGTAAACAAGCTTTTTGAAATCTTGTGAATAAAAATAGGACACAGTGTGAACTTGGCGCCATTTGCCTGAGTGAGCGGGGGTCCTTTGCTAGTTCACTGACATTTCGTCTGCTGATTTCTCTCTGCGCCCCCGACTTACAACAACAAACTTTAGGCATGTTCCAATAAATATTTTCATATGTATTCTTCCCTTGTAATGCTCAGCATACTATATACATGATTTGTACCTCAATTTTTAACTTAATGACATACCTTGGAGGTGTTTAGTATCAGTGTAGTCTTTATTATTGCTATGTAGAAGACATTGAATAGCCAAAAACTTAACTGAGATAGTTAAAAAGTTTATTTACTTTCTTTCTTACTATTTATGACTGTTCTCTATCCCAAAGCTATTCATTTAGCATTTCATTTTTCAGGAAGGGATGGTGGGTACAAATGTAAATATTCTTCGCGCAGGAGAGTGTCCCATTTAAGAAAATGGAAAGCTGAAAAGACAATACTCTTGGAGAAATTAGTCACTAACCCTTGGGAAGAAGTAAAATTCCTTATGAGGAGAACATATAAAGGTAAAGCAGCACAATAAAATGAGCTTCCTGCGCTTACGAAATTAAATTCTCTTCACTCTACTGAAATTTTATGAGTGTATTCAACTTTAGCACTAATATTTTAAAATATGGAGCGTGAAAAATATTATTTGACTTAGATAGTAAGTCCAAATTTTCATGGAGAATATGTCCACTCTTAGGCTATAAAGAAAACCAGCCATACTTACGGTTAAACTGTGACACGTATTTATCACCCACAGTAATATATGTCATCTCGCTGAAGAGGCCGATCCTCTCCATGTCCGTCTTCCCTCCCTCGGTAGGCATGGCTGCTTCTTGTGGTACTGTTCTCTACACTGTTGGCTCCAAAAGTTTCCTTAAAGCTGCTTCGATTATAGCTCCGCCCTACCTTGCGATGAAAAATACAGGATGGGGCGTTTAGAAAAAAACGGTGATTACTAAATTTCAGCTATACGAAGACTCTAAATCACTTTGAGTCTGAAAATGAACATTCTCTACACAACAATAGTCCCAAACTCTGTGGGGAAAGAATCTACAATGTGGGGCTGAGGGAGAATGATGGGATTCAACGTTATCAGCAGGAACCCTCCCTTCGACGCTGCCGGTGAACTACCCACAGGTGACCTTGCCATTTGTCTGTTGTAAATGATAAAATTATTACTTTATAGTGAGGCATAAATATCCCCCCTTTGAGTTCAAGTTAGATATAAAAGTCATAATGAACAAAGGCAGGTATTTTCAGTTTAGATCAAGTGATTTAAACATACTGCAGTCCCTCATGTTGAAAATTAGAGCCTAGCTTTCCGGAATGCACAACACATACACGCACTACCCTCTAGTTCTTGAGCTTTCTCAAGTTCAGTAGGGGTGGGAGAGGACAATTGTCTAGACAAGATAAAATACCAACTAAACAAAGGGAAACCCACAATGAATTCAATGTATTTGTTAAAGGGTAGACTGCAACTGTGATTTTCTTTTGAAATCTCACATGAAACATGCAACTATTTACTCAGATATTAATTTTTAATTAGACATGTTCTAAAAAGGAGAACCAAAGAACTAAGAATATTTGTCTCCATTTTCTCATATTTTTAAAGCACTAACTTGATTTAGGCACTGGGCATATACTAGTGAATAAATCAAACCTTGGTTTATGCCTTGAATTTGAAGCAAACTGTTTCAATGACACTGACCTTGCATATTTGGAACTGAGACTCATCTGAGCATGAATCAGTGCTAACGTGTAATATCAAAGGGGCAAGGGAATAAAATAAAGCTTAAGAAAATACAACCATTTCCCCCATCCAACCTCTTCCTCTGATCCGGTAGGCTTTAAAACTAGAGGTAGGTCAGTGGGGTTTACTATGTCGGTTTGCGTGGTATTTCAAAGTACCATCCCTACTGCCCAACCACAAAAGCTTCCTGTGCTTTTACAGGGGCTCACAAAGCCACTATTCCCTGTCTGTCACCCTGGGGACCCCACTCCCTCACACCTGGGCTCCATTTCTCTTCTTTAAGCTCTCAAGTCCTGCTCTCCCCAGCTACAGGACTCTGGCACATGCTGTCGCACTTGAGGCAGGTACTGTGCCATACCGTACTGTTTCCCAGTTAACACTGAGCCTTCGCATTAATTCATGCATCACATCTTTACTTCCCTCTAACATTGCTGCATGTACTCTTCCCATGTCCTCATCCTAGTTACACAACGGGTTATCATTTCACATCCAGCGTGTAGGAACCCCTTCATTAACAGCTGTCCCTCCCACCCCCACCCCCCACCCCGACTAAACTGTTGGCTCCATAAAGGCAGGAACTGTGGTATCAGTTTGGTTCTTAGCACGATATCCCCAGTGTCTGCGCTACAGAGCAAGGTTTTCCACTACTTAACTCTCCCTGAGCAACATTTGCAAGATCACCCATTCATTATTTGGCAGATGCTTTGCAAACCTCTTCTCCGGGTAAGGCTTGCTGGTACAAGATAAGAAAACTGAGATTTTTAAAGGCGTGGATGCTGCCCCCAGACAGCTTACACTCCAGTGAAGTACACAGGAAGCACACGTGGAATGTGGCAAGTTCCCTTCGAAAGGCATGGATAAAGTGATGGGGGGCGGGGTGCAGAAGGGGCAGGAAACTTCTGGCTAACGTGATGAAGAAAAAGATTTCCCTTCAGGGAAACGGAGGCTCGGAGCAGGGAGGGGTCCGAAGGGCAACACGTGGCGGCCGCGCGGACCAAGTCACCTCTCAGAAGGGTACTCAGTCCGACAACCGAGACGAGGTCGTCTCAGCTCCTGTCCGGGTAACCTCGGCGGCTGCAGAAGCGACCAGGGCTGCGCGCTCGCGTCCCCGCAGCGCTCCCTCCCGCGGCCTCGCGGCGAAGAGCCAGCGCGTGCGGCGCCCCGCCGCTGTTTGTTGTGACACGTCGCCTGGGGAACCGGAGAGTCCACGCGGGGACGCTCCGGGGGGCGCGTGGGCCCTGCCAATGCCCACGTAGGAACGCGCAGAGAGACTGACGAGTGGGCTGGCCTGCGAACGACTCAAACAATAACATTTACTTGTCAGTTTTAATAAGATTTATTGTAAAGCTCATTACAACAAGACTCCTCCGTCTCGCCCCGTTAGTTGTCCCCGAGGCGCGGCGGCGTGGTACGTCCCATGACATACTGCGGGGCATGCTGGGAGTTGTAGTCGACTTTCCCAGGCCCTGCCCTCGGTGACAACACTTCCAGCCCAGCCTTCAGAGCCCGTGGGCGGACGTCAGCGCCCCTGTCATCTACACGTCGCAGACATGGTGAGTACCTGTGCTCGCAGCCGATCGCCACGCTGTCCCTCCGACTTCGGTAGCCGCGGCGACTACAGTCCCACGGGCCTTGAAAGGAGCCGGTCCTGCCGGGGCCCACGATGGCAGCTGCGAACTCCGTGGCCGGGCCACCCTGTCCTCAGCCTGCGGACTAGGGCCGGAGGGACATTGCGTCGCACAGCCTTGATCCCCAGCTCTCCCCCGTTTGGACGCGCGCGCCCTGCGCCTCCTCCTTGTGACTGCACTTGGAGGACGAGGGACGATTCGTACTTTTTGAAGGTTTTGAAGACGGATTTGACCTGGGAATGATGAATAACTTTCATCGAATACTCTCTTCCCTTAGTCCCATTGATGTCATACTTCCGGTTTTCCTCCCGAGTGATTGCTCAGCCAGGTCCTCCAGTCCCTATTCAACACGTGGTCTTAGGGGACTCTTCTTTATATCCTGTATCTTCTCCCAAATTAGCTTCTGCAGCTTAGACCTTTGCTCTGCGCCCCAGAGCCACATAGCTACTGAACTGCTCTCTGCTCCGATGGCCCGTGTGTTTCAAATGCCGCAAATTAAAAAATGACTCCCCTCACCCCACTCCTGCTCTTCCGCCAATGAAGAAGAGCCCGCCTCACTAAAGGTGGATGGCGGCACACTTAACTGTTGTGCATCCCAAACCTGGCATCCATGACATCTCCCTCTTCACTCCAGAACATCTGATCAATGAGCGAGTCTGAAAGAGGAAACTTCTGAATGGCTGTAAATTCTCACTCTCTGTACTCTTGGCCATTCTTGCCCTTGCCACCATCTGTCATCTAACCATCTGCCTAGTTTCTTACATGGTCTTTTTTTAAAGATTTTATTTATTGGTTTTAGAGATAGGAGAGAGAGAAAGAGGGTGGGGGACAGAGGAGCGGGTAGCATCCGCTGGTAGTTGCTTCTCACATGTGTCTTCACTGGTCAAGCCCAGGGTTTCCAACGAGGGTAGGTGGATGCATCACTGTGCCACCGCAGGTCAGGCTCTTCCATGGTCTTGTAAGCAGAGGTCACCGGTCTGTGACTTGGCCTGGAACATGTTCTTTCACCCCCAACCCCATCTTTTGGAACTGTTCATACTAATTTCTGCCCACCTTTCAGAGCTCAGCTTCAATATTATTTCTTCAGAAGTCTTGGGGAGATTCCAGTGCTTTTGAATATGATCTTATTGGAATCTTCACAACCATCCTATGAAGTTGTAAATATTTCCAGTTTTACAGAAGAATGTAGAAGACTTAAGTAATAGTTAAATTGTGCAAAATCATAGTTAGTTGCCGAGTTAAATTTGCTCGTGCCTGTCTTAACTTTTATCTTCTTCAATATCTTTATTGTCACTAAATATTTTTTGCTTAAATGGGTGCACAGTATTTTGTATGGTAGTATTGTTCTTTATTTAATCACCGTCTTACTGATAGCTATTTAGGTGGTTTGGGGGGGAGTTATTTTTTGTTATGATGAACAAGAGTATGATAAGTGGACAACATTGAAGCTAAATTTGTCTAGAACTTTTTCCATTATTTTCTTGGAATAAATTCCCAGGAGTAGAATAGGGGCAAAGAGTATGACCTTTCAACAGGTTACACTTTACAAAATAAATAAAAGCAGTCACCCTTTAAAAAATGTGAGTAGAGACTTGTAAATGAGAAAATAGCATTAGTACATACTTCACAAAGTTCTGAGGATCAGAGTTACTATATATCCAATCATTTAGCAGCATGCCTTGTACGTTAGTAAATGTTAGTATGTATTCATTTATTTCAAAATTGTGTTCTTACTATGTATTGTGCTTCCTCAGCCTGTTTGGGAGGTGTTTTGAGACTGATAAACTCTTTGATACCTCTTCCCAGAGATTCTTTCCTTCCTCCCTTCCCCGCAGCAAAATGGTACATGTCAATTGTCATATGTCATCAACTACCTAAAACTCAGCAATGGACCCAAATGAGGAACTGCTGATAGATTCCATTTACAAGTGCTTTTTTCCCTTTATAAGTTGCAAGTATTTTTCTATGCGGTGAAGTATTCTTCTCAAGCATGATTTTCATGGCTGGATAATAGTCATTATTATTTAATCTCCTGTTGTTGACATTTAGGGTAACACTCTGATCCCTGAATCCTTTGTATTTTGCAGATTTCCCTAGACTGAACTTCTAAATGCAGACTCACTACCAGAGTGTGAATAGAAGGCTTTTGGTTCTTATTGCCACATAGCCTTATGAAGACTTCTATAGTTCATACTCCCGCCATTCAGTGATGGATTAGTTCTCTCTCATCATCTTGACCTCCAAATATTATCTAGGTTCAATGTTTTCGTCCCATTCTTAAAGTAGCTGTTTACCGCTGATGTTTTCATGTCATTGTTAAGACTGTAATTTATAAATGTGGTCTTAGAGCAGTGGGCCTCCACTTTTTCACAGTGGAATTCCCGGCCTGGGGGAGCTTTTCAATACTGTATCCCTATTCCTAGAGCCTCCAGAGACCAATTAACCAGAATCTCTAAGAGTGCAGCCCAGCTATCAGTATTTTAAGTTCCTCGTGTGATTTCAGTGTGGGACAAAAGTTGAGAACCCCTAATTTAGAATTTAGGGTGTATTTTTTTTTCCTTCAGAATACAAAGAATTAACTCATGAAATAATCTGAAAAGTCGAGGTTAATTAATAAAACTCAGAGTCTAATTTATGTGATGATGGGTTTGTTTTGTTTCACAATGGGATTGTTTTATTTGTCTTAGGTGATTTCAGAGACTACAGATATACTCTTCAGAATAAGAGGAGGCCTTGATCTAGCTTTTCAGCTGGCTACTCCTAATGGTAGGTTGGCCGAAAAACTCTCCTTTTTGATTATAAAATTGATGATGAACTGGACTGAGATCCTCACCAGTTTGCAAATGAAACTGAGTAGGAGATAGGCTAAACTGTCCAAGACCATATAGTTAGTAAGTTATATAAAGTAGACTTCACCTTAGGCTCCTCTGTGCAAATTCAATAAAAGAAGAGCACAGGAGATGAATCTTGAAAATATCATGATGAGTGAGAGAAGCCAGATACAAAACGCCACATAGTGCATGATTTCATTCATATGAAGTGCCCAAAATAAACAAATTCATAAGGACCAAAAGGAGATTAGCAATTGCCATCGGTAAGTAGGGGGGGATGGGGAGTGACCACAGAGAGGTACGGTTTCTTTGGGGATGATGAAAACGTTAAGAAATTAGAGATTGATGATTGTAAAACCTTGTGAATATACTAAAAGCCACTGAAGTGTACCTATTAAAAGAATGATTTTTGGTTTTGTGAATTTTATGTTAATTTTTTTTAAAGAAAAGCAAAAATTATTTGTAAGTATTGAATCTGGGGAATGGGTATTTGGGAGTCAATTTTACTTCTACTTTTGTGTGCTTGGAAGCAGTCACGTTGAAAAGTTTAAACTTCTCATTAACTCTATTTATATTGTCTATTTTAGAAGCTTTTATCAAGAAAGCACTAAAACGCGTGCTGAGCGACCTGTCAGCCAAGCTTTCTTCAGATGCACTGGTGTTCAGAATTCGCCACAGCCCAGTGCATGTGTGGCCCAACAGTGACATGAGCACGGTTCCCGGAGAATTGACTGACAGTTCCGCTTGTAAGACTGTAATGCGCTTTATTCAGTGAGTATGTTTGACGATTGCTAGAAATGTTTTCAAAATGTCATTTCATATTTTAAACATCTTTGTGTGTTAAAAATTTAGATTTGAGCAGGAAGAAGATTCAAAACGAAAATTCATGAAAAGGAAAGACAAAAAGTTATTGGACGTGGTAAGCAAATCACCTGTATTCTTAGTGGTAAAAACTTTTAAGTCCTTGAATTTGGAGTTGAGAGTTTAGAAATTATTTAATTCATTTCTCTTAGTTTTTACAGATCAGATTATTGAGGTCCAGAAAGATAAATCACTTGCCAGAAGTTATATCTTTTATCTTTTTGTATCTAAACTTTTGTCCCATTATAATATTTACCTTAAAATTTTTTAATGCTTTCTTTATTCCCACAAAAGTAAAGCAGCTTGAGTACAAATTATTTAAAAACGAATAGAAAGGAATCATTCTGAATCATGACAGTGGTACATTATGCTGTATGAGGTAGAAGTTATAAATGAGTTACTTTTCTTCACACTGTTCTTGGTTCTGTGGATTTTTGAACCAGAACTATTGAATGCCTGCCTGCCATGTGTCACAAACTTTGCCAGATATTGGACATAAAAAATAACAGAGCAGCGACTTCATCAAAGCAGGAAGTTGTATGAGATGAATTTGACTTTAGTGTTTTTCCAGGCTGGTGGGGAAATTGGGGTGGACATGAAGTTGCAGAGGTGAGCAGGGGACCCTTCAGGAAAAGCTGAGCTAGTAGCTGTGGTAATAGAGAAGAGGAAAAGGACACAGGAAATTTTTAGGGGGTAAAATGGATTACACTTGGAAACTAACTGGATGTGGGATGGCCGATTTCTTGCCTGAGTAAAATTGGAAGTTGGGGAAGACATGAGGTTGGTTTGGGTCATGTTCTGTTTGAGATACCAGTGTCCACATGAGCTGTTAGTTTTAGCTAGCTGGAGTGTACACAGAAAATTGTGGGCTGTAATGTTTTTGTGAATTACCAACCTTTGGAGCTTGACATTTTGAGGCGTACAGGTTATCTTGTAGATTGTGCCTTGGTGTGGGTTTGTTTTGCTCTTCTTCGTGGTTAAATTCAGGCTGCGCATTGTGGGTAGGAGTACCACATAAGTAACACATCTTATTAAAGAGGCATATGCTCTTAGTGTGTTCCTAGTTTTGGTGATACTATCTCCAGTCACTTAATGTGGTATCTGCCACTCTTCTCCACTGTGAGGGAACTATTTTCCCCTTACAATTAGGAAGTATCTCATGGGAAGATACTTCAAGACCATGTATATGTTATATTCCTCATCAAAGTTTTACCTAGCACTGCTAACATCAATTGATAATTTTTGCCAGAATCCAACATTAATCTGATGGTTGCAAAGGGGGGATTTTTCTGTCATTCCCTTCCTATTTATTAGATGTCATTATACTGTGAGGAGCGCTTTTCCTTATTTATGTATTATCTGCACAGAAGCATGGATTCTTATTTTATGCAATGATTTGTAATCTGTAGCTATTATCAGTTATTTTGAGGCTCATATTTTCCAGGATTGGCCAATAGAAGCTTCTTCAAGCGAGCTCCACAGTGGTTTTTCAGAACTTCTACCTTCTTCCACAAGCCGTTCCATGCACAACATGTACTTTCGCTGTTCCCACTCAGGAGTCAGCCATTCCTCCAGGGAGCACACACATGTCACTCCATGCTCCTCATATACACACATGCACACACACACGTAAATCATATTTACAGCTCCAGTCCTGTTTCAGCCTCACACAATTCCTAACCTGTTCCCACTGAGAAACCTGGCTTCCCGTCTCCTCAGCATCGTGCTATATTTGTTCAATATACAAAAAGTATTTTCAGAATTCTTGTTCCATGCCACTGTCAAAATCAATCCCACTAATAGAATTCAATATTTGTTTATAGTTCTTTATGTCTCTCGAGCAGGGGTATATAGTTTTCAAGTTCCATTAGTATGTGGTTATTGTATCTTGTTCATTTGATTTTTTTAAAAATTTAAGTCTATACAAAGGTAAAGAGATAGTATAATGAACCCTGGTGAAACTATGCCAGACTTAATGTTTATCAGTACCTGGTCAGTCCAATTTCATCTTCGCATGTCCACCTTTCCTCAGATTACTTTGAAGCAGGGAAGAATCTTTATTTAGATAAAATTTGAGCTTTTAAACAATTTCCTGTAATACAGCTTTGGTCTTTAAAAAGTCCTTTTGCTTACCCTTTTATATGTAGTGTTAAGTGTGCTATAAGTTGACTATCACTATTTTTCTTTATAGCATCAAATAGTGAATATAGATCTTATGCTGGAAATGTCGACCTCTCTGGCGGCCGTAACCCCCGTCATTGAAAGAGAAAGCGGAGGACACCACTACGTTACTATGACGTTACCTGTCGATGCGGTTTTGTCTGCTGCCCCGGAAGAAGCGTGGGGAAAGTACGTAGGTTAAAGTACTCCTGCCCCATCTCACTGAGGATCCTGCCCTAGAGTAACCAGAGTCCAGTTGTTAGTCTCGTAGATGCATTTCCAGGGCGCCGGTTGTAGATTTTAGTATGATGAACTCCTCCCTATTTTTTATTAAGAGTCATCTAGTAATTAAATGTTTATTTGGAGAAAGTAGGGTTGTCTACAAATCCTAGATATAGGGTTTTCCCTTACCTACACAGAGGAAGCAGAGAGTTTATTTAACTTTTCATAAGTTAGACTTCCTTTCATAAACCTGGCCCATTCACGTTTGTTTGCTTTTTAATACTACATCAGGGACATATCAAGTCCACACTGTCATTTCTCAGAGCTACTCTAGCTTTGTTAATGCATTTGTACACTCCCCCGCACAGAGTTCGGAAACTTCTAGTTGCCGCAGTTCATAACCAACTGACGGATATGGAAAAGTGCATTTTGAAGTACGTGAAAGGAACGTGTGTTGTGGTCCCTGAGCCACTGCACTTTCTGTTACCAGGGGAGAAAAGGCTTGTAACGGTTTCATATCCCTCGGGAATTCCGGATGGGCAGCTGCAGGCCTACAGAAAGGTAAGACCAATTCGTTTACTCTTAGAGAAAAATATAGCTGTCATTCATTTTATGTTTAATTACATATTTCTAATAAATGGAAATTAACTTATGATTTAATTTTAAAGTGTGGAAACAGGCTATTACCGTTTTATATATTAATTCTGTTCTCGTGTAACTTATTTTTTAAGTATTCAGCAGAGGGAAAAAATATATGAAACCTATAGGTAACATTTTAATTTTATATGCTCAGTGTGGTTTATATGTTCTGTGAAGTTTTTTATCTTTGCATAATGAAATAAATAACTGAAAAGACGGATATAGACCTAGAGAAGCCAATGGGTGGTAATTAATTCCTTTTCCCTTTTGTTACTCTCAGATTTGTGAAAGAAGCAGGATTACAGTTACGGGAGGGAAATTAGGATTTATGCTAATTCTAACTAGGATTTATACTAATACTCCATCCCTTCCCCACTTCCCAGACTTTTTGGGGTTTTATTAGAGACTTTTGAAGAAAACATCAGCACTGAAAGAATTGAAAATTACTAGCAAAATGACTGGTTTTGGAGTACATATTTTTTATGTGTGGCCTTGCCTGGCACCCATCAAAGTATACCATGGGAGCATCTCCTTAATCTTTGTCCCCGAGAAGAGGTGTAATGCGTAGCACTCTGTGCCTCTCTGTGCTAGATGAATTGATCTGTAGAGGCGACAGCTACATGAACAGATGATCCTGTTCAAACTGCCAGAGTACATGGGGAATACAAAAAAAAGTCAAGGTTTTCAAAGTAACTATTATATATTTTTATACAATTGGGAATATATTTGCATTTTAAATGTGTATTTTTATTTTACTGCCATATTGGCTGGTGTTATTCCATCAATTTCTACTCTGAAATTTAATTACTACCCCTTGTTAAGTACTCTAAGCATGCTTTTAAAAAATTTTTAAATAATTATTATATCACTCTTATAATTTACTCATTTATAAGACTGTTTCAAAACCAGTCTTTATTCTGGATATAACAGATTGTGTTATAATAATTAACTTTAAATTATTTTTCTCTGTTCCCTTCTAGTTTCTACCCATATATATTGACAAGCAAAAAGAAATCTTGTCCGATCTTAGTTTATTCTCGCCCTCTTTGGCCCTAGTGAATTAAATCAGAAGTGTGTTTGATGGTTTTTATAACCAATATATACTTCATTTTTTGTGTCTTCTATTTTGTTTTGTTTACTTATTGACTGTAACCGTAACTCATTTAACTTTCTTCTCCTCTTTCCTGTTGACACTGGTCTCACTTAGGAGTTCCACGACCTCTTCGGTCTGCCTCACGACAGACCTTACTTCAAAAGGGCTAATGCGTATCACTTTCCAGATGAGCCATACAAAGATGGTTACATTAGAAACCCACATGTTCATCTCACTCCACCTAACATAGAGACTGGTATGGTGAGTTTAATAATTATTTATGGGAGTCAATTGATCATTAATTTCATTAGTTTTTTGTTTGCACACAGTGGAATTTGTAAGGATTGATTCATAGTGTATGTCATCCCTAAACATAATTTACTATCCACTTATTTTATTTGTTAAAAAAATATTCTTTTTATTGATTTTCTAGAGAGAGAAGAGGGGGGTTTACAATGATTTATGCATTCATTGGTTGATTCCTGTATGTGCCCTGACCAGGGATCGAACCCACATCCTTGGCTCATCAAGACAACAGTCTAACTAACTGAGCTGCCATCCATTTCTAATCAGTGGCTTAAGATAGCAGTAATTCGCAGTGGCCTAAGAATGTTAGGAACAGATAGTATGTACCACATTATTCTTACTAAAATTCCATTCCCTAATTTCTTTAGAGGCTTGTGCCAGTTTACTTGCATTCTGAACATGAGAGATCATGCTAACTAAGGCATATTCTCCCCGAACCACCCTGTAGCAGAAGTCTAATAAAGGACTACGCTGTGTTCTCTGTGCAGCATGTACCCAGTTGCAACGGGTAAATCTTCACTAAAGGTTGCTGAAATAAGAAGCGTGGGGGCAGGGTTCCTCTAAGGATGTATATAGGCTGGTTAGAAACATCTTGTGACATGCAAGAATAGGACTATTTGTACAGCTGGCCTTGAGAACAAAGCAGCTGCCTCAGTCTCAGGCCTCTGTTGACTTCTTGGGGGCCCTGCTGCTGCTCCGTCTGCCTTTGATCCTAACTGGCTGTTTCTTCCCTTTGCTCTGGCTTTTCTCAGCCTTATAGCTTCTGTTTCCTCATTGTTTCCTCTCGTGTATAACTGTTCCCCACTCTTTGCCGTGGCTGCCCGTTAGTGTATTGTTTCGGCTTCATTCCCTGCTCCTCGCTGCCTGATTCACTCTGCATCTTCAAGTTCCCAAGACAGGAAACTCAACAGGCCATCTTGTCATGGTGTGTATCCAGCACCCGCTGAGTCACCAGGTGCTTTGGAAGGAAATCTTGGGAAGTAAAAGTGAACATCTGACCCAGTGTCTGCCCTAGAGGAGTTAGGGGCCCACCACTACCTTCAGGGGGCTCAGGCAACAGCAGTTCCATCTGCAAGAGCTCAGGGCAGACCGGCTTCCCATAGAAAGCCTTGGCCCGGCACTCACTGTTCCTTGTGTACAAATGCGTCTTTAGTCAGCATTTCAGCGATGCTAAATGATTTTATTTGTTTTGTTTCTCTAGGAGGAAATCTTGAGACACCTGTTTCCAGTTAAACATCCTGTTGTCAGTAAAGAGAATTACAGAATAGGAAATAAAAAACTTAAGAGTCTCAAATAATATAACTCTTGATGGTTTTCTAGTAGATTATTATATAAATATTTTCTCTCTCAGACTATATTTGGGACTCTTCTAGTGTAGATATTGTCATATATTGTTTTAATTCTTAATAGTTCCTTACAGAGTGTGACAGACACTCAGAAAGAACTGAATAAATGCTGATTGATTTTTACAATGAAATGGGTTCATTATCTCTCTTGGATACAAGAAGCATTTGTATCTTTTAAAATATTACATAACATTTGATATATCCCTATAACATACATATAAATTCCAAAGCATAGTAAGGAAATGAATACCGGAGAGCTCTCCACCCAATTTAAGAACTAAAACATTACCAGTCTGTGTGTTCCTTCCTTATCCACTCCTCTGCCTCCCCTCCCCCCATAGGAACTATTATACTGAGTTTATGTTCACCATTCACTTCCTTTCTATTAAGTTTTACTGTGTGTGTGTGTGTTTCCTCAACAATGTAGCTTTTAGTTTTGCTTGATTTTGAGTTCTTAAAAAGTGTCCTTGTATATGTACTCTTCTACAACTTGCTTTTTTCCTTTGACTCTTCCAGTTTCTGGTGGCTGCCAGCATTTCTTGGCATATAGCCTCTTCACTTCAGTATCCACCTCAGCGGTTTATATTGCCCTCTCCTCTGTCAGATTTCCTTCTGTCTCTCTCTTATAAGGATACTTATGGTTGCGTTTAGGGCCCACCTGGATATTCCAGGGATGTCTCCCCATCTTAAGAGCCTTAAATTTATCACATTTGCTAAGACTCTAAGGCAGCATCTATAAATACTGGGGATTAGGATGTGGATGTCTTTCAGGGACCATTTTTCAGCCTACCACTGTGGTCCAGTTATACATTTTCTATATGTGCTTGAGTACGTATCTCCTAATTGTAGAGTAAGGGTTCTATATTTGTCAATGAATCTTATTTCCTAATATTTTTTTAAAAAATGCCATTTTGTCAAAAAAGACATGTATTTTTAGCATTATGTGACAAGAAAGAATCTATATAATATTGGCTCTTATTTGAGGCTCTTTAAATAGCATACCTGGGCTGTAATCATTGGCAAGCTTACAAAACTTCAGAAGCATTCTTCATATGTCCTGTCATATGGACCCTTCATCTGTTATTTCATTCATTTACTCCTCCCTTCCTTCCTTCCTTCCTCCCTCCCTCCCTCCCTTTCTTTCTTCCTTCCTTCCTTCCTCCCTCCCTCCCTCCCTCCCTTTCTTCCTTCCTTCCTTCCTTTCTTCCTCCTTCCTTCTTTCCTTCGTTCCATCCTTGCTTCATCATTTATTCAATACATTTTTATTAACTGTTTTCTAAGCCCATTGTAGCATTTTGGGCTCAGAAATAAATAGAACACAGTGCATGCCCCTATTGAATTCAAATAGTATTAGTGTGGGTAGGCAGATATTTAAAAAAAACAATTTAGTCATGTGTCAAGTAGTGGTGTTTTAAAAAATACCGTATTTCCCTATGTATAAGATGCTCCCATGTATAAGACACACCTTAATTTTGGGATCCGAAATTTGGTGAAAAAAAGATTACGTGAAGTTATTAAACTCAAGTTCTATTCATCATAAAATTCATATAAGCACAAAAAAGCAGGAAATGCAAGTAAAAAATTCTACAACCACTATAAGATGCACCCAGTTTTTAGACCCCAAATTTTTCCCAAATAGTGTGTGTCCTATACAGGGGGAAATACGGGAATACAGTGAGGGACTGAGCAGGCCCTGGGGTGAGGCGTGAGCATGCCATATTTAGGCTGGGTGATTAGGGAAGGCCCCTGACTCCTGCAGAGACCTGAATGAAGTAAGGGTGCAAGCTCGAATTATCGAATTATCGGGGAAAGAGCACTCCGGGCAGAGAGAATCACAGAACTCTGGGGTCAGACTGCCCCCAGCATGGCTGAACTTAAAGCAGAGTGGGCACCAGGGCGACATAGCAGGAGCTGGAGCTGGAGGGGGAGGCAGTCAGCAGGACAGGCCAAAGCTGACAGCATTGGGCGAGGACTTCAGACATTTAATAAACACCAAGAGAGCCTAGGGTCCCACTGTAGTTCTGTGAAGTCACTGTTATAAAGAACTAAAGGAGCAGTCCAGGTCTGGGCACAGTAAACGGGACTCAAGAGTAGTCTACCAGGTGTGCCTCTATCTGAATATTTCACGGTGTCATTTTTCACGTAGGTTTCCGTGGTCCAGGGCACGTATGGGTATCATCATTACATGCAGGATCGGACGGACGACAGTGGCTGGGGCTGTGCCTACCGGTCTCTGCAGACGATCTGCTCCTGGTTCCGACATCAGGGCTACACTGAGAGACCTGTTCCGACACACAGGGAAATTCAGCAGGTACAGAACATGCCTCTGTGCGTTATCACCAAGTGTGCTTTCATCAGCCCTTAATATGTATACCGTTCCTAATTACTATTACCTCATGGTACACTTATTTTTGTTTTGAAGGAAGAAAAATATCCTGGTGATCAGGGCAAATGCCCTATATGTAATTTTTAATAGTCATCCTGCGTGTGGACTTTTTTTGTATTTTGAATACAACTAGGCTCTGGTTGACGCCGGGGACAAACCAGCAGCGTTCGTGGGATCGCGGCAGTGGATCGGGTCCATCGAGGTCCAGCTGGTGCTGAACCAACTGATCGGTGTGACTTCAAAAATACTGTTTGTCAGGTAGGGACACTCTAGGACATTCGAGAAATCGTTTCAAAGCGAGCTTGTCATTTTATTAAAATAACAGAAAAATAATATCTTTTCCCCACATTTGTCTTCATTCCTTACTCTTTTTCCACATTGCCTTGTTGTTTTATAAATCTCACTTTTTCACCCTAAATTTTTTTCAGTTAATTTCTAGAAGAGTTTGAAGTTTATAAATAAGCTCTGTAATACATACTTATATGGCTGAGGCCTAATTTTAGCTGAGAAGAGAAAATCTTGGGAATATGTCAACTTGAGTGTCGTTAAAGGAAAACAAGTTTTTTATGCTCAGTCTTTTAAAATGAGAAAATCCAATGTTGAACTACAACTGGCCGTTTTGTTTGCTTCCGGCACTTTTTCTTCTTAAGATGTTAATAATCTAGTATGTCTGAATAATATATTCACTTCATTATTTCCAATACAGCTTAACCATAATTCCAATGTAAGATATGAACAAATCTAAATTAAAGAAGATTGGTTTCTGGGACCATAACTAGCTTCCTCCTTTTATGGGCTATGTTTTAACTTAAGTTCTATTATGACAACCTTGATAAGTACAGTAACAGTATCCTTATCTGGCCAAGTGCTTTAATACATCTGGTTTCGCTATTGCAGTTTGGACAGGCTGTGGAAGTCAGTGCTAACAGACGCTGGGTTCACTAGTGAAGCACACGGTGATTAGAAAGGGACAGTTCTGGTGCAGCAAAGCATTATACATTCCTTGCTAAGCAAGGGCTAAGGTGTAACGCCACCTGGCACCTGCATTCTAAAAGAATATATCCATCGTCCATCTTTATCTTCTCAACAGTACAAATTGTACAGAACGTTGAAGTATTCCCTAAAAATGTTGTACTTGGAAACATTTTGTACGTTTCACGTTGGCTTCACAGACATCATGTGTTTACTCCTGGACTCTCTTCTCACGTAAACTGGGATGGTGGCCCCAATAAAGATGAGGAAATACAGACTCAGAGTCTGACAACAAGAAAGACAAGAACCTAGGACTTAAAACTGATTCTTCTGAAATTATACCCACCATGAGCCCCCCGGATAGTCAGGTGACCACTTTCAATCTCATGTTAATAATTCAGGACCACCTGACCTGTGGTGGCGCAGTGGATAAAGCGCTGACCTGGAACACTAAGGTCACCAGATCAAAACCCTGGGCTTGCCTGGTCAAGGCACTTATGGAAGTTGATGCTTCCTGCTCCTCCTCCCCTTCTCTCTCTCTCTCTCTCTCTCTCTCAATTAATTTAAAAAATTAAAAATCCAGACCTTTATTATGCAGTTCCAGAAGTGAAAAATCCAGGTGGTCTCGCTTCTTTCCTAGTGTACTTCGTGGCCTTAATATTTAGAAAAATTATATTGCTTTCACTTGCTCTCAGTCATTTCCTACCACTTAACTGTATTTAAATTCAGGTGTTTTTTGTTTGTTTGATTTTTCACCAAAAAAAAAAAAAGAAAACAAAAATGGAGAAAACATTGACTCCCAAGCTCATTTATATGAACTTAAGTGTCAGAAATAATTATTCTAATAGAAAATGGTCTCTTTCCAGCCAGGGCTCGGAAATGGCTTCGCAGGGACGGGAACTGGCCAATCACTTCCAGAGTGAAGGGACTCCAGTAATGATCGGTACGGGGCTCTGGGTAGCTTGGGCTCCACTGGTTGAGTGGACAGGAGGCAAATGGTACCATTAGCATCAATATTTAATGCCGCACAAAATCAGTGCTTTTAACACATCTTAAAATTAGCTTTTACACCAGACAGACTGACCTCTGGATATTTACTTTTAAATGTACAAGGCAGAAGGAAAGTTCTAGAGCAGTGGTTCTTAACCTTTTTTGAGGTACTGAACCCACCAGTTTCATATGCGCATTCACCGAACCCTTCTTTAGTGATAAATAAAATATGATTTTTTTCCCCCAAATTCAAGACATAGGTATATGTTTTTTTACTGGTGCACAAAATGAGCCGTGCATGAACATCACCTTGCTCAAAGAACAAAACCAACAAAGTGCATGAACTCACAACAAATTACGGTATTACTTTATTCTGGCCTCCGCGGCAGAGGCTTCTCCGAACCCCTGAGACCGACTCATCGGACCCCTAGGGTTCGATAGAACCCAGGTTAAGAACCACTGTCTAGGCAGATGATACTACCCAGAAGAAAGGGCTCAGAAGAGAAATAACAACTGTGTCCAGATGTGTGCAGCGTGCAGAGCAGCATGGAAAAGAGGCGGTGGCCACCCAGAGCCCCAGAAGGCACGGCTCTGTCACCCACGTGGCCGACTGCATTATAATATTGCAAATTGCTTAACCCCTCTGGACTTAATTTGTAAAATAGGAGGATTGGACTGTCTGATCTAAAGGTTGATGATTCTGTGAGGAAAGCTAGAGAAATGGAGGCAGGCAGGTTTCAGCAGAACATCAGAAAGACCAAACGAACAGTGGGCGGCTGTCAGAGCAGAGGCAGCGCCCATCTGCGGAGGGTGGACCTCAGTGGGGGCTCCTCCCCAGGTGGGAGGAGCTCAGACTCTCCATGGCCCTTTCTAAGTGCAGGTTAGGTAACTCCACGGAGGTGGCAGTGGAACATAAACCTTACATGATAACATATATGACTGTATCTTTTTTGTCTCAAAAATGAAAATTTTATCTTTTCAGAGTATATTTGACTTGTGGTCTTTTACAATGTAGGCCAGTCGATTTTAATGCTGTTAGATCAACAGGCAAAATAACCTTTTTAAATTGAAACTGCATAGGAAGTTGAGATGAACTACCCCTCTCATATTTCATATTTCCTCTTCTGCAGGGGGAGGAGTTTTGGCCCACACAATACTAGGAGTCGCGTGGAATGAGATTACAGGGCAGATAAAATTTCTGATCTTAGACCCACATTATACAGGTGCTGAAGATCTACAGGTTATTTTGGAAAAGGTAAGTATCTGTTTAACACAAATTTAGATACAAGACAAAGAAACCAGAACCAAAGGATAGTAAGCTGGCCGTCACCAGAAGGGCAGCGACCCCCAGTACCTAGGGCTGTGGTGGCTGTCGCTCTGGATCCGGAGGGTGACAGGGAAATAAGCTGCAAAAGAGAAAACTTGGCTGAGATTGACAAAGCTTTTCTCAGGTATTAGCCTTAATAATGCATCTCCGAGCTCATACATAAATTACGTTGAGCTTCTCATTAACAAATGTTTTGAGGTTTATATGAGTGAAATAGTAGAGTGGAGTATATAACCTTTATACTTTTAGTATGCTGGACATAATGGAGGCTTGACCAGTTATAAGTTATTTACATACAACTTAATCTCATTCTATAAAGAATTTGAATAGAATGATAGATGTGCTTTATTAGTGCATATAAGAAACCATGAGCCTAAGGCCTGGCCATCAGTAGGAATAGTAACTGTAGGCAGACTCGGGAATCTAGGGCATTGTCTCAGTCCTTTTGGGCTGCTATAATAGAAGACCAAACTGGGTGACTTATAAACAGCAGATGTTTATTTCTCTGGGAGCTGGGAAGTCCAAGGTCAAGACACCCGTAGTTAGCCGTCTGGTGAGGCTCACTTCCTAGTCCACTGTGTGTTCACATAGTGGGAGGGATGAGAGACCTTTCTGAGGCCTCTTTAATGAGGGCACTAATGCCATTTGTGAGGGTTCCACCCCCATTCTATAGTCACCTCCCAAAGGCCCCCACCTCCAGATATCATGCCATTGGGAATTAGGTTTCAACCTGTGAACTTTAAAGAGACACAGATATTCAGTCTATAGCAGGGGCCACCAGGAAGGTCTGCCTCTGCCTCTCTGCCCTCTGGTGGAGCTTCCTGTGACATCCCAGGCCAGTCACCTCCCAGGAAGGAAGCATGGCTCCCATCTACTCCCATCAGTTTCTGGTTGACACCCTCTCTACCCACTTCCCTTTAAAAAAAAATCAAGACTGGTTACACAAAGATTAAACAGAGGTAGTTTTAAGCCTTTTTTCCCCCTATTTATCACTAAGAAAACAGATTTTAGGACATTGAACATACGAGAGAAAGTCTTGCTGAAAATAGGAGATAATAAAAAGCATATTTATGTATAGAAACAGGTCTCAAACACAAACCAAATTTAACAGCTGAGAGCGGGGCAGTAGAACTGACTAGGGGAAGTTTAATTTTTTTACTGTTAACTCATTTGAACTTTTACAATGTCTGTCCTATTTTTGCAATCAGATAAAATAAAAAGCATCTCTACTCAACCCTCCACACTAAACTATAGAACAAACATACTATCTTCTGTACAAAGACTGAACTTTGACTTTAGGTCCCTTATACATTGCAGCCTCCGAGTTAGTCAGGGTTGAATAAGACCACAACTTGTCACTTACTCAGTGGTATTTTACGAGTCCTAGCTAGTCTCTTTACAAGTATTTAGCAAACAAAGCATTTCACTTTAGAATCGTACATCACAGACCAGTTGTTAGCTAGGTCTTTAATAAATCAAGACCTTAGAAGAAATTTAATAAACCTTTTATATTCACAATAAGATTTTGTTTGAATGTAATTTTCTCTGTTGGGAAAAGGGTTAAGACTGACGTGAAGAACAGAAAGTGGAATGATAGCAGCCTGAGGAAAATGAAGGACATAGCAGGCCACTCCAGGGGCAAGCTTGGGCTTCTCTCGACCAGATTTCTTCATAGCTAAGATGCCTTTGCACGGCACATGTTCCAGTCTTTATGGACTACTCAGAAAAACAGACTACCAGCCTAGACGGTTGGTTCAGTGGGACAGCATCAGCCCAGGGTTTGGATATCCTGGGTTCCATTCCCACTCAGGGCACACAGGAGAAGCAACCATCTGCTTCTCCACCCCTCCCTCTCTCTCTCTCTCTCTCTCTCTCTCTCTTCCCCTCTCGAAACCATGGCTTGATTGGTCCGAGCACATCAGCCCCAGGCACTGAAGAGGGCTCCATGGAGCCTCCACCTCAGACGCTAAAAATAGCTCAGTTGTGAGCATGGCCCAAGATGGGCAGAGTATCAGCCCCAGATGGGGGTTGCTGGGTAGATCCCAGTTGGGGCATATGGGGTAATCTGTCTATCTCCCCTCCTCTCACTTGGAAAAGAAGAGGAAGGAAAAAAAAAAACAGACTTCCAATGATCTGAAAGGGACCCAAGTAAATTACTTTTCTATGCTTTATAAGAATTGGAATCTTTGAATTATATATTGAAGAATCTTATTCCAAGGTCCTGCTGACACAATGGGGTGGTAAAATGTTACAATTTTGATCCTGTAAACTTAAAATTTTTTTAAATGTCTTCCTTTCCATTTTCCCAAATCTAGGGCTGGTGTGGATGGAAGGGCCCAGACTTCTGGAACAAGGATGCTTACTATAACTTATGTCTTCCTCAGCGACCAAATATTATTTAAAGTATCTTGGACTCAAAGACTATAGAGTAAAGTTGATTATAAATATTTTAATAAAGAGTAAGTTTAATTTCAAATTAAACCCTGGGTATAATAGTTTGATGGGTTAACCTTGACTTTTTCCAAAGGTGATGAATAGTATAAAAAAAAAGAATTTATTTTGTAGACATTCCTTTAATTACTTAAAATACAAAGAATGTACAACAACCAAAATATAATAGGCATGTAATTACATGTATTCATAAATGTTATCTTCTTCACTTAGAAGAAAGTTTTCCATGTATTCATAGATGTTATCTTCACTTAGAAGAAAGTTTTCCCCTCCTTAGGAGTTGAGACACACCTGATAAGCCAAAACCCACAGCATGTGGCCGAGCAGTAGATCTGCACAAAGTGAAGGCCTCTCCACACCTCCTCATAACCAACAGGACATCTGTTGTTAAAAAACGTTAACATTAAAAACTTTTTTAAAAGGTAATCTCCCCAACCTTTCCACCATGCAGGGCAATTTTTGGTTTCTAGACTCTACTAGTAGTTATTATCACCAGTCTTAAAATGTGTTAATGAGAATGAAAAAGATACACTAGAAATAAGACTCCCAATGTTTAAATGAAGCAAATTCTGTGCTAAGTAAGGGATCCTTGCCTGCCCCGTGGACACTAGAAATAAGACTCCCTATGTTTAAATGAAGCAAATTCTGTGCTAAGTAAGGGATCCTTGCCTGCCCTGTGGTGGCGCAGCGGATAAAGCACCCTGGAAGGCTGACGTCGCTGGTTCAAAACCCCCGGCTTGCGGTCAAGGCACATACGAGAAGTAACTACTACACAACTACTACAAATTGATGCTTCCTGCACCTCCCCCACTTCTCTGTCTCTCTCCTCCACATAAAAGCAATAAATAAAATATTTAAAAAAGAAAGGTATCCTTGAGGGAGGAAGAAGGAAGAAACTAGGAGGTACTTACCAACACTTCCTTTTCCCATTTGTGTTTTCTGCACTTCCAAAACTTCGTTTCTGTCTGTGTACTGGAATACATTGATCTCTATTGGGTTGTGCACTTGATTTTTTTGTCTGCATACATTTAACTGCTGTAAGAAACTTGGCACATTCTGGAAATCCACATGACCAAGCAAGATCTTCAGCTGTTTGCCCATTCTTATTACATAAACTGGATTTAAAATAAAAACCGAGTTAAATAAAAATTGACAATTGTTTAGCCTCTTTTGATATATCTTCCAAACAAAAGCATTTGGGCTCATACAAATGTCGGTTGCAGAATAGAAGAGGTAAAGGAAACAGAGAAATTCCATTTTTATTCACATTGTCTAGCAGAGTCTAGCACAGAGTGGGCATTTCAGTTTTGAATGAGAGTATTCTGTGTTCAATACAATGAATCATACCCAAGAAAGTCCATGAGAACTTCTATAGAATAGGTTTTCCTAAGCCAGAAACTAAGGTGTAATGCTGCCATAAAAGACTAACAGAATTGCACCTCTGATTGCTCAGGATCCATGTTTTTACTTACTTAACTTGCATAGTATCAGGTATTAGCCTGAGTTGGGTATACGACATAATCAGCAGTTCAAATGCTATAGAAATATTTAACTGAAGCCTATGTACTCTTATTGGTCAATGTCACCCTGTTAAATTCAATTTTCTAAATAAAAAAAAACAGTCTGAGTTAACATTTAAATGATAACACTAAACTATCAATTAGGCAAGCATCCTTTTTAAAAGCACATATAATTAAGATTCAGGAGTCTGATTAATCCAATTTAAAGCCACTGAGTTTAATACTTACTCAATTTGGGCATCACTGGCTACAAGCAGGCTGAGGCATTCCAGGCTTCCAACTTTCGCTGCCTTGTGGAGGGGAACTTCTCCAAAAACATCCTGAAATGTAAGACAACACACTAGTCTCTCCAAAGTACTTCCTTGTGGAAGTTGGTGGGTCAAGTCTTCATATTGAAGAAGCTATTTGAGGAAGCTAGTTAGACCTGCCTTGTACTGGGCTGAAAAATTTTAAATTCAAATTCTTTTATCTCCTTATAATGTTCACTTGGCATGTTATTAAATACAAAGCTTTCATTAATAAAAACGTGCAGTCACAGCCACAAAGTTACATGTGAATAAAAGAAAAATAAGAGTTCTACGGAAGTAAAATAAACAATTTACAACTCATCCTACTTTAATATTCAATGGAAGATGTAGACAATAAAGTTCTGTAGGAAATTGTAATGGTTGTGAGCATGCCTCAGATTTTTCAATTGCTGCACTGAGACTTTTAATTTGATAACATAGTGATTGTTCTTTTTGAAATTGCAGTCCTATTTATGCTGTCCAATGTAGTAGCCAGTAGGTATATATATAGGTAACAAGCACTTGAAATGTGGCTAGTCTAAATTGAAATGTGCTGGTGGTCTGGCCTGTGGTGGCGCAGCGGATAAAGGGTAGACCTGGAACGCTGAGGTTGCCGGGTCAAAACCCAGAGTTTGCCTGGTCAAGGCACATATGGGAGTTGATGCTTCCTGCCCCTCCCCCACTTCTCTCTCTCTCTCTTCTAAAATGAATAAATATAATCTTAAAAGAATCAGTGCTAATATAAGGGAACTGCCTCTTAGTTCTGGAGATAGCCTGCAGGTTACCCTTATGACTCAATTAAGAAAGCCCCCTGAGCGCTGAGGTTGGGACAGCCGAGCTGAAGTTAGGAATTTAGAGAGAATGGAGGGGTCCCCTCTCCGTCCTCTGGGACAGAAATCAGCACACAGATTGCTGGTGTTTATCATCTAATGGAAACACAGGCTGCCTGTCTGCTGTCGCCTCACACGCAGGCACCTGTGCAGGGAAGGGGAAGGAAAGGGACACGTCCTTCAGGCTTACACAACCCCAGGGCGGTTTGGAGGATCCCGTGTGTGTGCGTGTGTGTGTGTGTGTGTGTGTGTGTGTGTATAGAGGCATGCACACAACTGACGCCTCCGTGGGTCCTGGCAGGAGCACAATGTGTTACTCTCTCTCTGAGGTCCACACAGCTGAACTTGAGTCTGACAAGACGTCTGGTCTCATGGGTTCACCCAGAACCATCTTAAGGTCAGCAAGTTGAGGTAGCTCTGGGTCAGTGACACTAGGAACGGCCCCTCTGCTTTGCCTCCACCGACTGGTCACCCTGAGTGCTGTAGGAATCAGACTAATTCCGGTCCGCAGAGGCATGGGTTTGCTCTCCGTCTCTTCGTTATAACTGCCTTCCTTGAGGAGAAATGAGGTTGGCAAAGTACCTTGAGGTTTAAATACTTTAACAAGCCCTCATAAACAGGAAAATGTAAAATATCAATAATGTTTTACACTGATCACACACTGAAATGGCATTTTGCATAAACTGGTTTAAATGATAAAGTTTCATGTTTCGTTCTACTTCATTCATGTAACTACGAAACTTACATACATGTCTCACATTTCAATTGGACATCACTGCTATAGACATATCTGTAACAACTGAACTGAGTATTTCGGCGTCTACGAAATATTTGTGTGGATCGGGTGGAGGGGAGGGTTGCCCACAGTAACAGTTACCTAGTTACCTGTTGATTGAGGTCCGCTCCGGTCTGCAGCTGCCAGAGAAGAAAGCTGGCACAGCCACCACCTGCGGCCATGTGGACAGGTGACTGCTCGCAGGGATCCGGGGGTGCGTTGACCGAGGCCCCGGTCTGCAGCAAATGCTTCAGACTATCCACCTGAGGGAAGAGAACAGCTCCATCACCGCCCTTGCCTTTGTCCAGTCCCACACATTCCTGGGGTTGAAAAACCTTCCAACTCTGAAGAGACTTGCCTCCCCAGTTCCCAGTGTCAGTCCACTGTCACCCTCGCTAGCGCTCCCAAGAAGACGGCCATCTGGAAGCTTAAGACTGCAGGGGGACAGGGGCCCGAGTCTCACCTCTGGGTTGCAATCAAGCAACAGCATCTCCAGCCTAAAACAGAGGACAGGAGTCCGTGAGCTTGGAGAGCGGTGGAGCTCTCGCTGCAGTGTGAGAGGCAGGTAAGAGTGCACAAGCCGCCCAAGGGAGGGAGAACTTAAAGGTCGCCGGGGCCAGCGGGCGAGCCCCTGTCCGCCGCGCCCCAGCACTAAAGTAACCCTAGGCTGCACTCCCCGTCAGCCCCGCGGCTGCCGCACGTACACAAACACTCACACGTGCAACCCTGAACCCAGCACAGCAGGCTAGGAGGAGGGAGGGAGAAGCGGCGAGGGCCCGCCAGCCGATTGGCCACCAGGCGGCGCCAGGCCCGCCCACCACGGGGCGGGGACCTAGGCCCCACCTCAAAGCCCCAGTACGCGTGCGCCTGGTCGGCGGGCGTGCAAGCTGTCGGGAGGCCGCGGCATCCATAGGGCGCGCAGGCTTTGGCACGTCTCACTGCCGTGCCCAGCCCTTGAGTCCCTGCGGAGAAGTGGGAGTCGCGGGCCAAGCCTTTGGTTTCTGCTAGCACGCACGTAGCCAGGAAACGGGGGAGCTCTAAGCAACCCTGCGGCACCACCTTGTGAAAGCCGTCCCGCCTGGTGCTGGCGCCGTGTCCCCCGCCCGCAGCGCCGGCGGAAGGAATGAGTTCCTTCTGGCTCCAGCTCAGAATCTCCCAGATTCACCTGTCACCCACACCCAGGGCCGGAAGGAAAAGGGGGCGAGGGTGTCATGTGAGCCAAGGGAGTAGGTTTTACCGCCGGGCTGCCCACCCCCACCCCCAAAATTAACGTGATTTTCAAATCGGACCCTCTTGTCCGTGTTAAAGTAGACCTCCCATTGTACTGTGTCCCCTCCTTGAGACAGGGGAAAGCGCGCTGCTGGACTGGTCCCCTGTGGAAATGTTGCGTGGAAGCTATTAAACTTGAGTTTGCTGAGACGGGGGCAAAAAGGAGGAATAATCCTGTTTGCCCTGACACTGGGGGGACAGTTCAAGGATAAAGGAAGGGACCGTCCCTGGGTGTTGATGACAATAGGCTCTTCCCCACGGGCAGCGTTACCTCTGATCAGCTCAGGGGACATAGGGGGTACAGTGGTGGGGTTCAGGGGTGGGGGGGATGGCGCTCCTGGAGCTCTTTATACTGTTTAAGTCATTCCTTTTCGTAAAACTTTAGAAACAGACTTTCTGACTTCGAATTGTAGCCATTAGACGCACATGTAATCTCTTGACTATATTTTTCTAACCACTTTTATTTTTCAGATTAATCTAGCTAAAAACTAAGGCTCCAGCCATATATTTCTTTTCCATAAAAAAGTCTTTGAGTTTCTATCTACTGATACCTTGAGAGCAGGACTGAAAAATCGATACGTTTATTATTATGTTTCTAAAGGACAAGCTCACTATCCTTTAAAAGTAAGTGCTCTTTCAGTTATAATTTTGATTACAGTATATTGTTTATTTTGTAATAAGCCATAAAGTAATTTTGACAATAAAAAAATTAATATTACTGTAGTGATGCACTGACCCAAGGGGTAGGTTTAAATATTTTTATTCATATGCCTACTTGAACGTAAGTGTGAATATGTATTTATGTTCAAACACCTATATAGAACCATGCTTTTGTTCCATGCTGTTTCTATTTAAGCAATTCACAGTACCGTTCTATTATATTTAAATGGCCCTCTAAAGGTATTGTCAGCTGAGAACATGCATCCATATTGCCAATTTGTCTTCTCTCATGTTTATGAATTAGGTAAGCACTATTTTTTAAAGCATATAATTAATCATCAGGGTTGCACAGATGTTCTTTTGTAGGAATTCCTAACTGGCACAAGATATTATCAAAGAAGTTCTTAGGAATTCCTGACTAATACATTGTATTAACAGAGAAATTCTTAGAATTCTACACATCTGTACTGCAGTTAACATACATAATGGGATATCTGTGGGATGAGTGCACCTCCATCTTACATCCTTTTCCTTTAAAACACCCTCCATATTACAACCTTTTTCTTTAAAACAAGATTCTGTTCAGCATGTATTAAGTCTGATAATTATTAACTTCCTGTTACATATGTAACTTTCAGAAGGAAAGAAAATTTTGTGAGTAGTTTTTAAAGCTTTTCTCCCTTTAATCACTGCGTACTTGTCTATTGCTCACATTGTTTCAGAAAAAAGAACACCTTTGTCTTATCTGGGTTTCTGGCTTACCCCTAGTAATGTGTTTAAAAGCTTCTAAAAACTGAACAAAGCTGGTGGAGTCCAAAAATACACAGAATCAATACTTTTGGAAGGCAAGTAACTGGAGTTTAAATAGTAAAATGTAGTGGAGTTAAATAGTAAAATTTCCTTTCTAAAGAGGAAGATGGTCTGAGATGCATATTTAACAGGCACTGTTGTAGGCAGAGATAGCTCCACCTAAGTTTTATTTGCTGGTCAGTATGTTTCCAGAAGGAGGATGTCATTTAGAGTGAGTGTTTAAAAAAAATATATTGAATGATGAGCAAGTGATCAAAGGGATGAAAGATATGTGACTGAGTCTTGAAGGCTGAGTAAGAGTTTGCTAAGTAGTCCAGGAAGGTCAAAGGGACACAGAAGTCAACCTGAACGAGCCCCCAATGGCCAAAGGAACTTGAACAACACAATAATGTACTGTTGAATTATAGTTGAATAAAATCGGAGTCTGTAAGTCTGTACTGGTATAAATGATTGAATAGATAAAGAGATGAGAAAAGACAACTCTTCCTTGCAAAAGAATTTTAAGCACCTCATTGTAGACACGCCCCCATCCAGGAAGTATAGGTAAACCCGCCCCCCACCCTGCCATCTTGAGTGTGGGTTACACAAAATGACTTGCTTTCAAAGAGTAGAGTATGAGAAGGGGGTTGTTGGCAGATGAAATATATTATGCTCACTTTGTTAAAGATGGTGCTGCCCACGTGCAAGTTTTAAGAGTAAGCTTTTCCCCACACCCTTGACTGATTGGATGATGTAGGGTGGTGCACTCTCCTGAGGAATCCCATTATGCCTCAGATGGGTGGCTTTGTATCAGAGACTTTCTTGTTTGTAGATTGGATTAAAGGTTTGGATTTCTACACTATAAAGTGAGACAGACCAGGAGCTTGCTCTCTTGCAGTTCCTGAGGTTAAACATTAGAGAGGAGAGCAGATTAAGGCCACATGGAGGAGAGGAGAAGCAGCCAAGATGGTGGAATGCTGAGTGAGAAGCCAGTTTGTGCAGAGTTTGTGCAGGAGGAGATGGGAAACAGATGAATAAGTCTGGTAAGCTAGAAACCTTTGATTCTAGGAAACTCGAATAAGTCAATAGCTTTGTGAGCAATGAATGAGTGGTTTGGAGCCCAGTGTGTGTTTTTGCTTGCCCACCGGGTGCAAGCTAGAATTAAAGCCGATGGCTCACTAGTTCTTGGCTCCGTTGTTTCATTAACGACTGTCCGAATCAAATGCGAACCTGCACTGGCCAGGCGGCTGTGATGGTGGCCTCGACTACTGGCTTTACAGGGGTGGAAATAATTTTATAGCGGAAAAAACCTGCCAGACACTACCTTGGCCAAATAATTGTTAACATCATCAGTGATAAGTCATGTTAATAGCATGAACCCTTGATAATAATGTAGTGAGAAGGTCATTTCACCTCTTGAAATTCTTAAAGTCCATAACCCAAGTTTGACCATAAGTGCAACATCAAATACATTCAGATTTGGCGGACATTCTGCAGGATATTTGGTCAGTAATACTCAAAACTGTCAATGTTATGAAAAACTAGGTAAATCTGAGAAGCGGTCCCAGAGCAGAGGAAGCCCGGAGACGTGACTCATGTGGTCACTGGGACGGGATGCTGGGGCAGAAAGAGGACAGCAGTGCAAAACCAGTGAACTCCGAGCAGAGTGTAGGGTTAGTTCACAGCGGTGTGCCCGTTTTGGTTAGTCCGTGGTGACTAATGCAGCATAATAATATATCATTAACCAAAGGCGGAACTGCGAGGGACTTCTCTGTACTGTCTTCGCAACTTTTCTGTAAATCTCAAGTCATCCTAAAACATAATGTTTATTCTAAAAAGAAGATGAGGTAACTTTAACCATTGTGTGTCATATTTCTTTCTATAGGCCAGAGCTGTTCAAGTAGTTTTTGTTTATTCAGCTTGTAAGTCAGCCCTTTTCGAATATAACAATGCCAGAAGATTCCTAAACCAGTATGAAGCTAGTTTTAATCAGACCAGGGATAAAAACGTCACACTGCTCTCACAATCAATCTGTACTTACTTTTTTGTTCTGATTCACAACCAATCTGTACTTATTCTTTTGTTCTGATTAACCAATATACTTCCAGAAATAAATGCCTACTCTTTTTAATATCTTCTCTCAGTTCTTATTTTCTGAAAGTAAAAGTACTAAGTTAAAAAAAAAAGTACTACGTTCTAGCTTACTCTTGTAGAAGTCCTGCCATTTTAAAAACTCATATCAGTTTTGTTGTTGGGGGAACAGTGGAGAACAATGAAGAGGTGCACAGGTGCGAGAGGCATCCCAGCCGTCGCAGCCTTATGACCTCAGGCAAGTTGCTTCACTTCTTCACTGTGACTCAGTTTCCACATACATTAAATGGCCGCTCATAGCCCCTATTCCTTAAAGTCTTGTAGGAGCTAGTGCCTGGGAAGCACTTAGAACAGTGGTTCTTAACCTGGGTTCTATAGAACCCTAGGGGTTCGATGAGTCGGTCTCAGGGGTTCGGAGAAACCTCTGCCGCGGAGGCCAGAATAAAGTAATACCGGAATTTGTTGTGAGTTCATGCACTTTGTTGGGTTTGTTCTTTGAGCAAGGTGATGTTTATGCATGGCTCATTTTGTGCACCAGTAAAAAAACATATACCTATGTCTTGAATTTGGAAAAAAAATCATATTTTATTTATCACTAAAGAAGGGCTCGGTGAATGCGCATATGAAACTGGTGGGTTCGGTACCTCAAAAAAGGTTAAGAACCACTGACTTAGGACAAAGAACACTTGGCATTTAATGAGAACTCAGCAAATCTTTTATACTTTCTAGTGTAAAGCCAGTAGCCGCGGCCACCATCACAGCTGCCTGGCCCATGCAGGTTCACATTAGATTTGGACAGATGGTAATGAAACAACGGAGCCAAGAACTGGTGGGCCATTACCTTTAATCCTAGCTTGCACCCAGCGGGCAAGAAATACACACAGTGTATTTCCAAAACCCACTCATCCAGTGCTCGCAAAGCTACTAACTTATCCGAGTTTCCTAGAATCAAAGGTTTCTAGCTCACTTGCCTTATTTACCTCTGTTCCCCATCTTCTCTCTGCACAAACTGCCTTCTCCTTCAGCACTCCGCCATCTTGACGCTTTTCCTCTCCTCCACGTGGCCTTTCTCTGCTCTCCTCCTAGAATGTATCCCTCTTGCCCAGGAACAACATGATCTCTCCTTTTAAAACCTTTTGGCACAAAAGCCCTCCCCCAACACATTAACATAATCATGCCCCTCCCAAGCAGGAAGGGCAACTAATATCATCACCTGGGCAATGGGTTTCCACATGGGCAGCACCATCTTTAACAAAGTGAGCATAATATATTTTATCTGCCCAACACCTAGACCCTCTCCAACTCATCTTGTGAGCTCCAGCAACCAAAGCCACGTGCAGAACTAAGCGCAGAAGACTGCACGGCTTCAGAGGAGGTGAAGTGTTGTCGCCTGATTTGTTTCATTTCCCACGACCTTCCTGAATATGCCAGGTGTTCTCTTTTGGGATACAGTAGTGCACTGAACGACTTCACCGAAATAAAATCTTCTATAACCAGTTTCTAAGTGCTACCTACGTCATCCCATTTCAATTTCCTTCTAGATACTTGACCTAAGATTGCTTCGCCCAAAAGCTCATTGGAAACTTTATATTCATTAATGCAACCATACTATGTTTGAAATAGTATAATCAAAGAATCTGGCATACCTAGGAACAGACATTTTGAAGTCTTCTAGTTCAAACTACTTATAATCCAAACTACAGATGAGAAAATTGACTCTTAAAAATATGAAGTGAGCCTGACCAGGCGGTGGCGCAGTGGACAGAGCGTTGGACTGGGATGCGGAAGACCCAGGTTCGAGACCCAGAGGTCATCAGCTTGAGTGCGGGTCCATCTGGCTTGAGCAAAAGCTCGCCAGCTTGGACCCAAGGTCGCTGGCTCCAGCAAGGGGTAGCTTGGTCTGCTGAAGGCTCGCAGTCAAGGCACATATGAGAAAGCAATCAATGAACAACTAAGGTGTTGCAATGAAAAACTGATGATTGATGCTTCTCATCTCTCTCTGTTCCTGTCTGTCTGTCCCTATCTATCCCTCTCTCTGACTCTCTGGCTGTCCATGTAAAAAAAAAAAAAAAAAAAAAAAAAAATGAAGTGAGTCTTCCAAAATTACAGATACTTCAGTGATTTCTTTCCCCAACATACAGAATTATCTCTTTTTTCTACACTTCTTTCTCATTAATGAAGCAACTGATTATCCCAAATAGTGTCATATAATTGTGCAAATGGAGCTTTCCAATCACACTAGAGGGCTGTTGAGTTCTCTTCACCACCAATCAGGAACCTTCCCAGAAGCTAGTTTCTGATTGGTGAAAGCCAGCTGTAACAGTGGAATGCAAAGGAGTAAACAAAAAGCCTAGCAACAACTGAGTTCACTGTCTCACTCCCCTCAGCCCAGGCCAAGCTGGACTCCTTCATCTCAAATGAGGCAATCTCTCCATTTTATATGAAGGCTCTGATTTTTAGTTCATCTGTGGTCCATCTTACAACATGGCAATCCAGTACAGACGGGAAGATGAAACTGAACAACACAGCTAAAGTAAAGCGTATTCCCAGGTAAAATAGACAAATGCTTTAATGGGAAGTGGATTATTTGTCTGATGAGATTCAGGTACAGGGTAACAGGAAGGCACCAACACATAATAACTATCTATGGGCAGTGTCACCAGATCCTACTTGTGACAGCAGCTGTGGCAGGAGATATGACCCCTTGCAGCACGTGAATTCATAGGAGTTTCAAAGAGCTCTTGTCACTAATCCTGTGCTGTGCTACCAGACATGGAGGATGGCTGTGCACCTTCTCATAGTTACAAAGGGCCCTGGTTTCCTCTGGGAATATTCACAACCCAGAGCTGGTAGTTTGGTGCCCTGTCCCTAGACAGTCCGGAGGTTGATTTTTATGAGTGCTAAGTGGGGATGAAGTCTCTTCGCATTTTTCTGGAGGAAGATAGCTCTGTCGTATTTTCTGTTTGTTTACAGACTACACATTGTGGAAACAGGATGAAGTTGACCAGTGAAAAGTTGCCCAAGGACCCCTTCTATACCTCTTTATCCCAGTATGCTGCTAAGAACCAAAAAGTCTTTCAGTGGAGAAAGGAAAAGACTGGTACAAATTCTGATAATATTCTCACTAAACGTTAACCTATATACCAGAGGAAAAAAATATACAAGAAATATGAGTCTTATTGCTGTCAAGGAAGTGGTTAACGTTACAGCCCTTCCTAGCTGTCCTGTTAGAATACGTGAAAAGAGACTTAGATCATCTCTAGCAAATCATTGGTGGAGAAGTTTCATTGAGCCCAATCTTGAATATACACTCAGGGTTTTAGGATACCCTACTGGAAAAGGGAAGGCTGATGTCATTTCTATTGAGAACAATGCCATATTTTACTTGCAGTTGGCCCTTCAAACTGCCATTTTAATTAAATAATAAATTGGGAGTAGTTAGCTCATTTGGTTAGAGTGTCTCTAATTAAGCCTCAACTTGAAACTTTCTCTCGCCCACAGGATGGCTTTGCCTAAAGAATTCACGGGATGGCATTGCCAGAGCGCCCGCCTAGTAGCAAACTGGGTCTCTTTGAAAAGCAATGAATAGTTCTTGATTATAGAAGGCACGGTGTAGGTCCTATGATAATACTGTCTCCCTTAGCTACGGAGGCCAGGCGTGAGAACCAGGAAAGATGGCATTTTTTCCCTCCCTTAGATCAGTACTGCCATGCTAATTTGGTGGAGAAGGCATTGCAGCTCCTGAAGGAAAGAATAAGAAGAGGGGATGCCATGGCATATTTCCTACGAGGTCAACTGTATTTTGAAGAGGTAGCATTCTTTGTTTTCATTTCATATAATGCTGTTGTTAGATCCGCATAGCAAAATTTCCCGTGGACCGTGCCTTATGTTGTAACTCAGGGAAACTGTCCAATTCCACAGATCATGGTTGTGGCTTCAAGTGTGATACCCTGGTGTCAGTTTAAGGAGATATCTGACCTTTCTCCATAAAAGTCATTCCCACGAAAGTCAGTTAGTTATAAGGGACCTTTTGGTTTAAAGTCCATTTTAAAATCCATTCTTCCCTTATAAATTGACCCTGTATCAGGATCTTGCTCCTCTAACTTTGCCATTCCTGCTTCAATGAGATGAAAGGCATCAGCTAACTTTTGTACAAAACTTTTTCAGTTCTGAGGTTTCTAGGTCCCTGTTTTCTTCTCTAAATGCTCTCAGCTGCTGCTCTAGTTCTGCAAGGTCTTCCTGGGTTAGCTCTTTGCCATGGGAGTCAAATAAGCCTGTGATACCATTTTCACTCACGCCCAACCGCAGCTGATTACCAACAGCCCTATGGCGCTCTGTTCATAAGTACAAATTGTACATAAGTCGTATGATTGTAACTCGGGGAATTAAGATCTTCCAGCATGTATATGGTATTTTAAATCATGAAAACTGAAAGAACTTTCTTACTTTACCTCTGTATGTTCTAACTTTTCCTTCAATCTCAAATCTAAGCCAAACATTAGCCGAAATGGAAAATGAATCTTAGCAACGCAGTCATTTACACGTCGCATTCTTTAAAATTAATATTGGTTAGGATTTTGGACAGTTTATGAAAAAAGAAACTCAACCATTTTTGTTTGAATTTCCTCTAGCCTGCTCTTCTCAATAATGGCCTTCCAATTCAGGAATAGACTGTCTACCATTACAAATGATTCATTCTTTAGAGTGAGGCATTTTCATGGTGAATTAAGATATAAGACCCCGTATTAGTCCCTTATACCTGAAAATATTTGCTACAAGTGTGTCTAAGTATGAAGAGCCTTAACTCAGTAATGCAAAACATGCAGGTTTTTAAAGTAGGGGAGAAAGATAATTTTAGAGTGTCACACGTCTTCCCCTAGCTAGAAAATTGAAGGATGGGAGGCATAGTAATTGTGGATATTCAATAATAGTATATATCCTGATGTTCACATTTTCTCTGAGGCTTTGGTCCCTGATGAAATGTCTCAGACTTCAGGAGTGGCGTGTGACATGTCAGGTTAGCTGGAGCAGAGGGCAAGGCTAGTAGTATTTCAAGAGAGCGCTGGGAATAGCCAAGAATAAGAGTGAAAGCCAATGAGGATCTTACCTAACTCCCCCTGATCACTTCCCTCAGTGGCCACATTTAGGCCTATTTAATGGATTTTTAGTGTGTTGATTGTTGTTAGTGACTTACTTGCAAATTCCATACATTTGTTGCTGTCTTTATTATTTTATTTGGTGTTACTAACTAGATTTGCATGGGAATTAAATAATTGGGATTACTTTAAGATAATAAAAATGATTCAGTATTTCCTGGGAGCTTGTAGGGATGGTTTCAAGAAGCAATAGAACAGTTTGAAGAAATCAAGGAACAGGATCATCAAGCAACTTACCAGCTAGGAGTAATGTATTATGACGGGCTGGGGACGACTACGAATGCTGTAAGTTATTGTTTTGTTCACAGTGTTTAAGCTTTCATTGTTAATGGATTATTTGATAATATTAAAATTACTTATATTTTCATATTTCTATCCTTATTGTTCAATAATCTCTAACCTTTTATCATTCAAAGGATAGAAGTCATTTTTGCATTTGTGTGAAAATTTTTCCTTTTGCCTCTTCTCTTCGCTACCATTACATGTCAACAATTTTAATATGCTTTCCTGTATTTTTTAAAGTCATTCTAATGCTGTTCTAAATGTGGAAGGAGTCGCAGCTACACCGCCCTCAAACATTAGGGGACTAGGGAACGTGCTGATACTCCAGTAATTTCAGCCTTTTGTATAGTGCCTTTTCACCAATGGAATAGAAGTTGGTTTTGTACCTCATTTGCATAATCAAACAATTTTCTTGGACTTCTCCTTTGCTTTTCTGATGTTCTTGTTTAATTTAAAAAAACCAAATGCTTTTTTTTATTGCTTCATTCATCTTGAAATATCCCCTAATGTTTGTGAGCAGTGTATTTTTGCACTTGAATCAGTTCCAAGAACTGTGTGGATTCAGAATAAGGCCTAGAAGTTGGGAGGGAGGAGGGAAACCACACTGAGACTCGCGCAGCTCTGGAAGCCTGGGCTCCCGGGAATGCCTGCCCAGGAGATGTCCCGTCCCTTCTGCCCTTATTTCCAGCCCTGCTGACCTCAGGACACACACTGCTTGGGCAGAGTCAGGAATTATGTCAGAGGGTGACTGCTTTATGTTATCAGGAGAAAGATTTTAGTTTGAGTAAGACTAAAAACGAGGGTTTTTTGTTTGTTCTTTTCCTTTGTGGAAGGAAAAAGGAGTGGACTGCATGAAGAAAATACTCGATTCTCCATGTCCCAAAGCAAGACACTTACAATTTGCAGCTGCTTACAACCTTGGGAGAGCTTACTACGAAGGGAAAGGCGTTAACCGATCGCCTGAGGAAGCTGAAAGGTAATCTTACCTGGGAAGCAGTTTTCCTTTTAATCAGATTTTGAAACAGATAACAGCTTGATTCGTCTCCCTCTTTCAGACTGTGGCTTTTCGCTGCAGACAATGGAAATCCAAAGGCCAGTGTGAAGGCTCAGAGTATCCTGGGATTGTATTATTCAACCAAAGAGCCCAAAGAGTTAGAAAAGGTAACACTGATCTATTTTTCCAATGCTGGCATTATACTTAGATTGTTTGTTTCATTATTTCTTTTTTAAAAGGAGGGAAGTGAGGATAAGTAGTTTTGAATCTCTTATATTACTCTAAAATGTAAAGAAAGTTTAAAATTTAAGATCTCCAAGCTCATTTCATCCTTGACTCATCCATGAACCCTGCCTCTCTCCCAGCACTCACAGATGTGAGAGTATTCTGTGTTCTATAAAGAGCTACTCATACAAAACAGTATTCCATAAAAGCTGGAAGAGTCCCAAAATAAAGCCCAAACCCTTTTAAGTGTGAATAAACTATTACATGTGATTTGAGGAAGTGATAATGATACTAATAAGTAAAATATACTAAGAACTAATTGAAAATTAAATCCACTTAAGATTTTCACAGAACTAGAATATCTTTCATCATCAGTGACTGAAATATTTTCCCAGAAGTCTTATAGGGGTAAGGAAATGTAGGGTCGAATCCTACTTGTAAGAGGGTTGATGGCAAACCTGTAAGAGGCACTGGACAATTTAAGACCCACCTGGAAAGAATGTTTTGAACTAATCCATGTTCACCGTGGCTGAGTATTAAGCCAATACTCAGCTGTACAGTATACTCAGCCAGTAATCACTGGGCCTCCATGCAAGTTTTATCCTTGGTTGCCTTTGATCTGGAAAGTGCCATCTCTGAGATCCTTGGAGCTCTGACTCCCCTTAGCGTCAAAGGCTCTGCCCTCCCTGCTGTGCGGAGTGCCAGGTGTGTCACCAAGCCCAGCAGACACTTTGTTCCTGTTTCCCACCCTCTGATCCTTCCTGTGGAGAATGTGAAAATCCTGAACCCTGAGCCGGCTGAACTGTAGGCCTAGGCCGTGACCTTACCTGCACTGGTGGGGTAGACAGCAACGGGTGGGCTCACTCTCTCCCCCTCACGCTCTCTATCTCTCTCCCTCTTAATGTTCTACGTCTCCTTGTCACCACTGCAGTAGAATTGCCGTGATGGAGGCATACATAACCCGTGTGCCGTGGTAGCCACAGTCACACTTTCTGGACACCATGTACAGAAACAGGGCCCGTTTTCATCTAGAACGAGGCTCGCTCCCTCTTTAGGGCCCGTGAAGTCGACGCCAGCCTGAAGTGCCTTCCCGGGCAGAGCTGTTTCCTGGAGATGCATTAACAGTATGATCTTCTTGTTAGAGACCTTTTTCTTCCTGGTGTTCCGTCACCCCGTAACAAGGTGAAACTGTGCTTTTTTAAGGCATTTTATTGGCACTCAGAAGCATGCGGCAACGGAAACCTGGAGTCCCAGGGTGCGCTGGGGCTCATGTACTTCTATGGACAAGGCATCCGCCAGGACACAGACGCGGCCCTGCATTGCTTAAGGGAGGCGGCCGAGCGTGGAAATGTCTATGCTCAAGGGAATCTTGTGGAGTATTACTATAACATGAAATTCTTCACCAAGTGTGTTGCATTTTCCAAAAGGTAAATAAGCTAGCTGGATGAAGGTGTTCACAGGGACTCCTACTGGATGTTCTGTGCCAGAGGTGTCCCTAGGACTTGCTACAGTAGTGTAAATGATGGCTGTTGGGCGCTTGACAGGTGCCTAGTGCTGAACTTTTAAATTTCATGGGATTTTAATTTAAATAGCCACCTGTAACTAATGGCTACCGTATCAGATAGTACCATTCTGTGCTGTTAGCTCTGTATACCAGCCAAGTGACTTTAAACAAGTTTCTTAACTTTGAGGGGAGGCAGCAATGGCTTTATAAGAACATACTTCTGCAAGATTATAAAAGTAGTATATATAAAGTACTTTGCATAGCTTGGCACATTAGAAATGTATATTAAATATTAATTTATATCTTCCTGCTACATAGTGCTTAACATAGCTTGGCACATTTAGAAATGTATATTAAATATTAAATCCATTTCTTCCTACATCCTTAGCCACGGGACCTGTAAGTACACAACTGCAGTATAGCTCGAGAAGGACTATAAAATGAGAATAACGGTTAGACATCTCCAACACTAACATCTTATAAAATATCTGGAAATTTCCATAAAACATGGAAATTTCTTCTGAGTGCATGAACTTTCCTACATTTACTTACACATGATGTACAAAAGCCGCACGCCAGGAAATACAGCCGTGGACGTCCTCCAGAGCGGCCACAGCCATGTGATGCCCCCCCCACCCCCCCACCCCGAGTAATGCCCTTCCTACAGAGCCGAAGCCTCCCCCTCCCGCCAGGCCCGTGTGAGCAGCAGGGACCAGGGAAGACCGGGAGCTGCTTCCACCCTCTGCTCCCCAACATCTTGGCTTCCAGGCAGCAGGTCACACACAGGTGTTATCACCAATGTCCCAAACCTCCAAGTGCCCATTTGACTAGAACTAAGATTTTTTTAAAGTTCTTAAAATCTTTGCAACTTTCCATTATTCACGTTCCTCTTCCCCGTGACAACAGGGTTAACATGGACTTGACTAGGTCTCCTTTTCACACAACTCTCCACATTTGTATCCGGGTTATACAGAATGAGTTCTTCCTATTGCCCACGTTTTAACAAAGATAGATGTGCCAGTGTTTTAATGTGTTTTCTGGTCTTACATAACTGAAGTCCAAAGTTTTTATTTTTTGTGAGAGACGGACAGATAGGGACAGACAGACAGGAAGGGAGAGAAATAAGAAGCATCAATTATTCGTTGGGTCTCCTTAGTTCTTCATTGATTGCTTTCTCGTATGTGCCTTGACCTGGGGGCTACAGCAGACCGAATGACCCCTTGCTCAAGCCAGTGACCATGGGCTCAAGCTGGTGAGCCTTGCTCAAACCAGATGAGGCCACGCTCAGGCTGGCGACCTTGGGATTTCGAACCTGGGTCTTCCGTGTCCCAGTCCAATGCTCTATCCACTGCGCCACCGCCTGGTCAGGCTAAAGTCCAAATTTAAGGTCAATGTTTAAATACACGATCCAAAAAAATCCATAAAATACTTTTTCCCCATTGTTGAAATCTGCGGTAATCTTAAGTTTAAAATAGTAATATTATAAGAAAGCCACCTTTTATTTTCTAGTGGTCAGTAAGCCTGACAAGCAGAATCCCAGGGAAACTGCAACGCAGCAACTCTTCCCCTGTATTAACTCTGTTACATGCACCCTTCGCCGCACAACTCTGCTAACGCTCCCATGGGTAGGAATGGGGAAGTCACTTTGGGCACAAGGACAATTTCCAGACATGTTGCTTGTGAAAATGTAAAGCATAACTGATGTCCTTTTCGTTTCACGATTTTCCACGGTCACAGGATTGCTGACTACGACGAGGTTCACGACATCGCCACGATAGCGCAGGTCACGGACTGCCTCCCCGAGTTCATCAGCAGAGGCATGGCCATAGCGTCCTTCTACCACGCGCGCTGCCTGCAGCTCGGCTTGGGGGTCACAAAGGACGAAGCCACAGCCAAACACTATTATTCTAAAGTACGTGAGCCTGAGAACAGACATGCACTGACTCAGAAATCGCTGGGCTTTTAGTCGAGACTTGACCATCTTTATGGATTAGTGTGTTTTCCTCCTTAATTACTGCACAGAAAACCTCTGTCTGTGGAGCTCGTCAGTCATGCAGACAGTTTGCTGACGATTCTGGCAGATTCTTATTAGCATGACGACAAGTCCTATACTGTTCTCTCTCACTGTTACAATCTGCAGCCTAAGGCCCAGCACCAAGACCTTAAAGCCAGCATATTCATGCCTTCTTTCACCCAGAAAAAAAAATTGTGACCCTCTAGCCTCATTCTAGTAACTTAACGAAAGTAGTTTTTACCAGTTTTCTTAGCATGACATCTACCACACCGAGAAGAAATGTTCATGGGTCTGAGGTAGCCAGTTAAAATAAGCCCTTTCCTGTTCTCATCTCTGTGATTTAAGTTGTTCAAATCCCAAACAGATTTCACATCTAAAAATCAAACAACTGTTAAAAGTGGGGAGGCGTGGGAGAGGGACGACCATTATGAAGAGTAAGTGCAAGTATATTTTTTTAAAAAGGAAAAAAATGTGCACCCCTTAGGTGCATGACATATATGAAGTCCAAATTAGAATGACATCATCGTAAAATGTACACAGCAATCCGTGGAGTACACAAATTGTTCAGCTTGAGCAGGGGAAAAAGCCAAGGAACAATTTCCAAAATCCCTTGCCTGAATCTGACGTGACAGCAGCAGTTCCCAAACTTGTCGTGTATTAACATCACCTAGGGATCTTTCAAAACGTGCAAAGCCCAGACCTCATTTCAGACCAATTCAAGTTCAGTCCGGGAGTGGGACGCAAGCATGTTTATTGAAGACCCCTGGAACTGCAGAGTTCTGGGAATCCTGGCAGGCAAGTCTGGGAACCCTGAATTGTACAGGAATACAGTACACACATGCAGCCACCCTTTGAGGTGTTCATCACTATGCCACTCTGTGACTATGAATAGTTAGTTGTCTTTAACTTTTTAAAAACCTAAATGCTCTGTGTATTACACTGCTTTCCAAGCCAAGTCAGTTTCAGACTGTACGCTATCCTAAGTCTCTTTTCTAAATAACTATAAGGAACAGAAAACTCTGGGTCAAAAATGTCCTCAAGGCCCTGGCCAGGTGGCTCAGTGGGCATAGCATCGTCCCTGCACGCTGAGGTTGCAGGTTTGATCCCTGGTCAGGGCTTGTTCGAGAAGCAACCAGTGAGGGCACAACTAAATGGAACAAGTAAGTGGAGCAAAGACTTGAAGCTTCTCCCCCGCACACATTTCCCCTGTCTTTTTCTCGCAAATCAATGCAAAAAAAGAGTTTCAGCTGTGGTATATGTTTATCTTAAGTAAAACAGCAAAACAAATAACTTGCAATCTTAGAACAATTTTTCATATTGTGGGAGATAACAGCCTCATTACTCATTTTGGGCCATTGTATTTTATGGGAGATACTTTGAAAATGAAGAAAATTTAGATGCACTAAGCCCGTGAAGGGTCTGGAATCCCGTCATAAGAGAAACTGAGTATTTTATTCAGGATCCTCTCGTACCCTTTATTAAAAGGGTACGAGAGGATCCTGACAGTGGTCCTTGCCAAGTAAAAGGCTGTCTTGCAGAAAGAGAACTAGAGGAAGAGAGCAGAATGCTAGCCACTGGCAGTGCATCATGGGAACCGTAAGGCCTGGATGAAGGGACAGTGGCCTCAGGTCAGGAGACCCCTGCTGGTCTCAGCTCTGTTCTGTCAGGCTACAGGACTACCGAGTACCATATTTCCCCACGTAAAATTTGGGGGCCTGAAATTTGAAAAAAAGATGTATTACATAAAAGTTATTGAACTCAAGTTTTATCCATCATAAAATTTATACAACTCCTCATCACTGCCAGAACTCCCATATCCTCCTCCCTTGTCCTCCTCTGTGTCCTCTGTGTCCTCCTCTGTGTCAGAACTCCCTTGTCCTCCTCTGTGTCTGACGACAAATCACTGTCTTCAAAAATGAGTGCAAAAACAAGCACAAAAAAATGGTAAATGCAAGTAAAAACATTACAACTGCTGTATAAGACACACCCAGTTTTTAGACCCCAAACTTTTCAGGAAAGGGTACATCTTATACATGAAGAAATACGGCACTTTGCCTCTCGGGGGTTTCTATGAAACCAGCTTGATATTTCTCCTAGGACTCTTCAGTGATTTTAAAGTACATGGAAGGAATTTTTAGTATACCATAAAGAAAAATCTTCTAATACAACTGTTAGGAAATAATAAAAGTTTTTCCTATAAGGTGGTGACTTCTTGCCACTAGGAACAAACAAACAAGTATCTAGTGACCGACTGTCACGGCCACCAAAGCGACAGTTTCTGCAGAGAGTGAGGTTTGGAGGTAGTATCTTATGTCTCATCCCATCCCAATTCTTGACATCTATCAAATTATTCACTATTACATATCACTGTTTACTTCAGTCATAATAAAACTGGATACTTTAAATTATTTAAAAGAAGAAAGAACCAACTATCTAAAATATATCTAAATAATAACTGACTCTTTGATTTTGAAGGCTTGTCGTCTGAATCCTGTATTGGCAGATGAACTTCACTCTTTACTTATTCTTCAAAGAATTTAGACCACGACGCATTTCAACAAAGATCGTCCATCCTAACAGCTTTAAATGTGTGTATTTCTACAATAGCTATGTTTGTTTACTTTTCGCATCTCGAGTTACATTACCTTGGGTTTTTTACTGATGATATATTACCTTTGTTCTTAAATTTGTACTCTAACTTTGCAGCTGGGTCCTCAGAAACCCCGCTCTTAGCCCACAGACTGGCCTAGACCACATCAAATACCGAAAACGAGTCCATAAAGCAAGCGTCTTTTCCCTTTCTGTAAATACAGTGTCCCAGAGACAGGGGCAGCCTTGGGGTAAGAACTTCAGAAGCACAGATGCTAACACAACTTGTAAACATTTTATATATGAGTTTTAAAGATGTTTTTCATTTTAAATTCTTAAATTTTTAAATTTAAAATTCACAAAAATAAATAAGAAATAAAAAGAAATGTAAAGGAACTTTCAAATAATGTTTTTAAAAATAAATTTGTGGCCTGACCAGGTGGTGACGAAGTGGATAAAAGAGTTGGAATGAGATGCGGAAGACCCAGGTTTGAGACCCCAAGCTCACCAGCTTGAGTGCGGGCCCATCTGGCTTGAGCAAAAGCTCGCCAGCTTGGACCCAAGGTCGCTGGCTCCAGCAAGGGGTGGCTCGGTCTGCTGAAGGCCCGCGGTCAAGGCACATGTGAGAAAGCAATCAATGAACAACTATGGTGTTGCAACGGCAATGAAAAACTAATGATTGATGCTTCTCACCTCTCTCCGTTCCTGTCTGTCTGTCCCTATCTATCCCTCTCTCTGACTCTCTCTCTGTCCCTGTAATAAATAAATAAATAAATAAATAAATTTGTGTAGCATTTCTGCTTCTGAAGTTATTAAAGCTAAAACTGCACAAAATCTCTGGGACATCTTGTATTTTCAAGAGAGATTATTATAAATAATTCTCAAATTGGCTGATTTATGATAAAATTTAATAAATGCTTAGAATTTTCTCCATATCTTCCCTTCAATATCTTAATTTAATGAATAAAACTGCTATATTCCTAAGACAATCTCAAAGCAAGATGTTCTCTTTGTACTTCATTTTCTACATTTTAAAAAACTTAAATGTATTCCAAAGCAAGATAAAATGTGAAAAATATCTCAGTGAAGTCATCCATATGGAACTGTAACCAAAAATGGTTAAAAAGAGGCTTTCCTCATATCAGCGACAACAATGAAGGCTGAAGTTGACAGGAAAATGGTAGAATTCACATGCAGAAAACTAGTGACTCGTCTGGGAAACAAAACTAATTGAAAATGATACACCTTGAAGATACCTATCTTCTTTGTAAACATACTAATGTTGTGTCACAGTATTTAAAAAATCACAACCATCTGTTCTGAAAGTGGATTTAAACAAGAGCCCGTCTTCATCGTGGGGAAATGCAGTTCTCTGCAGGCCCAGTCACTACAGAAGTATTGCACGGCAGAACATGACCTGGCCTTTGTCTTATGCTCTGGTTTGTCTGTATTACTTGAACTTCATTTTGTCTTAATATAAAAGGAAGAAATTTCAAAAGAATTTTCTGTGACATTTCCTCAACTGGTCATATAGTTCTCCTTTAAATCTCTATTAAAGACTCTGTTCTCCTGCAGAAACAGGTTTCAGTATCTCAAGCCGTGTAAGAGTTCACAGCGTCTAACCTGATCCCCGTCTACAACACGAGCTTCGCTCTTGTAATACCATTCGTATAACACTCCTCATCCAGGTGAAGATCCAAGTTCCCTCCCCCACACTAATCCAGTTCCTTAAGCCTTTAAGAATGTTCAAATAGGAGTGCAATATAGTGGTGTTTGTTGACTTCAACAGCACATTGATAGATTTGCTCTTTCTTTATCCCAAAGTAAAGAGCACAAGAGAGGGCAGAGCGGCTGTACCTTGCCCCTCCTTACACTCGCTTTTTTTATTTATTCATTTTAGGGAAAGGAGAGAGAGAGAGAGCGAGAGAGAGAGAGAGAGAGAGAGAAGGGAGGAGCAGGAAGCATCTACTCTCATATGTGCCTTGACCAGGAAAGCCCAGGGTTTCAAACTGGTGACCTCGGCGTTCTAGGTCAGTGCTTTATCCCCTGCGCCACCACAGGTCAGGTGCCACGCTCACTTTTTAACTGATCTTTAACTCTGCCTGGCTGCTTGCTTTCTCATCAGTGACAAACTGTCCTTCATCTGCAAAAAGAACTAAAAATACATTTTTAAATAAAATACAAGTCTGAGAGACATAGGTATGTAACGTGTGGCACGTGTGGTGATACGCTGGGCTTAAATGTCTTCAGTGAATCTGACACAGAATGACAATTCTGTCTACGCCGTTACCAGAAAGCTGGTGCCCACAGAGGTCAGGCCTGCGGACGGCCACCACCGCAGAAGGTGACGGGCCCGTCCTCACGGCAGAGAGCTGAGGCTTCCAGACCCTTAGCCTTTCCCCAAAAAGGTCACAACTCTTGTATGGTTACTTAGAAAACAGCCCATGAGAAATGAACATTTATCTTAAAGAAAGATTGAACAGTCGATATGGTTTCCTCATTTGCAGTATAAATTTAACAGCTACCGTTAAATTATGCAGAAGTGGGACGTTTCCAGGAACGGTTACGATGAGTCCCCAGGGCTCGTTGACTTCACACTGCTTCTCTTCTCGGAATGTCTTTGCTGTGTCCCTATGAAGGATAATTCTTACCTATGTAAACAGCCAACTCTGGCTTTTATCTCAAGTGTCAAATATCATTCTGGTTTGATAAATAATTATCCAAGAGCTGAAACTAGAAGAATCCCAAAGATAAAATTTAGTCTGCTAATGTTTAATCATTTATCTTTCAGAAGTTATGTTTTACATCAAGAACTTTGGCAGGGATGATCTATCAATGATATAATCAATACTGCTTTAGAATTCCATTTTTCTTTCATGGATTTCAATGGAATTTCTGCCTATTAATTGTTTTGCTTTCCATATTCTTGGGGGTCCAAGAGGAGAAAGTGTTTTATCTATTATCACTGCAGAGTAGATGGTGAAACCCAGGAAAACTGACTGAGCTGTCCATGAACGATAATGGGGCTGCTACTGCAATAAAACATCTGTACCCTGGTCTCTCCTAACGCCCCCACTGGTCCATAAGACTAGTCCATATGTCCACCAATGATGACATAATCATGCTCCTAAACGCCGGGAGGCCCCTCCCTTCCCTCCACTTCCTGTTTCCAGGTCTCATTCCTGCCCATCTTCAGGTCAGCTCAATCCCACCACCGTAATGCATCAGTTCAGCACCCATTTGGCTCACATCAAACATCGTATTCTTCCCATATTCATTCTGTGTCTGGAGAAGAGGCAGCAAACGTTTCTCTTTCCTTGCAGAAGTACTTACGTGCACAGCATTTTCTACAAAGAAGGGCACTCGATAAATATTTGAACTGCCTGGAGTGTTTCAGCCTTTTTTTTTTTTTTTTTTTTTTTTGAGGTAGAAGCATCTTAAATATCATAAAACTCTATGACTCATTTTTATATTTTATTGCTTCAAATACTTCAAACTATGGGAAATCTTTGGTAAAAATAAAGACCAATTTCCACCACAACTTTACATAAAGCATTGCACAACAATGTTCTTCAATACACATGAATTATAGGAATGTTCAAAATCCTCAGTGAGGAAATTAACTGTACAATATTCACAGTTCTTTATTTTAAAACAAAACTTTTCATAAATATTTATAATATTTCCTAGGTTCTTACCACATATGAACATTTATATTTCAGTCAGGATGTTGAACTTTAGAGTATTTCTAGTCTTATTAAAACAAAACCCAGTAATAAACAGAAGTGTTGTTTCTGTCAGCTGCCACTGCGTCCATTCTGCTTACCTCCCGTGAAACTAGAGGGAGTCACCAAAATGGACGCCAGCACTGTGCTCAGTCCAGCCCTCTGCGGAAGAGAGGGAAGGCTTCACGTCTGTGATCACAGACATTTCTCCGGTGGTTTGCTCGTCCCACTCAAACCTGGCTGGCCCTCGGGGGCTCTGTGTGCGCTCGCAGCTCGGGACACAGCTCCACCAGCAGCAGCTCCGTCAGCACCTGGACCAAGAGGAGAAAGAGGGAGGGGAAGACAGTGTTCCTTCTCTAAGCGCATCCTCAAGTATCTACGTTTAGGAGACAGGTCCCGTTTTAGGTCTGAGACGGTTCTCAGTGAACATGTCACTCTCAAGGAGATGGCTGCACAGTTATTCCGTGGCCTGTTAACCAATGCCACACCATCAGCAAGATTTAATATTGCCAACTAACAGAAGGTGCCTGGGAAACTGCTTGTTGCACTGAAACAGGACAACCAAGCAGTCATGTTACAGACATCAGACGTCAAGAGGGAAAAATAGTATAACAGAGTAAGAATTGTGCACCCACCAGGGGTACCTGTCTCTTTTCAACCAGATTTCAGAGGCTGGCAAACAAAAATGAAGCAGAGGAAATGAGTTTAGAATTACAAGAAATGTGATGAATGATTAAGAATATAAAGAATTAAAATCTACCCTGGTGTGAATAGAAATGTAAAATTAAAGAAACAATTAACCTTAGGTAGGTTTTAAATTACTCACATATAGCAGATGCTTATTGGCTCTTGTTTCTTGCAGTGCATTGAATATTTTGATTATACCATGACGGGCATTTTGCTGTCCAACAAGGCTCTGAAGCATATCTGAAAAATTAAGTGTATAGCATTTGCTATTATTAATAAAATGCACGATGCACAGATAATTCAATGAAGGAGATATTACATGATATGTACACAAAAAGTAAAGGCACTAATGCCTGAGGAACATGAATGATCAGTTTCTTCAAATGTTTAAAGGATAAAAAAGATTATTTAAAATTGTTCAACATAAGTCATGTATACAAACTATAATTGTAATACATTGCTACCCAATTAAAAAGCATTCAAAACTACTTTAGCAGGCCTTCTAAAGCACAAATGTATTATCTGTTCTAAAACATTCTTCTAGTTAAAAGAATTATAACCAGTACTGTTCTTACTAAGATTCTCAGTATAATTTACTTTTTTTTTTTTTAAGTGAGAGAAAGGGAGACAGACTGCCACATGCACCCTGACTAGGGCCAATGCTCGAGTGCTAAGCTATTTTTAGTGCCTGAGGCTGATGCTCAGACCAGCTGAGCTATCAGTGCCCAAGGCTGATGCTTGAACGAGTTGAGCCACTGGCTGTAAGAGGGGAAGTGGGAGAGATGGGGGAAGAAAGGGGCAGAGAAAGGGTAGAGGGAGGAGAAAAGAAACAGATGGTCGCTTGTCATATGTGCCCTGACCTGGGATCGAACCTAGGCCATCCACACACTGGGCCAATGTTCTATCTGCTGAGCCAACTGGCCTGGGAAGAGTCTCAATATGATTTCTTAGCAATGATTTAAAAAAAAAGTGGAATCATTTTTCAGTGTAAATAGCATATTTCCCGAAAGGCAGAAATGAAAACCGTGTTGACAGGACTAACATTCTCTTGTCTCTACTTTCAGGAGCGGAGCACAGGCCTCACCTGGAATGTTTTCGAGGAGCTTCTGCTGTGCTCTGTGTTTTGTTTCCTGACTTTGTTCTTTGCTTCTGATTTTGGTAGATGGGGCCAACTTCCCATTTGGCCAGAAAGCATCCCGGAAAACAGTGATGTAGTAAACCAGCATCTGCTCACTGAAAATCCAGTTCACTGTGTCCCGAATTTGTCTTTTAAGAGAAAAATACTTCTTGGATGAGATTTTTAAAAATTTTCATACTCTAGTCTCAAAAGGCAGTAACAGTGGGTAGGTTAAAACACAGCCTGGTCTCAATGTTGGATGAATAAACTAGGAAATGGATTTTTAAACCTGACTCTGAAGTTATTCAATTTTTTACTTTGGTGAAATGGAATGTGCATTTGTCCCCGAGCTGCGCGAGCTTTGGGGCCACCGCTGCAGGTGTTTGCCAGGACGGAGTGGCTTGTTTGAAGCTTGACACTACGCTAAGTGTGCTCACTCACTGCTCCATGCGGTGGGAGCCACTGCAGACACAAATCCACTGAAAGGTGGTTAAAAGGGGCCTGAAACACGCCTCAGTTCCAGCCGTCCTGGGGGAGAACCACGCTTTCCCCACCGCTTGGCGCTTGGCGTTGCTGAGGCTGACAATGCTGGCCTGCCCAGGGCCCCGACCCCCGACCCCGGGTGCACCTCCCGCTGCTTGAGGGGCAAGGGGAAGATGGCGACCCCTCTCACCACGAAGTGAAGGACTCTGGAAATGTACCCTGCTATTCAGCCAAATTTCCACGAGAGGACAGTTGGGCACAGCTATAAATAAATGGCTTTTATCTGTAACCCAGGTCTTTTCTACATAACCCTATTTCATTAGTTATTAACAATATTTTAACCAAATATAGGATTTCTGCTGTCAAGAGACAAGTTAACAGAGTTCAAAGAACCCAGGAGTAGTTGTTTGTTGGGAGCCTGACGTCTCTTTGTTGAAAAAGGGGGAAGAATCATTTTAGACTATCAGTGCCAGAAAGACCTGGAATTTCAAACCCAAATCATGAATAATAAATTTAAGAGCCCTTTAAGAATTGGACTTTCTAACCAGATTTTTAAGGGGACAATGTATCCTGTTCAGAAATAGTATTGCATAGTTGTTCAAGCCTTGGATTATACACACATAACCAGTCACTGCCGATGTCTAAACTTGACTGTGTCATGACCGTTAATTCCTCTTGTAACTACATGTCTCCTAACATACTTCCCTATATCGCTTAGAACTTATATTGCAATGCCTATCTAATGAAAGCAATTTTATTAATTTAACGGGTCTTCTGATTTAAGAGACCCTGCCGACCTGCCCAAGAGAAATCTCCATAAAGAGGGGTATATCTTGTTTTTTCTGTCCTCTTTCTTCGGGTTACTCACGGGGACTACATGAAGAAATGAAGCAAGAACATTTCAATTTACCACTTAAAATTAAGCAAGGGACTCTTCCGAAAGGCCATCACCTGACTATTTTCTATCACTTTAGGTCTGACTTTCTATTTGCCAGAACCATAGAAAGCTCTGAAGTAATTCTGGTATATGGAATCAGAGCCAGCACAAGGCATGTGCTGCTGCGTATGTTTATGTGACGTCATCAGCTAAAGGCAGAAAAGCAAAGGGTGGGGGTGGGACTCTGTAAGCCTCCCACCGGAGAAGAAGCCCAGAGCGCAGGGCAGCCTGGAAACTCCCCACGGTGCCTCTTCTCCAGCCCCCAGCTGCAGCTGCTCGTGCGACCATCCCAGGCCAGTATTATAGATAGGAGCAAGAAAAGCACGAATGATTTGCTGAAACTGAAAAGGCAAATATATCAGCAAGTCTGGAGTACCGAGAAAAATAGGGTCATTTTGGAAATTTCTTTATCCAACATCTATCAATACAAAGGTTAAGAGATTTGACTTAGACTGAAACTATACGCTAAACAGGCCATTTTTCTCCTTAAAACAGAAGCCTAGGATAGGAACTGAAAAGATCCCCAATACAAGTTTTAAAAAATATTAGAAGTAACATAGAAGTAAACTTTCATGACCACAAGGAAAATATATTTTATTTGCAAAGGAATAAAAGATAATATGTTCTTTACATTTTCCATAAAAATTTATATGATAAAACTACCACATTAACCTTACACTTATGTTTGACAACTAAATTAGTCTTTCAATGGGAAAAACTTGATTTTAATCTTAAAGCATAGTTGCTGTACCAAAAAAAATCTTTTTTTTAGCAAGAAAGCCATAATGTTCATCTCTGAAAGAATACTGGGCCTGACCTGTGGTGGCGCAGTAGATACAGCGGCCACCTGGAACACTGAGGTTACCGGTTCAAAACCCTGGGCTTGCCTGGTCAAGGCACATATGAGAGTTGATGCTTCTTGCTCCTCCCTTCTCTCTCTCTCTCTCTCCCTCTTTTTCTCTCTCCTCTTTGAAAAAGATGGAATAAATAAAGTCTTTAAAAAAAAGAAAGAATACTGGGCACGTAGTCGGACTTTTCTGGATATAGAGTGTGTGATATTAAAGTATCCACATGGCTTATGATGGCGTTCTAGGACACACACACACCTGATGGGTACTCAGATATTAACCCACAAGAGGAGTTACCATATTGAGGTTACCCAACTCTAGAAAAACAAATGATTTGCATTTCCCTCAAACTAGAGACCTGCCATGTGAGGCTCAACCCACTTTCATTTGGCTTCGAGTCTCAGCCTTAACCTGACTCCCATCATGTGACACAAGAACACTGTGCCCAAGATACTCAGACTGGTTGGCACGATCAAAGAGATCTTTGGGACCGAATCTCCTTGTCAGCCAGAATACCGGAGCTGGCTCGAGCTTCTACCACTGAGCTCCCCGTGCGTTCTGCAGGAGAGATTCTTTCGGAAATCTACTTCCCTACATGATCCTGTAATTGTATCAGAAACAAGGAGAAAATAAAACACCTTCGCTTAGCAAGATTGCCGGCGCCTCTACCACAGCTAATTCGACTACATTAAGGCAAAGAGTAGGCAAGAATTCAAACATTAATTTCGTGCAACTCACTTGTTGATGGTTCTTCCAAAAGTGACTTGAACGAGAGCAATTAATGTTCTTCTCACCCATTTAAACACTAAAATATAAGTCAGAGGTAAAGTATTATCACAGGATACCACAATTATGACATTTTCATAGCTTCACAAAGCATACACCTTGTCACTTAACCCAGTCTGAGTCCTGACACCCAAGCTGGGGCTTTGACGCCTGCAGAATTGAGGTCTAGGTGGGCAAACCTCTGCCCAGGAAAATTCTTCTTACTAAGCTTCTCTTTTCCTGCTTAGCAACTGCTCAGATGAAACCTGCGAGGTTTTCTTTACAGCTTTCAGTGCCTGGACAAGGGCTGAGCTAACGAGTGGGAGGCGTGCTTCACTTCATGTCTCCCTGGGCTCCTGACAACAGGTCTGTTTTTCCCCAGCGGACAGATTTCTGTCTGGCTTGCGGCCCAACGTTCTGACACACTTCTGTGAAAGAGAAACACGTGTAGTCAAATGTTGACAAACATTTTGAAATATTAACGCACTGACGGGTCTAACTGCTTGCACTTGAGCAGTTTGTGGAGCATCACCTACTTTTGTATATTTGATGGTGGCTCCGTGGGGAAAGCCAGGGTCCTGACTGACGGACACTCGGCGCTCTCCTCTGCCTGCGCCGTGGGGCACACGTCACTGTCACCTCCTCTGAGCTCAGTTTCCTCATGTGGAAAAGGGCTCCCAATACTGGCTGGTGGCCTTCTGTGCTTCGCAAACCCTCGTTCCACGTGCTTTCCTTGCTCTGAGGGTCTTGTCAATATTTTGTGTGAAAGAGCGTGGGGAAGGGTTCTACAAATCTAAAACTTTTATTAACATGGAGACACATCTCTGTACGTACAGAATATGAATACAGACGCAAAGAACGCAAGGAAGTGCTGTGAGGGTATTTGAGGTCTGCGAATTGGAATCTAAACCAAATTCTCCATTTCCACTTTCACCTGCATTCACTGAAGTGTGTAGCTACTGCCACATGAGCAAACGAGAGACTCAGACGTGCCGCTACGAGTCACAGGTTCAGGCTCCTGCACCAGCAAGAAGGCCTGCCAGGAGTAAATCCACACACACCGCTGTGCAAGGGGAGCCACGCAGACAAATGCCCACAACAGACTTGGTACTGGACTTCAAACATTCCGAGGTCATTTCTAAGTTTTAAAATAACTGGTTCAAGTCATGTTGTTAATCCTTCAATTAAGATTCAAGTCTAGGAGTCAGAACGAGGCCTTAAAAGCACCTTGCGTTTTTGTTTTGTTTTTTGCATTTTTCTTTTGTATTTTCCTGAAGTTAGAAGCGGGGAGGCAGGCAGACAGACTCCCGCATGTGCCTGACTAGGATCCACCCGGCATGCCCACCAGGGGGCGATGCTCTGCCCATCTGGGCCGTGGCTCCATTGTAACCGGAGCCATTCTAGCGCCTGAGGCAGAAGCCATGGAGCCGTCCTCAGTGCCCGGGCCAACTTTGCTCCAATGGAGCCTTGACTAAGGGAGGGAAAAAGAGAGAGAGGAAGGAAAGGGGAAGGTTGGAGAAGCAGACAGGCGAAAAGCACCCTGTATTTTTTACAGCAGTCAGGGCACAATGCCAGCGACTCAACCGCCTCCTTTGAGCTGGTAGTTAGGCCGGGGAGCTTGGCTGTCGGTGCTGATCACCTCACCCTGCCTTTCCAGTGCAGGAGAGAGGCAGCGCACCCCCAGAGGGTCTGCGGACACAGGGCACCACTGGAAGGAAGGCCTGTCAGCTGGGTGACTGGCTGTAAATTCGTAAGAGGCTGGACGGCTGCTGGTCCCTTTGTATGCTGACCTACAGCAGGAACGGAAAATGACTGTGCTCCCAGTTCTCTCCCATCCCTGACACCTGCTGGCGCTACTTCTTGTCCCTCTCTCTCCCACACACAAAACAGCCCCAGTGACTCCATCCAAGGGCTCATTTGTTCAAAGCCACAGATGCAGCTGCAGCAACACTGGGATTCTGCTGATGGCAAAGATATCACATCTCATTATAAATGACGTTCTATTTTTTCCCCTCTGAAATGTCACCATGAAAACTGAGGATGCTCTGAGTGGGCCCATGATAGAGGAAACACACATTGCAGAGACAGGGCTCTGGGCCCGACTCCTGCCCGACAGGCTGACTCACGCACCGCCTCAGTGACAAAGGCCGGGACGCGCTTCCCCTCCCAGCAGCCTGGGGCACGGGGAGGCCTCACAGCTCAGTGGGCCGCACTGCACTGGGGAAGCCAGGCTTTGGGTGGGGGACGAGTGCTCGCTGACTATGCTGAGCCCAGTGGAAGTTTGTATCTTACAGTGCCTAAAATATGCAGCACATACAGCCTTTTCATCTGAAAGGGTCTTTAATACTTGGATGATGCTCCATCATATGGATATTCCTTAATTTAACAATCCCCCACGTCTGAAATGTAGCTTAATTCTGGCTTTCATTATTGAAATTATGCTGCAAATAAACATCCTTTTATAGAAATCTCTGTAACTTTGAATTTAATTGTGTCTATTGCTTAAAGTGAGTTACATTTTTGGAATCCTTTTGGTAAATGCACTGATCTGAGAATCCACATCTGATATCTCTGTTTCCCCTTCAGACTTGTATCTAAAACACAAGCTCCCAAAGTGTTTGTGATTGGTTAAGCTTTGGCTTAGGTGAAAGTTCAGACCAAAATAATTCCAGCACTTAAAACTGTCTCGTTCATTCTTTCACCAGCGCGTCTGTCCAGCATGTTATTGATTACCTACTGCAGTTCAGGCGCTGTCATAGATACTGAGGATTAAAAGACACAGAGACATGCTCACATTTATAAAAGCACTTGAAGTTTCTCCATCTGCTAATAATTCTTTAAGTGACCTTAAGGGGTGCATCGCCTCACTTCCTAAGGCCAAGTCCCAGCCCTCCTCCATTGCCCCCGGGACAGCCAGAGGGCTCCCCATACTGCCTGGTGGCCTTCTGTGCTTTGCAAAGCCTTGTTCCTCCCACGTGCTTCCTCGCCGGGTGGTCAGTGGGGCCTTCCGGCACCAGCACACGCCTCGCTGGTCCTGAGGGCCCGAGTAGGACTGTGTACTTTAGTCTCATGACATAGTGTGCTGGGGCTGTGGGAGGTGTGGGTGGGCAAGGACCCTACTTAGGACTCAAGACTAAACCACGGAGTACAGTTTGACCTTTTACCCATGGACTGCTTTAGGAGAGAGGCACTTGTGTATTTTGATTCTATTTTTGCTCTTGTTTCCTCTAAGTACATCATCCTCAAGAACGACTAGGACAGAATTTCTCAACCTGGGCATTACTGTCTTTGGGGGCAGATGAGTCTTTGTTGGAGGGGCTCACCTGGGTACTATAGGAAGTTTCCACCCACTGGATGCCAGGAGCACCATCCCCCAAGCCGTGACAACCAAAAGTGTTTCTGACACTGCCAAGTGTCCCTGGGGGACCAAAGCCCCCCACCCTGCACTGCTCACCATGCCTCTACGCAAGGAAAAGGCTGAAAAGCAAAACAGGCAGAGCTGTGTCCCTGGCCACAATACCATAGCAACAACACCCAAACCTCATCTGTCACAACAGGGCTCTTCCTGGGCTCTGAAAAGTCCTTCTTTCATACCTGCTGGTGATAAAGCCATGAAACTATGCTAAGTCACCTGAAAAGAAATTGAAAGCATTCTATCTTTCTGTATTCAGAGGGACAGGGTGCAGGGGAGGTCAGGCCCCGAAGATCCATGAGGACAGGACATCTGTCTGAAGGCTGGCCCTTCAGGGTATTTGCTGAATGCGTAAGTGAATATAAACACGTGTGATTCAGGAATAGAGGGACACTAAATGTGTGCATATGTAACCACTGAACCAGAGAGTACCACTCAATAATCACAAAAAGGCTTACTTCCTCGAAGTTCAAAAATCTCCCCAATCAACATGAAACATGGTTCAGCCAAGGAGTCTTTCCTCCCGTCCACATCGTCACCATAGTCTGACAAGTCGCTGTCCTCCTCCGTCTCCTCCTGGGGGCACAGAAAAGTCACAGGACACAGGTCACATCCAAGACAGTCGGCAGACTTGCTCTCCCTTTTCAAGTGTAAATTCCAAACTATGTGCTAATATTTCAACTTCAAATAATCCTTCAATGTAACTATATGCAGATCTCTACGTATTTTCAATAAAGAGGAATAACTAACTGTGAAAAACCTCAGTCGCTGTATTGATACGGAGCGAATGAGCAGACAAAATAGTTTTCTAACCATTTTGAGTTTTAACAGTACAAAGCAGGGTGTAGATTATGTTCTGTTGAATTGTTACCACTTGAAACTGGTATGGTTTTGTGAAACAAGGTCACCCCAGTAAATTCAATTTTTAAAAAGTAAGGCTTTTTAACTTAAATGAACTTAACAGTTTTTAAAAACATGTATATTTTTAAATAATCTAATGATTTTTAAAGCTCTGATTCCAGCTTTTCTGCTGTACTTTTCAGCTCATCTCATTTCCTGATCTGCATATCAGCAAATTTCAGTTCAAAACTCACTCTATGCCAGGCGTCCACTAGTGCCCGAGTGTGACACGGACCCAGTCTTTCGGGGCTCACAGCTCTCTGGGGAGACTGACAAGCTGTTTCTACTAGTAGGTGAGGTGCTGTGATCAAGGTGCAAGCATCAGGCGACGGGAGGCCAGCCGAGGAAGTGCACGCTACTGTCCGCAGAGTGGGAGCTAATGACGCTGTGGGACCAAGCCGAGAGCTAACACGGGACTGGGGGCGGGGGGCTGGACAAGCAGAGGACAGACTGAGAGGTCATGAAGGCAGGAGGCGTTCCCTCACACTTCTCAGCTTCACAACACGTCCAGCAAGGGCAGACGCTGCGCAGGGGCCAAGGGAGGTGAAGGCTGAGGAGAAGCCCCTGAATTGGGCCTCTGACACCTTTCAAGTCAAGTTTCATAGGGACTGAGTCCAAATGTGAACTCCAAGGGCTTTAGGAATAAACGGGAGGTAACGGAGGCAAGCTGGCCAAGCACAGCTGACACTACGGTAAGGCTGTGGGTGGGGGGAGCTCAGAGGGAGGCGGGTTTACAGAGACCTGAACACTGGTGTGCCGTGCTCTGTGCTGCACACGGATCCCTCCCCTCCTCCCCCTACGCCCCCAGCTCAGAATGCAGTACCAGCTGCTCCTTTTCATCACCAGCTTCTCCCGTTCAAACTCATTAGGGGCATTTGGCAATGAATGGAGAAGACTCCGTTTTGGAGACGGTCTTGTGCAATTTGCTGGAGAGCCACCAAGGAGTGTCAGCAGCCTGAATGTGCATTAGGGTCTCACTCAGGAGGGAGCCCTGAGTTCCTGAATGTAAGGTTGCAAATGTCTGCAGGCTCTATCTATCCACACATATCACCACTAGATTTGATAGGGTGAACTCAAGAGTTAAAATTCTAGCTTGAGTAATGGTGGCTTTTTGGTTATATTAAGGGTCTAACACTTAATGCAAGTAACAGCTCGTGGGAAGGAGTGTGGAGCCTCCATGTCCTCTCCAGAAGCCTACGTGACCCCATTCTTTAGGGTTTTTGTGGAGACTTTATTACCTAGGCACTGTGGACGAAACAAGAGCCACATACGAAACCCGACAAGCTCGGAAGAGGCCCACCTGGTGGACCTTACAAACCCAAAGACCAAAGTATCTACATAGGTGGTCTGAACGGACCTAAAAGCCAGTCATGATTGGCAGCACATGTCCGCGCCTGAAGTTTCTTTGATAAGGTCAACCTGTAACTTTGAAATTGTCTGTTGTCTTTGTGCATCTAAGATAATGTATCTTTGAAATGTCCAAGTCATCTTCTTCCCAGACCCTTCCAGGCACTGCCACTGGCCCCGGGGGCACACTGTTATCTTGTTCCCCGAGTACCATCTCTCTGTGCTGTAAATGTTAACGATCCTGGACCCACCACTGTCTAAGTATGTCGCTCCATTTTACTGTTTATCCTGTCTCTGCGTCCGGGCTGCTCTCTGCCACCTCCCTAATCAGTGGTGCTCATGGAAGCCTCCTGACTTTTCCTCCTGATTCTAATGAATAAAATAAGCTGCCCAACTGACATTCTCCCGAGAAGTTTCTTCCCAGCAACTGTCTTCAGTTTGGCTCAAATAAACTTTTATAAGACTTAAAAAAAAATACAAAATAGAGAATTCCCTTCTCAGCCTGGCAGGACCTGCCCCCTCCTACTCTTTGCCTCATCTTTCATCAGCCCACTGCAAGAACCGTCCCTACACTGCCTTCCAAAGACCTTCTTACTGTTCTGCAAATACAGGCCCCGCCCCCTCAATATAAGTAACGCCCACCCCCACCCTGGGACTGGCTAGTCCACTTACCTACCTGTTCCCAATCCTTTCCTCCTTCCAAAGGGCTTGGAGGGGAGAACAAGTAGGTGTCCAAAATATGGCAGCGATAACAACCAAAAATGGTTGTCTGCCTTTCTCAGTTAGTAGCATGCTTTCAACAGATGTGTTACTTGCAACTGCCTCCAACAAGACATCTGCTAACGCGCACGCGCTTTACACTGCTCACCTCCTGATGGGGGAAGAAGTCACGAGGAAGTCTCTCCAGAAATGAGGACAGTGAGAAAGTGGGTTTTTTCCCCTGCACGTCAATGACCTTGAGGTAGTCAGGAGAAGGGCTCAAAAAGGCATAAAGGGCTTCACTCTGACACAGCCGTTCATCGGAAAGCAGGCTCTGTGGGAGAAAGGGACCCATTACTCCTCTGCGGGACGTGGCTGCGGGGCGGAACCCACACGTCCAAGCCATGAAGGTGACTTATTTTCATCATAATTCTGAACCTAAAACCGCTTCCCTTCCCCTGGAATAAAATATATTAGATCAGTTCTCGACGATGGCAACGGTGGGCCGGAGCACCCCAATCGTTCTGCTATGGGAGATGCTGTGCCGACAAGAGAGCTCGCTCTAGTCTGCGCTGCTCAGCGCAACAAAGAATTCTTCCTCTGCGTACAACTTACAGAGCCGGGGACCACGGCCTTGGAAATTCCCACTCGTCTGTGTCTGAACAACTTGCATATCTGCACAGTGCACAGGGATCCCGCGCCATCGCCCCTCTATAGCCAGTGCAGGCTCTGAGCCGCAGCTGAAACAGGCGCGCTGGGCAGCCACGTGGGGCAGCACCTGGCCCGCAGGTGTTTTGTCTCGCTCCGCTGCCATCTTCCAAGTGTGCTTGTTCACGTAATTACATAACTGTTCCTATTGGCCCTTAAACTGGACACTTCTAAGCTTCGTTATGTACTATCTGGCCTTAGGAAAGAGGGGGAACAACAAATCCAGTTCATGTCCAAGCAAGTGCTACTGATAGGCGAGAGAGTAAAATTAACAGTGGGACCATAGGAAGGTTTAGATGTCTAGTATGAAAAGACAGAGTTTAGGAACAAATAAAGCCCTAGGAAATGCTGCCCCACTTATGGGGCAAGCCCCTGGGGGAGACAGAATACTAGGGGCACACGGTGCTGCTCCTGACAGAATCTGGGGAGGCAGGAGAGGTTAAGTCTAGTCCCAGAGGAGTTGGTCCATGACGCTCACATTGTATCTGCTCAGAGGAGGGCTGGCAGCTGACAAACCCTATGACCCTCCCTGGAATAAGCCCCTCTGAGAGTGCCCAATGCTGTCACGTGGGGAAGGGGGGCTGGGGGCAGGGCCCCAGGGACAGCACCAGCATTCCAGGGGGTGCCAGCTTCGTGTATCCTGCAGGAGACTGGCCTGGGGACGGGCAGGTTCCGCCTCAGATGGAGGGCGGGAGGTTCCGGAGGATGGGCAGCTGGTGTCCCTGCTGCCTCCTCTGGCCCCTGAGCACAATCTGTAGATGGCTTTTATTCCTTTTCAGAGACTAAATGTCTGGTGTGTGTGACGGAGGGTTAGGAGCACGAGATGTTCTCCCCTAGCTTGACTTCCTTTAGCTCATCTACACTCGAACGTTATTTTATAAAACAGTAGGACACAGTAATGGGAAGTCTCAAACCAAATACAATCAGTGTAAATAAAGACACCATTAAGGGTTAATGGTATGTTTTTGGCCTAAATTCTATTCTATTATGAAATAACCAAATGAAAGATGTACGAAAAGTTAGAAATGTTCTCAAAGACTATGCCTGTGGGGCAACATATACTGTATTGCCCCACGTATAAGATGCACCTTTTTTCAAAAAATGTGGGGTCTAATAACTGGGTGCGTCTTATACAGCAGTTGTAGGGGTTTTTACTTGCATTTCCCGCTTTTTTGTGCTCGTTTTTGCACTCATTTTTGAAGATAGTGATTTGTCATCAGACACGGATGAGGACAAGCTAATGGATGGGAGTTCTGACAGTGATGAGGAGTTGTATGAATTTTATGATGGATAAAACTTGAGTTCAATAACTTTATGTAATACATTATTTTCAAGTTTGGGGCCCCAAAATTACGATGCATCTTATACATGGGGCGTCTTATATGCAGGGAAACAGGGTAACTGGGATTTTGTGATGTTGAAGCTGTAGGAGAAAGGACCCCTATCCCAACCCTTCCCCCCCACACAAGGAGCCTGAAGACAAAGATGTAAGACCACTGGCTGTTCAGGGGAGGATGAGGCATCGTAGAGAACAGCCCAGGCATGCCCGGCAGTGGGGTACAGCGCTGTGGGGGGGGGGAATGGCTGGAGCTAGTGGGGTCCGTGAGGAGAGGGGAGGTGGCTACGCAGCATCTGAGGAATGGGGGAAGGGCTAAGTGACGGCATGGCCGAGAACCATTAGCTAGACTATTGATCATCTGTATTATTAGCATGCCTCAGTAGGGAACCATGTCACATATACACATTCACAGAAACACCAGTTAGTGGGATCCTTTTTTCTGGAATGTGCTGTGGGTCTGACCACAGCTGCCTTTCAGACTGACGAGCATCTGGCTCTTCCTGTTCACAGTCTGCTGTGTAACTTACCTACATATGCGGACTCGTTAGATAGCACTTTCAGAGAAAGTCTGAGGAAACAAAAATAACTTAAAGCAGTGTCTCCGGACTTACTATTGATGAGGAGACAAAGGACAGCTGGGACCCTGTTTCCTCGGTGTAGCTGCACACCTCCTCCCCCTGCCCCGGGCAGCGAGCTGCGCACGAGAACACGCACTAACCCAGCTCCCTCCCCACAACCTAACCCCTGCGCCTGAGCCCTCCCTCACCCCAGGGCACCTCCCACAGTGCAGGCAGGGTCTCCGCTGGGAAGACCCCACAGACACACTGAGACCCCCAGCAGCAGAGACTGGAGGACGCCAGACCCTGCAGGCGCTTCAGAAGCTTGGACAGTGAATAACAAGTATGTTTCACAACCAGGATCTTTCATTCAGCCGAATGACTCAAGCAGGTGCCATGCTTCAGTGGGTTCAATATTCCCTGGAACGGGCAGCAGCATACTGTCCCCAATTCTCTCCCGCAAGAGCACTTAACATGAATGCTTCTCTACCCCAGTCCTACGGTAATTAAACTCGGAAAGTTTCTCAAGAGTGCAACTTTCTTTCTGGAGGGAAACACACACTCACAGATGTATATATATTTGAAAAAGAAAGAAGAAGAGATATAAATATATGAGAGAAAAACAGAGACTAACAGTTCCAAGGCAACTCTGGCTTAAATGTATTAAAATGTAAATACTGAACATATTTTGGGCTCAATGATTATATTTTAATACAGCCTTTAGCAAGAATGTGGCAGCATGCATTACCCAAAGTCTCGGGACTTCCAGCTGCTGCTGCACAGGGGAAAGTGTCCTGGAGGCAAGCCCCAGCCCGCCGGGAGAGCACAGCAGGTCTGGGCTCTGGGCTCTGAGCGCCTCCCCCACACTATCAGCACAGAGCGCCTGGCTAAGGGAAACCCAGAGTGGCTGTGACCGGGGACAGCAAACCTCTGTCCGGCCTTATGCTCTACAAACGCACCGAAGGAAAAGAGCGTTTAGAGGAAATTCGAAGAATATGTTGCCGAAGAATCCTGAGAACTTCAGCATGTTAAAAGAAATCATTAAGAGTGAAAAGGCAGTTCTTGCAGAGAGAGAAAATATTTGTAACACATGGTCTGACAAGAGACTCACAGCCAAAACCCACACACAACAAAAGGATATGAAAAAGAAAGGCACAGCACAAGAAAGTAGACACTTCACAATGAAACTACCCAAATGACCAATATGTATCCGGGCTGCTGAGCAACTTGTTAATAGTTAAAGCAATGAAAACTAAAACCACAATGAGATGCAGCCCAGCCGGCAGAACCGGCAGGCGTGGGTGAGGACGTGAGGCTGGCAGCACCTTGCACACTGCTGGGGAGAGGGTAAAAGCTGCTACAGCCACTTTCTACCGGAAAGCCCAAGTCCCCCAGCATTCACCAAGGACAAGGTTGGAAGTTTACAGAAGCACTCTCCACGTGGCCTCCAACTAGCAGCTTTGCAAACGCTGGTCCACAACAGAAGGGGTAGACTGTAGTGTGTTCACACAGTGAAAACCTGTAGACATGGCAGGGGGGGCAGGAGAGGGGAGGGAACCAAGAAGTAGATTGGCAGTCACAGAACAGTCATGAGGACGTAATGGACAGCACAGGGAGTATAGTCACTAACGCTGCGTACGGATGGATGGTGCCAGGTGAGTACTGAAAATACTGCGGGGAGCGCTTCGGAAAGTGTAGGGCTGGCTAAAGACTGTGCTGCACACTCAGAACCAACACAAAATTAATACTGAAAGTGACCTGTGATTTGAAAAATATAATTTAAAAAATTTAAGAAAATAAACCTGTACAGCCATGTAAACTAATGATCTAGACCAGCGGTGCTCAATACGTTGATCGCGATCTACCGGTCGATCGCGAAGGCAGTGTGGGTAGATCGCATGACATTAAAAAGATATTTGTCTTTTGATTGGCATACAGGGTAGCCAATCTGACATCTGAACTTTTGACCAACTACGCATGCATGTTAAACTGCGCTAACTTGTTCAGTTACATTGCTGTGTAGTTAGCCTTCAATTTATTTAAACTAAATACAACAAAGGCTATAAAAATGAGTGCCGTAGCTGGTCCGAGTAAGAAGCCTAAAACCTACCACTTTCATACAGAATGGGAGGGGATTTTTTTCACTATGTCATTCATATTCTAAGTGCGTTTGCCTCATCTGTCTGTGTGCCATTGCTATTCCAAAGAAGGGAAATGTGGAGCGGCTTTTTCGGACTGTTCATAAAAACTATGACATTGACTTTCCTCTGAAAAGAGAGCTGAGAAGGAGAAAGGTGAAAGAAGAATACACAACATTAAATAGTAATAATAGTAACTTAAATAATGATAATATAGAAGAAATAAATTTATGTTTTGCATTTTTATTGTAGGTAGATCATTTTGACTTGGTCATCTTATAAGTAGCTCGCAAGCTGAGAAAGTGTGGGCACCCCTGCTCTAGACTAAAACAGCACTATCAGTGAATCTCATAAATGTGCTATTGAGTGAAAAAGGTCAGACACTGTATGATTCATTTACCTGGAATTAAAAACCAGCTAAAAGGGTCTGTGTGGCCCCCGTGGTGGAGGAGCAGTGACCAGAAGCTGGGGGGACGGGCAATCCCCTGCTTCTTGGACTGGGTGTTAGTTCGAAGCGCGTGTTCAGTTTGTGAAAGCAGACAAAGGCGTACACAAGAGATCTTCATTTTCTGTGTGCATCATACACTTTAAATCCAAAAAAAAAAAAAAAAAAATTGAAAAGAAAAGAAAAGATACTTTGAGGATCTAGCATGGCCTGTGAGAACAGGAAGCAAATGAGCAAGCTCTTAAGATGATGACATTTTACCCCAAAATAACTGATTTTTCTTCTCATAGCCAAAACTTTTCAGTTGCTTACCTGTAAAAACTTATTTAATTGGTTCTTTGACTTTTCCATAAACTTCTGATCTATGGATTTGAAAGGCAGTTTGCTGAGAGAAGGCAGCTGGACTTTTTTTAAAGAAGGGAAACACTGTGGGAGGAAAGTTCGATGTTAGTGTCTTGAAATTACATTTTAATCTTAAAAGAGAAATTGAGAATTACAATTAGAACAAAGCAAGCATGTTCCTCCTATATGCATTGCTCTGAAATTTAAGGCCTTAAAAACGTACCTCCTCTAACCAGGCTCACGGAATTTGGAGGAATGGGGCATTTGATGAAAAAAACCAGAGCTCGTCTCCAACCCCCTTCCCCCAGACCCCAACCCGGAGCCGCGCTGACAGGCGGACTTGACGCACGCGCAGGAGCATGGCCCGCGCAGGAGCATGGCCCGCGCAGGAGCATGGATCGCGCAGGAGCATGGATCGCGCAGGAGCATGGCCCGCGCAGGAGCATGGCCCGCGCAGGAGCATGGCCCGCGCAGGAGCATGGACCACGCAGGAGCATGGCCCGCCGCCGCTGGCATGGGCCCCCGCTCACAGGATTATGTGCTTTGTCTGCAACACTGCTGTGAAACGTTATCAAAATCGACAGAAGAACACATGGAAAGAAAGACTAACTTGGGTTGAAGCTCTATGACTGCCTGCCATGGCAAACTGCAGATACAGACCATTAATAACAATAGTATATGGTAATAAATAACAACAAGACCTCTCTTTGAGGACTGAAGCCTGCATGGTGCCTGACCCTGTGCTGGAACCGTGGTGTGGGTGACAGCCTTGAGTTGGGGAGTAAGATTGTTCCTGTTTTATATGTGAGAAAACTCAGGATCGGGATTAAAACTCAGCTTCCCACACTGCAGCGCGGCCGCAGTCCATTTGAGAAATGCTGTACTATGGCATTCCGTTTCGGCCACCATGCTTTTAAAAGCAGGTGGAAAAGTAATAGCATTCAGAAGTTAGCGATTTAAAGGATTTTTAAGTCACCCTAGGAGAACAGATATATTTCATTTGCAAAAAGGAGCTCTGAGAGGTGACCACAGGGATTAAACAGTATGCGTTCATGCTGAGCAAGAGACAAAACGGACCCAGGGGAAAGGGGAAGTGAGAGTAGAGCTTTTTAATTGCTGGGGTCAAGGGCAATTACCCCCAGGAGGAGGGTTAACGAAGATGAAACTTCTGAGACAAGTGCAAGGATAAGGCTACCCGGATTCTAATCCTGGTTTGGCCACTGTGATAAGTCAACTAAACTCTCTGGGATCAGTTTCCCCCATCTATCAAAGAGCATACCTGGCCTAGATTAGAGGCTTTCAAACACTTCTAACCAAACCCACAGTAGGAAATATATGCTGAGTTGCAACCACAAAGCATGTGCACGTGTCTGTATAAATAATCCACACACATATAAAACTGGAACAAAGCTGCATGAGAAAATGTGCACTGCACCCTATCATAACAACAACACAATGTTTATGTGCCACACTCTTCTAAATACTTTGTATTCATTCAGTCCCTTCATTCTCACAACTCTGAGCAAGTGAGTGAGGTGCTATTGATACTTGTATTTCCTTGATGAAGAAGAGGCGGCACAGGAGGCAGAGTGACAAGTCCCAGGTCACAGGGGAGTATGCAGTCACACTGGGATCCCAGCTCGCAGCCCGGCTCCAGCCCCTGCTTTCAGCCATGACCCTTGACTGACTCCCCAGCGCTGTGTGATGAAACCCAAGAGAGTCTACTCTTGTCCTATTGCTGCCACCAGAGTTGACTTCATTCCCACTAATGGGTCACGACTGGCAGCTTCGAAACCACTCAGTGAACCCAGCCTTCTTCCAGCCGGGGGTTCTCCGGGGCCCCAGTGGAGATCAGACAATTCCCTTCCTGAAGAATCAAGACGAGAATAGATGGTTGGATCTATGACTGAATTTCTAAACGTCAGGCTGAAAATGCCACTTGGCCAGTATGAAAAGCAAAGGAGAAAAGAGTAATCAGTTATCTTATGGGGAAAAGTTAAAAATGAGCTCTTGCACCTCTTCTTGCTCAGAACTTCTAAGTCTTGCGTTCTAGGAGTATCCGTACCTCACTAAGTTTCCGGTGTAAATTCTGAAACTCACTGAGCCTTCTGGGGACTGTCCAGTTCTTGGTTTCAACTCCTCCAACGTCTTGTAAGCTCACCATGACAAAGTAACAGGGCATCTGCTCGCCATTCTCTTCTGTAACCTTGGAAAACAAAACAAACAGCACCACAACAAGCGTGGTGAGCCAATGCGGTAGCCAAGTTTCTGCACGTCCCCTGGGACCTCCCTCTCCTCGTGGGGTCACCTGCGCTGCATAGTCCCTGGGACAGTGACTATGATGGGTTCTAGTCTGATAATTAGGACGTTATGTGGCACAGGTGACCTCAAAACAGGGCAAAGACCTGCGTGGGCCTAATCCAATCACATGAGCTCCTTAAAAGCGGAGGATTTCTCAGGCCAGCAGCAGAAGAGGAAGTCACGGAGACTGGAGACACAAGAAGGACCCAGTGTGTTGTTGCTGGCTTAACGGAGGAAGGGACACCAGGAAGGGGTCTGGGAGTGCTCCCAGCAACTGAGAAAACCCCCAGTTGACAGCCAGAAACAGAGACCTCAGTCCCAAACCTCAGGGAACTGAATTCTGCCAACAACCTGAATGAACTTAGAAGTAAATTTTTCCCGGAGTCTCTTGACAAGAACTCAGTCTGGCCAACAGCTTGATCTCAGCTTCGTGACACAATGAACAGAGAACCCGGTCATTTCGTACTGGACTAGGGCCCAGAGGATTGTGAGCTAATAAATGGCTGTGTTTTAAGCTATGGAGTTTGTGGTAATTCGGTATACAGCAAAAGAGAACTAATATGGCAGACTTAACACCCTATGCTTCCTTGAAAAATCAAATTGACAGTAAGGAAGCAGGTGTGAGATACACCAGCGCCCCTCTCAGAGAAGAATGAGGGTTCCCCGGATTAATTTCAGGAGTCAACAGACCATGAGTTCTGTGAACTTAAGCCTGAATGAGTACAGCAAATCAGACTAGCAAATAAAGAGCCAGTAAGAAAGGCAGAGGACAGAGATACAAGACCTCCTGAGCCCACACTGAGCCCTGTGAGGAACACCACGGTCCCTGGGTAGGAGTGGGGGACGTGGAGGCAGAGACAGGGGCACCAGCAGTCCTGGCTCCACATCTGTGAGCAGGTGACCCAGAATCAGAACTCAGGAGAATCTGTGGCCATGTAAACTCATCTGCACATTCCCATGTGGGGCTGCTTGGTCCCCTCTGGCAGCGAGGTCACCCCTCTGTGTCTATTCCATTATCTTTCCAGTGACCAAGGTGCCACAGCAAGCTCCTGAGTCACAACTAATTACCAGGGCCAAGTGCCTGGGGGAGTTGTGCTCCTTCCCTGTCTGCCTCCCACAGCATCCGCCTTGGGAAGATGATCTTAATAAACTGTGAAATGCTGGAGGTGACTCTACGGCAAAACTGAAGAGGGGACAGAATGCGTGTTCTTTCTCTCCCCTGGCCTCTGCTACTATCTTTAGACACTGCACACCCCGGGCTTACTCCCTTCATAGGCCTGACCCCTACTGTTAACTCCCTCTGCAATGTCAAGGTTGAGCGCAACCTTCTCTGATCGAGTGCCCCCTATCTCCTCTCAAAAAAGTATGTTACCCTGCTGGTTACTGGCATAGGAATGCCAATAGGTCCCAGTGAGATACCAAGGGCATGCGGTTAAGTTCTCGTGTAATGTGTGCTCTCAGAGTGGCTCTCAGAGAACACGCCCCGTTTTGCTCTCTATTCTAGAGATAAGATTGGGAATTGTAAGCCCTCCCCCCAGTAGGTGCCCAGCCACGGAGCTGATGGGAAAGACAGGATGAACAAGAATAAACTGGGCAGGTAGGCCCTTGCACATCTAAAGAGCTGAGTATTTAACAAGCCATTTGAAACAACAGGGCAAAACACTGACCCTATCTTACTCAGGATCTTGTAAATTGTGTGCTCTATGTTGGACCTGACCTTCAGCTCTGGCTTCTCGGTGACAGACAGGAAGGCAGACAGAAGGAAGGAGCTGTCAGCATCAACAGTGCAAATGTCTATAAGCATCATTTCTTTAAATGAAATTAGCTTTACAGATAAATGAAAAGGGCTATAGTATACAGTGGTACCTTGAGATACGAACAGATCTTTTTTAAAGATACGAGCTGCAACTGGGTTTGTATTTTTGCTCGAGATCCAAGTGAAATTCCGAGATATGAGTCGTGATTCAGGAAGCCGCCGCTAGTTGAAGCACGGATCCAGTATCGGCAGTTTGATATACGAGTTGACTGACTTACAAGCTCGGTTACAGAACAAATTAAATTTGTATCTCAAGGTACCACTGTATTCTAAAAAATATTATCCCCCCTCACCAGAGAATAGCAAAATATTTTCTAATTCAAAAGAAAAAATATTTATTATTAAAGATTTTAGAGCCACTGGCATTTTTTGAGCAATTAAAGTCAGCAGTATGGAACTATCAGAAACACTTAAAGTTTAGATTTCTTTATCTCCAAAGTTCAAATAGTGTTTTCCATTTTATTTCAACCTGCAATGGAAAAATAAAATGGCAATTTAAAGACATCGATTATTCCTAGCTGAGGTTCCTTACAATTCCAGGGAACAAGGACAGTTCTGTCTGAAGTGGAGTTAGAGCGGATCTCTACCAGGCCACCCAACACAGCTCCCAGTCATGGGAGAACAGAGTGAAAATATGGGAGAAGGAAGGTAGTCGGACAAGTGCAGTCTAGAAGAAAAACTACGTTTTCTATCCTCAGCCTTAATTCTCCAGAATAATATCTTGTCTTATGAAGTCAAACTTTTAAAGTAAATTGGGAGGAAAAGCCCTCGGACCCACCTCTCCACTGGTGATGGAGGCTTTCCACAGCCCCAGGTTCTCACACCACCAGTCTGTCCTTGCCAAGTGCAGCTGGAGCTCCGTGCGCTCCTTCTCCGCCAGAATGATCTCCTCCTTCAACTTGGACACAATCTGCCACGGGGAAGACAGCCTGGCAGTTAGGAAACCATTGAAAATGCTTTGCAATTCAGCAAGCAGCAGGGTACAAAATCAACCCACAAAAACCGTTGTATTTCTATACACTAACAATAAATAGACAATCCAAAAGAGGAAATTAAGAAAACAATTCCATTTATAAGAGCAAAAATAATAAAATAAGCAGGATGACTTAAGCAAGAAGGTAAAAGACTTCTACAATAAAAACTCTAGGGTATGCATAAAAGAAATTTAAAAATATAGAAATAAATGGAAAGATATCCCATGCTCTTGGATTAACAGACTAAATATGGCTAAGATGCCAATGATACCCACGCTACCTACAGCTTCAACTCAATCCCTGTCTACATCTCAACCATTTATTTTCTCATCAACAGAAAAGTCAATCCTATCATTCATATGGAATCTCAAGGGAGACTGAACAGCCAAATCAATCTGGGGAAAAAAGGACAAGATTGGAAAACTCACGCTTCCTAATTTCAATACCTGCTACCATACGGCACTAATTAAAACTGTACTGTACTGGCATAAAGACAGACATATCGACCAAAGGCGAGAACAGAAAGCCAAGAAGGAACCCTTCACCAATAAGGTCAAATACTTTTGACAAGGGTGCTGAGACCACTCAATGGGAAAAGGCCAATCTTTCCAACGAATGGTGCTGAGAAACCAGGCCATCACATGCAAAACCACCGGGTTAGACGCTTCCCTAACGCTTTTAACAAGTACTTTTCTAATTCGTACTAGAAGCACAATAACAAAACAATTAAACTTACAGTAAAAATTTTAAAGAAGCTGTGACACTTCCCAACATAAACTGAAAACTACTATTTATCAAATTTAAAAAGTAGAAACTTTCAAAGACAACCTTGAAAGCAAAAGAGTTACCTTCTTGTCAGGTTTTGGTGCATTTTGAATAGAATTTAGAGCTTGCCTTTTATATTCAAGTTTCTCATTTAGTTCCCGTAGTTTGTTTACAGCAAAGCTGGCCTGCTCGTTCATCCGGCTGGTGCCTTCATCCGCAGCTTCCTCGGCGGCCTCCCCTCCCGGGCCCTGGGGAAAGAAATCCCGTGACCACCGCACTTACAAAGATGGCATTTACTTATATAGTTATGACCTATTCTACAGGCACTATGTCATTAAAGTGCACTGTCCAAAGTACGAGGTTGCACTAAGGAAAGAATCTATAGTAGAAGGTCTAGAAGCAGGCTGCTTGTTGAGCAAATGAGTTTGTAAAATTTGTGGGTTTTGTTTGCTTACTTTTATTGTTAAAAAATGACGCTGGGCAGCCACGTGTGTGCTTGCCTTCAGAGCAGGCAGTTGATAACAAATTTCGGATCGCATTCCTGCTTGGAGAGGGGCCATTGTTTTGCTGACGCTTGCTGGAGGGGGGGTTTGTGGGCCCAGGCCGTTTTGCAGGGAGAGCGGAGAGAATGCGGAGTGCCGAAGAAGAGGCCAGTTTTGCAGAGAGGGAGCATGTGTGCAGATGGGGAACGAGGTGTGGGGTTTTGGAAGCCCTACTGAGGCTTGTCGGGTCTTTGACTCTAGGAGGAACCAGAGAAGATTCTCCTGGTTGTGGAACCGGATAACTTGTCAATAGCTTTGAAGTGCTTTCCCGGCCTGTTTGCTCATCAGCTGGTGTGAGGCTAGAATAAAGGAATGGCGCACCATTTTTTGGCTCCACTGTTTCCTTAGTGTCTGTCTGAATTCAACGGGAACCTGCATGGCAGTGATAGCGGCGGCCACAGGCCCTACACTGCTCTTTCTCAGTAAAGTGAAAAATTAAAGTATTTAGAACTAAAGTAACTGGTATTCAGGATTGCAGTGGGAGGGTGGGGTGGGGAAGAGAAAGATATATTTAATAGTCTAGAAAAAGGAGAAAAATTCCATACCGTTATTTCCCAAATGGCACGCCTAGGGGATGGGCGTGGAACTAGGGAAGGAAGCAGTTACTTTCTAACTCAATCTAATCTTTCCTTTTTTTAAATTTTTCCATTGAGGAGAGAGAGAGAGAAAGGAGAGGGGGAGGGGGGGAGGGAGAGAGACAGGAAGAGAGAGAGGCATCAACTCGCGGCTCCACTTAGCTGCTCCGTTTAGTTGTGCACTCACTGGGTGCTTCTTGTGTGCGCCCTGACCAGAGGTCAGAGCCCTAGTCTCAGCACACCAGGATGACACTGCCCACTGAGCTCCCACCTGATCTTTGACAAAGACACTGAGATTTCACTTCCTTCTGGTGTCATAAGAATATTATAAAAAACTCATGTAAATCTCTTTAAAGTAAAATTTCTGAATTCCTACTAGTAAGAGTCCTTTCTATGTACATTGGTTTGGTCCTTCTGTTGAAACACTATTTTACAAATCATTAGGTAGATTATTTTACTAGTAAAATGATTAGCATTTGAAAGCAACTTGAAGTTCACAAAGAACCAGGTTACTTGAAAAAATCTGGATAGATTGTCAAAGGGCATATTAATTAGATTCATGAGTAGCAACAACAGCAGGGCACTGGAAAAAACTCCTTAACTTCTTCCAGAGTTTTTCTTTTAACTTTTATTAATTGTAACAAACAGTTAATTGAATTCTTTTCAAAGCAACACAAGATATTGTAATCATAGAAAACCAAGCTGTTTTCATTTTTGTGGTTCTTTCTAATCCTTGTCCAAAAGTACCTCTACTATGACAGAATTCTACCTCTATATACACCCAAGTGGGTATTCTGCTTTTTACACATAACATGCAATATAGCATATTTTGAGGTATTATTGTTTTCAAAATTGTAACTTTATGTCTACGCAGTACTTTGTAAATTGATCATTTAGCAGAGGCGGGCACCTGTTGCTGCTCCTGCTAAGGGCTCACTTTGCATTGTTGCTATCCCAGATGTACTAAATTAAACTCACTGTGCATAACCTTTTTTTCTACATGGTAGCTATTTTCTAGGATAAATTTCGACAAGTGAGATTATTGGATCTAAAGGTCATTAATATATAAGGCCCTTCTTTGAATCCTAGGTGAAGTTGGACATTTTTCATGTTTGTTTACTCTTACTTTTCATATCAAGTGTCAGTTCAAGTCCCTATTCAATTTATCTGTTGGGTATTGGTGCTTTTTATGGACTTGAGTAACCTCTTCAAAGCATTTGCATAGTAACCCTTTTAACCTTTCGATAGAGAGAGAACACAGGTAAAACAAACTGGCTAGTCTTATAAAGAAAGTGCAATGAGTTCAATCAGTTTAGTAGTTTTGTACACTGCGAAGGTAAAGAACCAAGTAAAAGAATATTTTTAAAAACCTGAATGAATGACTTTAACAACAGTTAAGAGACCCTGGATTTTTGACCCTCAGGCTTGAGATGCAGTGAACTAGGCAGAAAGAACTCAAGGTAAGTGATTACCTTTCTATGTAGGATGAGTTTTAAATGTTTTGTTTTTGTTCCTTCCTTCACAAATCTTTAAACTCATGTAAGTCATTAACGGTAAATGAGAGCTGGCAACTGGGCTAACCAAAGCCATGGAAGAAGTGGAAGAAAATCAGATGTAAGGTATAGAGCTAAGCAAGGTCCTTTCAAAACATCTTAATTTCATCTGCTTTTTTCTTTTTAATTTAGTGACAGGATGGGAGGAAGAGACAGACCCCTGCATGCACCCCAATAGGATTTCACCTAACAAGCCCACTAGGGGGTGATGCTCTCTGCCCATTTGGGGCCCTTGTTCTGTTGCAACCGGAGTCATTTTTTAGCAGCTGAGGTAGAGGCCATGGAGCCATTGTCAGTGCCTGGGGCCAACTCACTCTAATTGAGCCATGGCTGCGGGAGGAGAGAAGAGAGAAAGAGAGAGATAGAGATATAGAGAGAGACAGAAGCAAGAGAGGGAGGGGTAGAGAAACAGATGGGCACCTCTCCTGTGTGCCCTGGCCAGGAACTGAACCTGGAACATCCACACGCCAGGCCGATGCTCTACCACAGAGCCAACCGGCAAGGGCCTCATCTGATGCTTTAAACTCCAAAATATTTCCACTGACTCCTCCCACATTCTCTTCCTGTCCTCATTTCCCCCCTATCCTCTATTTTCAGGATGGACGATACAATTCTACTGGTTCTCTAACCTGGTCCAGGCTACAAACAGCCCACCTTGCAGGCTTCCTGCCCACACTTTCAGGGCTCAAACTCCGGGTGTGTCTCAGGTACACAAAAGGCAGGGAGGTCTCTAACTGAGGGCTGGGGAAGGGCAGCCAGTGTGTGAGGAGGACAAAGAAAGAGAGGGTAAGGCCAGAGCAACAGTGAGATTCAACTCCAACTTCTCCTGAAAGTCCTGTATGCGCTAAGGCAAAGGTGCCCCCAAAGCTGGCTTATACAGAATAAGCTCGCCTAATCATATTCCAGGCTTATGCACCAAAGAGGAAGCCGAAAGCCAACTATGACCCACCACTTCATCCTTGTTAGAAATCAACTGTGAAGCCTGTTTTTCCTCCTCTTCTGTCACCAGCTTTTCATACAGGTCGCTGACAAGAAATGACGGGTAATACCGGTCCTTTAGGGTCTCGTACACATCACCCTGGATTTTGCAGAACACTTCAATCCCTTTGTTTCCTACAAGACACTGCTGGATCTCTTTGTAAAGTGCTTTTTCCACAGATATTTCTTTGCTCTCCACAAAGAAATTCTGGTAAATTTCACCAACTAATTGTGGAATTTCATTCTGAAAAGACAGGAAGATATTGAGAGGTAAGAAATAGCATCTGTGAGGGTTATTTTCTTCTGCTTTGTCTCCCTTTGGACGCCAGAAGGCAGACGCTGAGACTGCACACGGGGCTGAGACCACACACAGGGCGCCAGCAGGGGCTGTGGCGTTGTGGGCGCGTCGGAACCAAAGGTGAACGTCAGACGCTAAGAAGACAGCTGCTCCTGATGACAAACACCTCCCATGGAGCGGATGACAACCCTGGGATTCAGTTCCAGCAACACTCATGAAAAGACCAAATGAGTCATTTACTGTGTTCGGTGCTCTTTGTGCTTATTTTAATGAGCCCGTGAAATATATGTCTTATGTATGTAATACATAATGTTAAGTATATTTATAGACATATACATACATATATATTTCACACTTTAATTCTTAAAAATATACTGAGAAATTGGCAAGTACAACATGTAATGTTTATTGTTGAGCTTTTAATTGTAAGAGACATCTTACAAAAAGTAATCAAAACATTTTTCTGTGTCCCTTAACTCAATCATAATCTAAGTAGATGAACAAACAGTAGTGTAAAATATGAGCATTATGATGTTAAGATTTGCAAGGCTGTAAGATTGAGTTGCAGGTGACAAGATTTACGACAGGCGCAATGTAGGCATGCGTATGCCCTTTTACAGTGTGTTGAAAAGGAGCTACTCAAAACTAAATTCACTATTTTGGTACATTTATAAATCCTTTTCTTTCCCTCTTTCACTACACATTCAAAAGCATCTTTAGTAATAAAAAGAGAATCTAATTTTATTTATCATTATGGGCTAGGACATAGTGCCAATGTTATATTTTAATGTATTCTTATCCTACAGCTTCGTCTGTGAGAAACAGACACCATGCCTAACGCACAAGCTCCTATCAGCTAGTGACGAACGTTCCTTAGTCTAAATACCTACCTTGTTAGCACTCTTTAAACATTCCACAGACTCCCAGAAACGAATCAGCGCTCTCTTGTCCACCCTTTCCATGTACGTCCGAAAGTACTCTCGGTAGGAAGTATTGGCCAAGATATCTCCAAACTGAAGAATCTATTAAGAGAATTAACAAAAAAGATTTTGAAATTCAAATTGTAAATATTAGACTGCTTTAACTTCCAATAGATTAATTTCTACATTTGGGAGGGGCAGGATGGGAAGATTCTTGTGAGAATTTTAACAGTTGTGAATTACAACAGACAACAACAAAAGCTGATCAAGGAAACCTGAACCAGGATTTTGGTTTAGAAAGACAAGACAGTGATGGCTGCCAAAATCCAGGGTGGTAGAGAGGTCACATTCAAGTTGAATAACGTGGGTGAAAAGATTAGGTCAGTGGGTCTCAAGTGGGGTCAAGAAATTACAAAGGGCACAAGGACTCTTTTGGGGTTAATACATTTACTATCTCAACTGTGATGATTTCATGAGGATACCTGTATGTCCAATTCTTTGTATACACTTTATTTACATGCAGTGTACTGCACGCCATTACACCTTAGTAAAGCTGTCTGAATAAGTAAGTATTCCATCAAGCCTTGACAATAAAGTTGCAGAAAAATGATGTACATTGTTCACATTAAGAACCCCCTGCCAGGAGAACTTTTATTGGAGTACTTTTTCTATTTATACATTGCTGGATTTGATTTTTTAAAATTTTGTTAAGGAATTTTCTTTTTAGGGTCATGAAGGATATTGGTCAGCAGTTATGTTTTCTAACTCATGTTTTTCTCTGGTTTGGTACCAGTTACCCTGGTGTCATATAAAGTTTCCTTCTCCTTCACTATTTGAATGAGGGTGGTTAGGACTGCTATTATCTCTGCCTCAAAATGTTTAACAGAGTTCACTGGTGAAGTGATTTGAGCCTCAAGTTTTCTTTATGGGAGGTTTTAAATTATTAATTCATTTTTTTAAAATTTATCTAGGAGTAATCAAATATTCCATTTCTTTTTGAATCGGGTTTGATCATTTGTGTTTTCAAAGGGATTTGTCTAGTTCATTTCAATTGTAAGAATTATTGGCTTTAAGTTGCTCATAATATTTCTTTGTTATTCTTTTAATGTATGTAGATCTACACTGATGTTCCCCTCATTCCTAATTCGTCTTCACTCTTTTTCTCTTGGTCTAACTAGCATGCGTAGATATTATTGATCTTTTCAAAGAATAGCCTTTTGCTTTCTTTTTAAAGATTTTATTTATTGATTTTACAGAGAGAGGAGCAGGGGATGGGGGGACAAGAAATATCAATTCATAGTTGCTTCACTTTAGTTGTTCACTGGTTGTTGTATGTGCCTGGACCGGGCAAACCTGGGATTTCAAACTGGGGATCTCAGCATTTCAGGTCAAAGCTTTATCTACCATGCCAACCCAGGTCAGGCTGATTTCACTGGTTTTTCTATTTGTCTGTTCTCTAGTTCACTGATTTCTGTTGTTGCAGTATTTTCTTCCTTTTAGTTATTTTAGCTGTAATTTGTAGGCTTTAAGATGAAGATCACTGACTTCTGACATGCTTTGTTTCTACCGTTCAATTTCTTTTCTCCAGCCTATTTTGTCTGATGGTAACAAGAGCTACTTTAGATATTTTTATGCTTAGTCTTTACATGACGAGCCTTCCCCTCTTTTTACCTTCAACATATCTGTGCCCTTATATTTAGTTTCTTGTAGACAACATATAACTAAGCCTTGCCTTTTATTTATTCACTCAATTTCTTTTGATTGGAGAATTCATCTAATTTTGAAAGCTACGTTCTGAAATAAAGTTGTTGGTGATTCCTCTGGATCAGATACGATTATGCTAGAGCAAAACTGCTCTATAGATTTATGAAGATGTCAGAATGACCCCAAACTCACCCAAGTCTTAACTTTAGAAAAGCAAACCATCATAAATATAAAAGTCTGTAATATTATCTGAGCCTTCCAGCCTGAAGGCTGGAGGAAATGGATTCATGCTGAGGATAAACTGTTGTGACAGAAATGGGTTTCTCCTCTCCTAAGTATCTGGAAGAATGAGTCAAAATGGAGCTAGAACCAGATTACACCCACTGATAGTAGCAGCTTCCAGATAACCTGTGCTGAAATCACATTCAGTTCTCCTAAAATGACATTCCTTAATCTTTTACAGAACTTTTCTCTATTATAACATCTAAAATCATATCATCTTCGGACTAGGTAGTCAACCGCCAGGCGCTTCTTCTAGGTGTGCATCTCTCATCCGTGTTGTATCACATATCTGTCATTACATGGGACCCTGATAGCAGTGACTCTGTCTTATTCATTTTGTATCCTAGTACCTTGCACTGTAACTGAGAGATTGAAGACCTTCAATAAATGTCCACTGAATGAATGAATGAGTGAATCAATGAATGAATGAATAAACAGGATACAAGAAGACCTCATCTACAAAAAAATGTGGCTAGAAATTTACTTAAGAGCCCAGAGACTGAGGAAAAGGAGGAAGAGGGACAACATTCAATTTGTCAAATCCAATCTTTCTCCAATGATTACCAAAAGGTGAGGTTTTCACTTTGGGCCATAAAGCCAAATCGCAGGTTTGGTAATAGCAAAATAAAGACAACTCCAGTGGGCCTGGACCCCTCTCTACAACAAGAGCCGCTCAGCGCTGCACTTGTGCAAGATGCTGCAGCAAAGCTGGTCCCACGCAGAGCACACCCTCGCTGAAGAGACTGACGGTGGATGAGAGAGAACGGGGAACAAGCTCGTCACTGGAATGCGAAGGAAGGGGAAACTCACGGAGAAGAAGCAAGAGCTGAACAGGAAAAGGTCAAGAGACTAAAAATCAGAGTAAGTGAGGCTGGAGGCTACAGACAGAGTTACGTGACACTGATGTTGCTGCTTTGTGGTGAAGTGTCACTTTACAGGAGGAGTCTGCAGTTTGCCTTGAAGTCCTGTCCTCAATCGGTACAGCCAGCTCCTCACAGGGGACCGGGGCTGTCCCCTTCCACCCTGACATGTTCTCAGTCTTGGGAGACATGCTTGGTCCTTGAAAATGAGGACAGGTACGAGGCTGGGCCAGAACACGTTCTTATGATCCATGTCTTAAGGACGCGGCATCAGACAGTGCGAAGTTTTGTTGCATGAAAACAGCACTGATACATTACGGTTTAGTGAGGAAACACGCACAGTTGTGATCAACTGGATCTGGGTTTTTATCTAGAGCTGCCTCTCCTATCTACGTGGCCTTAGGTGATTTAGTTAGAAGGAAATCAACTGTTCCTTCACCTGTAAAATGGGGACATCCAGTACGTGTTGCACAGCCATGTGGTGAGAGTTAAGTAGAACACCTTTTACCATTTAAGATACCTTCTACTTCATAGGTGGTTATTTCTATGCAAGTGGCAGTGGGTTACATGACCAGGCCCTCGCAAATATAAATATGCTCCCCGAAGACTGCGGGAGGGCAACGAGGGGGATACCCATCAGCATGCACACATGTACACCCACCTCGTGCCTGTCTATCCGACCCACTACCTTCCCGGGAGGCAAGGACACCAAGGGCTTCCTCACTCATCAAAGCAAACCCGTGAGTAGATATTCTGGAACATACGTCTTAAGTTAGATACTAAAGAGCTAAAGGACTATATATCCCTGAGTCCACTGGAGTTCATAACAAACAGGAAATGCTCAGAACAAGAAACTCAAACGTTCTACCTTCTGGCTTTGAGGCCCCTCCCCCTCGTCCAAGGCCCCGTCCTCCTGCTGGTCGTAGGCCGGGCCTCCGAGGGCTCGGATTCTCTTCTCGCACTGCCTCTTCGCCACAGTCAGCTGGTTAATGTACCTTTTCATGTTCCTGGCCCTCAGGAGGTCAGCTTTCATCGCAGCCGTTTCTTTACCTTGAATGGGATGGATGGACAGTATCTGGTCAGAGGTCAAGGCACAAAAGAGGGACGCAACACCTGAATCAGATGAATGTCTGGTGTTGTAGTTTTGAACAACAGTGGGTACTATAGAATAGAATAGAATATAACTGAATTCATGCTAAACATACACATACTCTCAAATATGTGGAAATACCACTCATTTCTAAATATACCACTGACAAATCTCACTCAAGTGTAAAACATTTTTAAAACCCTCCTCTGTGCACATATGCTCACAAATCAATATGCATGTTTGTATATATATATATATATATATGCAGTTGACCCTTGAACAGGTCCACTCAAATGCAGATTTTCTCAATATATTCATCCCCCATAATAACTGTGGCTCAGTTCCCAGCCTCCTTCGGGTCCCCAGATCAGGTCTCAGGGAAGACTTCTCTGGCCACCCTATTTCTAACTGCAACCCCACCCTGAAACACAACTTTTCTCCCTCTCTGCTTTACTTGTCTATACTACATATTACCTTATTTGTAGTCTACCCGTTTGTCCTACATGCATGTCCCCATAAAGGTCATTTTGTTTGTTTATACACTTCCGTACCCCCAGCACCTACAACAGTGCCTGGAAACCCATTCGGAACTCATGAGACATTGGTTGGATGGAGCAACGAACTGTGTCAAATGGAAAGAAAGGTCACAGACAACACAGGTAACATTCCCTGAGGGCTTACCATGTACCAGGTTTCGTGCTCTTTCTAGAACTTTGGTTGTGAAGGAGAGAGATGGGGTGAGTAACTCTTCAACTTACTCTAGCGTGATTCCCACCCTCCCTTCCTCCAAACCCGCTCCTGCCAACATCACTACTCATGTTCACGTCAAGCCCGTGGACACTTTTCAGTAGTCTGGACTCAGAGCTAGATTACAGTTCTGGCTCTCCACTTACGAGCCACGTGATCTTAGCAAGAATTTTTAAAAATTTAATTGGAAAACAGTTGCAGTGGCTTAGTTCCTTACGTTAACATCATAAAGGTTCGAGTAAAAGCAAAAGCATACACAAAATTAAGTTTTAAAAATGACTAAGCATCGAGCATCACCTTGTGGAGAATGAACGACTGCTTTGCATACACAGTCTGAAGTAGCTTGAGGGTTGGAGGAGGGCTTCCCCCCTCCCCAAATAGTACAGAAATGAGCTGGTTTTAACACTGATAAGAAAGAAGCAGCTAAGAGAGAAAGGGAGGTGACAGATGGGGAACGGAGCCCAGAAGACAGGTGAGAGCCTGGCCATGGGAACAGCCGCTCCGCCACTGTCGGGACCTGGGTGAACGTAGCTACAGGCAATTCTGGGGACTGACAGGCCGGCGCTGAAACAGCGCCCTCCCATAGATTCTGCTGCCTTGACTAGCGAGTGAGGTCATGGGCTGAGAGCGAGTGGGTGGAGAGGGAGGGTGGGAGGCTGCAGAGGGGGACAGTGTGGAGTCCCCGGTGGAGAGCAGAAGTGCAGGCTCAGTCAGGGGCATGGTGAGACCGTCAGCAGTGCTCAGGGCCAGGTGGCCACCAGGCAGGTCAAGGGACACCTGGGCGTGAGCACTAATGCACTCAGCTAAGATTGGAGCTACACGGACACAAGAAGAGGTCTGGGCTTTGTTCCTGGTGCCTCTGCAGCGGAGAGTAAGTCCTGTTCTGCACAGCTCGGCTGGGACTCCCCATCCCCTGGGGTGATCATTCGGTCTCTCATGTTCCACTCAATTTGTTCAAATGCTTAAAACAATGCCTAGGCAGGCCAGACACGTTAACGGGGAAAACACACATTTTATCTTTCAGAAGCAGCTTTGTCCAGTATTTACGACAGGTCACAGGCAGACTCAGGTCAACAGATGACCGGGTCAGGAGGGTCTGTCACTATGCTCTTCCACCTGTGTGCCCATCACAGCTTCCCGGCTTGTCCCGCGCTTGGCGGATGGTGGGCGAGGCCCTGACCAAAAACTTAGTAACTCAGCATCCATCTCAAGAGTAAAAAATGGTCTCTCAGGGCCTCTTCAGCGGGGAGATAAAGGTCAATGCGGTCTGCCCCCAAATTAGTCTACACAAACAAGGAAGCTTTGTGTGTGTACCTAAAGAAAATACACACTTGAAATAGGTTTTCAGAAAACTCTACTTGTAAACGTATCTCTTTAAAAATCTAAATTTTGTGCATAGCATTTAAAATACCCTAAAATTGGGCACAAAAAATGTTTTTTACAAAATAAAGACCACAATTTTAATTTTGGGTGAAAACAGGCCAATAAAGAGACATACATGGGGAAAAATGGACACACTTACCAACCAATTCTTTCCCTAAGAACCTTTAAAAGCCTTTCTAAAAGTACAAAAACTAGAAGCAAATTCCAAAGAAAAGGAAGAAAAAAGGAGAATCAACCTTTCTTTAAAGCCCCGCTGCAGGGCTGAGGGTTCTCTGGTGTCCGACTTCAATGGCGCCTGCCCACGTGAACGCCTTGTTCATTAATGGGCAATGCAACGCCACTATCCGATCACAAAGCTTGTTGCTCAGACAATTCTGTGTGTTTCTGCCTCAGTGAGTTGATGCCACTTTCAGGGCTAAATGACTAACATGGGACTCATGCAGCCCATGTGTCCGACATGCAAAAACCCTTTAACCCAGAGATACAGATGATTATGTATCTTTATGACCTGAAACCCCATTTATCCAAGAAATACTCAAGTCAAGAAAAGTACAGACAGACGGGGGGCAACAGCCAGTGTGGCTCAGCTCAAGCCAGAGCAATAGGCTGTCCCTCTGGGGCCTTCGGGAAGACCCTGCCTTGCTAAAAAGCCGCTGATTACACCACCTCTCATCTAGCTCAGTAAAGAAGACCAAGGCAATAGACAGTGGCTGGTGCGACCCGATGGCAGCGGCTCCAGTGCCACAGTGAACACACAAGCGGTACCATTTTCCAAAGCAATTAATTATAAACGCTTACTGCTTTGCCTCCTAGATCATTTAGATTCTACTAAGGGCAAAGCGAAAGGAAATGGATTCATTTGGGTTCGTTTACTAAAGAGGACATTTGGATTACAAATTAGGTGAACTCTTCTGCCCATGACGTAGTTCTTGCGTAAGCAAAGGGAGCGGCTTGCAGTAAAACAACACCAGGGCTCAGCGGTTGGGTATGATTCCTAAGGAGGCAAAGGAAGGTGAGGTAACTTACAGTGCAAACCGGTGATGCCAGAAATAGCACAAGTATAAATGGATTAAAATGCTACCCCGCTATTTTTCAGGAATTCAAAAATGTCAATAGCGGAATATTTCTTTCCTCGTAACACCTATCAAATTCCAAAGCACGTCCTAACAACAGCACCACAGCAGGCTGAGTGAGGCATTCAGGGGCCAACACAGCAGGATTTCTCAGCCTCAGTGTGACTGACATTTTGAGCTCGGTAAATCTTTGTCGTGGGAGCTGTCCTGTGTATTGTAGGGGTGAGTAGCAGCATCCCTGGCCTCTACCATTAGATGCCAGTAGCATCTCTTTTCCCAGATGTGACAACCAAAAATCTCTCCAGGCATTGTCAAATGTCCCCCGCCTCCTGGAGGGAGGGGCAAAATTGTGTCCCCCACCCAACCCCACTGAGAAGCGCTAATGTAGAGACACAACCTCCGTGGTGGTGAAGGAGGCAGGCGGCACACCTGCCCCCTGCCCCAGACTGCCCGCAATGCATGGGCCTCTCACGTCCGCCAGGCAGCCAAGGCAGGGAATTCGGGGAGTTCCTCATCAGAGGGACCTCCACTCCTCAACCTGTACGCAACCGGCAGACTCCCAAGCCTTGGAATCTTCCTTAAACATGCAAAGAGAACTTTTCATAAACCCCCTTGAGTGTACTAACTCAAGGAGCCGCTCAGGAAAGCAGTGTGTATTTACTCATGCACCGAGCAAGTTTCCAGGTGAGAAATGGTGCTTGACTTCTTGACAGCAATGCTCAGTAACTACTCATCATCACCAACGTCTTCAGAATTATCTGAAAATCCCCTTGAGGGCCGCCCAGGAACAAACACAGACTTCCCTTACTTTTCAGCTGGAGGCCAGCAGGGTTTTTGTTTTATTTTTAAAGAACAAAGGGGATTTTCTTAGCACACCAAACACTTAAATTTCCTGAGGTGTCACCCCACTTGAGCAGAAAGCACATGTGAAGAGCAAGGGGAAGTGGTGGCTCCATCCACGTTATACTGAGAAGACTAGGAGACCCTGACCCTCCCAGCCTGGACAGCTGCCCCTGCAGACCACCTGCTTCCTTCCTTTGTACACGCTCAGCACTACCTTTGGTCGGAGACCCGCCAACATGTCTGCAGTGCACTCAGAAAGTAACACTGTCATATCCATTAACCCACACATTAAATTCCCAGGAGAGCCTTGCTCCCAAATTAGAAGGAACTGAACAGCTATGAGATAGGTGCTTAGCCACAGATCTGGCCATATAATCTGTAAGTTTTGAGCACGGCCCTCGTAACGCCCACCTATGTGCATGAGTAGTGCCGTGGGAAGAGTCCAGGACTAACACTCGGGAGACTGGGTTCAAGACCAGATCTGTGTGCTGAGCAATGGGTGCACCCCTCTTGCAGTCACACAGATCACGCTGTCGAAGATCGCTGGACCAGAACTTATTTGCATAAGTGCAAGTGTTAGAATACATGATGACTGAAGCTTTCTCGGGGGACAGAAGTGGCAGTAGTGTCCTATAAAATTACGAGACTAGAGACAGTGTAACAGAAGTGCTCTGAGCCTCAAGGCAGAGAAGGAGGGGCGAGTAGGACGGTGGAGGGGACAGCTGGTGCCGGACACAGCAGTACTCACAGTGCATGGCAAATGCCCTGGAACAAGGGCAGGGCACCAGCCTGGGTGTTTTGTAAGTTTAGGTCATTCATACATTAGGAACTATTTCTAATGCCATCATGTATGGATGTTAGATTTCTACATATGAATTCTGGGAAGACACAAACGTTCGGCCCGAGGCAGTTATTTTAATAAACCATTTCTCAACTACTCAGCTGTTGGAGCTGTAAAGAGCGAGCTAGAGGGCGGGTTCTGAAACGCACACCGAACGTGGCGGGGGTAGACGCACAGGAGTGTGGTGCTGGGGTGAGCAGCAGCAGCCCGCTGGAGCCCGTGACGGGGTCAACCGCAGGCCCCTCCAGGCGACAGGATGATGGAGTCCGGGCTGGCCCAGCAGTCTGCACGTCGCAAGCTCCCAGGAGAGTCCAATGTACGCGACAGTTCCAGAACCACTGCTCTACAGGACTACGCCCAACTTCCTAAGGGTAGTGTCAAAGCCCCGTCTTGCCAACACGTGCCAAGTGGCAGTACAGTGTTTTCCGTGATGCAACCCAAACACGGGAGGCTGTTCCACTTGCCTTCCTCATGTATGGACACAAGGTACCCGCTACCCACATCCACCTGACAAGCCCAGAGAATGGGAGCCACTCAATCTTTCTGAGTCACCTCTTCCTCTCCAGAGAAAGCCTCCCGGGACCTCTGCTCCATCGAGCGGACTGCACCACACATCCACCGCTACTGGACCCTGAACACGCAGCTCTCACTGCCTTTGTACTGTAACTCTGTGTGTCTATCTGTCCCCTCGATGGACTGTGATCACCTAAAGGTCAGGGACAGTTTTCCCCATCACACAGCTGGAGCTACACACAATGGCACTCGAGGATACACCTGTGAGACGGCCAAAGACCTACTTCTGGCAATCAAGACATCTTCCAGGTGCATTCTCCACTGACACAGGGCATCGCAAGAGAACCCAAGTGCTCTCTCGTCTACCCAGGATCAGGGGAGTAGGCTGTGATCAGAAGAGACCTTCGAGATAAAACACAAAGGACGATTAGGAGCGACCTAGGCCGAGTGGCACCAGAATAAGGGAGCATGCCCAGAGGAAGAAACAGAATGATCAGAGCACGCGGAGGAGAGGGAAGAGGCCGCCGCCGGATGCAGAGAAGGAGTATGTATGGCGCAGGAGGTAAAGCCAAGACAGGGCCACAGCCAGCGGGACCCTGCCAGCCGTACCGCAAGGAGCCTGCATTCTAACAAGGGGAAGGTAACAAGGGTTTCAGGCATGGAGATGACAGGATAAGAACTCTTTATTTTTAATCACTATGGCTTTGGTATGAAAAGCACATTAAATAGGGGCAGCAGCGGAGACAAGGAGACCAATTAAGAATGACAGAAAAGGAACGAGCAGGGACAGCTGCTGTGTTTCTGACTTATACGGTGAGCAGGGACGCCATTCACAGAGAGGAGAAACCACGGTGACACCAAATCATGTGGGACTTTTGTTTGGACGCTTGCATCTGGCAGCAGAGTGAGCCGGTTCATTCCTCAAGGCTTCTGAGGGTTCCCCACCATGCCACTTCTGCCAACTTGTTATACGGCATTTTTTTTCTTTAGGTCCTCAAAGTATTTTCACAGTTGCATGTCATTCCTTACCCATCAATGGTTACGATTGAAAAAAGACTTGTCAGACACATCCTTAATGCTGCGGCAAAACTATTGTAGCACATACACACTACATTCTAAGTCAGTTTCCCATCTCTAGGTCGAAACCTAGTCTTAGGATCTTCCATCTGTCCAATCTCTTTTTACACTTCTTCAGTTTCCCTCTCGCACTGAGTGTGTGGCAGTCGGGAGAAACAACAGTGGGAAGGATGCTGCGGCACACACACACACACACACACACACACACACACACGGCCTGGCAGCACCTCCACACGGCCACCCGAGGGACCAGCCTGTTTGCCAGGTGCCAGGAGCTGGTGCCGACTGGTGGGGTTGGCAGCAAGAGATTAACATTCAGACTGAGGCTTTTCTGCCTGATATTTTCACTCTCTAAAATGCACCCCTCCTTGCTCAGGGACCTCCGCTCCCAGACACTGCATCCCTCCTCGCTCGGGGACCTCCGCACCCGGACACCGCACCCCTCACGGCTCAGGGATCCCCCCCACTACCCCACCACCACCACCACAGCCCTCCTGGCTCAGGGATCCCCGCTCCAGGACACCGCACCCCCTGCTCCCGGACACTGCAGCCCTCCTCTCTCAGGGACCCCGGCTCCCGCTCAGGAACCTCCCCCACCTCCCCCTCCTACCTCCACTCCCCCTACCCCCTCTCGCTCCCAGACAGCGCACCCCTCCCTGCTCAGGAACCTCCCCCACCTCCCCTCCCCCCCACGCTCCCCCCCCTCCCGTCCCCCCCCCCCGCCCGTTCCCCGACACCGCAGCCCTCCTCTCTCAGGCACTCGGGGAATGGGAATGCAGTCTGGTGTCTGGATGAACATCTGCGGTCTTTCCTGATTAGGAGCTAGAGCGTCTCCATGGTCCAACTTCATTCCCTTTTGCACGGCTCCTCCCCCCTGTCACTGACTGGGAGAGACAAGGAAAAGGCCCAACCCACACTTCCGGTGGCCTGTGTGTGCTAATTAGAAGCCCGGCACCTGTTTCAAGTCCCCAGCCTCGCGCCTGTTCCCTCCGCACGCTGCTCCCTGACAGGGCCCAGTGTGGCCTGGAGACCCACGTGGGTGGTCTAGCCTGAAGGTAGCCGTGTCTGCTGTGACAGGGCAAGGCTTGCTCCGCACTGCGGACAGCAGCACGCCCTTCAGCCTCCTGCATAACGGAGGGGTACTCCAGCACCTGGCACACCACAGGGGCTGGGGGTCACCTCACACCTTACTTATTCCTCCACCCGGCCTGGGGAACAAGCTCTTCATTTCAAGGGGAACAAACAGGGAAAAAAAGGAAAAAAAATAACCAAAACATCTATATCTTTAAAAATCTGCAAGAGTGTAAGGAGGACAGAGGTATTAACAAAATTCAAGGAAAAGGTTAAGTAAATTATGAAACACTAACTCACTGGAGTCATTTAAATGATGGTCAAGATTATGTTTCAAGACAGAAATAAACATTAAGATTAAATTTGATGATGTAACAATATGAAGTCATGTTTAGTTTAAAAACAGAACAAAAGCACTATCTACCCAATAATTCTAATCTTTTAAGAATTATGACTGCAGATGAATCAAGTTTATAAAAGAACACAGAAATACAAAGGTTTCTATTAGGATTATATTTTCTTTCTCTAATGCAGTTTTACTATTACTGTAATAAACTAAAACATTTAAATAGAAGCCAGAAGAATGCTCACATTCGCCACAGCTCTGACAGGAGAGAGAGGACTGGGGAGAGACCTTCAGACCGTGAGAGAGGACTGGGGAGAGACCTTCAGACCGTGTATCTGAAGGATACAAATTGGTTCTTACCCTTGTGCCTCTTCAGCTGGGGAAAGCTGCTAATTGTCGTTGCCTGGATTATTTCCACTACTATTTGATACCTGATTTAAAATTAAAAAAAAAGAAAGAGAGAGAGAAAAGAATGAATAGAAAGAAAATAGCATTCTCAAAGGTATTTTTAGATTGTGTCTGTACCAATCAAATCAAAAATCTCCTTTTTTGTCCCTCGAATCTTCCCCAGTCCTCTAATTCACATTAATATTTCTCTTCTCTGAAGCTCTAAATTGCTTGCTGCTCTATTTAGCTATGACTTTATGTTGCTGCCTTAAAGAGTCACAGTTCCACAAACAGTGCCGCGAACACAGAGATTGGCGTGTCTAGTCTTTTTTGCTTCTTTACAAGACTCCTTCAAATATAGTAACACATCTGAGCTTTAGACAAAATTGTAGCCTTGTCTGAAACAAAGATACGCTACCATTTTTCTCTCTAACTTGACCCTGAACCTTTCTGAAGACAAGGATTGTGTCTTGTGCTCTCCCATAGGACCTAGTCTGGCACTAAACATCCGGTAGGCACTCAGTCAGTATTAGTGAGAGGTGTGGACTGAACGTTTGGGTTCCCCCCAAATTCATATGTTGAATCCAAATCCCCACTGTAATGAGGTTTGCAGGTGGGACCTCCGGGAGGCAATTAGGTCACAATGTTGTTCTCCTCATAAATGAGATGAGAACCTTTATAAAAAAGAGCCCAGAGAGTTCTCTTTCCATCAAGTATGATTACCGGGAGAAGACAAGGTCTATAAACCAGAAAGTGTGTCTTCGCCAGACACCCAATCTGGTGGCCCCTTGACCTCAGACCTCCCAGCCTGCAGAACTGTGAAAAATTCATGTTTGTTGCTTAAGCTACTGGTTCTATGATATTGTGGTTACAGCAGTAAAACAATGAGCTAAATTAATATGCGTTAACATCTGTAACATTAGCAGGTACGTGTTGTAGAACTGGGCACCTGTATGATTATGCTAATCAGTGCCACCTAAATAAATTCAATTACGATAAAAAACATTAATAGGTACAAATAATATTCTGAACAATCTGTTCTTTTCATATTCCTAGTGATTCATGCTCTTGAACAAATGAGTCATCAATGGTACTGAAAAATAATACACAGCATCTGAGTAAAGAGTTAAATGTTTAAAACGAGTCCATAAAATTATAATGCCAGCTAACATTTACAGATTCCTCTCATTAGGTGCCAGGAACCTGTTCAGGTACTTTAATGTGTATTATCTCATTTAACCCTCATAGCGAGATGCTGTGATTAACCCAGCATTACAGAGGAGGGGGTTGCAGTTCAGGTAAGCTGTGAACCCTACGCAGGGACTCACTACTTCTAAATTCTGAAGCCAAAACGACAGGCTGGAGCTGCCTGACTCTAACCATCTCCCTGCTGCCCTGAGATCCACCGTGGGCTCCTGGCTATCCTGTCTAAGGGCTCGCAAAGCATACAGCATGGCCAATGCCGGGTCACCTTCCCGCCCTCAGTGCCTCTGCCTCCTCCCTCTTAGGCACCGTTTTCCCGCCAAACCAGACCCCACGCAACCCCCCGACACTCCAGTCTTTCCTGACTCCCAGCCTCTGCTGTTTCTCTCCCCTTGCAAGCAACCCCTCCGCTGGCCTGCTGAAATTCTCTTTTTCCTTAGACACTCAGTTCATGGCCATTCCTCTCGGAAGCTCTTTCGATCTCCTTATATCCCTCTCTTCAACAGGATGAAGTATTTGCTCCTACTCACTTCTTTAGCTCTTCACACTCTACTTCTGGCCTGAATATCTTCTCTGTATTTAACTATGTATGTATTCCCACATGAGAAAGAATCCAAGGATCCACAACCAATTCATCTTTATACACACCAGACCCTCCGCACAGTGCTTTGCACACAGAGGCAAAGCATGTTTGAACACCGTTAACGAATGTGTAGAATTCACTTTCACTTGATACCAACAGGCAGAGTAGGAAATGACTGACTTCCTCATTCTCAACAAAGCCATATGAACAGATGCATCCCTGTGCACGCTAGCCCGGATGGCTCTCAGTCCTCTGGGGGTGGTCTACAGCGATACCTGTCACTCACTTGGCTCTCTTCCTAGAGGCAACTTTAGTGCAAGAATTAGGAGGAAAGAGATTTGAAACATTCTCTGGATTAGCAGTGCAGAAATTGCTAGTATATGTTTTCCCAAAATGATCATGTAAACTCTTGTATTAAGAGAAAGCAGCATAAGAATTCAGCTCTTTCCAACTTTTGCAAGATCCTACCTACAGTATAGTATCCCTTTGTTCCAGGGACAAGGAAAAAGAAGTCACACAAAGACAGCTGCCACCTGCCCTTTGGAGTCGCAACCTTGCCTCTCTTTAGATTTACACACTCAGCTAAAGTAGTAAAGATTTAGAGCAGGTTTGTATTTATGAACTCTTCCATTAATCCTGACTCACCTGAAAGGCTACACACTCTTTCAAAATCATCACCTTACAAATCTATAGACTTATTGTCCTCGTACCGTCAACTGTCAGAACAGCTTTGGAATTCTATTGTGTTAGAACTGATGTCAAAACTACTTAGAAACCTAATAAAAAATCACCTCTTCATTTCATTAGACACACTTTACACGGTTGTTCTAAAATATTACTTTAAAGCCATTTTGGGCGTGCACACGCCAGACTGTCTTAGCAGAGCAAAGGCTGGGCAAACCCTAGTCTCAGGCGCGCGGGAAGGGAAACGGTGTCAAGTACTCTTGTACTGAAGTTAGCAAGGACATGTTGTAGCCTAGAACGCCATATACATACACATACACACCAATGTTTAAGAAGCAATTAAAAACTTGAAATATCATCTTTCCCAGTTGCCACAGGCTACTTGGTAGCAGTCTGGAAACAGTGTCTCATAAGAGGGTTCAATGAAAGCACTGGAGAGTAAAAAGCACGCGGTTTCAGGCCGCCAACCGGGAGCGGCTTCCCAACGTCGGGAGGTGTCCGAGTGCGGTAGTTAGAATGTGAGCTCTGGCACCAGAAGGGCTGTGTTCAGACCCCGCTTCCGACACTGACTGTGTCACCTGGGAGAACTATTTAAGCCTTCTAAATCTCACAAGTCCTCACCTGTAGAAAAAGGAATAAGAGTATTTTTACTGGTAGGGTTGCTGTGAAGATTAAATGAGATGATACCTTCGAAATATTTGGAATCGTGCCTGCCCCGCAGTGAGAGTTCAATAAATGTTCACTATTACCAGTGTTCCTTAACCCAGCCACCAACTGTTTAGACATGCATTAGGGAGAGGTGTGTGCGTGTTTTAATACACAGAAGTTTTATAGGTAGCCTTACTTTTTTCCTGACTACAGGAGGGTCTCAGCCTAATCAATCTAAGACCACCAGGGTCACTGTAGTCCAAAAAAATCAGGCCAACTGACCCACTGCAACGAGCAAGAGGAACTGGGGCCTCTCGCAAACAAAGGCAATGATAGAGTTACTGGAGGATTCTGGGAAAGGATGGAGTGTAGACGAAATTTAACTGGAGTGGGATAGACTCAATGCAGGGCTGGGTACAGGTCGCTCTCAGGTGGGCCCAGGGTCCCACTTGCTTGGAAACTGCAGTGAAGATAGATATGGGATGTTGAGCCCAGAAACCCTGTAACTGCATCTCGACTGATGGGTGAGAAATGGGGCTGCTTCTCTGTGTCAAGGTGACTGAGACCCGCCCAGGCGCGAGCACGATGCGTCATCCTTACAGACAGGATTTCAATCAGCAGCTTTAAGCAGGCTGGGTGAGATCTAAGAGAGCACAGGTTCTCAGTGAGTAAGAAAGCAGTCATCACTCAAAGAAGGGACTCATTCTGACACGTTACAGTGGCTGTGTGTACTTGGAAGAGAGACTGTCTCCTGAAAACTTGGTTTTGAACCGGCGACCTCAGCATTCCCAGGTGGACACTTTATGCACTGCGCCACCACAGCTCACACTTCTGCAAACTTGGTAGCCGCCTCTCGGATCTGCTACCCCAGCCTGGCAAATGGACGGGCAGACTGTACGGGCTCAGTCCGACCCAATTTTTACCTTCTCCAAAGGAACATATGTTCATTGAAGAAAACGGGAAAATACGCAAAGCACAATATTCAAAGTTAATCGCAATTAACATTTGATCTCTCTTTATAACCTTTTCTCTAGGCAAACATAGTATTTTGTTGTTTTACAGAACTGGATTTATACTATAAATACTGCCTTAGAGGCTTTTTCATTTAGACATTAAAGGTTACTATTTTCCAGTATCATTAACTATTCTGACACAAGGCCGTAGTTACATGACGATCTATTACAGAACACGTGTAAAAAGTTTTATTTTTTTTACCCAATCCTTATTGTTAGGCACTCTGATTCTTTCAAGCTTTTCTCTATTTTAAATAAAATTGCAAGAAACATTCTTGGAAAAGTCTTTCCACATTCATGATTATTTCCTTCAGATAAATTATTATAATAACTGTATCAAAAAGAATGCATATTTTTGTGACCTGTTTTTCATTTTCTAAAACCATATGACAAAAAGGTAATAATTTATACTGCTCCCAGAATCCCAGGACATGAGACTGTTTTCCTACACCCTTGTCAACACTGTCATTAAATTTTTAATATTTCCCAATATTATGAACAAAAACAAAGTAACTCATTTTAGATTTTATATTCGGGCACTAGTTACTAGGAGAACAAGGTTCTGAGCTACCTCTTCATGAGGTGTGTCTGGTGGTGTTAGGAGCAGCAGCAGGGCAAGCATTTTCAGTGAGGAATCGAGAGCAGTAAGAGGCCCTGTCCACTAACGGGGCTTTTACAGCTGCTGTCCACTTTTCTAGTGTTCAGAAGGGAGCAGAGTCCACAGAAGACTGAGGCATGCTTCCTAACCTTTCCCCGTGACACACACAGCAAACAAGAATTCTATTTGAACAGAACACCGGGTAACCAGTCATCCCAGGCCCTACCCAGCCACCTTGAGGGCTTGGAAACCTTCATTCCACACACCTGTGCACTGCATTTGAAAGTCCTGAACCAGAGCAGTCTAAGCTATCTCGGTCTTATGTGTACACACACACACAACTCATGCCATAGATATAGCGAAAATAATCTGGATACACACACACACCCAAGCATGAACGGTTTTCATCTATTTGTGATAAGTGAATTTTTATTTTAATTTTGTTTATATCTTTTCTTTCCTTCTTTTCCCAGTGAGAGGAGGGAAGACAGAGAGACAGGGTCCCCTGCATGTGCCCCAACCAGGATCCACCCAGCAACCCCGTTTGGGGCCAATGCTCTGCGCATCTTGGGCCATGCTTGCAACCAAGCCATTTTTAGCACCTGAGGTGGAGGACTGAGGGAGCTATTCTGGGCGCCTAGGACTGATGTGCTCGAACCAACTGAGCCATAGCTGTGGGAGGGGAAGAGAGAAAGATGGGAAGGGGTGGAGAAGCAGATGGTTGCTTCTCCTGTGGGAACTGAACCCGGGACCTTCACACACTGGGCCGATGCCCTACTACTGAGCCAACCAGCCAGGACCTTGTTTATATATCTTAATCTTCCTAAAATAACTATATTACCATGTATTCATTTTCTACTTCCCAGAACCTGCAGAAATTATGTCACAGAAGCAACCAAAGCTTTGTCGCCTCTGGCTAGCTGGTACTCTTTAGTTAACCTCAACAAAGCCAAATTTCTTCTCTCTGCCATCTGTATCTAGTTATCACTAGTGTTCTTTGTGTCTTTATGTCAGCCATTAACCTCACTACAAAGTGTTTATTTATAGACTTCTGTGCTGCACCATTGCTGGGTTCAATTCTTACACACAGCATTTTCATTCTGAACGTTTCCTAAATATCATCTTTAGTTGCCTAGTTTTACGTTCTATGCTGAGGACATCCTACGGACTCTTTCATACATTTTGAGTGAAGTTTTTCTGAAATAAGATATTGGATTGCCCCGTCTCAGCCGTTAATCCTATTCAAGTCAGGATCTGAGAATTTCTTGCTTCCTGCTGACCACTGTTGTTTTTTCAGCTCTTATTGGAAGGCCGGAGCGTACTGAGAACTGCGCTAATGCATTGTGTGCATCCTCTCATTCAATTATCACACCAACCCTACGAAATAGGAATTGTTTCCTCCATTTCACAATTAAAACAGGCTTGGCGTGTAAAGGACTTGCCCAAGGTCAGCCAGCAGCAAAGCAGAAGCGAACCAGGTCTGCGAAATCCCGGTCTGACTTGAGCCCAGTTCGCCGCCAGGCTCTACTTTAGATGCCTGACTGACTCCTGTAGGTTGGCTCCCTGCCTCCACAGGAGCTGCGTTTCTAGTGCAGGGTCATCCGAGGACAGAGCGCGAGGGCGCGCCTCCAAGGCTCGTGCCAGCTCTCATTTTCAGGAATGAAACCTACCATTATTAAAATTGAATTGGGCAAACTTACAATTAAGTTATATATTTTAAAATTTGTAAGAGTACTCAAAACTCATACATTTCCTGATCACTGTATTCATTTTACTGTTATCTATGCGCAGGGTACTCCGGGTGGTCGCAGTGCTCACACCGCAGCAGCCGGCAAAGGCCGCAAGTCAGGGTCCCCCACCCCTCCGCGCCGCGCCACAGCCAGGGTTTGAATGACCAGCACGCCACTCTTACCACCTCCCTACCCTGTCCTAGACCTGTGAGCTTCAAATTCTTTCCTGCTGAGGACGGACTTGGCACCACAGTCTTTGGGGGTTTTTTTTGTTTTGTTTTTTGGTTTTTTTTTTTACAGGGACAGAGAGAGAGTCAAAGAGAGAGATAGATAGGGACAGACAGACAGGAATGGAGAGAGGTGAGAAGCATCAATCATTAGTTTTTCGTTGCCGTCACAACACCTTTCTCACATGTGCCTTGACCGGGGGCCTTCAGCAGACCGAGCAACCCCTTGCTGAAGCCAGCGACCTTGGGTCCAAGCTGGCGAGCTTTTGCTCAAGCCAGATGGGCCCGCGCTCAAGCTGGCGAGCTTGGGGTCTCGAACCTGGGTCTTCCACATCCCAGTCCGACGCTCTATCCACTGCGCCACCGCCTGGTCAGGCTCTTTGTTTTTGTTTTTAAGAAAAAAAGCATTATCCACCCAGCCCACACCACACCCAACTCTTGAAGTTTCATTCTAAGTAAAGGAAGGTCCACGCGGTCTCTCCCACCTCTCACTCAGCCTCCCCTCCCCCCAGAGGAGGAAGAGGGAAGGAACCAGCGTGTGGAGCCCCGCCTCTCACCTGCTCCCCTTTAGGACCTTGCGCTCTCCACGTCCAAGGCCAGCCAGCGGAGGAATCTGCCCCCGCCCCCCGGGAAGGGGGCAGAACAGGGACAAGTTGGCCCCTATTCCGGCCCAGCACTGCTAGGTGGGAAAATGTCTAATTCAGTCCTGAAAGTGACACTTTGGTCTTCGTTTGTCTTATTCCTTGGCCCGAGATGGCTCAGCCCTCGGGGTGGAGAGAGGAACGGAACGTTGCTATTTACTGGGTCTCCTCAAACCCCAAACTGAAACACTGAATCCCAGTGGGCCAGTGGTAACTGGTCAGTGTTCACAGTGAAATAAACCTATTTAATCCTTGGTCTCATGATTATAACAAGTAGCGACTAACAGGAATATGCAGATGGGGGGGCCAGTGCTTTACCTGAACCGCCTGGTGACCCCCCTGCCTTCTGTGAAGCACACACCTTTCCCACACCGCCAGGGCTGCTTCGCGTGTGAGCGGAGTGAATCCTTGAAGGTCAGAGTTATCGCAAACTTTTAATTCCAAAACTTCCCCTTCTCATACCAAATTTTGCACTGCTGTCAACATTCAAGTATCCTGACTCCTACATAAAAGCAACCTGCGTTCTCTGATATGCTTCCCCCCACTCTGTGACCTCTGCTAGTTCTCCGACTCCAACCGAAGGAATTATATTCTGAAGTCAATGTACTTTACTTTTCACAGAAGTGTAACACCTTTTAAAACATTTTTTTCATAGGTAGCCTCGTATTTTAACAAGTTTTTTTTAACTAAATTTATATCCATTTATCTTTATTATAGAAACCCACCAGGCTTCTCTTTGCGTTCCACGCCATGATTTTTCTCTCCGCATCCACCCATCCCAAACCCTTTCCCCGAGGTTTGTACGTGCTGACGGGTTTCTGACGCGGTGCGACAGTCTTCAGTACACGCCACGTTCTCTCTCTTGTGCCTCTGTAACATACGCCTCTTTACTGTTTATGATTCACAATAGAGCTTCTGAATATAGTTCAAAACACTGAACACTCAACAATTTAAATTCTTTTACACAGAAGCATGCAGTTTTCAGAATTTTAATATTGTTAATATAGTATCTCCTGGTGCAAATGCACCTGGACTAATTCGGAGATGAAAATCCATCCCTTATAGTCAGGAACTCACTCCACTGTTAGTTATGATCTCTGCAGTCAATCCAGTCATTACCCTAGTGCCACCTTTATCCTAGCGAGACAGAAAACTCCACATCAGTCTCAGGGTGTACTAGGTAAAAGGTCTGCTTCTCCTCTCCAAGCCAAATAATCCCTAATCCTTTTTATTTTAAATCTTACATTCATTACCAGAATGTCCTCGCTACTATTTCCATGTTGCTCTCTAACTGAGGAGTCAGAAATAAACAGATCCAGAACTAGAAGATCTAATAAAGACTAGGCTGGCAGGGCATGAACTTAGGGCAGTGACAGGATGCCCTGATTGCATTACTACTTGTTTCTCTGGTGATCCACCACTGTCTAAAGATGGCGGCACTTTCTGGTTGTGTTTTTCTCATGCAAGAACTAGTGCCAGCAAAGACTCAGAGGCAGTAAGGAAAGAGTTATCACCATGCATGCGGGAAGTTCCACAAGGCTAGGGCTGTGTGGCACTGCTGTTCTCTACCCGCCTGGCTGGCAACTTACCAAACTTTATGTATGGGGCCTGAAGTCAGACAGATCTCAGTTCAAACCACAGCTCTGTTACTTGTCAGCTGTGTGATCCCAGGCAAGTGTCTTTAGTTTCCTGAACCATACAATGAGAATAATAGCACCTACTTCACATTCAGTGATGATCATGAAGAACCTGACATTGTGCTTAACACCTATTTAATATTCAACAAGTGGTAGTTTAAAAACAAAGACCATTTCCCCCTCTTGAGCATTTGCTTGGCGTCTCTTTAACCTTGGCAAGTGGCCAGCCCAGGAAAGGCATCCTTTCCAAGGCTTGTGTGGGACATGGGGCTACCTGCGTCACTGCGCCCACGCAACACCTAGGACCGTCCAGGCTGGCTAGTTGCCTATTCCAAATCCATTCTTCTTTCTTCCTTAGTAACAGAAGCCCCCATTTTAAAAATAGGCCTAAGGCTGCACAGAATAAGACTATCTATAATGTCGCAATTGTTCTGATCAACACAATATGAGCAGAGATGTCATATAGCAGCTTCCAGAAATTTCCCTAGAGGAAAGCCAGTGCACGACCCTCGCCGCCATCTCTCCTTGCCGTCACTCTGCTTCCTGGACGTGATGGATGGCCTTGCAGAACACAGCCTGAACTGTGAGACCTCTGGAACACCCACACTTAGCACAGCAGAGCCGTGAGCCAGAGGGCCCATGAAGAGAGTGGCCCCGTCCATCCAGGAATGCCCACTACAGACTTCTCTCATAGAAGAAAGAAAAACCCTCTGTACTTTGCTAATCATCATTACTTCCTGGGTATTTTGTGAATCTAATCCTAACTAATAATATAAGTATCTCCAATCTACTCGTGGGGTTAGAGCAGGGAGGGGTTCTTAGGGCTGCTTTGTCCCCGGCAGACATCTGGCAATGTCTGGGGATACTTTTGGAGTCACAACTGTGGGCATGCTCCTGGCATCCGGTGGGCAGGCAAGGGTGCTGCAAATATTATACAATAAGTAGGAAGGTACCCACGAAAAAGAATTATCTAGCCTGACCAGGCGGTGGCACAGTGGATAGAGCGTCGGACTGGGATGCGGAAGACCCAGGTTCGAGACCCCGAGGTCACCAGCTTGAGCACGGGCCCATCTGCCTTGAGCAAAAGCTCGCCAGCTTGGACCCAAGGTCGCTGGCTCCAGCAAAGGGTGGCTTGGTCTGCTGAAGGCCCGTGGTCAAGGCACATGTGAGAAAGCAATCAATGAACAACCAAGGTGTCACAATGGCAACGAAAAACTAATGACTGATGCCTCTCACCTGTCTCCGTTCCTGTCTGTCCCTATCTATCCCTCTCTCTGACTCTATCTCTGTCTCTGAAAAAAAAAAAAAAAAGAATTATCTAGCCCACAATGTCAATTTTTCTAAGGCTGAGAAACCTTGGGATAAACACAGCTCAGGGAAGGCCCTTGTTCATTATAAGAACAGAGCAGAAGCGTGAGGTGTCCTGATTAATCAATATTCTCGAGGGAGTTGCCATATAACTCAAACAATGACAAACAGTTTTCAAATGATTTAAGAGATTCTCAATAAAGGTGCATGTTATAATCACCTGGGGAATGTTTTAAAATAGTGATGCCCAGGTTCCACTCCAACCAGTTACAGAAACATTCTTCCGCTTCATGGAGGAGCGCGCTGTTTACAGACGCTGAGGAACTAACCTCCCAGCGCGCAGCTCCAGCCGCGTCAGGGCTGCCGGCGGCACACTCCTTTCCAGGCGGCTCTTCTCAGGGCGGAACCTTTCATTCTCCTTTTGCAGTGTTTACTTTGACTCCAGCTTCATCTTCAAAATAAAGTAACATGCAGTTCTTTGTCTGGAAACGCGGTCCTTTTCTAGTTTCGGTAACGGATGCACCTTCACTCTGAGCCGGGCTTTGCCTTCCCTGACTGTGGCCACCATCTCCTTATCCCCCGGCCCTCCGCCCACACCGATGGTGGCAGATCTGTTTAGCCTGCCCTTCAATTTCCTGCATTAAGAGGACACTCAGATTTTTGGCTCCTGTCTCATTAAGAGAATGATCATTGTTCCTATTAGTAGACCCTGGAAGACTCAAAATAATATACCAGTTCAGCCACTGCATCCTGGCTTCCACTTCTTGGGTGCAAGAAGAAAAATGAATTAGTTAAGGAAAGTGAGACAGCCAGTGTAACTGTTTTAAAGCCTGGGCGACTGTGAGACACAGCAGGGTAGGAACCACCCATTCAGCCTACTTGAAGGAAGCACACGTAGCTCTGTGACCCTACTGTGGAAGCAGAGAAACAGCACTCTGCAGACCTTTAAGTACCACCTTCCAGGTTTGTTTGTCTCTTTGTTTCTAATGTATTCCAGCCTAGCAGAGTTCAATGACTTTTTCCCTTTAGAAAATATGCCTCTACCTCTCAAATATGTATAAAACAAAAGTGGACAGTGTCATCAACTGCTTAGTCTAAATAAGATGCATTCCCTGCCTTAGGCAGCCAATCATAAAATTTTAGGAAGAGCGATTTGAAGACAATGACCTAGAACACTCATCAAGTCAGCGCAGTGCTGGCATTTGAGCAGAAGAACAAGCGCACAGTGCAGGCCGGGACTGGAGAAAGCAGCCCCGTCAGTGCCGCCGTGGTGGACCTCCGAGGCAGGCTCCAGACAGGACTCCAACGAAGAGTGAGGCTGCCTCTCAATAATTATACACAGGCCCGGCCTGGAGTGGAGAGCAATTTTCCTATCAGACGAACAGTAAGGAGCTGAGTGACAAGATAATTCATGCACAACCACCTACTTTTTGAGCAAAATGATCACTCTCTGCCACTGCAGGGCTGTGCCTGGGATCGCTCTAGTTCAAGCTGTGCAAGAGGCAGAGAACCAAGGTCAGCCCTCCAGTCTGTTCCTAAGACGCAGTGAACAGGGGCAGCAGCCCCACGGCTAAAAAATACACCAGCACCACAGCAAACAGAAATGCCTGACATTCCAGCATACGGCAAACCCCCAGGAACTGTCTCATGGTCCCAGGTCCGGGGTAAACTGCCGCAGTATAACACCGTGTGTACAAACGTGTGCGCAAAGGACATCTGGGAGTGTGGATCTCCTTGAGAAACACGCCTTTCGCAGTATTTTTCTCCAAAGGCTCTCTGCCATGCCTGTAGAGGGAAATATATAAATCTTCGGGATTATCACGATCCCATAGCTGATGTGGGCCACTGCATACAACTCTTTCAAGGAGTTTACATTCCTTGTTTTGAAAGAACTTTGCAGCCCTTCTAAGAGGAAGTTATCGACAAATTTCCCAAGATTTACATGAGGCACTGCAAGTTCATAAACAGATGGAGGTCAGAAGAATACTGCCCTTTAAAAGTCTCCCTGTGTTCAGCCTGGACCTAAGGCTGGACCTGGGGTGGCGCAGCGGATCAAGTGTTGGCCTAGAGCACTGAGGTCGGCGGTTCAAAACCCTGGGCTTGCCGGGTCAAGGCACATACAAGAAGCAACTATGAGTTGAAGCTTCCTGCTCCTCCCCTTTGCCTTTCTCTCTCAAATCAGTAAATAAAAATCTAAAAAAAAGTATCCTGTGTTCAGAGGCCTTCGTAGGACCCCCGTGTGCTACCCTTTAGCACTGCCCTAACTATGCGATCCAGGGGTGGTGATGTCAAAGAAAGATTTAAGTGCTCTTTGTTTCATCACGAATTAGAGGGAAAGGGGAATGTGTGGGATAAGAATTTCTAGTGTAACCCTGTCCACGCAGATTGAGGCAATCTGGACTGTTCCTACCGAGACTAAAGTAGGTTGTCCCATCGTCCTGGGGCAGCTGGTGCTGTGGCTTTGCTTTTCAAGGGCAGTTCCTGCTGCCCCGCTTCTCTGCCTGTGAGGTGATGACCTACCCAGAATAAGCTGCGTGCAGCTTCTCTAGTCCCAAGCCTATGCTTAGTATATGCTGAAGAAGACAAACCATTCATTCTTATCAAGACTCACTAAAGACCAGAAACTGCACTCAGATAGAAAATGACAGACGATGGTAGAGTACCAATCACTGACAGTTCAAAATAACTACTTCTCATTTTTTTTAAAGTATTTTGGCCACTTTTGGTAACTCACTTTAATGTTGACCCTAGTTTAGAGGCAAATGAGATGCGTGTGAAATCCTCAAATCATCCAAAGACCCAATTTCAGCCACTGTTTTACTTTTTCATCAGCAATTTACCAAAATCACTTAGAAGCAAAATGACACGCGGGGTTTCCCCTCCTCCCCAGATGTCCCCACCTGGGGACAAGAAGGCACAGCAGCCGAGAAAGCTGGCCAGCCACACAACACTGTATCATCTACTGGATGTGTACATACTTACTACAAAAAGGAAAATCACACACACACACACACACACACACACACACACACACCTAAAATACCTCCAGTACAATAAGTGAAATTGAACTTTCCTATAATAGAGATTCCTGGAGTATATTTCAAATGTGTTTTCTTATAACAACTGATCCAGAGCCCCTTATTCCCAAACCCGGGCCTCTGTATTTTTCCTAAGAAGATCAAAAATCAACACAATGCTCTGAGATGTGATTTTAAAAACACACCCTTTCCTTCCAACCTTCCCTAGGGTGCACGTCAGAGCGGCTAGGCAGACACTCCGAACAACAGCACAGCTTCCAGTCTGTTATAACCCAATTATTTAAAGAAGATTATACTTGGAGCAAACTAATTGCACTGCTGAAGGAGAAGCTGGATAAATTTAATTATCGCTGAACCTAAGATTTACAGACCTCCCCGGCAAACACATTTTTCCCTACCTAGCTCGGCAGAGGATGATAATTAGTAGCTATTACAGGGCGGGCGGTAATTGAAGACCAAATACCTTAGCTGCTTCAAGAACTCCACATCCGAGTTGCTGTTAATGAGCTTGATGAACTCCTCATAGGAAGGGGCATAGGTGTAGGCCCTCTTGTGGTGGTCGCTCATCTGTTCTCTGCGCTCCAGCTGGGCCAGCAGCATCTGGTTAATGTAGTCGGGGTTACTCAGCAAGGCCACCACCGGCTTCAGGACTGTGGGGAGGGGGGAAAGCACAGCTGAAAAAGGGACCGCCTTTTCACCGGACAGTTTTTATATTGTATCACTGAGCCGATGTTTGGGCTCAATTCATTTTTACACTACCCAAATGGGGATCGTACAAACACACACGCATGCCCACACACATGGCCGCCCATCCCAAATCGCTAACAAAGCTATTTAAATTAAGTCCGTTTATTTTTTTTCTTTTATAAAGCTCAGTATGTTTTGTCTGCCAAAAGATGAAAGTCAACAATCCCCTAACTGCTGAAAGCATATTGCAGAGAGGAAGTTGTTAAAAAAATCAATGACATTATTATAAATTCATTGTGTTGACTTTAGGTTCAAAAGTTCCCCTTCTCTCTGTGGTTGATTGTATCAGCTAATGGGCGCCACCTGCTAATTCCAAAAGATTAAATGAGATGTTCATTCAATGCATATCAAATGCCACATTATTTGTTTAAAATTCTGAGATAGGAAAAATTTTTCTTACATCACATTTTCTTCCATTTTTCTCATCCTGGCCAGGCATGTCCCTGGATATACTTTTTCCTTAGTAATTACATTATATTATGGTACAGTTCCTTTATTTATTCCAGTTCACAAACTTACATACAGGCGTTGTCAATGAATCTTGCAGCAAAGGTCACTTAAGTAAATGCACTCTTGAGTGGAAGTGTAGATACTCTTTTATTATTGCATGTATTATTGGCCTGGATAATTCAAAAGCTACAGCAAATGGATGCTACCCTATGAAGAGCATTAAGGGCTGCCTATCCTATGTCAAAATACACAACACCTGGCAATGTTATATAAAAATCTGTTTATAGGAATGGCCAAATGATGCCCTCTCTGAGTGACATCTAATCATAAAATTTTGCTAACATATGAATTCTCCTAGGTCCTACAAGTACGCAAGGGCCGTGTCAATGTCCTAAGAAGTGTTCCCAATCCCATCAGTAGGCAGGACATTGTTTGCACAATTATCACTGCATTAGTACTATGATTACACATGGAATCTACCTTTCATTGTGAGAATCTCTGCAAGCATGATGCGTAAGCTGAGAGACTGGACATCCTTGGAGGGGAGGAGACAGAGCACCAGAACCCGAGAACACGTCTGTAGGAATCTTACTTCTTCAGCTGAGTTCCTCAAGCATGCATGCAACACAAAAGGCCTTGGCTGTTCTTCTTGTCTAAAAAATAAATTCGCGAGAGAGAAAAAAGGAAGGAAAGAAAATTGTAGAAACAATTCGGTTGTATGCCATTAGGTAAAAAATATTTCAAATGGGCAACACGCTGGTTTTAACAACTGTGTGTCCACTCCTCAACAATATCAGTAGCCAGTAATCTGCTCAATCGCATCTGGAAAAATGCAAGCGCATGCATCGCCTTTTGGGATTTCAACCCTTAAGTAGCATCCCGTTATATATATATATAACTCCCAAATCAGCAACAGTCCAGAAGGTAGGAGTATTTCTTTAACTAGCTTATTTCTAGCTCACCTAGCTTTCTTCATGAATGTGATCTACAGCTTTACTTTTCAAAGGAGAAACTCTAACAAAGCGTACACGGGGGACACGAGCCAGCTGTCCTGAGTGGGTGACCATGGGACTAAAAAGCCCTGGTATTTCTGAGGCATTGGTGCATGACGTGATGCTATTAGTTCGATGGCAAATGGCCTTCTGTGAGTATTTCCTGCTCCCAAGTATTTTCTGACTAGTTTGCCAACCTGGTCACAGGTTTCCTGTCGGCACTGATGCCATCCCCACCCAAGGGCCATTAATTTGGAGATCTGAGTGAAGACAAGTGAACGATAGAACTCTTTATAACTCCTTTTCCAACTGTATCTAAATAGTAATTCAAGAAAGACTAGGAAGGTAATTTTTCCAGTATCTTTCAGATAAGAGGCAAAGTTCATGGGCTTTGCAGGAATTTGTGGCCAATCCAGGAAGAAGAAAAAACACTAAACAGGTGGGGAGGAAGCACTCTGGGCAACACACAAGGAAAGAAAACAGATAAATGCATATCGGGCCCTTTACGACGAGTGTCTCTCAGAAGGAAACTGTGATTTCTTTTTGCACAAGAGACTAAAGCCTAATTCCCAGAATATGCACACTAAAAAAGAAGGTTTCCTCTTTGTCTTCTCCAACAAACTAGAGGAACTCAACCCTAATGTGCAAAGCCAACAGCACGAACAGAGATTTTAGAGCAAGCTTTTGCACATATACTAATACATATTGACTTTTTAAAAGTGGGATCGAAAATTATTTTAAACTCTAGGTATGCTGCCAGCTAAAGTTACTTAAGAGTTAGAGTCAACTTCACCATTTCAAACACTTGAAAGAGTGACGCTTAGCATATATATCTGGTTAATATTATTGGAGGAAGTTGGCCAAAAAAGCCCACTTTACAAGACATGGTTCTTTAAATAATATCAAAATCTCTCTCAAAGTGGGCTTCTCTGCCCCTTTTCTGTTCCACTGGAAGGCAGACAATGAAAGGAGCCAGATCCTCAGACTTCCACAGATTCCTCTCCCTCTTCGAGCTAAGTTAGGGGCAAACCCTCAGAGTGAGCCAAAGGTGAGAGGTTGGTCACATAAGCTTGATCGCTGAAAAAAGGGAAGGTGAGTGCTTCCCTGGAAGCCTCTGCTAAGTCCGAGCAGGATATTCCCGTGATGCCCCAGCAAGGGGACATCAGGTACTGCTATAGAAGCCACGAAAGAATGACGAGTGAAACAGCTGCTTCCAGGTCAGGAGACATGCACCGAGCTTGCTGGTGGATTGCAGCCCTGATCCCAGCAGCATCCTTTCTAGGTCCGTATGAATCTGTTCACTGCAGTTCCAAGGCCTGACCACTGGATGCGCATTCCTTCAGTGAGGAAAAGGATTTCTTATAAATTTCATATATACAGTATTACTTCATTTTCCCATCTATACCAAGAAGTATACATGATCATCACCATTGTATAGATGAGACTATTAAGGATCTGAATGGTTAAGTGAATAGTCCAAATCACAGAGACAACAAATGGTACAAATAACTCTCAAGTTCAGATTCTTTACAGCAGACTTTACAGCAGTGGTTTTCAACCCTTTTACACTTGGGGACCAGTGAAAATAGGAGAATTATTCCAGGGACTGCTAAGGTACAAATCACCCTGAGAATAAGTGAATTTGACTAAGATTATTGGTCTATAATCTTCATACGACATCAGGGTGGTGAACTCTTTCATGGGTCCACACAAAATTTCTGGCCGAGCGGTCCGTGGACCAGCGGCTGAAAAACACTGCTTCACACTACACTATAATCACAGATTGCACAGAGAAGAGGAGAAAAAAATTAGAGATAAAGAAGGGAAATATGTTAATAAAAACATTATTTTCCCCCCTTAAACAGCATGCCCGTGCTTGACTAGTAAACAAAACACGAAGATTGTAAAGAGACTACAAAATTAAAGATGCTATCAATTTAATAGCATAAAAAATAATCATTTTTAGATTTTCCTGAAACATGCTGCAACAAGACAGATGGGACAAAGCATGAGGAAGCAGCAGCCAGAGTTAAATGTGATCTGGACTGGCTTCAAGTGGCAACAGAACGCTGGCCTGCAAATAGCCACAGGCTGACCGGAAAGCCGCCCACACAACTGCCCAGTGGTCAGCCAGAGGAGGTGCTGCTTTTATTAATGCAATTTATTATTCCGTTGTCTGATAGTGGCCCTTTCAGTTGGAGCCTTCCAGGCTGCCAATGGCTATCTGCACATTCATGGCAATTTCCTGGATGAGGATGCAGTTCGCCTGGGGCAGGCAAGAACAGATCTTGCCATCAAACCTAAACGTGCTGTCTACCCGTCTCCTGGTGTGATGCGTAGCAGATGAAGCACAATCAGGTCTTAGTTCTCCAGGGTTCACCTCCAGTGCACACATGATCATCTACATGCAAAACACCAGCAATCCACTGGTGCTTTCTCAAATACCCATAATCTCAGAGCGCAGTGACAGTCTTTTCTTTAATAGGGATCATCAACTAGAGTGTCTAGGCACAGCCCAGATAGCAGTAAAATAAATCCACCCTCAGCAGAAGGCAACTAGAAGCCCAAAGAAACGAAGTTTCTGGAATGAAATCAATTCTGTTTCTATTTTTCTGATGCTTTAGCTATAATATCTTTACATTATTCACAAAAGCAGTAATTTCAGAAGCTGGTAAATGTCTCAATAAAAATATATATTCTTGCCTGATCAGGCAGTGGATAGAGCGTCAGACTGGGATGCGGAAGACCCAGGTTCGAGAACCTGAGCTCGCCAGCTTGAGCGCGGGCCCATCTGGCTTGAGCAAGGGCTCGTCAGCTTGGACCCAAGGTCGCTGGCTCCAGCAAGGGGTTGCTCGGTCTGCTGAAGGCCTGCGGTCAAGGCACATGTGAGAAAGCAATCAATGAACAACTATGGTGCCGCAACGGCAACGAAAACTAATGATTGATGCTTCTCACCTCTCTCCGTTCCTGTCTGTCTGTCCCTATCTATCCCTCTCTCTGACTCTTTCTCTGTCCCTGTAAAAAAAAACAAAAAAAAACAAAAAACTCTTGTGCTAAAATTTGATAATCATAAAAACACTATATTTCACTAGCCACTTGCTCTTCTCTCAAACCTAAATCCATCAGCCTTCTGACTGGAATAAAACACTGATTTAAAACACTATCCTCTATTGGACCATAGAGTAAATACTTATCCTTAAAATGAGCTTCCACTGAATTCTAACAAATGTGTGACAGCGCCTGCCAGATAGAACAGTGGGACACTTTCTATAACGGACACCACAGCAAATCAGCAGGGACCCCAAGGGGCTTCTGGCCCCTCTGAAGGAGAGGCTGAAGCTTGTGCAACTCTGGGGAGGTCACCCACAAGTCCCAGTTCTCTCACTTCTCTTATGAGTTCACATACTCCCTTAATGGAAGTTAGTTTCTCTAAAAACAGAAATTTTCAGAGGGTGGTCTGGAGACTCCTATGTGTCCCCAAGACCCTATCGGGGGGCTGTCTCTGAGCTCGGAACTTACTCATAGCAATAGGAAAATGGCACCTGGTTTCACTCTCCATCTCCCAAGCACAGTGGAGCTTTGCAGAGGCTAAGGATGTGTGATGACGTGTCACTCTGCTGGCTCATGAAAAGCATACTGTGTATTCTTGCACTTTAAAAGTTTCTTAGTTTTCATCTCTAATATGGTAAATATTGGTAGATATAATAAGCGGTCAGCTGATAAATGGCTCTCCAACGGGGGCGAGGGCCCCTTGGGTCTGTCGCGTTAACCCATTTCACAGTGTAAATACCCCTGCCATAGCCAATTACAAGCTAACAACCTGAGGTCACTGAACTCAGAGCGCAGGAGCAATGTGCACAGTCAGCTCCTGTAAACCAGGACAAGCTGGCCCAGCACAGCACAAGATATACCCCATAAACAAAAGCTCTTTTCGGTTCTCATTAACTTTTAGTAGAACAGAAACCAAAAAATCTGAGAACCACTGCTCTATAATTTTTTTCAAACCATGGGATGCGACCCACAAGGAACCAAATAAAATGTACTTGGTGTCAAACACCATTAAAAAAAAGAGAGACAGAACAAAAAGTATCAATTATCACATGCAATAAGAAAATGTTTTTATAAAACTGGGTCACGATATAAAATGAATTTCCTTTTCTTTTGATGCTTATTTTATTAATTGCAGAAAGAAAGGAAGGGAGAGAGAGGAAGAGACAGGAACATTGAGCTGCTCCTATATGTGCCCTGACTGGGCATCGAACCAGCAACCTCTGTGCTTCTGGATGATGTTCTAACCAACCAAGCTATGAATTTCTTACTATGGGTCCCAGTTTTCTGCAAGTTTGCAAAACACTGGGGGCTGAAAGCTGGAAAATAATAGCCTGTGTTGGCTCTGTAGATTTTGGTCTCTCAAACCTGAGCCAGGTAGACTTTGGGAGAGAGACAATACCGGGAAGAGGCGACAAGCTAAGAATGGACAGGCACTGTGGTACAAGCATGCTGAGCAACCGTGTCCCAGGGGAGACAGAGACCGCCTGCCGATAAATTCACACAACAGCCCTTCTTAGAAAAAAGATGAGTTACCACCTGCCAATGCTTACTCATCTGCTTATGTATTTTTCAAATGCTTTTTCTCTTCCCTAAATATAGAGGTAGAATATTGTCAGTGAAAATAGGCCAATTAACCATAGGGAGCCCATTTCTACTCCAACTGAGACCACATCCAAACAGGCAGAAGCCTAGACTACTCTGTATGTACAAGTAAGAAATGCATAATTCATCATTCTGTACTCACCCAAGAGTAAAACATACATTTAAGATTCTATCAGAAAAAGAAAGAAAGAATTTATTATCGGCACAGAAATGGCCTTGCTGAAGTCTTCTTCCAAAGGCAGTCACGTAATGGGCACAAACTCTTCCAATGTAACAGTACAAAAGGCCAATAAGCCTAATACTAGCAATTTTCACATTGAAACATCTCTAATTATAGCCCACAAGCTCCAACAATAAATTCCTTTTAAAAATCAATTTTAAGGATATTGTGATGCTTTTAACACAAAGGGAAGGGAGGGAGGGAGGGAGGGTGGGAGGGAGGGAGGGAAGGGAGGGAGGGACGGAAGGAAGAAAACCACTTTTAACTTTTCTAAGAGTTGTAAACTCAGTGATATTCTTCATAGTATGAACCACTATACTTAAATATTCTATTTCTAGTTATCCATAATACTATAATTAAGTTTATGATAGTGCTGACGCAGTAAAATTCACTTTACTGTTTAAGTTATTTACAAAATTAAACAAGTCTTTAAAGTGGCTTTCTCTTAGAAAGCTATTTTTTAAAATATATTTTATCATAACACTATAATTATTCCCCTCCATACCCCTACATTTCAATTCAAGTGTCAGCAAGAAATAGTCTAGAGTTTTGTCTTGACCATGGCTTCTTATTTAATAAGAAAAAAATATCTCCTGTGAAAGGGGGGAGGGAGGGCTTCGCATATTGTAACACGTACCTGGCATTCGCAGCTTTCAGGTCACAGAAGTGAGTGAGCAAGGTCCTCACGATGTCACTGCAGACGACTTTGACCACATCCACATGGCTCAGTCGGCGGTGCAGCTGTCTGGCGACTTCCCAGAAGTCTTCCAGGAGCAGGCGGTAGAGCTGCCCCTCATCTTTGCTGAGGCTCCCGTACCAGGACAGAACGTAGTCTCTGTAACAGTGGTCAAACACTACCGGAACAAACAGGGCGATGAGCAAAACTTGGGTGAAAAAGGAAACACCAAGACAGCATTGCTCCTGGAGACTGGCCAACTGCTATTGAATATTCGATGCCCAAACAGAAATAGAGTAGGAAACAAAACAAGACATAATCTTCCCTAAAACCCTTCAAAATAAAAGATTCTCATCGGACTAGAAGTGTTGGGATGTAGTGACCGGTGATCATATGTCCCGGGTTTTCTCAGACAGCCCAGTTTTTTAATAGCCCATCTTGGTGCCATGCTACCCAAAACAGTCTCAGACAGTGGCAGCACTCTTACGGAGAGCACCAGAGACCGATTTATTGCCTCTCACCTCCAATTCACCTTTTTTTGCCATGCTTTGATATCGAAGGTCTACCCCGTACATATTTCTTCTTTGCCAATTGGCACATGATGTTTTCTCAGCGGGGGGTGGGGGGGAGGCTGGGGGGACACTGGAGGAGGAAGGGGCTTCTCTTCCTGGGTTGTTTCTGACAGCAGCATGAGGGGCACCGGATGGTGCTCACCCCCAGCAAGTTCCAGCACCCAAGAGCAGCTGCCCAGAGAACTCCGCTGGCACCTTGTGGGTGCTTTCCCGCAGCCTCTGGTATCTCCCCAGCCTTCTCCACCAATGAGTGGGGCCCAGGCTGTGCACTGTCTGGTGAAGCCTGGATCTCAGCTCTCTATGAAGAGGGACCCCTTCCAAACGGATCCCTCCCACCCAACAGCGCTGTGCCTCAGCCCCAGAGCCCTAGCCACCCCGTATTCTTCAAAGTTCTCTAGCCCACAGGAGTGAACCCGATGTTACAAGTTAACAGTTCTCTATATTAAACTTCTCCTGTTCACCTACTAGGTAGTTTCCGACCCCTAAGGCAACTCCACCTCGTGCAGGAAGAGTCCCATATGTCAGATAGCACAGGTTCAGCACCTGCAGCTGACCACGGCCTTTGGAAGATTCCTAAGTATCTATTTTCTTAAGTCTCTATCAATTCTATGCTTTGGAGTTAGAAAACATTAGCTCCAGACCAGTGCTGTCCAGAAAAAATATGAGAGCCTCATTTGTAATCTTAAATTTCTAGTAGCCACCTCTTAAAAGGTGAAATTAAGCCTGACCGGTAGTGGCGCAGTGGACAGAGCACCGACCTGGGATGCTGAGGACCCAGGTTCGAAACCCCAAGTTTGACGGCTTGAGCACAGGCTCACTAACTTGAGCTCAACATGATCCCATGGTTGCTGGCCTGAAGCCCAAGGTTGCTGGCATGAGCAAGGGGTCACACTGGCTTGGCCAAGGCACGTATGAGAAATAATCAATGAACAACTAAAGTGCCACAACTACAAATTGTTGCTTCTCATCTCTATCCCTTTCTGTCTTTCTTCTCTCTCACTAAAAACAAAAAAACAAAAAATAAATAAGACAGTGAAATTCATTTCAATAATATACTTTATCTAATATAACATCCAAAATATTATAATTTCAATATGTAATCAATATTGTAAGTTACTAATGATATATTTTGCTTTTATTTATGCTAAGTCTTCACAGGCTAGTGCATATTTTGTACTTTTAGCACACCTCAATTTGGACAAGCCACATTTCTGGTGCTTAGCAGTCACGTATATAGAGTGGTTTCCATGTTACTATGGGCAGCTCTAGTCCATATAGAAAAAAAAGTAAAAGCCAATGATCTTTGCAAGAAATCAGCTCTTCTGAGAATTAAAAATGTTACTGGGCTTGAGGGGTGATTCCTTTGAGGACTCCAAGGTAGCAAAACATTTAGCCACATAATCCTGTTCCCAATCAAGGACACGGGGGTTATTTTTTAACTACTACTACCTTGGTAGGTTTATTTCTTTCCTTTTCAAATATCATTTGACTTGGCTTACTTCTGATGTAACCATACATTGTTTCAGTAAAAGAACTTATCTTCCTGCTTTGCTTTGCTTGTCTCCATGCTGATTTATCACCAGGAATCCTGTGAAGGAAAAGGTGACTTGGGGTTCCTGACCTGTCGCACACCTGCATACAAACGACCAACCCATAATTCTCAATTCTTTCGCCTAGGCTTTGGTGCTCAGTTTATTCACCGTGGCCACCACACACCGACTTTAAGTTGTGCTTTTGTTTTCTGGCAGGAAGGGGATGGCCATGTTTCTTAGAAAACTGAGTAGCTAATGGAACCTCCGGCTCAGGCTTAGTATTCACTGTGCGTGGAGAATCCACACACCTACAAGATCCCACAGATCAAAGGAAGCATTACTATTCTTTTCATATCCTGTGATGGCTTTCTTCTCAGAACGGCAACCATGAAAGTGCATCCAATGTTCTTCCATATGTCCAGGATCTCTCAGCTTTATAACAACTTACAAAATAGCATCTTAAATCCCAAAGCTCAAAAGCATACACAGAACATCAAAAATTAAGGCTTTGAGATAAATTCGCAAAGTGATTCCATGGGTCTCAGTCATGCAGAGAATACCCTTTAATAGAACGGAGCCGTCGAGCTGAGAGTAGCCACTCGCTCAGAACCAACACTAAGGGGCAGGCATTGAAAAGAAAAAATGAGTCTACCTCAATCTTTCCCTATTCATTAGGTAAATATTTATAGAGGGCTTCCAGCAAGCAAGGTGAAATCAATATCCACTGAACACGAAGGAAAGGGCGAGACAAAGGGAAACCAACACATGAACCATCTTCTAAGCCCTTCAGCAACTTTCTGCTCACTCCAGATATTAATTTGAACACGTAACTTCTATGTTTTCTAGATTCCACAGAAAGTAGCCACATCTCATTCCTAATTGGACTAGTCCATTAGAAAAAAACAGAAACTATTTCTGACTCCGATGTAACAAATTATTGGAAAATTATTTAAAATATTTAAGTGAAAAAGAAAAAATACCAACATGAGACAAATTAAAACCAAAATTGCCTTCCAAAAGAATTTGAACATTTAATTTAATAAAAAATTAGAACCTATAAATGTGTGTTGAGAAGCCTAAGAGGTTTTATAAGCACTTAGAAAATCTACAGTGATTATAATTTGCATCTCTAGACTATTTTAATTTATATTTCTAAACCCTAGTACCAGTATATTTAATTGAAATTCTGAGTATTATCAGCTATTTTCAGTAGACTTGACTTGATAAAATTGAGGGACTTTTGGTATGCTTGCAAATTACAAATAGCAGGGATGCTTGTTAAGTCTATAGTAGTTTGAGTTCACTTTATATGAAATGCTTAAGAACATTTATTTAAAAATTTCCCCTGAGGTCGGTTTAAATTAGATAACATTATTTTACCATTTTACATATATATATATAATATAAAACTTTATTCCGTTTAGAATGTATAATTTAAAACAGATTGATTTAAAGAACTGAGTAAACTTCAAGGCATAGATGTGTGTCACATGTTTGTGGGTAGATATTTTGTTGTCATTCCTAAAGTGTGCTTGTGTTCTAGCTCAATTTAACTTAGGATTTGCCTTAAATCTTTATAGATTGAGAAGAAAGAAGTAATAGTCAAGAATGTGGAGAGCCTAACCAGGCGGTGGCGCAGTGGATAGAGTGTCGGACTGGGATGTGGAAGACCCAGGTTCGAGAGCTTGAGCTCTCCAGCTTGAGAGCAGGCCCATCTGGCTTGAGCAAAAGCTCGTCAGCTTGGACCCAAGCAAGGGGTTGCTCGGTCTGCTGAAGGCCCCCGGTCAAGGCACATGTGAGAAAGCAATCAATGAACAACTAAGGTGTTGCGACGGCAACGAAAAACTAATGATTGATGCTTCTCACCTCTCTCCGTTCCTGTCTGTCTGTCCCTATCTATCCCTCTCTCTGTCCCTGTAAAAAAAAAAAAAAGGAATGTGGAGCAAAATAATATAATTAGGTTTTCAAGAATTACTTAGGCTTCAAATATTAGAAGATTAATGACATACTCAAGGAGGATGCTCAAAGTATATTATTACTGTGCTTTGTTAGCCAACTTCAAATGTAAAGCTATATTTTAGTGGTTCAGATATAGTGTGAATGACCTATTGTCAGTCTGAGAAGTCAGAACAGCTACCTTCTTATCCAGATATCTTTAAAGCAATCACTGCACATGAATGGGGGTAAGGCTACAAGGAGACCAGTGGAAGGCTGAAACACCTGTGTGGGAGACAGGCTGTAAGCTGACAAAGTCCTTATAGCCTAGGGTTTAGTTTAAGACTAAGCTCTTCCCCACCTTTTTAAGACTAAGATCTTCCCACACCTTTGACTGCTGCATGATGTGGGGTAGTACACTCTTAGGAGGATTCCTGTTTATGCCTCAGATGAGTGACTTTGTATCAAAGACTTCCTTATTCGCATATGGCTTAAAGCAGGAGTCCCCAAACTGCGGCCCCTTGAGGCCATTAATCCGGCCCCTGCCGCACTTCCGGAAGGGGCACCTCTTTCATTGGTGGTCAGTGAGAGGAGCACAGGATGCATCCGCACCCAGAGTTCCCATGGAAATACTGGTCAGTTTGTTGATTTAAATTTACTTGTTCTTTATTTTAAATATTGTATTTGTTCCCGTTTTGTTTTTTTACTTTAAAATATGTGCCGTATGCATAGGGATTTGTTCATAGTTTTTTTATATAGTCCGGCCCTCCAATGGTCTGAGGTCCCCTGTGTAAAAAGTTTGGGGACCCCTGGCTTAAAGGCTTTAATTCTCTATACTATATAATAAAGTAGACTGGGGGTTTTGCTTTTGCTCTGGCTTGCCATCAGCTTGCAGAGGCCTCCCGATCCCATCCTTTTTCTCCTTGAGTCTATTCATTCTGCACCATCCTCACTCAGGACCTGGACAATTACTAGCCACACTGGTCTGTGGCACATCTGGAAGGCTGCAAGAGCTGAGTAGAGACTTCAGCTGCTATCTACTGCAGGGAAACAGTATGAAGTTGGAATCATGCTAAATTAGGGGTATGACTGTGTGGGTTTCCACTGACTTGTGGAAAGACCACAAAATACATGAGTTAGACCTAAGTCCCAGGACTCAGGGATTCACTGTAGACTAAGGACAAAACCCAAATAGATCTACCCTAAAAAACTGTATAAAACCAAGTATCTTTAAGGTGATTAACTGAAAATTAAACTACATACTGGAACAAAAAATAAGATCTTCAGAGGAAGATAAGAGAATCTAGAATGTCTAGAAAGTAGCATACATATTTTTCTGCACACAGCTAAAATTAACTATAAGTGAAAGAAACCAAAAAGGTAACACATCGTTAAGAGAAAAAGTAATTAATAGAAACCAATCCCAAGAAGCCTGAATGTTAGAATTAGCATACGGGTACTTTAAAATAGCTATTATAAATATGTTCAAGGAACTAAGGATCAAGATGGTCATAAGAAGTGAGAGATGGGAAAATATCGGCAAAAAAGCAAAATATTCAAAAAAGAACCAAAGAAATTCTAGACATAAAAAGTGTAAATTTTGAAATAAAAAGTTCGCTAGATGCACTGAATTAGCTACATGAGGCAAATTTTCTGTGATGACAAAAATATTCTTTACTTTGATGAAGGCGCTGGTTATGAAATTATACGCATTTATGAAAATTAATGAAGTGGACACTTATGATCTGAGCATTTCAAAGTATGTTAATTTCTACCTCAATAAAAGCAATTAAAATTAGGTTTGAGATTAAGAATTAAAGTTAAATTTTAAATCCAGTAAGTTTTATCAAAGTCATCATACCTTACTAATATACCAGAAATACTTTCAAAGTTTAATTACAGTTAGCTTAGTTCTAAAATCCTGTGAAACCACACAATTTCAAACTGTCCCTTGTTTCAGTTATCATTTTCAAATTTTCATATGGTGATTTCTGTGAACTACAACAAGTAAGACACCATTGCCTAAGTATACTTATTTAGTTCTTTCTTTTTTTAAAAAAAAAAAAACTTCTTTTTATTTTATTCATTTTAGAGAAGAGACAGAGAGAGAGAGAGAGAGAAGGAGACAGAGAGAGAGAGAGAGAGAAAGGGGGGAGGAGCTGGAAGCATCAACTCCCATATGTGCCTTGACCAGACCAGTGCAGGGTTTTGAACTGGCGACCTCAGTGTTCCCAGGTTGACGCTTTATCCACTGCGCCACCACAGGTCAGGCTTAGTTCTTTCTTAACTTCATAACTAATATCATGTATTCACCTGAAAAAGTCACACCTTTTTTATACACATAACTGAAGTTGTCAGTAGTTTTGGAAATTTAATTTTAAAAAAACATTTTTTAAACTTTAATTCTATCAAACTATACTATCATGTAAACCTTAGTATTTATAATTACACTTCCTTATCCCCACTTGTAGACATGTAACACTACTGTATCCCCCACAATCCCCCATTCAAACTTCCTGTACAAAATTTACATGTACGTCCTTCATTCTTTTGTAAGGTTGACTGCTATTCCTTAATTTGGTTAACTGGTTTGTCCAATAGTAAGCCTGAGTGTATTTATTCCCAACACACCTCTTCTAGGACACGTCTAGAAGAAGAAATTATTTCCTAATCCTTGATTCACATGGTGGCTAGCCTCACGTGACCTAGAAATTCCTACTTAATAAAATGTTTCAATTCCGTCCATTCTACCAAAATGTGGGTGTATTTCTTTAGTCATCAAATAAAAACTGGTTAAGAAAAAAGTGCTAATGCTATACACTGATGAGAAGGATACACTTGCTAGATCATTTCCCCTTTAGAACACAGTGGTTCCGTACTCGTCAGTCCTTACCTTCTTTCAGAGCTTTGTCCATGTTATGGGAAATCACCACCTTCCTAGGCTGAACTGGCTCTTGTGAGTTCTGATACACAGGACTCTGAAACGTGAGAAGAAGGGAAAAGATACAGATTATTGAATGAATAAATCACACATAAAAATAATACCATCTAAACAAGCAATAACATGTTACTTATCAGATTATAAAGTTATTTTGGAAATGTAAATAAATGTTTACAGTTAGTTAAAGATCTTTTGAAAAAAGAATTAAGGAAGGTTTCTTTTCTCTTTCAGATATCAAAACAGTATGATGCAAATACAGAAATAAACAAATCAACAGAATGGTAGAACGTACAAAAACATGCAAATGTTTGGAAAGGTATCCCTCAAGCTATTAGACGCGCTTTTCTCCAGGCCTAGGATTCTAACTCTTACTCCGTATATGTCTATGTGACAAATTTTTAAAAATTAAAAAAGGGGGTGGCGGGGATTTGGGGAGAACATACAGAATTAAAATCCCACTATTGGGCTAGTAAGACTATTCTGAAGAGGAAAAAGTTTTAATTGATCACCTACCAAAATAATCAAAAGCATGTATAATGTTTTTATTGGTTTGGGGGCATAAAAATAACTAAGTAATGTTAACAAAATATGGAGCTTTTTTTTTTTTTTTTTTTTTTTTTTTGCACAGTATATATTACAAGTGTTCAGCTAGCATCACCACATCACCAAGGATATCTAAATGGCTAATGCTACTATCACCCTCATTTAACAAGCAAGCCTAAGACAATCACGCTGTTCCCAGGCGGGCCACCCAAACACAGCTGCAATCCACCCCATGCGTCTGGGCCACCGAAAAGGACCAGCAAATGCCTAGTCCCTGGCTTAGTTTCACGCTATCCATGGGGTCAAGTGCCAACAGTGTCCTCTGTTTTCTCTGATCAGTGTTACTAAAAACAAACAAAAAGCCATAGTTTTTTTTAAAAAAGCCATAGTTTTAAGATTTGTTAGTTTAACACCTTAAGTGTACAGTTACACTCACAAAACAAAAGAATCCTTTTATGTTACAAATTAACACAACATTCAATACTTTCTCAAGGAATATTTTAAAACCTTAATCATACTCTTATAAATAAAAGCCATTTAATTCACACAAGAAATATACTTTAAATCATTTAAAACTATTTTCTAGCCCCTGAGTAGCTTACTATAAAAGTAAGTGGTCAGTACATTTCATTGTAATTTTGTGTGTGTGTGTGTGAGACAGAGACAGAGAGAGGGACAGATAGGGACAGACAGACAGGAAGGGAGAGAGATGAGAAGCATCAATTCTTCGTTGTGGCACCTTAGTTGTTCATTGATTGCTTTCTCATATGTACCTTGACCCGGGGGCTACAACAGAGTAAGTGACCCCTTGCTCAAGGCAGCGACCTTGGGCTCAAGCTGGTGACTTCGGGGTTTTGAACCTGGGTCCTCTGTGTCCCAGTCTGATGCTCTATCCACTGCACCTGCCTGGTTAGGCTCATTGTAATTTTTAAGTTTTTTATTTTGTGAAACAAAAAATGGAGGAAATGAGAAAAAATGTTAAATTCTAGTGCTTTTTATAGAACATTAGAAATATATTTAAATAACTTATAGATTTTCTGGACAATTTTTTAATTGAGTTAATATTTTTAGAGCACTATGCTGACAAATTACTTTAATCACAAATTCTCAAGCCTTTGCCAGTCTGGTATAGTTCCCCAAATATAGGTACGGCAGCTTTAGTGTATAACACGAATCAAACGACAAAACCAAAGTCACACAACATTTATTTGGGAAGTTCCAGCACTTGGGTTCTCAAAGTGGAAACATCTCCAGGACTGGGGGAGAAGCTGGTGTTCTGTGCTTGTGTCTATCTTTGCAACTTCTGCCAAAACTTAATTTTCTCACTCATACTTTTACCATTTTTTTTGTCTCCTTAGTCACAGCTCTACTACTTTTTGCCATCTGTCTGCAAATTTCTTTTCTCTCTCTGCTTCATATTTAGAAATAAAACATATAAGCAGGCCCTGGCCAGTTGGCTCAATGGATAGAGTGCTGGCCTGGCATATGGACATCCCAGGTTTGATTCCTGGTCAGCGCACACATGAGGAACGACCATCTGTTTGTCTTCCCTTCTCTCTCTCCTCCCCTCCCACAGCCAGTGGCTCAATTGGTTCGAGCATCTACCCCAGGCACTAAGAATAGTTCAGTTGATTCAAGCATTGACCTCAGATGGTGGTTACAGGTTGGATCTTGTTCAGGGCTCATGTAAGAATCTGTCTCACTATCTCCCCTCTCACTTAAAAAAAAAATCACATATAAACATATGTTGTCACTACCGACTGCATATAAATAAAGGTTTAATTTAAAAAACATCTGAGATTAACATTTTCCATTTTGGCTCTTTAGGTAGAACTTTATTATTCCCTCAATCTAATTTCTAATCTGGTTCTGGATCCCCCTTCCGCCCACCACCACACACACCACCCCCAGGGGTCACTGGCCCTTATTAGAATGAAGAGGGTTCTTCATTCTTGATGGAGAGTCTCTAAGTGAGGAGAATAGGAAGACAACAGAAAACATCACAGGCCAAAAATAACTGGGTGACTATGCACGGAAATTCCTTCTTTAAGGACTTGATATTTACGGAGCCAGAATGTCCTCTTGTCTAAATTCCTACACAAGTGTAAGTTATTTGCTACATACTTGTCTTCTTTCAGATCAGAGATGGAACATACTAATTGTTATCCCAAGGATGGGAAGAAAAAAAGGAAGGAGAGAAAGGGAAGGAAGGGAAAGAAAGAAGGGGAGGAAGGAAGCGAGAGGGAGGGAGGAAGGAGGAGGGAAAGAGAGAAAGCCAGCTAAAATAAATGCAGAATGTAAACAGACCCCAATGGCTCAGAGGACACTGAACAAAAGTGTCTTCATTCTCTATTTATAGGCTTGGAAAAAGAAATGCCACACAGCAGAGGCTTCCCCCAGACATGTTCTTGAATGCAAATGCCCGCTCTCCCCCATCTGCACAGCACAGGCCTCTTTCCTCAGGTAAAGCCTGCCTCTCTTCCTGACAATCCTTCCCCAAACTGCCAGTTTTAGGAAAGATCAAAGAAAACTGTGCTTTTCCCACTGTCATAAAGGGTCAGTGATAGAAATCTTCAACATCCTCATTCAGAAATTGACTTCCAAAGAAGTCTGACCAGCAGTGCGCTTGGTTTAAGTTTCTAGTAGTCATGCCACACTATTCACGCATAAAAGCTTCGGGTAAACCAGCATCCCTTGTCACGCAAAAAATATGCCTTATTTTTTATTTAACTAAAATAAATGAAATCTGTCTTAATTTTAAGATTTAAACCTAGCTTAAAACCAACTTGTCACGATCATTTTGTTGTTTTTGTTTGTTTGTTTGTTTTTACAGGGACAGAGAGAGAGTCAGAGAGGGGGATAGATAGGGACAGACAGACAGGAACGGAGAGAGGTGAGAAGCATCCATCATTAGTTTTTCGTTGCCACTGCGACACCATAGTTGCTCACTGATTCTTTTCTCACATGTGCCTTGACCGCGGGCCTTCAGCAGACCGAGCCACCCCTTGCTGGAGCCAGCGACCTTGGGTCCAAGCTGGCGAGCTTTTGCTCAAGCCAGATGGGCCCACGCTCAAGCTGGCGACCTCGGGATCTCGAACCTGGGTTTTCCACATCCCAGTCTGACGCTCTATACACTGCGCCACCGCCTGGTCAGGCTGTCACAATCATTTTGAATCAATGAGTTAGTTCTCTGGGAGAAAGAAAATGACAGGTCTCAACATATAATAAATGGTTATTTTAGAAATGCTTTCAAAAGACAAGTCAAAACCTGAAAGCTTTTCTCTAATATGCATGTCTAGATATACGTAACTAGATCCTCAGCGCCAACAAGTAGACGCCATATCTAAATACCCTTTTCTGAGCACGTATCAGCTTTCTGTTACTTCTGAATGTCCGAGTTTCGTCTACCGCCGTAACACACTCCAACTGTCTGTGTCAGAGCTGACACAATCTGGGTATGTTACGGCCACAGACACTCTCTCCCGAGGAAACAACACCCCCAGAGAATCCACGCAGAGACCTGGGTACCCTACCACCATTAGCAACCAAACAACAGGGAACAACCTGGAGTCTGGCCAAGAGTTGGAGCTCACTGTCCACTGTTTATAAATATGCCACTGGTTACTGCGCTGCTCCCGTGGGAGCACAGACGTGGCTTGAACCAGCAGCCGGGACCGGTCATTCCTCCCATGCCCATTTCCTGGGCTGCGCAAATAAACAAGTGCCTCTCCTTCCTCATACACTTACATACTTCACATTTCTAAATGCGTTTTGGATTATTTTAAAAAGATAAACACTTTATACAGAGTTGAAGGGGTGATGAGTATAATTTCTTTTAAAGCTATCGAAATAGGGATTTACGTAAGGAAAACAAACAGAAACCTCCCAGTTATCACCATTAACCACACGGAGCTGTCACATGGCTGAGTGTTTCCAGATCTTCTCAGCATCTGACCATCTACTTGGATCCCGTGACAAATATTCTCATTCTTATACTGTGTTATTCTCCAAGCTATGGCTCTTTTCAAACCAATCATGCTCTGCTTCAGCTTCAAAAAAAGAATTATTTAAAACCAAAGAAATGAAGGAATCATAGTTATTCCTCCTCAGGAAGATGGGAAGAGACTAAGACACCTGAAAGGCCATCTCATTTAACTAAGATCTCGACAAAAGATGGCAACAGAGCAATAAAAGCCGTGCCCAACATTTACGCTGCGTAGCCATGTCACAGGGCGTGAGGGTGGCAGGCAGCGTGGAAGGAATACCAGCTCCCGTGTCACAGGGTGGCAGGCAGCGTGGAAGGAATACCAGCTCCCGTGTCACAGGGTGGCAGGCAGCGTGGAAGGAATACCAGCTCCCAAGTCCAACAGCAGTTTCCTTGATAGATCCTGACCCAGCCACTTCCCTTTGTTGCTTTAGTGGGCTTCCAGCACCTCAGAGGAACAAATAACATAACTAAATCAGGGCTCCCGAAAAGAAAAAAAGACAGCAGGAGCCTGGCAAGGCATACAAATGAGTTTAGGGGGCTACCATGCTGCATGGCTAGGCATTCCAATTCTTTTCAACAAAGAATGAAAATCAAGAACTTTAGATGGTATCCCCAAGTAATTCGTTATTATTCCAAACACCGATTACACTGCTTGGGACAACCATAAGCTGCACTGAAACCATGGGCACCTAGTCTGTAAATGCTGGCTTCCAGAAAGCGCTTTGCAGAGTGCCTGGTACATACTGCCACATATAGCTATCGTCACTAGCAAAATTCAAAATGTTACTAACTTTCAACAAATTGAGGCTGGTTGGTTGGTTGGATGGTAGGTAGGTGTAGGTAGGCAGGTGTAGGTAGGTAGGTAGGTGGGTGGGTGGGTAGGTAGGTGGGGGGATTGGTCAGCTGGATAGCTAACTGGTTTTTCAAAGGGAAAGGAATGGTGGAAATAATAGCAAGAAAGAAGGGTTGAAAAGTTAAGCAACTGAAGTAGGACACAACATAATAGAACACTTTGTTGTTGAACTAGTTTTGCCTTTGAGGCTATACTTTACGGAGAGGAAAGTGTACTTATCCTGAAAATGTTCTTTTGTGTGTGTGCCTTTGTCCTTGCTATTACTGGTGAAGTATGCAAGTATTCAAACAAACCCTGGCTTGATCAGAGGCCAGTTTAATCATGTACCAAGACAAGGACTGTTTTCCTCATCAACAGAAGAAAACTACTGAACACATACGGAGCGATTATCATTGGGGAAGATTGTACCGATAGAAAGTAGAGGTGTTTGTCTTGTTCCCTCTCTTACTTAAGTAGAATTTCTATTTTAGATATAAGAAAGGGAAACTATTCTTTAAAGTTCAAACCTACAAATGTTCTACCGTTTATTCTATATTCCAAACATGCTTTCATTTTTTTAAATGCTATTATATAAAGAACAGAGACACGTTCTATATTATAAAGAATTAAATTGAAATCTCCAATGGCCAATGTTTTAATCAATATCACTTTGAATGAAGCCTCCATAAACGCCCCAACGAGCAGGGTTCAGAGAGCTTCGGAGCGTGGTGAGCCGGAGGGCAGGCAAGTTCCGCACCTTCCCCACACCCCGACCTCCACATCGCTTCCATCCGGCAGCTCCTGAGTGACATCCTTTATAATTGTTAATCTGGTGAGGAAAAAATTAAATGCATCTATAATACCATCATCCGGAAATAACTACTACTGTTATTTTGGTGTACTTTCTCCTACTTGATGACTCCAACACTTAATATGTAAATTTGGGCAACTTACTTTCCTCTACCTCAGTTTCCCCACCTATGTCCTAAGTTATGAGCATTAATTAAGACACATGAAGCACAACCATGCCTAGCAACACAGTAATCGTAAGTATCACTGGTACTTTTTCATTTTCATTTGTTTTTTAAGAAATTAAGATCACAGTATTCACAAAGTGCTGCATCTGATTTTTTATACTCACTATTATTACATAATAACTACATTTTATGTAATAAAAGATTTGGGATACTTATTCTCTTTATTACTGCGTGTGTACTTCGTACCCACATCTTTCCCTATTTTAAATGAAAAATGTTTACATTTCTATGGAAGTATCACCAAAAATGTTCTAAAAAATACTAGAGGTTCTGTGACATCTCACTTCACTGCAAGGATCCTGTGCCTCGGGATTCCTATTCGCTATGCTTCAAGGACAGCTTCCTGTCAGCTGAGAAGACACTGAAGGAGCAGCATGGGTGCAAGGGCGGGGAACAGGAGAGGCCCTGAAGCACACACTACACAAAGGTGACCTGGAAAAACCCCTTTCGGCCTCTTCAGCCAACCCTAACCCATGAACCTTGAGAGCCCAACACCGCAGGGTATTTCCAGATAAAGAAATGAGTCCTGAACACAAGAGGCAGGGGCAGGTTTGGGCCTTCTCTACCCCGAGGGATACTGAAGCAGTCAAGCCAGCGTGGCCTCCAGAAGTATAAATCCCTACCATGATTTACCTAAAATGAGGTTGGCAAGGATGACTGGTAGATTAGATCACCAGTAGCTTCTACAGCTTATTACACCATTTATCAAAGAGTTGTTGTATTCAGGTTAAAGGCCAACTCTGCCTGCATGCATCAAATGCAGGAATCAAGGTTCTATTTATATTTCTAAAATAAAAGATAATCATCAGCAGAATAGGCCCTGAGTCTGGATTCTATGAAGGGGTACAAAATCAGTTAGATCCTTTCTCTCAACATGTATGAAATTCAAACGTGCTTTATGCTGGGGCACAGTCCCCTTCTCATTACTATGGCAAAAGCGTATGATGTCGCATTACAGTGGCCAGAGCACTCAGTTAAGACCCAGAAAAAAACTGGCTGTAGTTGATTCTCTGTCATTGTCTTGATGAGTTATAATGAACATGTCCATCTCTCTAAGATTCAATTCAATTTAAACAAAGCCTGCCCTAATTATGGTAAAAGATCACTATGTACTTCCAGAAGGATAATGCATGTAAGAGTACTTTAAAATTATAAAGCAGTTTACAAATATAGGTTATTATTGTTCCAAAACTCATAGTCCAAATTTTTTAGTGTTCATTTCCTTCCCAAAGGATGATTATTGTTATATTAGATGTGATTAGCACTATGACCTTTCAAGCTGTCACATTTTACTGTAACAAAGAGATTACTTTAGTAATGTTTCTTGGTTACTTATTCTGCTTTCTAAGAGAAAAATGAATATTGACACAAAGGCAAGATTTCTATTAACTGATCAATAGAGGTAGATTTTGAGGTAGGTTAACATACTTAAGATTGCTTTCCACTCGCTTTGAATAATTAGACTCATGGGAAGAAAAATGTTTTATTTCTAATGTCAAGGACTCAAATCTTAAGATCCTTAGAAAACGCATTCCCCTTGATTACAAGAGAAATTTAACCACGCTGCAAATCAGACACAGATTTAGAAACTGAAATCCTAACATACACTTGCAAGTACACAGGCAGACAGCAGTTTGCCTCCATTGGCAAGTACAGAACAGATACTAGGGCTGGAAGAAAAGAATGAGGAAAAGCAGATTGACTTAGGAGAAGAAACTGAAAACTGGCATTAGCTTTTTGCATTCCTGGAAGGTTTGTGCAATAAAAATTCTGTAAGCACTTTATCACGGACTGCCATTGTGATTCTGAGTTCATAAGGGAAAGCGCAGGTTTCCACGATATGAATTACACTTCCATCAATTCTTACAATCATCCAACACTGACAGGACTCTGGGTCTGCCACTTAGCTGAGTACTAGAGAGACAAAGGTGATGGAATTACATTCTCTATGCTCCTGGGGCTTAATCTATTCTTGATGGAAGCTCCTAACTGAGTAACTAATGAGCCACCCCACTGTGGGAAGCCATGCTTAGGAATTCTAACAGTCTCCTTCTCCTGGTGTCCTCAGATTTTTCTCTCAAGCCCAGATCATGGATGAAAAGTTATTCATTCAAATATACAATCAGTCTATGAGATTGTTTCAGAAGGGTTTTGAAGTTCAAACATATTGAAGTATCTTACAAAAATTATTCTCATTTCACAAGAGCTCTTGCGGAAGCCACTGAATGTAAATAAGGAAGGAGTCAGAGCGGCTGCCGCTGCTTCAGACCTCTCTGCAACTCAACAACGACACGAGTCACACAGAACGGCTTTTTCCACAGAGGTCTTCCGTGATGAAAGCAATTACTGGGTTTTTTTAATATACTCCATTACTGTCCCAGAAGACCATAATACCATCCCTAATTAATTAGTTGACTGGTTTTAAATAAAAACTGATGGTAAAATATTTAGTGCCTGGTTAGAAAAATATGACATTGGTAATTTGAGCCAGTGGGATCTCTATTTCCATAATTCACTTGAAGCGAAAAGCTGAACTCCAGGCAGAGCGACCCAGATAACATACATGTAGAAGATATTGAGATGGACGAGATTAATTATTGCCATTATAGGACTAGTTGCATAAAACTGAAAGTACAGTTCAACTGAACTGACCCAAAGAGGCTGATTTTTACATCCCATCTAACGGGTGAGTACAAGTTATTTGGCCCAGACCAGATCTAGATCATAAAAATTATTTATCCCATTTCTATCTAAGATAAATGTGCTGAAATTCAAAGAACACCAGCTCCCTAAAGAAACATGACATTAAAGATAGGCCGTTGTGCAGCAGACCTCTCCCCTACGTAGGCAGAAGGGAGAAGCGCGTACTGGAGCACGTGGGGTTTGAACACAGTGAATGCGGAAAGTGGTCCTTGTTGACGTCAGGAAGCCCCTATCCATCGCTGAAAAACACACTCCTCAGTTTTAAAGAACCACTTAGGGAATTTGTTCAAATGCATATTTCTAGATCCTATCCCCAAGAACCTCTTAATTCAGAAAGAGGAAGGTGTATCTTTGGAATAAGTTCAGTATTTTTTAAAAAGTTCCTAAACTATGTATGGACCCTTAGACCACATGTGAAATGGTTGTCATGACAAAATATGACTCCTGAAAAAAATTGAGAAGTGTTTTAACATTCGGAAGACTTATTTTAATGTAAGAGTACTGCAAGCACTTTACATAAATTGGGAGTAGAATCACAAAAGATTCATTCCTGTCTTAGCCTTCGCTTAGTTAACTGAAAAGAGCATTATAATGCTTCATTTATATTCTTATAAAGGAGCTAGTATGAACTCTTTCTGTATAGACTTTCTATTCCACATTGATATTACCAAATATTAATCACTTTAAAAGGCAAGGAAAATCAGTTAAATTACTGGAGGTCATTTGAAATATTGTGCTTGGGAAAAAAGTATTGTATTCCTGGAATGGTCTGCACTCGACACTGTGTACAGGCACTGAATAAAACAATTCTTGGAAATTTAACTTGGCTAAAACAACCTCCTCCAAAGAAAAACAACCGTTCTATTTCCTAATGCCCAATTTCTACTGCACTTAAGAGGTGCATCTGCCCCTGTATCCTTACGAGCACATGCCCCTAATGCCCTGGCCTTGGCCAGACCGCCAAGACACAGTAGCCCCATCGACCCTCGCCTCGCCTCTCCCATGCCCTCTGACTCCATAATGTGTGCTGCCATCTGCCTTCTCGGCGACATCTTACTAAAGAATTACCTTCTGGAGGCAACTCCTTCAGTCCACAGAGAAGAGAGAGAGGATGAACCATGAGGAACACGGGCGGCTCGCATCCACGTGCCCTGACCTCACTCCAGGGATCCTAACCTCCGCTCCACTTTGGCCGCCCATCCTCACGGCCATACCACAGGCTTTGGCACAACCATCAGGGGACCTCCAATTCCTCTGGCCCTCCCTTTTCTCTAAGCCCTCAGCTCCCTCCTGGCCTCAATTCCTTCCTGTCACCAAGCATTCCTGCACCCTGACCTTGTACCATGCCCACAGCTGCCTTCTTCACGGCTTCAACTCCAGCAGCAGCTGGGTGCTCCTCCTACAAGAATATCACATCCAGGCCCTGGCCAGTAAGATCAGTCAGTGAGAGTATTGTCCCCAAATGCCAAGGCTGTGGGTTTGATCCCCAATCAGGACACATATGGGAAGCAACCCATGAATGTACTAAGTGGAACAACAAACAAATGCTTTTCTCTCTCTCGCTCCTTCTCTCTCCCCCTTAATCTATCTCTCCCAAATCAATCAATAAAAACAATTTTTTAAAAAATATTACATCCATGCTGATGAGTATGCACACTCCTGGCGTTCAACCCACATCCAGCCTCTAACTCTATGCTTCTTCTCGTGGGCAGGAGCACAAAGATTACGAGGGGTGGCTCCAGGGTTAGAAAAGGCCTAGACCCCTCATTCATTACCTCTGTCCCCTTTAGCAAGTCACTAAACCTCTCTAAAACTGTTTCCTGTTCCATAAAACCTCATGTGGTCACTGTGAATGTGAATGTGAAGTGCTTAGTGCGGGACCTGGTACACAGTCAGGGCTCAATAATGTTTCTGCTGTTAGTCTCTCCAGTCAGCTTTCTCCAAACCTTTGCTACCTCCCTGAAAATTAAGTCTTTACACATGTCATTCTCATCAGTAGCAGCAATTAATTTTGTCTCCTGCGTACCAAGAGAGTTGAGGCGACCCAGCATGAAATAGCTTAATTCCCTGCCAACCTCCCCCAAGGTTCTCTGCTCCCATTTTTACCTCTTCTGCCGTCGTCTTGGGCTAAAACCCTGCCCTGTGCTCAGATCCCGTCGGCCTGGACACTGCGCTGTCCATTGTACTCCGCTCAGTGACTTTCAGGCCCTTCCTCTCTCCACAAGTTCCCTTTGACCCAGAAATGTGCATAAATCCCCCACCCCAATAAAAACATGCCCCCAAAGACACACCAGCCTGTATGTTGTGTTGTCTCAGCCTCTCTCTTCTCAGCTGGCTGTCTCTGCCCCCTCACCTCCCACAAGCTTGTCACCCGGGAGAGCGTCATGTCTGTCCCCTGTCCACTCTCACCTCCCCGGACAACACTGGCACAGGCCTCCAAGGCCTCCAAGTTGTCAGAGCCAGTGGGCACGTCCTGGTCCTCCTTCCAGACCTCTGGGCTCCACTGGACACTGCTGGCCATCTCGTCCCCACTTCTCGGGGCTTCTCCCTGGCGGTCATCGTCCCGAGTGACCTTCCCCGCCATGGGAGGACTCCCGCGGCCTGCCCTGGGCTCGCTGTTTTTGAGCATTCCAGGCTGGCCGTGGCCGTCGCATAGGGCCTGTGTTCTAATACCACAGGTGCGCTGACCACCAACACACCTACTAGCTTCACCTCAGTCTCTCCCTCAAGCTGCAGGTCTGCATCCTAACTGTCAGCTAAACCTATCAGTAAGGTCTTTCAGAAGCAACATGGCCAAACTGACTTCATTATCTCCTATCACACAGGCCTGCGCCAAGCGGCCTGTGTCTGCTCAAACACCTGGAATTAACCTAGACTTTCCCTCCCGCCCCTCCATAAATGTTTATTGGGCAGAAACGACCAGCATGGATGATAAAGTTCACTGGATGAAAGGGCCATTGAATTGGACCTTTAACAGCCAGAACTGAATGTGCAGAAATGGGACAAAGGTCTTCCCAGGGGCGCAGGGACACACAGAAGTAAAATCAGGAACAGCAAGTTGATTCATTCAAGTGAACAGTGAGTAACAGTGGGAAACACAGTGAAAAAGGGAAGTCATCAAGCTCTGTGATGTCAAGTGTCCATCATCTGACCCCACTGCTTCCCTCCTCTCTAAATGACCAGCTGCTACACTCCTGAGCCAACCTCAGAAATCCTGTTCCTCGTCAGCAATGGGTTAGGAACATACCTGCCCAAACCTGGCCAGTAAGATGGTGTAAGAGGAACACTGCCACCAAATGGTGACTTTCTCCCTCCGGGTCATCCTGTGCGGTGGCCCCATGGCCCAGAGTCTGCGGGTCAGTCCCACACCCAGGTAAGGCAGAGCTAAGAAAACTGCAGGGACTTGGGCCTGAAGTCCCCCCAGGGAGCCGTGGCCCACCCCTAGGCCTGTCCCACCTCTGAATTATGTGTTCTTTTTATGATAATAAATCTCCTCATTGTGTTTAAAAAAAAAAAAAAAAAAGGAAGGGATTCAGGATCAGTCATGTTTAAAAAACAACACTGGATTAAAAACAGTTACACAGGTTTCTTTACCGTAGGATTTTCCAGAATGTTGATGTAAGAATGCTCACTGTAAAGCTTCAAGCACTGAAATTTTAAATTTATGTGACTAGCAAACCAGTCTCTTGTCCTTCTCTGTCTTTGCAATGCACCGAAAAGCATCTCCCAGAATTAACCATTTAATTAAATATTACAGAAAACTCTGATTTTGACCAGGACAGGTGGAAGAGTGTATGACCAATCGCTCTGACACAGTTTGGTGATGACAGGATAGAGGCACGGAGAATGGGCTACGGGAGCCCAAAGGGGTCACTGCCAGGTGTGAGGTGCCCCCTCAGAATGGCAGGGGGGTCACGCTCAGTGCCAACGCCAGTCAGCTGTTAGCAGCTGCCCAGAGGCTATATGGAAAGGGATGCTGAGGCCCCATCAGATCCAGCAGGAAGAAAGCCCCTTGCTAGGTTAGTAGTGATTGTCCTGAGCACAGAAGGAGCATCTGGGACAACACCCTAGTTCATTCTGAGACCTCTAAAGTGACTAACTCCTAAACAGATCCTAGAATATCCCAAAGACCCTCAAGGTTGGTTTTGTTTTTACACCTGAATTAGGCCAGACTTACCTTTAGTAATGAAAAGGGTAATAACATGGCTAAGCATGTGCAGGCTCCAGAGTAAGCGAGACCTAGGTTGAACTCTCAGCTCTTCCCTTTGCTATGCAGCCTGGACGCACTTCTAGCTTCTCTAAACCGAAGTTTTCCCACCTGCAAAATGAGATTCGCAGTCCCTGCCTCATATGGTAGACACAATCAAAACAGCATGGTACTGGCAGAAAAGCAGACTCACAGACCAATGGAAGAGAACAGAAAACCCAGAAATAAAACCACATGCGTATGGGCAAATAAACTTTGACAGAGGAACCAAACACACAAGGAAGAAAAGCAAGTCACTTCAATAAATGGTGCTGGGCAAACTGGAAGGCCACATGAAAAGAAATGAAGCTCGACTACAGTTTGTCCCAATGCACAAAAATTAATTCAAAATGGACCAAAGACCTAAATATAAGACCTGAAATAATAAATCACATAGAAGAAAACATAGGTACTAAACTCACGGACCTTGGCCATAGTGAACATTTTATGAATTTGACTCCAAAGGTAAGAGAAATAAAGGCAAACATAAATAAATGGGACTATATTAAACTAAAAGGTTTCTACACAGAAAAAGAAACCAACAAAACAAAAAGCCAACCAAATGAAAGATGATTTTCACAAACAATAGCTCTGACAAGGGGTTAATATCCAAAATATATAAAGAACTTAACAGAGCTCAACAATAAACAAACAATCCAATTTAAAAAATGGGGAGAGGACCTGAACAGACATGAAGACATACCAACAACAAATAGATACATGAGAAAATGCTCATGTTTGCTACTAGAGAAATACAGATCAAAACTACAATGAGATACCACCTCACGCCTGTTAGATTATCAGTAAGACAGGTAATAACAAATGCTGGAGAGGCTGTGGAGAAAAAGCCTCATTCACTGCTGGTGGAAATGTAAACTGGTATGGCCACTATGGAAGACAGTGTGGTGGTCCTCAAAAAATTAAGAATAGAACTACCTATGACCCACCAATCCCTCGACGGGGTATGTCCTGAAGAAAACTCAAAAACACGTGTACACAAAGACACATGCACCCCCATGTTCATTGTAGCATTATTCACAGTGGCCAAGACATGGAAACAGCCAAAGTGTCCCCTGATAGAGGACTGGATAAAGAAGATGTGGTACATGTATACAGTGGAATACTTCTCAGCAGTAAGAAATGATGACATATTGCTATTTACAACAACATGGATGGAACTTCAGAACATTATACTGAGTAAAATAAGTAAATCAGAAAAAGCTAAGAACCATATGATATCACACATAGGTGGGATATGAATTTGAGACTCGTGGACATACACAAAAGCGAAGTGGTTATCAGGGGGAGGAGGCTGGGGCAGAGGATTAAAAGGGGACAAATATACAGTAACAGACACAACACAATGAATAGTTCACATGCTATGGAGATGTATACTTGAAACCTATATGTTCCTATGGACCAATATTACCCCATTAAGCTTAATTTCTAAATAAAAAGTAATAATAAATATAATTTTAAAATGAAATTGGGCAATACCTCTATGCACCTGCATGCAGTAAGTGTAATAAATATCCAGTTTAGCTATTACAATGACTAAGACATTTACTTTAGGACAGTCACAGAATGATACCTGTAGTACACAGATTTACCCACTGCATTCACATTCACGGGCTGAAGTACAGTGAATCAAGTTCAGGCCACAGAAGTCATTTTCCTGAACCCATTAACAATGCCAAAATAGGCTGTCATAATAAGCAAATGCCAGAGCTGACTACAAAGAACTATTCAAGATATGTGTTATTTGCCTGTAAGAAGAAAGAGAGAATATAAAAATTTTAAATACTGGGTGACTGTTATTCACAAAAGACATATATATTTTTTCATCTCTCCAAAGAGAAGGCCAAGACACAATAACCAAACCAATAGCAATGAGCCTCCCTAACACCCAGAATAAGCTTTTTCCCCCTGGGGCACAGAACTTTCAGTTTCAAAACCAAAACAAGTTTAAGCACAGCAGGACAGTTGTTCACAGTACATTTGCTGGCTCAGGGCACAGCTGGCTCTGGGCGTAGCTGTGCTGCTGCGCACTGAGGCAGAATGAGCTCTTGAAAACACCATTTCCCATGAAAAGAAATCAGGGCCCGTTTGATAAAATGGCTACTTCCAGGTGCAAGCAGAATTATAAATGCTCAAGATGAACCTGAAACACCTTGTTACCTCAGACACAAGAAAACTGTCAAAGACTAGGAGAGGCATCTCAAAAGGACTTCGGAGCCAACTTGAAAGGGTTCCCACCGGCCAAAGATGGAATTTTAAGAAGCTTCAAAAGATCATAGCGACAACTGATTGAAACCCATCAAATATGTTCAAATTCATAAGCTCATAATATTTTATAAAACATACAACTAATAGGTCAGTTTCAGAGGATGATGGGGAAGCAACTCATTATCTTGGAGACTGATAATGGGAAGGAATTTAGCATTTATTCTGCTTTTATATGAACTGGACTGCTGTATAACCAAGTAGTAGAAGAGGGAAAAGTGTCTCTTTTTAAAAAGTTTATGAAAAATGCATGACAGGTAAATGCCAATGAAAATGTCACCATTTTGTCACCCCCAACAAATAACAGAACCAGGTGTTGAGCATCAACAGCTAATAGTATCACAAAGATGACCAGATAGTGTGTGCTTCCCAATGAAGGGACCCACCACCACCTGTACAGTCCTTCCGTAGGGACTGATTAGGCCTCTGGACCCAGCCGCCAGTTTCCAGGACCTACGAAGGACAGAGGAGCATGCTGGGCTGCTTCACCCAAACGCAATCAGCAAAACCCGGACTGCAGGACACACTGGAGGACAAGCGTTCCCAGTTCTTCAACAGACAAGTTGTAAGGAAAAGAACAGAGAGGGAAACATTTCTTTTGTAATGGGCAAGAATAAACTATAATGTCCACAGATGCACATTTAAGTGATAGAATTATAATGACCGGCAAAGTCAAGATGGAATTACATAGGTAGACTAGGAGGGGCTGACATCGGGGATTGGGGGAGTTACAGGGTATCCTCTTTATAAATCATTCATCCAACGATACATTTATTTTGTGTGATTTTCTGAGTCTGCATTTTTAATCTTTATAATAAAAAGTTTTTTTAAAAAAAGTAAAAGTAGGCCTGACCTGTGGTGGCGCAGTGGATAAAGCGTCGACCTGGAATGCTAAGGTCGCCAGTTCAAAACCCTGCACTGGTCTGGTCAAGGCACATATGGGAGTTGATGCTTCCTGCTCCTCCCCCTTTCTCTCTTTCTCTCTTTCTCTTTCTCTCCTCTCTAAAATGAATAAAAACAAAAATGTAAAAGTAAAAAATATACCATTGAACACTTTATCAAAACATATTTATAAATAGTATTTGTCTTTTTAAATACTATGACATTGTCCCAAACAACCCTTGAAGGTATTTACTATCTCCATTTTTTTTAAGATTTTATTTATTCATTTTAGAGAGAAGAGAAAGTGAGAAAGAGAGAAGGGGGGAGGAGCTAGAAGCATCAACTCCCCTATGTGACTCGACCAGGCAAGCCCAGGGTTTCGAACGGACGACCTCAGCGTTCCAGGTCGATGCTTTATCCACTGCGCCACCACAGGTCAGGCCTCCATGTTTCAAACAAGGAATCAGAGGCTTAGAAATCTTAGGCAAGTTGCCCACAGTCACAGAGTTATTAAGGCAGAGCCAGGACTCAAATTCAGACAGCTAGCTGACTCCAAAACCATTCTCTTAGTGTGTAAGATTGCTGGTTATTCACTCAGGAAATATTTATTACTTACTTACTAAATCATGCTAAGTGTTAAAGATACAGAGGGGAGGTTTTGCCTTCATGGAGTTCAAGGCTTAATGAAAAGGAAGACAGAGTCGTCCAGGTGAGTATAAAAGCACAAGTGCGGTCAGTACAACGAAGGACAGGTGTCTGGTGCCATGAGAAAATATCCAGTTGGAAACCAGAGGAAGCTTCTCTGCAGAAGTTACGGCGGGAGTCTGGGCTAGAGAAACCCACCTGGCAAGGGGGCAGCGGCTGCTCCCCCAGAGGACGCAACAGGCCCTGAGGCCACGGACAGGGAGCCTGGCAATCCGAGGACTGAGGATGAAGTGTGAGGAAAGAAGGTTGTTAGGACAGGAGATTAGGCTGAAGAACGGGGAACAGGAAGCTGCTGGTGGGTTTTAATAAAATATGTTGCTGAAGAGGGATCTGATTTGGTTTGCTGTTTTAAAAGAATGAATTGAAAAATGAGCCAATAAGGAGGCAGAGAGACCAGCTGAGAGGTCACTACTGCAGTCATCTATGGGGACAGGACAGTACTGGGACTGAGCCAGAGAGATGGAAAGAAGCGGATGAATGCAGGACACTCAAGAGGGAAAAGGACAGGACCTGATGGCAGACTGACAGCATATGGGGAGCGAGGCGGGGAGACCCACTCACGGGCTGCTGACTGTGGGATGTGACTTTCAGAGGTGCTAGTCACCAGCACGGTTCCTCTTCAGTGGAAGAGGGATGGGGACACCTGGACTGTGAGCGCCAAGTAGAAATGTCAAGTTAAGAAGTTGAATAAATGAGTCTGAGGCTCAAAAAGAGATCTGAGCCTGAAGAATAAATCTCTAAGCCTCAGCCTGACCTGTGGTGGCGCAGTGGATAAAGGTCGACCTGGGAACACTGAGGTCGCCAGTTCAAAACCCTGCACTGGTCTGGTCAAGGCACATATGGGAGTTGATGCTTCCAGCTCCTTCCCCCTTTCTCTCTCTCTCTCTCTCTGTCTCCTCTCTAAAAATGAATAAATTAAAATAAATTTTAAAAAAACTTAAAAAAAAAATCTCTAAGCCTCAGTGCAGAGACAGTTACATGGTTACATGAGGGTTACATGGTAGGAGGCTCAAAGGTAAGACTGCCTAAGAGTGACATAACAAAAAAAAGAGAGAGATTTCAAGAATGACCTAAATTCACATCTAGAAAACAAAGCAACTTTCTGAGCTTATCTAGGGGTCAAAACCTCAGAAAAGTTTTGTGAAACAGGAATAAAAAAATTGGAAGAAAAAGATGAAATTAATTGCCTCAGGAAAAATACATGGAAATTTCTGGATCGTTTGATATGTTAATTTCATGTCTAACAAGTTGGCGGAGCCTGCATGCCGCCCTCGGAAGTCTGTCTGCATGAGCTGCCTGGCACAGGTTGGGCATGACTTATGTGCCTGAGCTCAAGGTTAGAGGCCAGAGGAAGTTCTGGAGGAAGGAGAGAAAGCCCGAGCTTGCCTTCAGGGGCTGCTGCAAGGCAGGTGGAGAGAAGAACCACAAACAAACGGGCCGGGCTGTCTCACCGGAAGATGCAAACCAAGGCATAAGCTCTTATGACCAGTACAAAATGTTTAAGCTGCCCAATGAGAGAAACAGGACTGCCCGCCCCGCTGCTATAAAGAAAGAAAGCACAAGCGCTCCGGGGTGCCCCGCTTCAGGGGACTGAGACCATAGCAGCCCAGCGAGAACTGGACTTTTCCACATACTGGCGATGGATTCAGCAGAGAAGGGCCTCAAGGGTTTGCAGGCACCAGAAATGGAAGGACAAGGACATAAGTGAGCTCAGTCACAACACACCAGGCACCGCCTGGGGACTCACAGCAATGGCAGGTGGGTGGCATTAGGGGCGCCACCCAGCAAGGTCCTGCATGCGCAGACGGGAAAACACCTGTAAAGTTTTAGTTACTATTATTAATTTAAACTCACTCATGCAGGTGGGAGAGAACTACAGAAATTCCAGTTTGAATATACAAATGAGTATTCGTAAAAGAATTTCCTAATTTTCCAAGAGGTGTATTCTCCACTAAAATTGAAAGCTTATAAAATAGATCCTGGTGGCCTAAACAAGTTCATGCGTCTTATCCTAAAAACGCACAACTCATTCCATTTTTCCTGGGCCTCAAAGGTGTTTCACCTGGAGTCACCGTATTCACTGCTCTTTACACCCAGCTGGCAGCTGTCCATACAGGAAACCGCAGGATGACGGACACATGTACCAGGGCTGACCAAGGCCTAGACAGACTGACAAGCAGTGGCCAGCCCCAGGGACAGAGCAGACAGACCCTTCACACTCCTAACTGTTCTCCCAAAGCAGCCCCTGAGCTGACAAGCCCACCAAAATATAACCAAACCCACTAGGCTTTCTGGAAAGCTCCACTGTGTTTGGAGACTATCTAAGCACATACCCCAAGACTGAAGCAAGATGTGGAGATGAGTAACTGGACCCAGGCATTGGCAGCCAGGGTATCCGGGAGACCCGCGCAGCAGGGTATCCCGGAGACCCGCTGGGGTACAGCTGCCCAGCTATCCCTCATCAACACCCAACCAACCAACAGTAGTTTGGAAAGTGACCTAACAGTGACGGCTAAAAACCTAAGTTTGCAATTTTTTTTTCTTTCAGAAGCAAACCTGCGATTTTTTTTTAAACCCAGAAAGTTTGTATGCCATCATTTTAATCCTGACAGCCTTTCACAGATTCTATTCATTTTCTAAAGCCTGAGCTCTCAGCACCAAACTTGCTGAGTCACCTTTTTAGTACAATGGTGTGTGTGACATTCTGCCTACAAGCACTCACACATTTTAAGGATCTAGGATACTTCCTAGGCAACAAATGATAAGGTTACGAAATGAAAACTAAGATATTTTTAATAAGGCAACATTCAGTTAGGAGGATGACATCATAGCATGCACCTAAAACAAAAGCAGGTTAAGATTCAAGAGTGTTAGAAATAAAGGCTCCAAATTGAACATTCGAGTTTGGAGACTTCAATCTTCACCATAGTGAATAAACAGTAGCATTTTCTGGTCTGGGGCTGAAGCTGTCATTTAAAGACAATGTTAGGATATTCTTTTTTTTTTTTTTTAACAGAGACAGAGAGAGAATCAGAGAGGGATAGATAGGGACAGACAGACAGGAACGGAGAGAGATGAGAAGCATCAATCATCAGTTTTTCATTGTGACACCTTAGTTCAGGGGTCCCCAAACTTTTTACACAGGGGACCAATTAACTGTCCCTCAGACTGTTGGAGGGCCAGACTATAAAAAAAAAACTATGAACAAATCCCTATGCACACTGCACATATCTTATTTTAAAGTAAAAAAACAAAACGGGAACAAATACAATATTTAAAATAAAGAACAAGTAAATTTAAAACAACAAACTATGGGTGCTGATGCATCCTGTGCTCCTCTCACTGACCACCAATGAAAGAGGTGCTCCTTAGGGAAGTGTGGCGGGGGCAGTTAAATGGCTTCAGGGGGCCGTATGCAGCCCGCAGGCCGGAGTTTGGGGACCCCTGCATTAGTTGTTCATTGATTGCTTTCTCATATGTGCTTTGACCGGGGGCCTTCAGCAGACCAAGTAACCCCTTGCTCCAGCCAGCGACCTTGGGTCCAAGCTAGTGAGCTTTGCTCAAACCAGATGAACCCGTGCTTAAGCTGGTGACAGGGTCTCAAACCTGGGTCCTCTGCATCCCAGTCTGACGCTCTATCCACTGCGCCACCACCTGGTCAGGCAGGACATTCTTGAAAAGATTCTTGAACCTATCTGTAAGGACAACTAATGATAATTAACATACAAAAAAATCTTACTCATTCCTGAATCTATCGCCTCTTGTCCCATCTACCATCAGCTCTTACACTGCACAGTATTTCTCTCTTAAACTTTCACCCCAATCACACTTCTGTCTAACCTTCCTAAAGCCCAGCTCTGATGCTATATCACTCAGGTGCTGCCATACCCACAGACTGAACTCCACGTCTGCTCGCTTGGCTGAGGACCGGCAGGACCTGGCCAAAGCTCCCTTTCCAATCTTAGTTCCTGTGAGTCATCTCATACACTCAGTGGCAACTCAGATCCCGAACGGGGCTGGAACTGCATCTGTAAACCATTTGCTTGGTTTATTTTGCTTTATTTTTGTACAAATTAGGAAAGTACATATTGCTCCCTTCAGACAGTTCTGCTAATTCAAATACACACTTTCTTCCTTTCTTAGGATACATATGCTGCTTTTGATTAGTTTTGTGTTCTAGGTTTAATCACGTCTCTTCCTACTTCAAGGTAATCACTATTCTTATATATAACTCTGTCCTATGTTTACTAATCTTAAATAGTTCATCATAAAAATGCAGAAAACAAATAATTCTTCCTTTGTGTGTAATCACTGTTTATATATCAAGAGATTATAGGCATCAAAACTTTTTTCAATATATATTTGCATTTGCTACATAAGCATAATATATATCTGGAAGAAGAAACAGTACTTATCGTTGATAGGGGCTGCAGGTGGAGCGGTACACAGAGATGTATTACAGAATTGAGCCCCTGAAACCTATACACTTATGTTAACCAGTGCCACCCCAATAAAATCAATCAATCACTGAATCAGTTTTAAAAATAGTGGCTGTATATAAGAGAGATTTTTTCCACTGTGTATCTTTTTATATGGTACATGCTTTGATTTCTTTTTAATTTAGAAATAAAATTTAATGGGGTGACATTGATCAATAAGAGTATATAGGTTTTAGGTAAACATTTCTACAGCATTTGAACTGTTCACATCCCCCAAAGTCAGATCATTTTCTATCACCATATGTCTCTCTTTACTCCCCTCCCCTCTCCTCTCCTTTCCCCTGATAACCACTTCACTTCTGTCTGTTTTATATCCCACCTATGTGTGAAATCATACAGTTCTTAGCTTTTTCTGATTTACTAATTTCACTAGGATAATGTCCTCAGGGTTCATCCATGTTGTTGTAGATGGCATCTTCTTTATTGCTTTTTTTAAAAATCATGTGATTATATAACCTATGTAAAAAATTACATTTAGAAAGTATAAATAGCATGAATTTAAAGTAAAACAACCCTTATACCACAGCAAGTCAAAATCCTGTCATTTAAGGGATTCTCAAAAAGCCATCTTCCTCAAAAATATTTTTCCCACTAGCCACCCTGACTTAAATCCCCTAGTTAAAATGCAAACAGTGAGTGTATTATGCCATATCCATTATCAAATGATTGAGGATTAGTTTATTACTTTAACGTAACAAAAGAAAGTTACAAAGAGGTTGTATATAGTCTTCCTAATTCCTATTTATTTTCCTCTGAGTAACTAAATTAACTTTGTTTTATTCAAAGAATTTTTGTATTAGTAAAAGAACTCATTTAGGAATTCTAGAAGTCCTACCCAAGCCAACTGGAGCCATGGGCTGCTGTGTGAATATTGTTACTGTCTCCATAAACATCTGCCCTGCCTTCAAGTCTTCTCTATCTGCCCAATCTCCTCAGCCTGAGAGGGCTGACACAGGGAGTATCCTGGGCATCTTTGAATTCTCCCAACACGAACAACGCCATGGGTTTACAGAAAGCAACTATCTAAGCTCTTAGAGACACCTATGGCAAGGCTCTGACCATTCTCTAGGAAATCGTGGTTTTAAATCTCAAATCTAAAAAATCTAAAAAGGCCTGGCTGGATAACTCAGTTGGCTAGAGCATCATCCCGAAATGCAGAGGTTGTGGGTTCGATCCCTGTTCAAGGCACATGCACAAACAGATGGATGTCCCTGTCTCTCCTTTTCTCTTCCTTCTCTCTAAAATCATAAAGTAAACATTACAACAAAATATCAATGGGATATTTAAATTTGTTCTCATCTCAAACAATAATCCATTCATTCAGACAGAATCCATCTACCAAGAACCTACTATGTGCCTGACACGGCACTCAGCAACTAGGCAGAAAAATGATCTGACAAGATCAGAATAAGCAAATATACAACTAAATGACTTAGACTTAGACTATGACAGCCTATAAGCAAAGCTGGACTAACAGCTATCACATGAGGAAAGGCCAGCCCAGAGCATCACAGCTTCCACCCACTGGCCTGCAGCCTACTCCAAGTTTTTTACAGCGAGGTCCAGATACAAACTGTCAAGACTTGAGCATCAGCCTTTCTGACCTTACACAAGGGTCCTTAGCACCTAAAAATAGCCATGGATAATATTCCTACCTGAGATGAAAATTATTTTTACTGCTTTCATCAATAGTGATTACCACCCTGAAGACTGGTACAGCCAGTAGGGAAAGCAGTATAATATAGAGCAGGGGTCCCCAAACTACAGGCTGCATGTGGCCCCCCTGAGGCCATTTATCTATTCCCTACTGCACTTCCAGAAGGGGCACCTCTTTCATTGGTGGTCAGTGAGAGGAGCACAGGATGCATCCGCACCCATAGTTCCCATTGAAATACTGGTCAGTGTGTTGATTTAAATTTACTTGTTCTTTATTTTAAACATTGTATTTGTTTCCGTTTTGTTTTTTTACTTTAAAATAAGATATGTGCAGTGCGCATAGGGATTTGTTTATAGTTTTTTTTATAGTCCGGCCCTCCAACAGTCTGAGGGACAGTGAACTGGCCCCTGTATAAAAGTTTGGGGACCCCTGGTATAGAGTTTCCTCAAAAAATTAAAAATGGATCTACCTTATGACCCAGAGATTCCACTTCTGGGGCCCAAGTGCCCATCAATAGATGAGCAAATTAAAAAGGCTGTCGTACCTATATTCAACTGAATATTACTCAGCCACAGAAAGAATGAAATGTTACCACCTGTAACAGCATGGATAGACCTAGCAGACATTATGATCAGTTAAAAAAGTCAGAGCAAGACAAATACCATATAATTTCACTGATACGTGGAATCTAAAGAACAACATAAACAAACAAAACTGAAACACGGGAGACGGAAGATGGCGACGGAGTAGGCGGACGTACCAACTTCCAACTCCCAGAAGCAAAGTGGATTATAACTCAATTTTAAGAACCACCACCTGGATAAACCAACTTTGAACTAAACTAAGTGGACTCTTCAACCAAAAAACACAGAAGAAACCACATTGAGACTGGTAGGAATAGAGAAAACGTGGAAAGGGCTGCCCAGCTCCCCGGAGCAAATGGCAGCCCGGAGAGACCCGCGTGGCGGGAGGAGAGTTTGGCGGAGAGGGAGGGACCTGGGTCCCAGGAACCAAGCCCCAGCCTGCAGTCCCAGAGCCAAGAAGAGGCGTTTGGACAGTATTGAGCTGTGAAACAGGTGAGGATACTGTTTGTGAGAAAGAGACAGTTGTCTCAGACCCAGGATTCTTCTTGAAGGGACAGCGCAGAAAACCTCTCTCACAACCACTCACCTGGGGCTCCAGGGAATGGGGACAGAGGAGAGGACCGGAGCAGCAGAAAGAGTGTGGACTGGAAGGCACAGGGACAAACACTCTGAGGGACAGCCACCTTAACCCCTGGGCTGAGTCACTTCCCAAACTGAAAACGGATATTTCCCCTGGAACTAGCAATACCAGCAAAGGGAGACAGGACACCAGCCAAACAAGCTCTCCCATGGCACTTAGAGCAGAGCTGTTTAGACAGAGGGAGCTTCCAGGACTACAGTATGGAGTGTTAGGGACTGAGCTGTAGTGCCCCCCATCTACACTGCTGAGGGCTGGCTGGAGGGACGGGGCGGCAGGACGCTGAAACACGGCTCTGTCAGAAGGGGAGGGGGCCCAGCAGGGGCAGAGGGGATGTGCAGAAAGCGGTCCAGCAGCTGTGGCCTGCCTGCAACACCACCTGAGGAGGGGAAAAGCATGAGGCCAGGAACAGGCAGAGATCTGCCGCTGAGCAGGGACCCGCAGGTGGGCAGCATCACCCGGCCTCCGAGGTTTGCGACCCTGCATAAAGCCGGCCCTGACCCCAGGGGTGGAGCTAAAGCCCGGGACAGGCAGAGACTCGCAGCTGAGCGCACGCCAGCAGCTGCGCCCACCTGAGAAACTGCGGTTTGTGATCCTGCGGGAGCCAGCTCTGACCACAGGGGCTGGACAGAAGCCCGGGAACAGGCAGGGTCCGCAGCTGAGCAAAGGTGCTCACCCCTACCCTTGGTGCTGAGGCTTGTGGCTTGAGTGCGGTGCACAACCCCACCTGTGGGGGCGAGGTGAAGGCCCAGACAGGCTGAGGCTTGTAGAGCCAGGCACCAGAACACAGCCCATCCCTCGGAGTAGAGGCAGAAATCACACCAACAGCCGCAGTGGGCAGGCACCAGCAATGTCCATACCCAACGGCCCTAGGCAGCAGCAGAGGGGGTGGCAGGCCTGCTGACAGACCACACCTAGAGAACACAAAGGCAACACCCATGGGACTCCAGTGGACACACCCTTCTTATACACAGACAAAATGGGCAGGCAGAGAAATGCAACCCAAATGAATCAAGAGAAATCCCCAGAGAAGGTCCTGAATGAACCAGATATAACCAAATTACCAGATGCAGAGTTTAAAATAATGATAGTTAGGATGTTCAAAGTGCTTAGAGCAACAATCGACATTACGAACACCTAAATAAAGAGATAACAAGTATAAAAAAGGACATTGAAATAATAAAAAAGAATCAGACAGAAATGACTAATACAGTATCAGAACTGAAGACCACAATGGAAGGAATTAAAAGCAGGATGGCTGAAGCTGTATTGAATCAGCGAGTTAGAGGACAAAATAAAGAAAGGCACAGAAGCAGAGCAGAAAAAAGAAAAGAGACTCAAAAAATGTGAGGAAACTCTAAGGGAGCTCTGTGACAATATGAAGAGAAATAACATCCGCATCATAGGGGTACCTGAAGATAAAGAGAAAGAACAAGGGATAGAAATTTTTGTTTGTTCAATCAAATTATAGCTGAACACTTCCCTAAATTAAGGCTGGAAAACGCTTCACACATTCAAGAAGCACACAGAACTCCATTAAAGAGAAACCCAAAAAAATCTACACCAAGACACATCATAGTTAAAATACTAAAGCTAAGTGATAAAGAGAAAATTTTAAAAGCTGCTAGAGAAAAAAAGGCTATCACCTACAAAGGAGCCCCCATAAGGATGACATCGAACTTCTCAACAGAAACACTTCAGGCCAGAAGGGAATGGCAAGATATATTCAAAGTAATCCAGAACAAGAACCTACAACCAAGACTACTCTATCCAGCAAGGCTAACCTTTAAAATGGAAGGAGAAATAAAGAGCTTCCCAGAAAAAAAAAGCACTCAAGGAATTCATTAAAACCAAATCAATTCTGCAAGAGATGCTAAGGGGTCTGTTGTGAACAGTTCAAAGGGGGAAAAGAATATAGCAAAAGAAGAATACAGCTTTAAAGAATAAAATGCCAATAAACAACTACATATCAATAATAACCTTAAATATCAATGGATTAAGTGATCCAATCAAAAGACATAGGGTAGCTGCGTAGATAAAAAAACAGGACCATACATATGCTGTCTACAAGAGACACACCTTAAAACAAAAGATGCACATAGACTGAAGGTAAAAGGATGGAAAAAAATATTTCATGCAAATGGAAATGAAAAAAAAGCCGGAGTAGCAATACTTATATCTGACAAAATAAAAGCTGTAGTAAGACATAAAGAAGGTCACTACATAATGATAAAGGGAACAATTCAACAGGAAGATATAACTACTATAAATATCTACGCACCAAACATAGGAGCCTGACATACATAAAGCAGACTTTGATGGATATAAAGGGCGAGATTAACAGCAATACTATAATAGTAGGGGATTTCAATACCCCACTAACATCACTGGATAGATCCTCAAGAAAGAAAATTAACAAAGAAACAGCAGACTTAAAGGATATACTAGATCAACTCAATTTAATAGATATCTTCAGAACTTTTCACCCTAAAGCAGTACAATATACATTCTTTTCAAGCGCTCATGGTACATTCTCTAGGATAGACCACATGTTAGGACACAAAAGTGGTCTCAACAAATTTAAGTAGATTAAAATCATATCAAGCATTTTCTCTGATCAAAATGCCATGAAACTAGAAATTAACCACAAAAGAAAAACTGAAAAATACTCAAACACTTGGAAACTAAATAGCATGTTATTAAATAAAGAATGGATTAACAATGAGATCAAAGAAGAAATAAAAAGGTTTCTAGAAACCAATGATAATGAGCATACATCAACTCAAAATTTATGAGACACAGCAAAAGCAGTACTGAGAGGGAAGTTCATAGCACTACAGGCATACCATAGAAGCTACAAAAAGCTCAAAGAAGCAACCTGACCTGCATCTAAAAGAACTAGAAAAACAACAGCAAATAAAGCCCAGGGCTAGTAGAAGAAAGGAAATAATAAAGATCAGAGAGGAAATAAATGACATAGAGGCTAAGGAAACAATACAGATGATCAATGAAACCAGGAGCTGGTTCTTTGAAAAGGTAAACAATATCGATGAACCTTTAACTAGACTCACCAAGAAAAAAGGACAGAGGACTCAAATAAAAAAAATTAGAAAGGACAGTGGACAAATAACAACTGACACAACAGAAATACAAAGTATTGTAAGAAAATACTAAAGAACTCTATGCCAAAAAATTAGACAACCTAGGTGAAATGGACAAATTCTTGCATCATATCATCTTCCAAAAATCAATGTGGAAGAATCAGAACAGCTAAACAGACCAATTACAACAAAGGAGATCAAAACAGTTATCAAACAACTTCCAACAAAGAAAAGTCCTGGGCCTGATGGCTTCACAAGTGAATTCTATCAAAAATTCAAAGAACAACTAACTCCTATCCTTCTCAATCTATTTCAAAAAATTCAAGAAGAAGGAAGACTTCCAAGCTCCTTTTATGAGGCGAGCATAATTCTGATCCCGAAACCGGGCAAAGACAACACAAAGAAAGAAAATTATAGGCCAATATCCCTGATGAATTTAGATGCTAAAATTCTCAACAAAATATTAGCCAACCGGATCCAGCAATATATAAGAAAAATCATACACTATGATCAAGTGGGATTTATTCTGGAGAGGCAAGGCTGTTTCAATATTCACAAATCAATCAATGTGATTCATCACATAAACAAAAGGAAGGACAAAAAACACATGATAATTTCAATAGATGCAGAAAAAGCATTTGATAAAATCCAGCACCCAATTCATGATCAAAACTCTCAATAAAGTGGGAATACAGGAAACATTCCTTAACATGATAAAGGCCATCTATGACAAACCCACAGCAAACATCATACTAAATGGGCAAAAATTAAAGGCAATCCCCTTAAGATCAGGAACCAGGCAGGGGTACCCCCTTTCACCACTCTTATTCAACATAGTTCTGGAAGTCCTAGCTACAGCAATCAGACAAGAAGAAGAAACAAAAGGCATCCAAATTGGAAAAGAAGAAAAAAACTGTCATTATTATATATAGAAAACCCTAAAGTCTCAGTCAAAAAATTACTGGACCTGATAAATGAATTCAGCAAGGTGGCAGGATATAAAATTAATACTCAGAAATCAGAGGCATTTTTATATACCAACAATGAACTGTCAGCTAAAGAAATTAAGGAAACAATCCCCTTCACTATTGCAACCAAAAAAATAAAGTACCTAGGAGTAAATTAAACCAAGGAGGTTAAGGACTTGTACTCAGAAAATTATAAAACATTGATAAAAGAAATCAAGGAAGATACAAACAAGTGGAAGCATATACCATGCTCATGCTTAGGAAGAATAAACATCATTAAAATGTCTATATTACCCAAAGCAATTTATAAATTCAATGCAATACCAATTAAAATACCAATGACATACTTCAAAGATATAGAACACATATTCAAAAAATTTATATGGAACCAAGAAAGAACACGAATAGCCTCAGCAATCTTAAAAAGAAAAATAAAGCAGGAGGTATCACTCTTCCGGATATCAAGGTATACTACAAGGCCACTGTACTCAAGACAGCCTGGTACTGAGATAAGAACAGGCATATAGATCAATGGAACAGAACAGGGAACCCAGAAATAAACCCACACCTTTATGGACAACTGATATTTGACAAAGGAGGAAAGAACATACAATGGAGTAAAGACAGCCTCTTTAACAAATGGTGTTGGGAAAATTGGACATCTACCTGCAAAAAAATGAAACTAGACCATCAACTTACACCATTCACAAAAACAAACTCAAAATGGATAAAAGACTTAAATGTAAGCCATGTAACCATAAGCATCTTAGAAGAAAACATAGGCAGTAAGCTCTCCGACATCTGTCGCAGCAATATATTTGCTAATTTATCTCCACGAGCAAATAAAATAAAAGGCAGGATAAACAAATGGGACTATATCGAACTAAAAAGTTTTTGCACAGTTAAAGACAATAAGAACAGAATAAAAAGACAACCACAGAATGAGAGAACATATTCGACAACACGTCTGATAAGGGGTTAATAACCAAAATTTATAAAGAACTTATAAAACTCAACACCAGGAAGACAAATAATCCAATCAAAATATGGGCAAAAGAAATGAATAGAAATATCTCCAAAGAGGACATACAGATGGCCAATAGGCATATGAAAAAATGCTCAACATCTCTAATCATTAGAGAAATGCAAATTCAAACCACAATGAGATATCACCTCACACCAGTCAGAATGGCGCTCATCAGCAAAAGGACACATAATGAGTGCTGGCGAGGATGTGGAGAAAAGGGAACCCTCCTGCACTGCTGGTGGAATGCAGACTGGTGCAGCCACTGTGGAAAACAGTGTGGAGATCCCTCAAAAAATTAAAAATCGAACTGCCTTTTGACCCAGCTATCCCACTTTTAGGAATATACCCTAAGAACACCATAGCACTGTTCGAAAAGAAGAAATGCGCCCCCATGTTCGTGGCAGCATTGTTCACAATAGCGAAGATCTGGAAACAGCCCAAGTGTCCATCAGAGGACGAGTGGATTAACAAGCTATGGTACATATATACTATGGAATACTACTCAGCCATAAGAAACGATGACATCGGATCATTTATAACAAGATGGATGGACCTTGGTAACATTATACGGAGTGAGATAAGTAAATCAGAAAAAAACTGAGAACAGCATGATTTCATACATAGGTGGGACATAAAAACGAGACTATGAGACATGGACAAGAGTGTGGTGGTTACAGGGTGGGGGTAAGGGAAGGAGGAGAGGGTGGGAGAGGGGGGTGGGGAGGGGCACAAAGAAAACCAATAGAAGGTGACAGAGGACAATTTGACTTTGGGTGATGGTATGCAACATAGTTGAATGACAAGATAACCTGGAGATGTTTTCTTTAAACATATGTACCCTGATTTATTAATGTCACCCCATTAAAATTAATTTTTAAAATGTTGCTTAACATAAATAAAACTGAAACACATTCATAGGCACAGAGACAGAACTGGTGGTTGAAGGAGAGAGGTGGTGGAAGCATGGGTAGAAAAGGTGAAGGGATTAAGAAGTACCAATTGGTAGTTACAGAATAGTCACTACAGAATAGTAAAGAGCAGCACAGGAAAGATAGTCAATAATACTGTAATGATTATGTAGGTTGTCAGATGGGTACTAGGTTTATCTGGGTGATTACTTAGTAAGTTATATAATGTCCCATCATTGTGTTATGCACCTGAAACTAATATAATAATGTACCTGAAAAAATAATTTAAAAAAATAGTGATTCCCACCCATGTAAAATCAAATTCCTTGCACATCGGAGATGCCAAATAGATAATACCAGAATTGGAGGGCGAAAACACTTCATTAGAGACCACAAACAAAACATAATTTTCTTCATTCTGTTAGCAAATGCTTTCTGAGCTCCTACTAGGTGCAAAGGATAACAAAAGGTGTCAATCATGGGTCCTAACCACATGGAGTTTACAGCCAATGACTACACTGTGGAGCATACAGAAGCATTTGAACATTTCTAGACATGAAACCACCTTTTCCCTTTTAGCTTAGGCTTCTCTAGCTGTCTACTGTTAACCATGCATGCATTTTTTTTCCTCTGTAGAAGGAATATAAGAACAAAGAAAGGAAGGAGGGAATGATTGAGAGAAAGAGGGAGGGAAGGAGAGAGGGAAGGAGGGGGGAAGGATGCAGGAAAGGAGGCAGGGAAGGAAGGGGGAAGGGACCGACAGACTGAAGGATAGCTCCCAGTGTCTGACATTTCTAGCTGACATGAGAATAATCCAAATGTATGAGAATAAATGAGGATTCTTTTCTTCATGCTAAATCAAAATATCTGTAGTAAAGCAGTCACTCTATTTTAAAAGCATCATTTGATTCAGTACTAGGCAGCCTCCCCCTCCACATATGTTAGAGGACCTGTGGACCAGCTCCCACCCCCACAGAACTGCAGATATTTTATACTACACCACATGCTTATGCTCCCATTCATAAAGAGAACGTTTAAACACATATTATTAGAAACACAGCACAACTAAAGGCACCAGTACTATAAAAAAATTATATGTGAAATATGCATTCCAATTCTAAGTGACATGTAACTTAGAAAGTAAATTTCCTCATGTATTGATTGACTTATTTAAGGCTATTATAAGAATACAAATTCTAAAAGACAGAGAGTAAATCTACTTTCCTTAGATTATACTTCACCTTTCTAATACCTAAAATCTTTGGGTAATACACATGAGAGATTATATATGCTGTTCCAGTTATTGTCACCTTTAAAGTACTATTTTCTCTAATTCCTCTACTAAAGCATCTCACGGGATTATCCAAGTTTTACGTACCCAGAAATGCAAGTGAGCTGGGAGGTTTGGGCGAATGTGTTTTCCAGATTGGAAAGCACAACCTGAAGCTTCCAGGCCCTCAGAGATGGGCTGCAATACTAGGGCTTGAACCCTGACCTCGCCTTCTAAACTTCCTGTCCCCACTAACCAGGCACCATTACCCACTCCACTCTTAACTATTTTTTGTTTCATAGCTTTCATCACTATCCGGAAGTATCTCATTTGTTTATTGTCTGATACAACGAAAATCTCTACAGAGCTGGGTATTCGTGTGTCTGGTTGATTAAACCCCAGCTTGCAGAATAATACCTGGCTTGTAAGAATACTCAATAAACACATACTGAAGTATAACTTCTTACAATACTCCAAAGACTTGCAATGCCGTTTAGAATGGATCAGTGATCCACAAACCAACTAGTAAAATCTTGGAGTCCTTACTTTTTTTATCATTGAAGAGAAAAGCAAGAGGAAAAATACACCTGCTCACCAACTCTTGCTAAATTAGACATGAAAAAAAATGAACAGCTAAGTCAAGGCTTTTAAGAAAAATTATTACTAATTTTTAAGACTACTCATGTAAACAGAAGTTACCCTTCCTTAATATACTGAACTATTATTGATCAATTTACAGAGTGAGCATGCCTACTGCCGCCCCTTCAGCCATTATTTCGGCGCTGCAATCAGAGGAAAAGGTAATTTTAGTGAAGGGCAATGATGAGTTTTAAAAAGTGTAAGCAGGTCATGTCACAATCCAGGGGGTCATGGGGCATCAAATAAATATTCTTATGAAGTTGAGTCACTACTCCAAACTGCTTCAACAACTTTGTTTTAATGACAACGTCATTCAGTCGAGCAGCGTCAGACTATGAGAGGATCTATTTCATTTAAGGTATCAGCCGGAAGCTGGGAGGCAGAGAAAGTAGGGGCTCGCCACTAAGGAAGAGAAAAGCTCATTGAAAACGCTGCTCTCTCCCCTATTATTCCCTAAGCACCGCCCTACTGGCCCCACCTCCCCTACGGCAGCTTTCCTTCTGTTGCACACGCCCGTGATTTCGGGCACCCCCTCCCTAAATCACAGAAACTAAACGGGACTATGTTACTTCCCAACATGGTGGGGACAGGACGTCGCGGTATCAGGCGCACAGGGGCTTGGGTGTGAGGGGCGGGGTGAGGGACCCGGACCCAGTTAGTCTCTCCGAGGCCGGTTCCCTCCTCCGTGGGAGGTCCTGAAGTTCCCCTGCAGAGGGAACGGTTACACACCCAGCTCGGACCGACCCTGGGCAGCGCCCGCGTGCGGGGGGCGCCGCGCGTGGCTCCCTCCACTCACCGGCGGCGGAGCGGTGCGGGGACGGGGACGATTCCTAGGCCGGCACGGCTGTGACCGAGGACACCCGTGCAGCGCGACGCTGCCTAACACAGGGCGTCAAGGCCGGCTGCCTGGAGCCCCGAGGGATCGCTCGCTTCCAGCGCTGAGGTGGGGGGCCCGGCCGGGGAGGGCCGGGCCGGGGACGGCGCGCGAGGAGGGGAGACCGGTACTTACCCCCGGCCGGAGGCGGGCGGGCGGCCGCCCCCAGGCGGCGGCGAAGTCAGGCGGCGGGGCTCGCGGGCTCCGGCAGACGACGGCGAGCAGGGTCCCCAGCAGGAAGGCGGCCGCGGCGCAGCCCAGGGCCAGGCTGAGCCGGAGCAGGAGCGTGCACAGCCCCGCGCCCCCCGCCCCCTGCCAGCAGCCGGGCCCCAGGGAGGAGAGGGCCACGGCGGAGAGCGCGGCCACGGCCACCGGCACCCGCCAGCTCCCGCCGCCGGGGCGCCTGGGCGCCGCCGCGTGCTCCCGGGGCTCCGGCCGCCGGTCGCCCGGAGCGCCCGGGGCCGGCGCGGGGCCGCGGCCGGCGCCGCTGCTGTCGGTGGCCTTGGGCTGCATGCTGCTGCCTGTGCCGCTAAGGACAGGCACATCTCCCGGCCCGCGGGCCCCCGGCGCTGCCCCGGCCCGTGGCCTCTGCGCCGCGCCTCCCGCCCTCGCCGCTCCGGAGGCAGGGGGAGTCCGCGCTCATGCCCCCGCCGGCGGCCCGCCGAGGGAACGGTTCCGACAGACGCCGCCGAGCTCCTCCCGGCGACCTCTCAGCGCCGCCAGCCGGCGCCGGGCCCGCAGCTGCCCCGCCGGCTGCGCCCAGGTAGCCCGGCGGTGTTGTGACTCAAGCGGCCGAAGCCCGAGGCCGGGCGGGGGCGGGGGCGGCCCTAGAGTGCGAGTCAGGCGGGGGGCGGAGAGCGGCCGCGGCCCGCTGAGTGACAGCTGGGAGGAGCCCGCCCTCGGGGGCAGGGGGCGGGGCCTGGCCCACCGCTGCCCCCACCGGGGAGGGGGCGCGACCAATGGCTGTGAAAACCGCTCTATCCTGGGCCTCACCGTACCCCCGTTCCCTCCCCCCGCCCCCCGACACCGTCTGTTGATGGAAAATTTTGCTGCAGGTGTCAGAAGCATTTGTAATTCTCTAGCTCAGGTGATCCCGTAATCCCCGCTCCGCTCATCCTGAAAAGTAATCTCCTCGCATGTTTACAGCCCCCCAAATTTCTGCTTTGTTTTCACCTGCTACTTAAAGAGGCAACCATTCCTAATCCTCACTTTTAACAGTTTCCCCTAACAACCTTCCTTCCCTTTCCCATCTGGCTGCCTCAGAGAAGAACTCCGACAAACGAGGAGGAGTAAATGAAGCCTGCAATTCTTAGCTGTGCCTAAAGGCCCCAAGAAGTCGGCCTTGTGCCAGGCAGGGTTGCCAGCTGCTACCATCACTTTGGCACCAAGTCCCTACATTTGCGTTGCCAATGATTCGATACAAATGCTACTGCCCATGCAAGTAAAAGTGGGCCAACTAATTTTTAGAGTACATATTTTCTACCATGGCCCCAGCGTTAATATGCAGACAATGCTTGGTGAGATGTCAATATGGTAAAGAAATACAAGTAATTCCTAGTAATACCAACAAAGCAGCTGATGTATCGCTAATGGATAAATAAAGGATTTCTAAAGAGATTACTGATTATTTTAAAGGAAGGTGATAGACTAGAGAGGACAAATGCAGAATGGAAAAGGGAAGGGGAGGAGAGGTACAGAGACGAGGGAAGCAGGGAAAAATAAAGAAGTATACGGGAAACACTTGTAAACAAAAGGCCAGAACTCTGCTTACAGCAGTCACAAAAAATTTCAAGTTTAAAGGCGTTACTGTTTTCCAATAAATTGAATTATGTCCTACTTCCCAGTAAGCATAGTTAAGAAAAATAAGCATTAAAATGTTTAAATAATATGACTATACTGTGTTCTACCAAGGAATCATCTGTCATGTCAACAAAGACAATGTACAACATTTATATGAGTAAACAGTTTAGTGGATATTTATTCTTTTTTTATTTTCCATTGATTTGAGAGAGATGGGAAGGAAGGAAGGGAGGAGTGGGAATGGGGGGGGTAGAAAGAGAGGCATCAACTCATTGTTCTACTTAGTTGTTCCCTTTAGTTGTGCACTCGTCAGTTGCTACTTGTCTGTGTCCTGACCGGGGATGGAACCCGTGACCTCAGCACACCTGGATAATGCTCTATCCACTGAGACACATGGCCAGGACCATTAGTAGATATTTATTCTTTTAAAATAAAATATTGTCCAAGAGGCTATTATTCAGAAAAAGAAATGCTGGTGTCTAAAACATACACAGCCCACCCATGTATTCATGTCTTCATTATTAGTTTCCCTGAAATAGCACAGATTCAAGCGGTAGACAAAGTAAGAGGTATAAAAAACTAACTGCAAAAATAAATAATAAGAGCCTGACCAGGCGGTGGCGCAGTGGATTGAGTGTCGTACTGGGATGCAGAAGACCCAGGTTCAAGACCCCGAGCTCACCAGTTTGAGTGCGGGGGCCCATCTGGCTTGAGCAAAAGCTTGCCAGCTTGGACCCAAGGTCGCTAGCTCCAGCAAGGGGTTGCTCGGTCTACTGAAGGCCCACGGTCAAGGCACATGTGAGAAAGCAATCAATGAACAACTAAGGTGTTGCAACGGCAACGAAAAACTAATAATTGATGCTTCTCATCTCTCTCCTTTCCTGTCTGTCTGTCCCTCTCTCTGACTCTCTCTCTGTCCCTGTAAAAAATAAAATTTAAAAAAATAGAAAAAATAAAAATAAAAGATATAGAAAAAAATTTAAATAGAAAAAGAAAAAAGAAAAGTTCTCCAACTAACATTTAGCTCTAACAAAATAGCATATAATTTTATATATCTATATAAAAATGTATTTATCTGTGTCATTTAAAAATATTTTTGTTTTAAATAATTAATATTCATGTGACACTTCCTATAGCTTGTAAGTCAAAGACCAGAAGATAATGAATGCCTTATGCCCGATGTCACTTTGCCATTCCTAGGTACCAAAAGAATTTACTACCTTGCTATTCCTTGCCTCACCCCCTTTAAAAACAAAAACAAAAAAATCGCTGTAGCTGATTTTCAAGGATTCTTTTTGCCTCTAAAATAGTTAACATTCATCTCACTGGTGTTCCTCAAAGTGAACCCCATTAATCCAAATTATTTCAAGGAAAGCTTGTTATTACCAACAATCACATCTATATTTTTTGATCATTTACATGCCAACGACTGTGTGCTAAAAGCTTTATGTACATTTTCTAATTTAAACCCATAGCTGACAAGAATAGTAACTAATGGATTACTTATAGTGTGCCAGACACTATTCTAAGTACTAGACATCTTCACCTAATATTCACAACAACCCTGGTAATGTTATCTTCATCTACACATGAGCAGACTGAAGCAAAGAAGGGAAAATAACTTGCTCTACATTACAGACGTAATAAATATCATGGCCTGGCTTTAGAACTTGTGCATTTATCTACTATGCCATGGTGCTTCCTAAAAACCCTGTCATTTACTCATCTTATATTACAGAGGAGGGAAAACAGCGTGTTTAATCTATGAGTTTAAGATCTGTATTCCATGCTTTCAAGTACATGGTTGTGTTGCCTGGTGAGTATAGCTGGCACTTAGCCAGGCCCCTGACAAGTGCTAAGGGATTATAACTTGAAGTAGCAAGGGAACATCTGGTCTGACTTTTATTAAGAGCCCTGGTCTGCAACTCTCTAAGACCACCATCTCTCCAACACAACAATGCATTGTTCCCTGAAATAATGCAGATATGGAGAAATATACACTCATGGTCAAAACTGGCAAGTAGCACACGCCATTTTGCTACTAAGTCAGCACTGACACTCCAAACATCCCCTAGATAGTATTGGACCTCTACCCTGTGCAAGGTTTGAGGGACACAGACATCAGGGAAGATAGGGGAGGATAAGGGAGTAGAAGGGAGTAACAAGATCAGGAGATATTGCGGGAGAAGTCAGGTGTTCAGTTAGAATCCAGGTGTTCCTTCCCAGAAGTTAGTAGAGTCCTATCCACCCTAAGGGTTAAAAAACAAATTAGGGATGCCTTATTCACATTCCTTAAAGCCAGCACATTCTGATGGAATAATTGAATGTTCCATGGGCTGTCTTCATTATTCTCCTGCATAAGATGAGAATGGTATCTGCCTCAGCTCATTGGGATATTATAAGGACAAATTAAGTGGGGGGGGGAAAGACATTTAAAATATTAGGCAGTAGATCGTATAAATCTTTCACCTTTTAAAATAGTAGACATCTGATCTTTGTCAAACTACGATACATCTTCCCCTTCACTACTATATTGTTCCTTAAACTCCCTGACCCACTTTGGAAGTAGCCACAGTATTAGAGAGAAAACGATAGTACTTGCCCTTGACCACTTTGAGGAAAATTGTGCATAAAGATGTTAACATGAAGAGGGACAAATACATGATGACGGAAAATGATTTGTTTTTGGGTGATGGGCTCACAAGAGTCAACAGCTCAAATGCTATAAAGATATTCACCTGAGACCTATGTGCTCTTATTGATCAACATCACCCCATCAAAGTTAATTACAAAAAAAAATGTTAACATGAGTCAAAAACCTATGTGTCATTCTAGTTTCTTCTACTGTTTCACTGTAAGACCCGACCAGGTCACTTAGCCCCCCTCTATTTCTTGTAACTTTCAAGCAGAATGTGGTTTACAAAAAACATGTGTGGCCAAACTTCAAAAATAAATCATAAAATACTTTAAAAACAAATAGATGACCAAAGTAAACATACCACAGCATTTCTAAGAGGAAGATGAATCTGAAAAATATTTTTGAACATACATATATAAACTATGCTGCGTAGGATTCCATATTGATACAGGTGTATCTCATTTTATGAAGTTTGCTTTACTGCACTTCAAATACTGTAAGTTTTACAAGTTGAAGGTTTGTGGCAACCTTTTGTCCAGCGAGCCTATCAGGACCATTTTCCAACAGCATTTGCTCACTGTGTGTGACCTTTGTAATCCCTGCAATATTTCAAACGTTTTCATCATTACTTTATTTTTTTATGGTGCTCTGTGATCTTTGATGTTACTACTGTAATGTTTAGGGGTGCCACAGACCGCGCCCAGGTAAGATGGCCAACTTAATCTGTCAATGTGCTCTGACTGCTCACAGACTGACTTCTCCCGCAGGCCTCCCTATTTCTTCAGGTATAACAATGTTGACATTAGGCCAACTGATACCCCTATTATGGTCTCTAAGTGTTCAAGTGAAAGGAAGAGTCACATGTTTAAATCAAAAGCTAGAGATGATTAAGTGTAGTGAGGGAGATATGTGAAAGTTGAGAGAAGCCAAAAACTGGGCCCCTTGTGCCACTTAGCCAACTTGTGAATGCAAAGAGAAAGTTCTTGAAGGAAATTAAAAGTGCTACGCCAGTGAACACGTGAATGATAAGAAAGTAAAACAGACTTATTGCTGATATGGAGAAAGTTTTAGTGATCTATATAGAAGAGCAAACCAGCCCCAACATTCCCTTAAGCTAGAGCCCAGTCACAGCAAGGCCTTCACTCTCTTCCATTCTACGAAAGCTGAAAGGGACAAGGAAGCTGCAGAAGGAAAGTCTGAAGCTAGCAGAGGCTGTTATGGAAGAAGCCACCTCCATAACAAAAGTGGAAGGTGAAGCAGCAAGTGCAGACTTAGAAGCTACAGCACCTGATCCAGCTCTAGATCCCAGATGAAGGTGGCTATACTACACAACAGATTTTCGGTGTAGATGAAATGGCCTTCTATGGAAGAAGATGGCATCTAGGACTTTTATAGCTAGAGAGAAGACAATGCCTGGCTTCAAAGGACAGGCTAACTCTGTTAGGGGCTAATGCAACTAGTAATTAAGTTGACGCCAATTATCATTTACCACTCCCAACAATCCTAAGGCCATTAAGTATCACACTGCATGCTGCCTAACCAGTGGTGGCCCAGTGGGTAGAGCATTGTCCCGGGACACGGAGGTTCCAGGTTCAAAACCCTGAGGCTGCTGGCTTGAGAGCAGGCTCACCAGGCTTGAGCATAAGATCCTGAACATTATCCCATGGTCACTGGCTTGTGCCCAAAGGTTGCTGGCTTGAGCAAGGGGTCACTGGCTCGGTGGGAGCCCCCTGGCCAAGGAATGTATGAGAAACAATCAATGAATTAAAAAGTGCCATAACTACGAGTTAATGATTCTCATCTCTCTCCCTTCCTCTCTCAAAAAAAATCATGCTAAATCCACTCTGCCTATGCTCTATAAATTGAACAAAGACAGGATGAATAGCACATCTATTTATAATATTATTTCCTATTTTAACCCTGCTGTAAAGACTGATCAAAAAGTTATTTTTAAAATATTACTGCTTATCGAGAATGCACCTGCTTACCTACCCAAGAGCTCTGATGAAGATGTGCAGTAAAATTAAAGTTGTTAAGTTTGCTAACACAATATCCATTCTGTGACCAATTGATCAAGGAATCATTTTCACTTTCAAGTCCAATATTTAAAAACACAGTTTGGCCCTGGCTGGTTGGCTCAGCAGTAGAGCGTCGGCCCAGCGTATGAAAGTCCTGGGTTCAATTCCCGGCCAGAGCACACAGGAAAAGCGCCCATCAGCTTCTCCACCCTTCCCTCTCTCCTTCCTCTCTATTTCTCTCTTCCCCTCCCCCAGGCAAGGCTCCACTGCAGCAAAGTTGGCCCGGGCGCTGAAGACAGCTCCAGGCACTAGAATGGCTCCTGCTGCAAGGGAGTCATGCCCCAGATGGGCAGAGCATCGCCCCCTGGTGGGCATGCTGGGTGGATCCTGGTTGGGCGCATGCAGGTGTCTGAGTACCTCCCTGCTTCTAACTTTGGAAAAATACAGAAAGAAAAAAAAGAAACACAGTTCGTAAGGCATTAGCTGCCATAGACAGTGATTCCGCTGATGGATCTGGGCAAAGTAAATAAAAAACCTTCTAGAGAGGATTCATCATTCTAGATTCGATTCAGAACATTTGTGATTCTTGGGAAAAGGTCAAAATATCAACCACTGCGCCAGCCACCACAGGTCAAACATTAATAGGAGTTTGGAAGAACTGGATTCCACCCCTCATGGATGACTTTGCAGGGTTCAGGCTTCTGGGAAGGAAGTAACTACAGCTGTGGTGGAAATAGAAGTGGAGCCTGTGATGTGAATGGCAGAACCTGAACAGATGAGGAGTGGCTTCCTATGATCCAAGAGTACACTGCTCACAAAAATTAGGGGATACTTTATCGTTTCATTTTTGAAATATCCCCTAATTTTTGTGAGCAGCCTAGCTTCTTGAGATGAAATCCACTCCGGGTGATAATACTGTGAAGACTGTTGAAATGACAGCAAAGGACTTACAATATTACATAAGCTTAGTTGGTAAAGCAGCACACTTCATTGTTATTTAAGAAATTTCCAGACACCCCAACCTTCAACAACTACCAGCACAACCAGTCCACATCCAACATAGAGGCAACACCTCCCGCCAGCAAAAGGTTACAAGTCACACAGAGGTCAGGTGACACCTTGGATTTTCTTAGCAATTAATTATTTTTAACTTAAGAATATACATCGTTGTTGTTTTTTTAAAAAGATTTTACTTATTGATTTTAGAGCAAGGAGAGAGAAAGGCATAGGGGGGCAGGAGGTGAGGAGAGGGAAGCATCAACTCATTGCTTCTCGTATGTGCCTTGGCCAGGCAAGCCCAGGGTTTTGAACTGGCAACCTCAGAGCTCCAGGCTGACGCCTTAACCACTGTGCCACCGCAGGTCAGGCTATATAGCCCATGATGGTGAACCTATGACATGCGTGTCAGCACTGACATGCTGACACGCGTAGCCATTTTCCATGACATGCGGCCGCATACCAGAGAAGTATGGGGCCCCATGCTGAGAAGGGCCTTTCATCCTCGGCTCCTGCACGGCCAGGTGCAGTAGCTGAGGATAAAACACTTGCTGTAGTGTAGACACTCTGTGCAGGAGGTCTGTAGGCCAAAACAACAGAACTCCGGCACAGAGCGTCTAGTTCTGGCATAACAGATAGGCCGCTAGGGCATCTTTGACCTCACTTCCGGTCAGTGGAGCAGGGAGCAGCGGAATGCCAATGAAATTCAGCAACAAAAGTCACTAATAGGCAGGTTAGTTAAAGAATCCCCCCCCCCACTTATCTTAGTTCACGGCACCCACACAAGTTAAATAGTATCAAGACTGACAAAAGAAACCCACTGACAGATGAACAAAGAAGTCACTAAGCAGGGAAGGTAAATAATTAGTTTTTGGTTTATTAAATAGTTATATATTACAATTATACATTTTTGTTATTTAAACTATAAATATCGCAAAATTATGGGGTTTATTCTCCAAGTGACACACCACCCGAGTTATGCTCGGTGTTTTGGCGAATTTTGACACACCAAGCTCAAAAGATTGCCCATTACTGAGCTATATACATTGCTTTTTTAGACATGCTTTTGGACACATACTATATTACAGTAGAGTGTAAACATACCTTATATGTACTGGGAAACCAAATAATTCACGAGTCACTTTATTGAAATATTTGCTTTATATTGATGGCCTGGAACCAAACCAGCAATATCTCTGAATTATACTTGTAAGTAAAAATAGTCATATTTGGAAACTTTCAGGCAGAAATGTCTTCGTATTAATGTTCCAAGAGAAAGGGTATTTTTTTTCTTTTTTTGTGGCAGAGACATAGAGAGTCAGTGAGAGGGACAGATAGAGACAGACAGACAGGAAGGGAGAGATATAAGAAACATCAATTCTTCGTTGTGGCTCCTTAGTTGTTCATTGATTGATTTCTCATATGTGCTGTGACCAGGGGGGGCTATAGCAGACTGAGTGACCTCTAGCTCAAGCCAGCGACCTTGGGCTCAAGCTGGTGAGCCTTGCTCAAACCGGATGAGCCTGGGCTCAAACTGGCGACCTTTGGGTCTCGAACCTGCGTCTTCCACATCCCAGTTCGACACTCTATCCACTGCGCCACTGCCTGGTCAGGTGAGAAGAAGTATTATAAAGGAAAGTACTGTAAATTAGTATCAAAATAAAGGGTAGATCACAAAAAGAATAATTTCAATTTAAGTTTTGACCTAAAATTTAGAGAAACTTGTTATATAAATTATCTATTGTTGTATAACAAACTACCACCAAATAACAATGACTTTATTTGCTTATAATTGTGTAGGTCAGCACTTTGGGCTGGACGCAGCTGGGCGGTCTGGTCCACTTGCAAGGGGTCACTAACTAAGCTCTGTTCGCCTGGCACAGAGGCTGGGCTGCCCAGTCTGTGGACTCTCTGTTGAGATGGCTTGTCCCTGCTCTTTCTGTTCTTATCCTCAGACAGGTTATCTCGGGGATGTGATGTGCACCTTCTTAAGCTGTCTGCCTGGTTCTATTTGCTCATGTCCTATCGGCCAAAGCAAATCATATGGCCCAACCAGAAGTTAAATAAGAAAAGGGCCAAGACACGGGTTTAAATATAGGGAGGTGTAATGCTTTGGTTCCACTACTTCCACAGTGTAATTTGACAGAATCCACTAGTTATTCTGGTGGGTCATCTGGCTGCTCACCCAAATCAGTAGCATCTAGTGACTTATCTCTCCAATGTTCAAGCTCACACTGCTTGTTCCTGAAATTGATGGGTCTTTGTACTCTGCTCCTAGCTGCCCGTGCAACAGAGAAGAGTCTGGGTAAGGACGGGGCAAGAGAGGCAGTGGACTTTGCCAGTTGGGAGTTTGGTAATATTATTTAGCTTTATTTTACTCTATGTTTTCAAGCTGTGAAATATAAAGCCAAAAAAGAAATTCTAAACTCACCAAGATTTTGATATCCAGTATTATTGGGAAGCAGATTATAAAGAAAGAAATTATATTTATTTATTATCTAATTTCTCCAAAATGCATGTGGGCTGAGAAACAAATCACACTATTTCATGATACCTGTTCTGAGCAGAATAAAATACAGTGTGTCCGTAAAGTCATGGTGCACTTTGACCGGTTACAGGACTGACATGCACCATGACTTACGGACACACTGTATAAGGAACGCAGTGCACAACAACTGGTTAATATGCTTGTGTATCCAAGAGGGTTTTGAATACTTTAAGACTAATAGTATAAACTTTTATATACCACCTAAAATAAGTCAGTGTCTCTGATTTGTCATTTATTAATTACAGAAAGGAAGACATGCTTTTGGAAAGTAATTTAGTAGTAGAGAATTAATCAGCCCAGAACAAGGATTTGCACAGAGTAGGCCCTTCTGAATGAATAAATCTGATATTTTTCTATGATAATAAATCTAGAATAATTGGATAGACAAAAACAATAATAAAAATAATATCCCATATTTGAACAGGATCATTAACTTTTGGAAATCATTTTTACAACAGATGTTCCTCATCACAACTCTATAAGATAGATAAATAATACAATAGTTCAAAGCAATGTCAAAGGACAACACAAACTGCTTTTTACATTATACAAATTATGCCCCTAAAGAACCAATAGAACAATAATGGCATTCATCTGGCTTTTAAATAGACTGTAAATTTCTGGAAGGTAGTATGTGACTCTGTTCATTCTTTCACTTAGTCCAAAAGTATTAGCCAGGTGCTTTGTTAGAAAACAGTATAAAATGTGGTCTATATACTTGAAGAAAGAGCTCACGTTCTAAGTGGGGTGGAGAGGGGAAGAAGACAGGGAAAGCACAGAGCAATGTAATAATAAAGGCGCTACAAGAAGAGAGCTGCTCATACCGCTTTGTGGGAGTTAAAGAAAATTCAATCGTTATCTTGTCCGTGAATCTAAGTCATTTAGCTTTATTACAGCATTTAGATATTTTGAACGACCCCTTTAGATAAACTATGTATATGAAACTTAACCACAATTAATTTCAAATTGATTTATAAACTTTAACCCAGTAAAGATTTCATCCTTCAAAATTTGATTCCTAAGGAAAAAAATAATAGTATGGAAAGGTCTTTGAATAGCTCTGAATAAAAATAGCCAAGCCTATGTTCTGTTTCAAGAGGTTTATAAATAAGTAGCCCTGGCCGGTTGACTCACAGGTAGAGCCTCAGCGTGTGGAAGTCCCGGGTTCAATTCTCAGTCAGAGCACACAAGAGAAGCAACAATCTGCTTCTACACTCCTCTCCCTGCTCTCTTTCTCTCTCTCTCACTGTCTCTTTCCCTCTCCTCCCCTCCGCAGCCATGGGTCAATGAGCAATTTGGCCCTGGCGCTGAGGATGGCTCCTTGGCCTCACCTCAGGTGCTGAAATGGCTTCTTTTCAGCAATGGAGCAGCAGCTCCAGATGGGCAGAACATCGCCCCCTAGAGGGCTTGCCGGGTGGATCCTCGTCAGGCGCATGTGGGAGTCTGTCTCTCCACCTCCCTGCCTCTTAAAAAAAAAAGAGAGAGAGAGAGAGGTTTATAAATACCGTATTTTCCCATGTATAAGACGTTCCCATATAGAAGACGCACCTTAATTTGGCCCGAAATTTGAAAAAAAATGTATTACATAAAGTTATCGAACTTAAGTTTTATTTATCATCAAATTCATACAAGCGCAAAGAAGTGGGAAATGCAAGTAAAAAATCTACAACCACTGTATCAGATGCACCCAGGTTTTAGACCCCAGATTTTCTGAAAAAGAGGTGCATCTTATACATGGGGAAATATGGTAAGAAACTATTTTTAAATGGGGTTACGGTATATTATTTACATCTTTCCTGATTAAAGAGTCCTGATTCAGTGACTTTGGGAAGGGCTTTTTACACCCCTAAGCTGATGACCTTAAATGACTAGAACTATGAAGAGACACAAAGCAAACAAAATCTCTGTCCTGACAAAGTTTATTTATAACCCAGTTCACACTTTCATTGGTATAGATCACACTTTTCATTCAGTATAGATCACTGAAGAAGTGTCTCTGCAGAAAAAAAGAGAAGGCAAAACTTTACAAATTCACAGCCCCAAAAAAGAGCCAAAATTAAAGTTTGAGATACAATAATTTCTCTTGCTTTTTATATTATTTTTTTACTATGCTATAATGTACAAAGATTTTACTGTTAACCATTTTTAAGTGTATACAGCTCAGTGGCAGTAAGTATATTCACACTGTTGCACAATCATCACATGACCCGTCTCCAGAACGTTTTTATCACCCCATAAGGAAACTGTTCAACACTAACTCCCCATTCGCATTCAGCACTAACTCCCTATCGCCTCTCCCCTCAGCCCCTGGCAAGCTCTATTTGTTTCTCTTCCCACGACTTGCCTATTTTAGGTACCTCATTTAAGTAGAATCATATAATATTTGCGCCTTTGTGTATACTTTCTTTCATTTAGCATAATGCGAAAGGTTCATCCATATTGTAGCATACATCATAATTTCATTCCTTTTCAGGCCCAATAAAATTCCCTTGTATGTATATAGATCACACTTTGTTTTCAATTCATTTGCTAATAGACATTTGGGTTTTTCCCATCCATTGGCTATTGAGAATGATGCTGCTGTGGACATTCAAACACCTGTGTGAGAGAGACTCTGGTTTCAGTTCTTCAGGGTATACAACCAGAAATGAAATTGCTGGGCCATATGCTAATTCTATGCTCAGTTTTCTGAGGAACTGCCAGTTCTGTGCAGCTGTCTTACAATTTTACATTCTCCCATCAACAACGAACACGGGTTGCAATCTCTTCACAGCTTTGCCAACCCGTTAATTTGTTTTTTATTTTTATATTAGCTGTTCTAATGTGTGCAAAGTGGTATCTCATGGCTTTAATTTGCATTTCCCTAATGATTAGTGATGTTGAGCTTCTTTTCATACGCTTATTGGCCATTTGTATATCTTCTTTGGAGAAATGTCTACTCAACTCTTTGTATAATAAACTTTGACCACAGTTAGACAACCATCCCTGGGAAATGGTGACAGCATAGTTTTAACAAGCAGAGCTAAGTAAAATCCTTCCTTTCAGCCTACAAAAATAACAAAGAGATGACTCTCTGTACTTGTTCGTAGTTACAACCAAGTACAAAAGGCACGTGAAGAATGACACTAGAGCCAATTCCTTAGTGAGAGTCCCTAGGATATGGCTAACCCTTAGTTCCTTTCTTTACACTTTCTTGTAACCATTTTATTGAGTAACTGTTGTGTTAGTTTCCTATTCCTGCTATAACAAGTTACTACAAACCCAGGGGTTTAAAACAACACATATGTATTTAGTCTTACTGTTCTGGAGGTCAAAAGTGTAAAATCAAGGTCTTTGCATGCTCTCCCTTTTGGAGGCTTCAGGGGAGAACCCCTTTCTTCCCTGTCAGCTTCCACAGCTGCCCTCTTCCTTAGGTTCATAACTCCTTACGTCAATCACCCCGATTTCATGCTGCCTTTCCTTTAATTAAAAAAATATTTTTTTAATTTGTTTTGTTGAGATGCCACTGACATATAACATTACATAAGCTTAGGATGTACCACAGGATATGTGTCTATCACAAAATGACCACAGTAAGTCTAGTTAACACCCCTTACCTTTCCTAGAAGTCTTTTCCCCTTCTGATGAGTTGTAAGATCTACTCTCAGCAACTTTCAAATATACAATACAGTCAGCACGCTGTACTTATATCTTGCTTCTATGGCCAGGTCTCCTATTACAGAGTTTGATTAGTGACTTTCTTGCCTCCTCTCTTCCAAGGACTGTAGTGATTATATTGTGACCACTTGAATGACTAATCCAGGTTCATTTTGCCATCTCAACAACCTAATCACATAGCAAAGTCCCATTTGCCACGTAAAGTAGCATATTAACAGGTTCTGGAGATTAGGAGGTGGACCATTCTTTGGGGCCGTTATTCTACCATACCTACTATGTTAAGGTGACCAATCGTCCTCCTTTAGGGAGGACAGTCTTTCTTTTGTAGGTTCTGTCCACCCTCGAAAAGTGTCCTCCTACATGTCCTCCTTTTGGATACTGAAAGACTAATCTGTAAATATCCGTATTTGATCAATGCAGAGCTGACCCATTGCGTGTGATGTAATGCATTTGTATCTAAATGAGTACTTTTTTCTTACAATTATTAAAAATTAATAGGCACGTAAGTATAATTACAATATAAAATATTACAGCCTGACCAGGCGGTGGCGCACTGGATAGAGCATGGGACTGGGATGTGGAGGACCCAGGTAGAGACTCCCAGGTCGCCAATTTGAACACAGGCTCATCTGGTTTGAGCAAAACCTCACCAGCTTGGACCCATGGTCGCTGGTTTGAGCAAGCGATTGCTGGATTACTCGGTCTGCCCCACGGTCAAGGCACATGAGAAAGTAATCAAGCAGACGTTTTCAAACTTTTTAGTAAAACGGCCCACTTTTGCTGTGCTGGTCTACCTGGTCCCTATCGCCCACTAGTGGGCGTTCCAGCTTTCACGGTGGGCCAATCGCGGTGCCGTTTGGTTGCTCCACTACTGCCCATCATGAAAGCTGGAGCGCCCACTAGTGGGAGGTACTGACCAGGTTGACCAGCACTGCAAAAGTGGGCCGTTTTTATAAAAAGTTTTAAGACGTCTGAAAGGTGTAGCAAGGAAAAACTAATGATTGATGCTTCTCATCTTTCTCCGTTCCTGTCTCTGTCCCTATCTATCCCTCTCTGACTCTCACTGTCTCTGTAAAATAATAAAATAAAACATTACAAATGTTTTTATTATGCATTTACCATATTATAGTGTATTACTGCTGCAATAAATAAAATGTTTCTTTTATCTACAACATTGTTTTCTTCAATTTATTTTTGTCCTTTTCATTGTAAAAAAGTTGGTCACCTTAACTACATACCTGTGAATTCAAAATGGAAGAATTATGCCATTCAGTGTTTTCTACACAGCTCATTATTCCCTTAGAGTGTCTGAACTACCACCTCGTTTACTTGTAGTAAGAGGGCTTTCTAATGTGTTACCACCCGTGCACCCGACTTAGTTATCTGAACTGCAACTTACTGATAAAAACAATCACAAAGACACAGCAGCCCCGTTTTTATTATTACTGTTGCTGTGTGGTAAGGAATTACAAGCTTTCCGCGTTCAATTGGCCACGACAGCAGCTAGGCTCACCAGCACCGAGGTTCACGGCGGGGCGGCCGCAGAAAGACCTGGACCGGGCACTGGGCACCCAGCGCCGGGACGACGACTCCCCCAGGGCGATGCCTTCCCCAAGTGCTCCTTCCCCGGGCGGCAGGCCCGGCCTCCCGCTGACCCGCCCGAGCGGCGGGGCTCCCGGCCCTCCGAGTTCTGTGACGCCCGTCGCCAGGAGCGGCGCGGCGCGGCGTGGCCGGTTCCCACCACACTCGCGGCTCGGCCCCCGTAAGCTCGTTCCCTCCTTCCGCCCTCTCGGCCCCCCGGAAGCCGGGCGCCGCCGCCGCGGAAGGCCGCGCGAGCGCGCCTGCGCCTGCGCACGACCCGGAACGCCGCGGGCGGCCTCCGGCGGCGGAACCTAGGTGAGCGGCGCGCGGGCCGCCCTCCTTCCCGCGCCCGCCGGCCTGCCCTCCGTTTGGGGTCCGTTTTCCCTCTCCGGAGCCGGGGCAGCGGCAGGCACGCAGGTCGGTCTGTGGGGGCGCGCGGGAGGGTAGGAGGCGCCCGGCCGGCCCCTCGGGCAGCGGGTGTAACCACCGCGGAGGCACCGGAATCGCGGGCCCGTGGGGTCTCCCTCTCCTCCAGCCCCGGTGACCACGGCCTGGCCCTCGTGGCTGGTGGCAGTCAGCCCTGAATTAGGACGTGGCCGCGACCGGGAGCCGGGCTCGGGTCAGCACCGCCCGCCTGTGCGGACTTGGACCTGAACCCTGAGGCGTGGGGGGCTGTCCGTTATCCTCGGCCATCTCGCGGGGTCCGGAGCGGGTGCGGAGCCGAGCCTCGGTTCCTGAAAAACAGATGTTTACTTGGGGCCTCGGTTTCCCTCTACCCAATCGGTTACCTTTTTTGGACCATATTATGTATGTAACTAGAGAAGCCTAATGTCACAGTAACAAAATGACAGTTTGAAAAATGCCGGATTCTGATCTGTGTGTTTTCGTGATGAATGTTGAAAGCATTAGCTTCTGACTGCGGGAGCTGTACCGATGGTGAGTGCCCCCGACAGCAAATACCTGTCTTCACTGAGCACCGCGCAGGGGTGTTTAAGGTCCGATGAACTATCATTTAATTTTTACCCTTTCCTAATATGTTGTGAAGAGAATCGTTACTATGTTAAGCCCATATTTTTATTCTCACTAATTTTGAAATAAGTATTACCGAAAGGAATGCTTAGTGGATGGGATTGTTGGATAATTTTTCTGTAAATAAAACCATCTGAGCGTTGAAATCCTTAAATAACCATATCTGTTGGATATTATGAATCCAACTTTAAACCTGAAAAAGTTTCCCAGGCACTGGGCATGCACCACCTCTCAGGAACTGTGATCACTTGACAGGGGCAGATGCTTACAACTGCTGGGGACTACATGAACTATGAAAATGCAAATAAGAGTTAGTGTGGTGGGGGGTGAGGGATGATTATGGGAAATTATCAAGGATACTAGTTCAGGGAAGAGAGGTGACTTTTCTGCTTACACAGATATCAAAGAGCAGAACCATGGCTCAGTCTTGTCTCCTAACTCCAAACTGCTTCACTGATTAAACATTCTTTGAATAATATTTGCCAGATCCTACCCTAGGCACTGGGAATGGAAAAATGAGGTGACTGTCAGGAGTTCCCAATGGTAAGGACACAGCAAGGCAGGGAACTGTTTGCTATGAGAAACAGGGATTTCAGAGTGGGATCTACAGACCTAATAAACTCTTCCTAAGCACAGAGACATTTATAAACCCATTAAGCCTAAACTTACTGATTTAATCAGATTCCCTTAAATGTTGAAAAGTGGACTACAAACAGCTAAAATTTTATAATACATTAGAATCTCTTAAATTCTTTAAAACCTTAGGCAGACAAATGATCCAATGATGACAAAATGAATTACCACATATACTTTAACTTACCATGTTTAACTTATTACGTTAATATTAATGGTATATGTTTTTGTTGATTTTTAAATCATGTTCATACTTGTTTTTATAAGTTGCAAAGTCACTTAAACAAAGGTTGCAGAGTATCATGGCTGACTTAGGATACAGATTACATAATCTTTTCTTGATTGGTTATCAAATTGAATATAGTAAATACAAAATTGGATTGAAAGCTGTATGTTATTATTGGAAATTTATATATTCCTTTCTTTGAACATAACTCATACTGTTTGCCCTTTTTAGATACCAATTTGGACTCATTACTTTCCACAGAATTACTTTTTCATGTTTATGCATGTTTTGCATTTTTTGCTTTTCAGTGCTAAATTGTCCAGCTTGGATAGTAAAGGCCCCTTTGAAACTAGAGCCTTTGTTTTATTCCCACTACCCCGTGCATATCTGAATATTTGCTTTCTGTTTGAGGCCCTTCTTGGACGTTTATTCCCCCTCCAGAAATGGAATCAGCTGCATCTTCCAAGGTCCTGATTTCTTTAAAAAATTTTTTAGTGGAGAATGATGGCGAACCTATGACACATGTGTCAGCACTGACATGCGTAGCCATTTTTGATGACACACGGCCGCATACCAGAGAAGTATGGAGCCACATGCTGAGAAGGCTGTTTCATCCTTGGCTCCTGCATGACCAGGTGCAGTAGCCGAGGATAAAACATTTGCTGTAGTGTAGACACTCTGTGCCGGAGGTCTGCAGGCCAAAACAACAGAACTCCGCACAGAGCGTCTAGTTCTGGGACTTCCCGTTAGGCCGTTTTTCTCGAAGTGGCACACCACCCGAGTTATGCTCGGTTTTTTGGCGAATTTTGACACACCAAGCTCAAAAGATTGCCTATCACTGGTATTAGAGGTCACACTCTGAATTCAAGATTATCAGTAATCGAAATTGTGGTGCTGTTACTAAGATCAATTAAGAAGAAGAAAAAGAAAATATATATATATATATATAAATATATATAAATATATATATATTAATATATATATATATAAATATATATATATATATTAAGTGAGAAGCAGGGAGGCAGAGAGACAGACTCCTGCATGCCCTTCTGGGGTGTTGCTCTGTTGGGGCCAGAGCCATTCTAACACCTGAGGCTGAGGCCATGAAGCCATTCTCAGCGCCCAAGCCAAATTTGCTCCAATGGAGCCTTGGCTGCAGGTGGGGAAGAGAGAGATAGAAAGGAGAGAGGGAAGGGTGGAGAAGCAGATGGGCGCTTCTCCTGTGTGCTCTGACCAGGAATCGAACCCAGGACTTCCACAAGCCAACCAGGCAGGGCCAGAAGAAAAATATTTTTTAAAGGCTATGACTTTATAATGATGATTACAATTTAATTCCAACTATATAAAGTATTAAAGTATTTTTAAATCAACAAGTCAACTGGTAACTTAAAGCCTATAACCAAACCAGTGGTCCCTGCACCATGCTAGAGGCAACTACTTTGAACATTTTTATCCCATTTTTCCAATATTTAACTCCATGTGTCTAAATAATATGCTTTCATTTTTCTGTTTTAGGCAGCCTGTCTGCTATTAAATCTCTTATACCAAACTTCCTTTAACACAGTAAGACATACCTACTCTTCTCTGGTCATCTTCCATATGTGCTTATGGGACAGTTTGTGGTGAAAGTTTTATAGGTTTGCCTCTGTGCAACCTGTACAGCCTATGTATGTACCTTAAGAGTTTCCATTTCTCAACGGGAAGGGGTAAAGGCAGCTTTTACTTTTCATAGTAGTCATCTCCTTTCTGCTGCTGCTTCACAACTGCAGTGATGGAGCAGAATGGGGCAAAAACAGGTACTGGAATAGGGAAGCTTGTCAGTCTTTGGGGGTGGCTATTTGGAAGTGATTTCTTTTTTTTCTTTTTTCTTTTTTTTGTCAATTACAGTTGACATACAATATTATATTAGTTTCAGTTGTACACCCCAGTGATTAGATATTATATAACTTATTGAATGATCATCCTGATAAATCTTGTACCCACCTGACAACTATACATGGCTATTAGCATATTATTGACAGCTCTTGCTGGATGGCTCAGTGGTAGAATGTCGGCCTGGCATGTGGATGTCCCAGGTTCAGTTCCCAGTCAGGTCACACAGGAGAGGCTACCATCTGCTTTTTTACACTCTTCCTTCTCTCTCCCTATCTCTCTCTTCTCCTCCTACAGCCGTGGCTTGGTTAGAGCAAGTTGGCCCCAGGCACTGAGGATACTCCATGGCCTTGCCTCAGGTGCTAAAATAGCTTGGTTGCCAAGTAACAGAGCACTGGCCCTAGAAGGGCAGAGCATTGCCCATGAGAGTCTTGCCGGGTGGATCCTGGTTGGAGCGCATGAGGGAGTCTGTCTCTCTGCCTCCCCACTTAAAAATTAAAAATATATATTATTGACTACATTCCTTATGCTGTACTTTACTTACCCATGTAACAACCAATTTATACTTAATCCCTTCACCTTTTTCACCCTCTCCCCCAAACCTCCCATCTGGCAACTATCAAGATCTTCTCTATATCTATTAATCAGTTTCTTGTTTTGCTTGTTCATTTTGTTTTTTAAATTCAGTTGTTATTGGATATGTACTTATTGCCATTTTGTTGATTTTTATTGACTACTTTCTCTAAAAAAATGTGTTTGGGCATCTGAAAATTAGTCTTTAGACTGATGGTCCCATTTCCCTTCTTTTCAGGTATATTTTCACCACGATGGATCGGTTTGGGGATATATCAGAAAGTGAAGTGGACTATTCTTTCTTTGACAGTGACTCTGAAGAAGCAAAGAAAAGTGAAAGTAATTCACTTTTTTATATACAAAGTGATAACCCTAAAGAGAGAATAGACAAAGATATGGAAAATGGAAACTCAAAATTTGAAATGCAAAGAAAAGAAAATGATTTTACTGAGAAAGGAGATGAACAAAAAGAGAAAATTACTCTAGAAGAACATCCTGGAGAAAATGATGGTACACAAACCAGCAATTCTTCATCACTGACCAGTTCTTCAAGATCAAAACAATTCTGTGATGCTCCAACTGGATATAAAATACACGTGACCATTCCAAATAGAGTCGACAGAATTGTAAACGGAAGTGAAGATGATTACTATACAGATGGAGAGGAAAGCAGTGAGGATGGAATAAAGCATCATGTCAGGTGCAAGTCAGCCAGACCATCCTGCAGTGTTAAAAAAGGCTTAAGTAGAAAGTATTCCAAAAGCAGTTCCTCTTCCTCTTTGTCTTCTTCATCTTCAAGTTCAGATACGGATTGTTCAGATGCAAGGTCTGATCACTGTACATCGGACTCAACTCTGTCATTAAAGAAACATCTCTCCAGTGTGACCCCCTTGTCACCAAAACAGAAATGTAAACCAGAAATGAAATCAGCAGGAGCACAGCCTTCAAGGACTAAACCAAAAGTCGGTAACTACACTGAGGAATCTGAAGACACTGTGACAGATGTTACTCCTTTATCGACCCCAGACATCAGCCCTGTTCAGTCTTTTGAACTGGGCGCATCGAATGATAGAAAAGTAAAAACCGAAAGACAAGAAAATGTGAGTCAGGAAGTGTATGGAAATGTTGAAGATTTAAGAAATAATTTGAAATCGGCCAAGAGGGGGAAAGGAAAGCCTGGTGGGTCCCACCTCCACTCGCAGTCTTCAGTATCGGATTCCGGTGTCGACCACAAGTATAAACAGAAAGCCTTACATGACACAATGGACCTGAATCATCTCTTGAAAGGTAACTTTTTCAGAACTGTATATTGAATTTAAATATTAAACTTAAAGGTCTGTTGAGCTTAAACATTAAATACTGTGAATTTGCATTGGGTTTTCCAATAGATATGTTTTGTTGTTTGGGGTCATCGATTCTATAACTTTACTAAATATTCTACTTTACCATAAAACTATCAAGAATATCACTGCCAAGCTAAGTCGACCAAGCCTAGAAACTCCTGCACACTAATTTTAGTTTCAGTGCCACACAAACTCAAAATGTGTAGAGGGACCGAATAGGAAACGAGGGAAATGAAGCCCGGCTTTATCCCATTTGCAAGAGACATCGGCATTCCATCTGTTTCACTCTCCTCTCGAACAAAGCTCGGCTGGCTAGAGCATCGGCCGAAGCATAGGGTGCCGGTTCGATCCCCAGTCAGGGCACAGACAGCAGCTCAGCGTTCCTGTCTCTCCCGCTCTCTCCATTCCTCTCTCTAAAATCAATAAAGTAAACATTTAAAAAGAAAAGGAAAAGAAAAGGCAACAGCACTGAAGTTAAAATAACCTGACCTGTTGTCTTCAGACCAGGGAAAGTGGCGAGAATGCTGGCAAACTCAGGAAACTACAGTGAATTATAATGTACTACTTAGATGTTAAGTTACAGGCTAAAGAGCATTACTTGAGAGTAATTACCTGGTTGATGAAATAGCGTAAGTCAAGCCTGACCGGCCAGTGGCACAATGGATGGAGCATTGGTCTGGGACACTGAGGACCCAGGTTCAAATCCCAAGGTGGCCGGCTTGAGCACGCAGGGTCACCAGCTTGAGCATAAGATTATAGACATGACCCCATGGTCACTGGCTTGACCCCAAAAGTCGCTGGCTTGGCTGGAGCCTCCCTGCCCCTCTGTCCCCCGCCCAACCCATCAAGGCACATATGAGAAGCAATCAACGAACAACTAAAGTGCCACAACCATGAGTTGATGCTTCTCATCTCTCTCCCTTCCTGTCTGTCCCTATCTGTCTCTCTGTCTGTCTGTCTCTCTCTCTCTCTTACTCACTTAAAAAAAGAAAGAAATAGCATAATTCAAGTTTCAGTTGCTTTAAAATATAAATGTTTTTAGTTAGAATAATCTTTATGGCTATATTTCTGTATCAATTCTCCATATTTTATTTGGAAGGAACAATATTTCTAAGTGAAATAAAAGCAGCTTGAGACTTTCTTTGGACTTGTTAATATAGCTAAAAATATTGGACTTGCAGATTAGGTTTTAGGTCAATTGAAGATAACATGTAAGTTGTAAATAGGATTCTCTTTGTTCAAAATGTTAGTTGAAAGAAGAAATCGTTAGCATCATAATTTATATGATGGTGGCAATGTAAAGGCATTATTAAATCTCTTATTTAGTCAGATAAATCAGAGGCAGATTGATAAAAATGAATTTTGGGGCAGTTTACACTGTGAATGTTCCCTGTCTGTAGGTTTGCTTTTCCCCCTTGCTGTGACTGTCCCTGTTGTTTAGTGTGTCTGAAACATCAGACTCCACTTTGGCCATCACCCCTCGTGGCTAAGCCCCCACTCGATATGTCTTTCCTGATAAATACTCATTTAATCTCTTAAAACTTTTAGGGTTGAGGCATTTTCTATTCTTTCCCCTCTGCTTCTTACACTAACAACCAGAATGATATTTAAACTTTTAAAAATGTTTATTGATTGATTTTAGAGATGAAGGGAGAAAGAATAAGAAATATCAACATCAATTTATTCTTACACTTATTTATGCATTTATTGGTTTATTTTTGTATGTGCTTTGACCAGGGATTGAACACTCAACCTTGGCTTATTAGGACATCACTCTAAGCAACCAAGTTACTTGTCCAGGGTCCAGAGTGATCTTTCTTTTTTTTTTTATTTTTTTTTTAAGATTTTATTTATTGATTTTACAGAGAGAGAGAACAGGGGAGTGAGAAGTATCAACTCATAGTTGCTTCACTTTAGTTGTGCATTGCTTGCTCGTTGCTTGTTGTATGTGCCTGGATGGGGCAAGTCCGGGATTTTGAACTGGGACCTCAGCATTCCAGGTTGATGCTCTGTCCACTGTGCCACCACTGGCCAGCCCAGAGTGATCTTTTAAAAAGTAAATCAATCTTACTAGTTTTATAACTCTCCAGTGAGGTACTCTTATATTAAAAATGGAGCCCCAATTCCTTATCACAGCCTAACCGACTGGTATCAGGACACCGCATGGTAGGTAGTAGTTAGGGTCATCTGGAGAACTAGTAGAACAAACTGTTAAATGTTCATGCCGAGGCCCCGCCAAGGGCATTGATGCAGGCAGTCTGCGATGAGAACCATTGCTGCATCCCCTGGACGCTCCCTGCATCTCTCTCTCCCTTGTTTTAGTCTCTTACTCGGCTGCAGTCGCACTGCTTCCTCGCTGTTCTTGGAGCACTGCACTCACAGCGCACTTGCACTGACTGCGCCCTTTCCTTTGCACGGGCTGCTTCTGTGTCTCAGGTCTCAGCTTATGTATCCCCTCCTCAGGGACTTTCAACATTTTGTCTAGAGTAGCTTCATAACCTTGACTCCTGCGTCTCTGTCCCAAAAGCCTGTTTCCTCCCATCAGAATACCTACGAGACCCTGAAATTAGTGTAATTTGTTTGCTTTTTCCTCCATTTGGAGTGTAAATCACAGGAGGGCAGGACCTTACTCCTTACGAGAATCCCCAAATCCAGCAAGTATTGGCACATAGGACAATGTTTGTGAACTGAAGGAACTGTGAGGACTCTTCTGTTGCTGCACAACTCTGATGGTTAGGAAGTGTATTCCGTGTTTCACTGATACCTGATCTTGTGTCAGTTACCCGTTAGTCTTAGGTTTGCTGTCCGAAATACATAGAAGAAGTCTGTGCCTTTTGCCCTATGACGTTCAGTGTATTTGATTAATATTCTTCTCTAGGGAAACTGTTTATTAAGCCATTTAGTATAACAGTTTCCACTTACAGAATTCTTAAGAACACTTTCCAGTGTGTAAGATTATTTGTATGATTCATGAGGTTGAGAATTACGTCTTCCTCTCCTTCAGATTTCCATTTACCATATTAGAAGTTAAAGGAGAAACTTAAGTATCAGTTCATTAAAGAAGAGTAGTAATAAACCCATTATGTGTTAACATAAGTAACATTTTATGAAACAACTATATTTCCAAACATTTGTGGTTTTTGCTAATCACTAATGCCTAGCAGATGACTGGATTTTAAAAACTGGTTGAATGTTTTTTAACAGGAGTGCTTTATTTTTATTTTTATTTATTTTTTTACAGGGACAGAGAGAGTCAGAGAGAGGGATAGAGAGGGACAGACAGACAGGAACAGAGAGAGATGAGAAGCATCAATCATCAGTTTTTCATGGCAACACCTTAGTTGTTCATTGATTGCTTTCTCACATGTGCCTTGACTGCGGGCCTTCAGCAAACAGAGCCACCCCTTGCCGGAGCCAGCGACCTATGGTCCAAGCTGGCGAGCTTTTGCTCAAGCCAGATGGGCCCACACTCAAGCTGGCAAGCTTGGGGTCTCGAACCTGGGTCCTCCATATCCCGGTCCGATGCTCTATCCACGGTGCCACTGCCTGCTCAGGCCCAGATGACTGGATTTTCACGTCAACCTCTGCATACAACTGTTGTGATATATTATTTTGGTTGAAGCATATTAAAAAAAATATGGCCCTATACACCTATATGATTGGAAAATAAAGGAGTATTTTAATAACCTTTTCAGTAAATTTAGGTATTATTTGCTACCACACCAATATTCCATAAGTAGTAGTTTTCTTAAATGTTAGTTGAAGTATGAAATTTGAAACTAATACTAGCCCTGGCCAGTTGGTTCAGTGGTAGAGCATTGGCCCAGCATGTGGAAGTGCCTGGTTTGATTCCCAGTCAGAGCACACAGGAGAGGTGACCATCTGCTTCTTCATCCCTCCCTGTCTCTACTTTCCCCTCCCACAGCCATGGCTCATTTGAGCAAGTTGGCCTCAGGCGCTGAGGATGGCACCATCACCTCTTTTCAGCCACTAAAGTAGCTTGGTTGCCAAACAACAGCACAGCAGTCCCGGATGGGCAGATTATAACCCCCTGGTGGACATGCTGGGTAAATCCCAGTCAGCCGCATGCTGGAATCTGCTTCTGCTTCCCTGCCTCTTAATAAAAAAGAAAGAAAGAAAGACACTAATACTAATTTGTAGTCTATTATGTTGTAATTTATTGACCTTATATTTTGAATGATTTTGTAACATGATGTGTAGGTTATTTGGATTTGGAAAATATTGGTTCTCTGAACTACAAATATTGACATATTTTACAATAAACTATATAGAAATCATAGTTCTTAATACCACTACCAATATGATTAGAAAACTCTTAAGAAGCTGTCAAACCCAAGTTTACTAAAATTTAAATTATTACTAAATGCTCAGATTTTTAAAAATTTTTACTTATTAATTTTAGAGGGAAAGGAAGGAAGAAAGAAAGAGACAGGGACATTGATCTGTTCCTGCGTGTTCCCTGACCAAGTATGGAAACGGCACCCTCTGTACTTTGGGATGATGCTCTAACAAACTGAGCTAGCTGGCCAGGGCTGAAATGCTCATATTTTATTATTGTCAACAAGTGTTGTCAGCTGTTTTCCTTGAAGTGGTGGGGCTGTTTTTTAAAATCATTTTTAATGCAAAAATTGAAAGGCAATAAAAAATAAGCCATAAAAGTCCATCTGATGGACTGCTCACTAATATTTTATATTAATAATATGCAGCTTAATATATCTGCCCCTTTCTGTGTCAAATTTCTACTGCTGCATTGTCCTTAATAATTTTTACTGTGATGTATATGTATTTAAAGGTAGCATCCTAACGTATGGCATTATAAAGTATCTTACAGAATTTTATGACATTAAGAACGTGGCTATTGAAAAGAAATAATGTTATAGAAGATAAAAATGTATACCATGACTTACAGGTTTTGTCTGAACAGGCGGTGGCGCAGTGGATAGAGCGTTGGACTGGGATGCGTAGGACCCAGGTTCAAGACCCCGAGGTCGCCAGCTTGAGCGCGGGTTCAAAGCAAAAAGCTCACCAGCTTGGACCCAAGGTCGCTGGCTCGAGCAAGGGGTTACTGGGTCTGCTGAAAGCCCGCGGTCAAGGCACATATGAGAAAGCAGTCAATGAACAGCTAAGGTGTTACAATGAAAAACTGATGATTGATGCTTCTCATCTTTCTCCATTCCTGTCTGTCTGTCCCTATCTATCCCTCTCTCTGACTCTTTCTCTGTCTCTGTAAAAACAAAAACAAAACATGACTTACAGGTTTTATTTCTTTAAAATATGGTGTTATTTGTCTAAGTCATAATTTTCATTTTAAAAGTCCACTTTTCCATTATTCATTTATTATTATTTTTATTTATTTGTATTTTTTCAAAGTGAGAAGCAGAGAGGCAGACAGACAGACTCCCATGCCCAACCAGGATCCACCAGGCATGCCCACCACGGGGTGATGCTTTGCTCATCTGAGGCATTGCTCTGCTGAAACCTGAGCCATTCTAGTGCCTGAGGCAGAGGCCGTGGAGCCATTCAGCTCCCGGGCCAACTTTGCTCCAATGGAACCTTGGCTGCGGGAGGGAAAGAGAGAGATAGAGAGAAAGGAAAGGAGGAAGAAGGGTGGAAAGCAAATGAGGTGCTTCTCCTGTGTTCCCTGCCGGGAATCAAACCTGGAACTTCCTCATGCCAGGCCGACGCTCTACCGCTTAGCCAACCGGCCAGGACCCCATTTTTTATTTTTTATATGTATTATTTGATTCCACAAATTATAAGTGCTACTCTACCCTCAAATGAGAATGAGAGGACACAGCCAATTTAGGATGAAAACACTTGACTCTATTAAATTGTCAGGTTGGAAAAAATCACCTAATTGAAAGTGGTCTGTGATATCTGAGCTTTTTATTCAGGACTGTCAGTGATTACCTACTTGTGTTGGTTAGGATGACTTTGGATGCAAGAAGCAGAAATTTCTAATAAAGCAATGTTTTTCGCATATCAGGAAGTCCCAAGATAAACAAGGCTTGAGAGTTGACTGATTCAGTGGCTCAAAAATGTCCTCAGGAACCAAGATTCTACCACTCTGTTTTCCAAGCCCTGGTGCTGGCTGCTAGGAGATGCCTACAGCCCTTTCTAGGATTCGCATCTGGACACGACTGTCCAGAGGAAGGGAAACGTCTCCTTCGGTGGCTCTTAGAATAGAGGGAACTGTTTAAAGAAGCACTCCCAGCTGACTTCCACTTAGGTCTCATTGCCCAGATTTGGGTTACTCTCCCTGGACTCAGGGGTGAGAATCAGGAGAGGTCAGCTTCCCCTGAAGGACATGGCTTCATAGGACAGGGATAGATGTCTTTGAAAAAAGAGTTAGGGATCTGTTAATGAGGAGGAAAGTAGAAATGTATGCTAAGTGGGTAACCAGTTTGATCCACTAGGCCAGAGCTTCTCAGCTTTAATATGCATACAAATAAATCATTTGGGGATCCTGTTAAAATACAGTTTCTGGCTCAGTAAATCTAGACTGGGAGCCCAAGGGCAGCGTTCCTAGCCAGCCCACTGCAGATCCCAGTACTGCTGACCCAAGGGCCACGGTCTGAATACCCAGACACTAAGAAATGGTTTGGTTCCACAGAAGGTAAATACAGGCGTCTCTCTCTATTCTTACCTGTTTCTGAAACTTAGTTGTATATTGACAGCCTGTATGTTTTTAATTTTGAAATGGGAGAAACAGTCATACCCCAGATCTCTCAACAGTTTCCCCAAATATAATTGAAGCACTGAAATAGGGGAAACTGAGCTGAAATGTAGAAGGAAGAGCTGTATTTATTCTGCTGCACAGGAGGGAGCCCTGGACTCAGTGACCTGCTACTGAGTGATGCGCAAGGCTTTTAAAGGCACGGGAATGAAGGTGGCATTTGCCAGATGGAACATTTGTTAATGGACTCCATACCATAAAACCCACCAAAGAGCCTGTATAATAATGAAGTATTTCAAACACTGATGATGGCTTTCAGCCTGTTGCATACTGTTTTTCTTTAGTTCTTCAAAATTATTCATGCTCAATTTACCCAGTGAAGCTTTTCAGATTCAAGAATATTTTGTATAAGTTTTCCTTATTTCCCCACGTGTAACTAAACCGCGGACTGGACGTGTGCGATGGAGACGCATGCGCGTCTGTGCCTTCTGGCACTCCTCACCGCGCTCGTCACTTTCCACGGCTCCGTGTGGGCTTTGCTGGGCCTCCCGGCCTCGCCTGAGTTTGTCACAGCCTCTTCCATCTCCTTGGAAGGTAAATTTACTCAATGTAGGAGGACGATAGTGATGATGCCTAACATCTAAAAATTATGAGCGCGAGATGTGACCTTCCCAGAACAGCGGAGGTAGGAACACAACATACTCAGCATCCTCCCAATTACAACATCTTCACTAGCTCAGCACAAAAATACATTGACAGTTTGTTGATTCACATAGTAAATTTTGAGTAAAAATTTAGCAAGCCATTACAGCAAACATTAGGCGACAGTGCAGATAAAAGGGATTCCTATAGCTAACAGTGCTGATGTTATTTATTGGTTTAAAATAACTTTTGTTAATAAGTTTATAAATTTGAACTATAAAATAATTAGCATGTGAAACAAAGGTTAATTGAAGAATATAGAATCAGATGTCCCAATTATAGGCCATAGAGTGTGGCACAGTGTTGAATTTGGGCACTTACAGAGCGAGGTGAAGAAAATTATGGAAGTACAATAAAAAGTTTAGGCTTCTGACTGTTATTTGTGTGGCCCTAGAAGACAGTAACTATTCTGTACCCCAGTTTCTTTTCTTTTAACAAAAGCTATTACTTTATTGCTTGCTTGATTTGTATTGATTTTATTTATTTATTTATACAGGGACAGAGAGAGTCAGAGAGAGGGATAGATAGGGACAGAGAGACAGGAACGGAGAGAGATGAGAAGCATCAATCATCAGTTTTTCGTTGCCGTCACAACACCTTAGTTGTTCATTGATTGCTTTCTCACATGTGCCTTGATCATGGGCCTTCAGCAGACCGAGCAACCCCTTGCTTGAGCCAGCGACCTTGGGTCCAAGCTGACGAGCTTTTGCTCAAGCCAGATGGGCCTGCGCTCAAGCTGGCGAGCTCAGGGTCTTGAACCTGGGTCTTCTGCATCTCAGTCCGACACTCTGTCCACTGCGCCACCGCCTGGTCAGGCTGATTTGTATTGATTTTAGAGGAAGGAAAGGAGACAGAAAAAAAACTGGGTTTGTTCCACTTATTCATGCATTCGGTGGTTGACTTGTTTGTGCCCTGGCCTGGAATTGAACCTGCAATGTTGGCAGATCAGGACAGTGCTCTGACCCACTGAGTTACCTGGCCAGGCCTGTGCCCCAGTTTCCTCATTTGTAGGATGAGGTGTAGATGTAGGTTGCTCAGGTCCATTCTTTTTTTTCTTTTTTTTAACCGAGAGAGAGACAGGGACAGACAGGAAGGGAGAGAGATGAGAAGCATCAGTTCATCATTGTGGCACCTTAGTTGTTCATTGCTTTCTTATACATACCTTGAATGGGGGATTCCATCTGAGCCAGTAACCCCTTGCTGAAGCCAGCGACCGTAGGCTCAAGCCAGCCACCATGGAGTGATGTTTATGATCCCATGCTCATGCCAGCGAGTCCACGCTCAAGCCAGCAACATCGGGGTTTCGAACCTGGGTCCTCAGCATCCGAGGCCGATGCTCTATCCACTGCGTCACCACCTGGTCAAGCTGCTCAGGCCTGTTTTAAATTTAGATTTCTGGGGTTCTGTGAGAAATATTGGAAAGGAAGATCAGTCTAGACTACCATTATTTGACACCTAACATTAGAGTAGATCTTGAAAATGTATTAGAATTTTTTTATATTTAGCCTCTTTTAGCTCATTGGGTGGCCAGTTTGGGAGACACCCCAACCCTAACCTACCCCAAGCCTGCCTTTGCTATGTAATAGCAAAAAGTAGGTGTGGTTGAACTTAGTTCTTTGACCTTGAGCTCTAAATCGCTGAATAGGCAGAGAGCATAAAACAGTAGAGTAGTAGAGTGAGCACCTCAATTTGGGGGCCCAAAATTTGAAAAAAAATGTATTACATCAAGTTATTGAACTCCAGTTTTATTCATCATAAAATTCATACAACTCATCATCACTGTCAAAACTCCCATCCATTATTAGCTTGTCCTCATCTGTGTCTGATGACGAATCACTTTCTTCAACGAGTATAAAAATAAGCATGAAAAAGCAGGAAATGCAAGTAAAAAAATTACAACTGCTATATAAGACACACCCAGTTTTTAGACCCCAAACGTTTGAAAAAATGTGCATCTTATACATAGGGAAATATGGTAATTAGTATTCCTTGAAATGTGACCCCTCCATTTATAAGTTTAGATTTAAAAACAAAAAGAACATTAAAAACCATTTTATCAGGACACATGTAAGGGTCCGTCTGTCTCCCTTCTTCTCACTTTAAAAAGAAAAATTAGGCCCTGGCTGGTTGGCTTAGGGGTAACATGTCGACCTGATGTGTAGAAGCCCTGGGTTCAATTCCTGGCCAGGGCACACAGGAGAAGCGACCATCTGCTTCTACACCCTTCTCCCTCCCCTCTCTCTTTCTCTTCCCCTCCCACAGCCATGGCTCAAAAGGTTCAAGCATGTTGACCCTGGGTGCTGAGGATGACTCTGTGGAACCTCTGCCTCAGGCACTAAAAATAGCTCGGTTGCCAGTGGCCTCAGATGAGCAGAGCAGGGGTTGCTGGGAGGATCCTGGTCTGGGCACATGCAGAAATCTATCTCTGTACCCCCATTCTCACAAAGAAAAAAAGGTTGAAAAGCAAATACCATTTCTTTTAGTAGGGATCATGATTATACACACAGGGTGGATTATTTTTTTAAATACATTAATATAATATGAATAAGGTCTTAACATAGCTTGGGATAACATTTTCAGTGGTAGCATTACACATAACTTTTAAATGTGTGTATCTCATCTTAGCTGAAAGTAAAGCTGATACTTCTAGTAAGTTATGTTAGATGACTCAAGAAATGACTAGATACTGATACTGAAATACTTTAACAAGTTTGAACAAAATCGTTTCATTGAAGAAAATTTAGGAAAAGCAATATTTAATAAATATGTGAGTTAAATATGTACATATTTATATAAATGTATCTCTGAAAATTTATTCAAGTTAAAAAATTTGATCTTAATTAATAGATCATATTCTTGTGTTACTATTTATTAATTATATTTTAACCATAAACGTACTTTTTTCCCATGCCTGTATTTGAGGTTGCTTCATACTAAAGCATATACAGAGGGTCCTCGGGTTACAACCAGTTTTGTTCCTGCCACGTGATGTAACCCAAATTTTGGTGTAACTCGAAACACATCCTAGCCTAACACAAGTGGAACACTTGCACTTTTACCAGTCCAAAAAGGCATGGGTGCGCAAGCGTACCGGGTGACGCCGACTCCCTCCCTCATATGCTGCGCACAGCCAAACTGTACGGCTCACAAAAATTAGGGAATATTTTAAAATGAAAATGAAGCGATAAAAAGAAGAAAGATTTGATTTGTTTTTATTAAACAAGAACATCAGAAAAGCAAACGACAAGTCAAAGAAAGTTCTATTATGCAAATGAGATGCAAAACCAACTGTAATTCCATCGGTGAAATTGCGCCGTACAAAAGGCTGCAAGTACTGGGGTACCTCCCTGACCCCCTCACTTTTGTGCGCAGCTGTAGGTCACCCGCACAGTTCCTAAGTATGCTAATGGTGAAAGCCGAAGTACTCACGTCTCAATTCTTTTTAGCTTTATAGGAGTGGACGTTGTAAACTCGAAACATCATATGTCGAGACTGGCATATATATAAAAATATATAAGCATTCCATGTATATACATTTCTATCAGAGTGAGAGTACTAATTTTAAAAGTGAATTAGATTAAACTGTATTGCTATTGCCTTATTTTACTTTTTACAGCGTTTTTAAATAACATGAAAATAGTTTACTTTTAATTCCCTTTAGAATTTTATTTTAAAGGCTTTCTCATATGGCAAAATTAATCTAGAAACCTTATTCTATAAAACGGGCTTTTCCTGGGAGCAAGATAATTATGGTCATTACGTCTGTATCTCATCTAGGTTTTGTCATTAACTTAGTGTGGTTTTCAACAAAATACCAACTGTTAATTTCCTCATTCTTTTCCCTCAGGAAGCCGCTGTTAATAAACATGTTTTAAAGTTTCTGTAATTTTTTATTACCTTTGGTTAAATGTAGGGAGGTAGACTTACAGTTTTTGTGAACTTGCTGAAATGTTTTAAATTTTCTGTACCAGTCACATTTTCGATGAGGGTTAAAATGCCTTTCCTTTATAGCACTGTGTTGTTAACAGTACAAAATGCTAAACAAGTAAAAGAATTAACAAAAAGGTACTCAAGTAAAAACAAACAATGGTTGCTTTAGAAAAATATTGTAAAAACAAAGCAAAACAAATGTGTCAGTGTATTAATCTGATATAATGTATTCATTTTTTAGGACAGACTTAAGCTGAAACATTAGCAAGTTTCATATTTTTAGAAACTTATTGATAAACATAGTATACAAGAATATTTTTCTTGGTTAAGAACTCTGTTTATACAATGTATTCATGTTAGCTTTTGTTTAGTCAGGAACGAAATGTTTGACTTTTACAGTAGAAGGATTTGTCTGAATGCCAATGTTAAGATCATAAGTCTCCTGTAGTAAAATGTTTTCAGATTAAGTTGAAAGTTGCAGGCTATTTTGGGGTTTGTTTTAGCCATTTTTCAGGCATTGTTTCCATTGGTCATTGCTGATGACATTTTATTTTTGAAATAAGCCTTCCAATTAACAAAAACTGTCTAAATTAAGTACTATATTAATACACTGAACTAGAAGTTTCTAACCTCCCTAAAGATTAAGCTGCCTTGGCGAAACATAAAACTTTCCATAAATTATGCCTAATCTTAGAACCAGCACCATGTACATAGCTTAATAAAATATATTTATTATTTTGTGTATAGCTTTTATTCCCAAAGAACCCAGTAAACATAAAATGCTAAGCTGCCTCTGGATTTTTCCTACACAGTTGTAGTCTAGATGTCATTAACATTATTTCACCCATATCTTTTCATGAATTAATGTACATAGTTTTTGTTTTTAAAAGTTAAAGCATGTACCATTATATTTCTGTGCTTTTGCCATTTTTCCTTCTTTTCTTTGTTTCTGTAGCTTTTCTGGAATTGGATAAAAAGGGACCACAGAAACATCACTTAGATCAGCCTTCAGTCGTACCTAGGAGAAACTACTCTTTCACAAGAGAGGAGGTGAGACAGATTGATCGGGAAAATCAGAGGCTTTTGAAAGAACTGTCAAGACAGGCTGAAAAACCAGGAAGCAAAAATATGATCCCTAGAAGACCAATTAGTCATCCTCCTAAGTTATATCACAGTGCTCTCAACAGACAGAGAGAACAGCAAAGGATTGAAAGAGAAAATTTGGTAAGTAACTGAAATGTTTTAGTCATCAACAAAAATACATTTGTATTGGTTTTAAGTCCAACTTACCACAAACTCAAATACAGCCCAATTTTCAAACTTAATTATATAAAAGTAGGTTTAGGTGTGTTTGGCATGAAATATGATGAACTATGAGCCTATAATGTACAATATGTAGTTTTTTCCAGAAAAGTGTGTGTGTTTGTGTGTGTGTTTAATTAAATGAGAGGAGAGGAGGCAGAAACCAGGATCCATCCCTCAAGCCCCCTGTGGGGCGAAGTTCTGACCATCTGGGGCATTGCTCTGTTTCTCAGCAACTGAACTATGTTTAGCACCTGAGGCAGAGACCAGGGGATCTATCCTCAGCACTGAGGGCCATCTTGCTTGAACCAATCAAGCCATAGCTATGGGAGGAGGAGAGAGAGAGAAGAAGGGGTGGAGACCCAGATGGTCACTTCTCCTTTGTGCCCTGACTGGGGAATTGAACCTAGTAATCATGCCGGGTCAACGCCCTCCCACTGAGCAAATGGGCCAGGGACCAGTGAACTATATTTTAAGGGAACATTAAATTAAAACACTGAAAGTTCTATTATCTACTTGATTAGAACTATTGAATCACTATGATAGTTCAGGAAATGGTGTCCAAGGGTCAGATATATACATCTCTGAAGTATTCAATCACTAACTAAATCTATTTCAATTAGTTATATCCCTAAAAACTAAAATAACTTACATATCACTTAATTTTAAATGATAAATACATTCTCAGATCAAATTTGATGGTATGCTATTTGAATGTATGAAAGACATTGTTAAAAAACAGATTTACACTTCGATGTTCTAAGAAATATATATGGGAACTGTTAAAAATCTTCACATTAAAAACATTAATAATGTATCATTTTCATAAAATTCAGTTCATAGTAATTGCTGATGTTTACCAAGCTCTTAATAAATGCCAGGCATTGTTGTTAGTGTCTTCCAAATATTAGCTTACTGAATCCTGACAGTAATTCTTTCAGGTATTTTTATCCACATCTTACAAGTGAAATAAATAACTGAAACCTGTAGAGTGAAATAATCAGCCCAGGGACACAGAGCTGGTAGCAAGTGGTGAGCCAAGATTCCCAACCACCTAGTGTCTTAAACTAAAGTTAGGTCCTTAAGGAGCACATAAATCCAGAGTGAAAATAATTAATAAAGTCTTTTTATAATTACTGAAACAGTTTCCAAAATTTACCTTCATGTTTCATTATCAGTACAGTCCTATTTACCTGAAATGAATATGTAATTTAATTTATACATTGAAAGTAATAATGGTAAAGTCTTAAATCCTTCAGGAGAGTTACTCTGCATGTGGCAAGTAGTAGAATAGCAACAAAACCAGTTGAAATATAGCTGGGTAGTGAGCTACGTGATAGTTTTCTATCCATCACTGTAGCAACTCAAACTAATTCTATACCTTTTAAAAGCATTTCTTGGCTATTCTTTTGCATTTATTCTTCATAGTAACTGATTATTTTCTCATTACAAATTTATTGTAAATTTTTATTGGAATTGTGTAAAATTTACATTTTAATTACAGAGTGTTTGTCACTCTTAAAGTATTACCTTCCTACCCAGAAATCTGTTATGCCTTTCCATTTATTCAAAGCCTTCTTACACTCTTCTTTAGTATACCTTACCTTAGTAAGGTAGAGTAGTTTTCTTGAAAACTATGTATTAAGCTATTGTGCGTGACATTTTTTTTATTACATTTCCTAACTGCTTACCTTTGTGAATGGAATTTTTGTATATTTATTTTATAACCAGCCAGCTACCAAACCCTATTTAGAGCCATATTGGCTCTAAGAGTACTTTACTGTGAGCTGATAAACTTTTAAATCTGCTTGCTAAGCTATTTTACAGTCAGCACACACACACCTTTGTGGTTATTTCTGTGTCGGGTGTACTGCACAAGCAGTGCCCATCACTTTATAATTTTTATGATTTGTACTCTTTCTTCTGCTCCATCTCCAGTGACAGAGACCAGTCCATATGGCTGACAGGCCTGATGACAAAAGCAGTTCTGTTCCAGGTGTCTCACGTTCTCTTGTTAGCGATCCAGAGGCTGTGGTGACCAACACAGTTAAGACAGAGAAGGCCTGCTATGCAGAGAAGGCAGAAAGGGAGAGTGATGTGGTGTACAGTTGAGTCCTGAGCCTCAGAGTTGAAAGCCTGCTCTTAATCTGTCTTGTGAATTTTGGTTTATTCTTTGTTTCACTACCTTTTTCTTCCTCTCATTCTCAAGGGAAATAAATCAGAGGAATAATAAAGAAAAAGTAACTTGATCCAGTAGAGGGCGTGCTTAACGTAACTCAATTATGTTAGAACTTTATTATTTCCATTTTTTTAATGTATGAATTTTGAAATAGTCTTGTTAAGCAACATATTTCTATCTTCATTTGAACATAATATGAATTTGATTTTTTATGAAAGAGACAAGAATAATCTTAGAGGAGAGTGGGTCAGTAAGCATATTATTTTAGTGTATAGTTTCATTTCAGCTTCTAATAGAAATGAGAGGATTTCATTCTCTTAAATGTGTGTCAGTTTCCTGAGCTCTGAAAGGAGGGGGAATAATTGAAGCAAGATGAGGGAAGAAGTAAGATTCCTGCAGGAGTATATCAGGATTAGAGCCTAGGGCTCAAATAGAGTTCATTTATTTCCATTTTAACTCCAGAGAATTACAAATAAGCAGACAATAAAGTAGACCATGATCTTTCCACTCAGGAGTTCCTATGTTAAAATAAAAGTAACGCATGTACAAATTTAGAAATCCAGACTGTTCTTAAAAACATTAAGTGAAACATAAAATCCTCCCTTCTCTGTTCTTTGCTGGTCTAGAGGACTGATTTTAGAACTCTTAGAATGGGGAAAATATTAGAGAGTGACACATTGTCACAGAGATGAAAATTTATAGCAAATCTCATACCTAGTATGAGTGTTAGTCTGAGAAATAATCAGGACCCTTGTTCTGAAATCTTGAGGTAATTCACAATGCATTCAGTCTGGTTTTTCTTCTCTGCTCTATTGTCTGTTGTCTCCTTCCATGAAGTAAATGAACCTAATGGTAACTAAGTCTGACTCAAGCTGTGGAGAATATGGAGAACGGTCCACTTTCCCCTGACTGGAAGACATTTGTCACTCTCTGTGTCCTTCAGGGTCTCTTCTTATCGCTTTAGAAACAGGAAAGCAGCTCTTCTCTGAATACTACCACAGAAATCAGTAACATACTATTTATTCATTCATTTGTTTTGACCTTTCTGCCTCTGAAGACAGGATTCAGGCTGGGTTGTTTTTCTTTCTGAAAACAATGAAATTTCCAAACTGAAAAAAAATAATTTAGACAAACTATGGGATTCATTATTAGAATGATTTGAGTAGCATTTCTAAGATTTTGTAAATAATAAATTGTAATATAAGTAACGATTCTTACCATTTTTCAATTTATTAAACAAATTTAATTATGGAAGGACTATAAGAAAAAATATAAAACACTGCCCTGTCATGTGATTTATGATTTAGCTGGGAAGATAATACTATTACATGGCAAACAATTGGAAAATAATACAAAGCAATATTAATGATAGCACTAATATTTAATGAAGTCTGACTATATCTCAGGTATAGTTTGGAGCATGTCATGTGCACTGTCTCACTTATTACTCAGAACTGTTCACGGTTGACTTCATTGTTAATCTCCCTATTAAGTCGTTGGACCACCACGGTTACACAATCAGTAGCAGAGCCAGAATTTAAATCAGGTTTCTGACTAAATAACTTACATTTTTATCATTCTATTACAAGTGGTACAGCATTTTGAACTATCATTTGTAAGTTTTACCCAAAAGTTGTAAATTGATGACTAGATTCTAGTGAAATATATATTCTTTTGATTGTAGGGTTTATACTGCAACCAATGTCATAGTTTTGATATTGTTTCTACAAGCAAGAGCTGCTTCTCTCTTACATCATTCCTTTAAAGTTTGCTCAGCTTTTTAAATTCTGGCACACAGACAGATACATGATATGGTTCCGTGTGATTTGGATAGCTGAGCCCAATCATGTCTTATTTCCCCAAGCTTCTGCATATAAACTTGATAAGTGACCTCTCAGGACTACAAAATGGGTTTACTTTTGGCCTAATTGTCAAATTGTTTCAAAATTGATTTTGATACTACTTTATATGTTTTACATCTAATGAATAAGCATCGCAATTTTCTTAATATTTTTTAAATAAAAGCATCTAACCAAGTACATGAATTTAAGAAGTTAAGAGTTTATCTGAAAATAATATTGAGACTTTAACCAGCAAAGAAACAAAATTAGTAGGTAACTGAAAATATGTTTTCTGTCCCATCCGATGTGCTCTGTACAGCTCAGTCAGTAGTTAACACAGCAGCAAATGTCGCTCTGCCCTGGGAAACACACTGAGTGTGTGCTACGTAGGAAGTTTGGTAGTCAGCTTTGACTGTCTTAGATATGCAGTGGTACGGTCTTCCAGCTGAGTGTAAGCTACATGACAGGGGCGGGGTTTGTTCTTTCTTGTACTTCCTCCAGTATCTTACATACAAACTGTAGGCCAGGGGTCCCCAAACGTTTTACACAGGGGCCAGTCCACTGTCCCTCAGACCGTTGGAGGGCCGGACTATAAAAAAACTATGGGCAAATCCCTATGCACAGTGCACATATCTCATTTTAAAGTAAAAAAACAAAATGGGAACAAATACAATATTTAAAATAAAGAACAAGTAAATTTAAATCAACACACTGACCAGTATTTCAATGGGAACTATGGGTGCGGATGCATCCTGTGCTCCTCTCACTGACCACGAATGAAAGAGGTGCCCCTTTCCGAAGTGCGGTGGGGCAGGTAAACGGCCTCAGGGGGCCACATGTGGCCTGTGGGCCATAGCTTGGGGACCCCTGCTGTAGACAGAGGAGGTGGAATCTTAGGATGTTTTGCCATCTCGATTATACAGCTTCTCTGTCCACAAAGAGAGGTAGACAGTTATGATGGAAAGACAGTAGACTTTACAGATGGACCCATGTTTATGATTTAATGTGCTGTGATTAACAGCAAGGAGAACCGTGAACACTCGGTGGGTAGGGCTTCCGAGGAGCTGACTCTTTCCTAGCCTTGGAAGGCTAGCGGCTGGGGAAGAGCATTCCACACAGAAACAGTGGCTGGCAGGCGGCGTTCTCGCAGTTGGTCCGCATCCTTCTGCGTGTCTCCTGCACCTCTACGTTTGTCCCAGGCTTTCTTTGTTTCTGTAACACTTTCCTTCCTCTCTCTTTTCGCTAAACTGCTTCCCCTGAATATTTTTTAAAGATTTTATTTACTGATCTTAGAAGGATAGAGCCAGAGAAAGGTCAGCGGAGGAACAGGAGGCATCAACTTGTAGTAGCTGCTTCTCGCATGAGCCTTGACCAGGCAAGCCCCAGGTTTCGAACCAGTGACCTCAGCATTCCAGGTTGACACTTTATCCACTGCGCCCCCGCAGGTCAGGCTGCCCTGAATGATTTGACTTTTTCCACCACCACCTGTCCCTTCTCTGGGACTGCTCAGGAACACCGAGAGTGGAACCTCAGAAGAGAAGGGCAGGGGGAAGACGCTAAGCACAACACTAAGCTGAGAAAAAATCCGGAAATGTTTGGCAGTGATAGTCCACAATGACATACATGGACTAAATGCCCCTGAGCTCTATGCTTAAAAATGGTTAAAACGGTAAGCTTTATGTTATGTATATTTTACCACAATAAAAAGAAAACCTTAGTGGAGGAAGAAGGAAAGAAGACTGCAGAGGAAAATTTTTTCCTATGATGGGACACAGGAGGCTGATTTTTTCATGTGAATCTTGGTGCAGAACAGCATTCTCTTTGCAGTGAAAGCCGGTGTGCTACAGAGAAGGTTTAAATCCAAAGAAAATAATCAAACACAACCATGCATCGATTCCCCAATCCACTTAAATATTCCTTTTTCAAGAATGCCAGGGGAAAATCAAACAAGAGAAACTCTTTTACTGACCTGACCTGTGGTGGCACAGTGGATAAAACGTCGACCTGGAACGCTGAGTTCGTGGTTTGAAACCCTGGGCTTGCCTGGTCAAGGCTCATATGGGAGTTGATGCTTTCTGCTCCCCCTCCCCCTTTCTCACCCCTCTCTAAAATGAATAAATTAAAAAATATATATCCAAAGACATTAAGAAACTCACCTTCAGATTTGTGAAGAAAGAAAATAAAATTAGCAGTATACATGCTGTTCAGTACTCTTATCGAATCTTATTAAAATGCTGTGTTATTGGATATGTGTTGCCTTGGCTAGTTGGTTTATATATCCTCTAAAAAGCTTTATATTCTGTGTGGTGGTTGATTTTCAGACTTCTTAATAGCAAAAACATTTTTTTTCCAAACTAAATTTTATGCAGAATCTTCCCTACATGAAACAGACAATTCAGAAACATAGTTGAGCTGGTAGGAATCGGGAGTGGGAGAGCCCTGGCCACTGGGCCTCTCTTCCGTGTCCTAGTCCCCCTGGGTCACTGCTGGGAAGTTGAAACTGATGGAAAGCCACTGCGGTATAATCAGATACAGGATTTAAAGCAGCTTCAATAGGTTTATGGGCATTTCTGGGCTCTTAGTATTTAATAATACCGCCATTATATTATTTCTATGGGAAAGTCAGGTTTAATGTATTTCAACTTAATAGCACCTTTTCTGCAATTGTGACCTGATATCAAAAAGAAATGTCTCTGTAGTCACTTGTTAAAATTATAGTGGCTTTGAATAGCTATAGGATAGGTCAAAGCCCTTAAATATTCCTGAAAGTATATTATTTGAAATATTTTTTTACATAGTTTGCCAACAGTGATATACAGTCTTTTTTATTTTATGAATTTCACGTTCTAAAAATAGTTTTCATTTTGGAAAAATACTGCTGTTTATCTAACATTGACTTTCAAACTGATTGTCTTTAAATGAAGGCTTTACTGAAGAGGCTTGAAGCCGTGAAACCAACAGTGGGCATGAAGCGCTCAGAACAGCTGATGGACTATCACCGCAATATGGGTTATTTCAGCACATCACCGTCCTCGAGACGGGCGAGGTCGACTCTCGGCCAGTACAGCCCCTTAAGTAAGCACAGGCAGACTTTTCTATACTTGTTTATATCTCTCATTCTGTAAAACTATTTTATTTATCGATTTTACAGGGCAATGGGGGAGGACGAGAAGTAGTTGCTTCACTTTAGCTGTTCATTGGTTGCTTGTCATATGTCCCTTGACCAGGTAACCCCAGGGTTTTGAACCAGCGACTTGAGCATTCCAGGTCGGCGCTGCAGGCCAGGCTCTCTTATCCTTTTTTAAAAGTGTAGCTTACGTTATTATGAGAGTTGTAAGACTGACTTCTGGAATGCAATTTATGATTTTTCACTGGCATGCTTTATTTGTGTTAGTTCACTTGATTTCAGGTTTCATTTGCAGCAGGTAATGGCAGCAGAGGAAGGAAACCAGGAGAAAAAAAACAATTGAAAATATCAGTAGTTTTCCTGGATAATGGAAGAGAGGCTTACCTTCAATGTATTTATTAAAGGAAGAAGTAAATAGATGTGCTGTTTAAAAGTTCCTGAAACATTCCCCTACCCAGTTAAGAATTATTGGTAATATTTTTCGCCCTTGTATGGGCTTTGTCTTCCTCACTATATAACTAAAACAAAAATTATCAATCTGTCATCATCAGATGTCACTCCTCTTCATGCTTGTTGTGTGATTGGTTGCACATCTAACCAATGGTGTGTCACAGAATGTGGGCCTATGACGACCACTAGTGCCAGCATATGAGACACACAGAGGGCTAGACATCCTCTTTACACAAGTCTGTGCTTTCACTTCGTGTGCATTCCAAACTAGAAAGAAACAGAAGTCAGCACTAAAAGTCGGAACCACTCACCATGCTGTAACTTCCTACCGCTTATCTGAGCCTTAAAGAGTCAACTGACCAGTAATTCCATTCACTCATTCTCCAGGCATCACTTCTTGGTATAGTTACCAAGATGGGGTTTTGTTCCAATAACTTAGGCTTGGTGTTAGGTCTTGAATGCAGTAAATTTTTGGTTGAATAGATGTATAAATGGTTATATAAAAGCTTTTTATTTCACTTGAATCATGTGATAAGCTTTTTAAAAACATTTATTCCCACATTCTCACACCAAATCTGTTGAATCAAAATTCCCTAGTGTAGAGTCTGGGCATGTTTGTTACTTTCATTTTCCACAGGGAACTCTGATGTGTATTTCTGGGTGAAAATTCTATCAGCCTGAGCCCTGGCTGTTTGGCTCAGTACATAGAGCACTGGCCTGGTGTATGGACATTCTGGGTTCAATTCCCAGTCAGGGCACAAAAGAGAAGTGACCATCTGCTTTTCTCCTCCATCTTCCCCTTCTCTCTCTTTTCCCCTCCCACAGCCAGTGGCTGATTGGTTCGAGCATCAACCTGGGTGCTGAGGATATCTCAGTTGGTCTGAAGGCATCAGCCTTGGCACTGAAAATAGCTTGGTTGATTCGAGCATCAGCCCCAGACAGGTTGCCAGGTGGATCCTGGTTGGGGTGCACGTGGGAGTCTGTCTCTCTATCTCCCCTTCTCTCACTTTAAAAGAAAATATTAGTCTATTAAAAGCACATGTGAGATAGGAAAGAAAAATTTAGTATGTACTTAAAATTAGGGGAGGAATTTTATCAGATGATGATTTATGTATTTAGTTTAGTCAAATCACTTCCTATTTTTTATGTATTTTCAGAAGGAGCTTCCAGGACATCCAGTGCTACCAGCCATCTCAGCTGTAAGAGTGAGCGAGCAGTTTATGACACTTCCGGTGGCCTGTTGCTAAGACCTAAGCCCCCTCCTCTTCGTACAGCTTGGTTATAAACACTTTTTACTTTAAATATTGCTCATCCAGTTCTTATAGAAGTGCTCTTGTGTATTACTATAATTCTCATATAAACATCTATAACTGTCTTAAGAATTTTAAGTTGTACAACAGTGAGTCGTAATTTATTGTAATTCAATGCAAAATTGTTTTCACAAAAGACAATTTAATGTAAAATCAGTGTTTCCTGTGAGGGTATATTTATATGGGATATATGTCTACTTAATGGAGAAGTGCACGTATATTTTCTCAGCATGGAAATTGACCCAGATGTTGTGCTGACAGAACAGTTGGGATAGTCACTCTACGTTGGACCCAAGCTGTTAGCTCTATAGGTCTCATTTTATTTTCATTTCTTACAAGCTTTAACCCATGAGCATAACTCCCAACTTACACTGGCTTTGTTTTCTGTTTGCTTCAGGATTTAAGGGTGTGACTCATAACTTTATTATAACACTTTCTTATGAGACAAATTTTGAAATTTGTTTCCATTGGTGAAGCTAATTTATTGGGGCAATCCTTAGGGTTTGCCAGGGGCATCTACTGCCTCTGTGTAAGTGTGCTGGGTTAGACCTCAACATTTAATCAACCATTCCAAACCATTTCAAACTTTGAGTGTTAGAAAGTTTCACATAGGTGTTCCTCTTTCATGGTTTTATACGTCCAGGTAAAGTACTATTAATCATCTGAGAAACGAGGCAGCCACAGAGCTACAGTATACTTGCATCGTGAATAGTTTGTCCAAGGACCAGATCAGCACAAGCAAAACCAAGTATTTTTTGATTCAGCAAAATAGCACCACTAGTTAGAAGAGCCAAGAAGTAGATCCTGAGTTGTGTCGGAACCGGACTGTGTTTTAAGTGATACTGTTAACAAGTTGTGTTCTATTGAATATTTATTGCATTAAGAGAGAAGGTGAACAAGAAAGAAATGTATTGTCTCACAGCTTTAGAAATTACAGGTAGAGTTTTTAAGGGCTGGAAAAGACAACTAAAATATAAATGATAAAGGGGGGAAATCACATATTTTTTGAGGCTACTTTTTAAATGTCTGCTAATTTTCTTGTTTCTTGGTGTGGGCTTACAGGTTGAATCCTGGAAGTCTCCTTTTTGCTAGCCCCACTTTAAAGTCCTATCAGTCATAACGGAGTTAGTACAGTATAATATATCTATATTATACCATATATATATAATATAGCTGACCTGTGGGATTAGAATATATTTCTGTCAATCTGTAGGCTCTTCTTCTATACAACAAAGTGTATCTCAGCCATGGTTGCTCCTGTTCTAGTTATCACTGTTCTTCATTACTGGCCTTTTTAATATATCCTTAGATATACTAAGGTCTTCATATTAAATGCCACACCTTTCTTTTTATAATATGTCATTTTGATCTGTATTTACAATAACAAGATTTTTATTTTTATGGGTTAACTCAAGCTCTGTAGCTTGTATGCAGAGCAAACTGCATTTTACTAAACACCAGTTCATAGTTTCCTAGTCTTAGTTCACGTTCATAGATTTTGTTTAGGGTGGGGCACGCGAGGTGTGGGAATAGTGGGGCTGACAATAAAAAGTCCCTGTGAACACAGCCTGAGTATGGGCTTGTTCTGCTTCCTTCTTTGCGCTGGAGTGCTCATTCATTGTTGTTTGATGCTCTGTTCCGGTGAACAGATTTTTACATCGTTTAGTGTTCTGCTCTACATAATAACCTTTAGACATACTGATGGGAGAGTTTGTTTTCTAACTCATTGTACTCTTACTGTTTGTATAACAACCTGTCTTTAAGGAGACGTAAGATATGCTGAATTTAAAACTCAGCATTTGAACATCTGTCTAGTAATGATTAGCCAATATTTTTAAATTGATTTTTAATTTGTTAAGGGGAAAATATATGTGAAATCTTTTAATGTTCATAATGTCATTAGTCTCTGAGAACACTAGTGCCTTTAGTTTTGGGGAGGTGCAGCTTAGTATTACTGATGGCAGGGATTCAACTTGAAGTAGAAGTCAGGAAGGACAACAGTCTTCATTTTTTCAATGCATAATTTACAGTTCATTTTGTCATGATTACTTACATGTGATAAGTATAAATAGAAGGCTAGGAATTGAATATGTGATCTGAAGTTATGGTTTAAGGAACAATTTTATGAAGGACTCATAATTCCACTGTTTTCATTTTCAAGAACATAAAGAGTGAAGGATCCGTTAGCACTGCTTTATATTTGGTTCCCTGTACCTTACTTACTGTATATACTTTGAAGATTTACTTCTACAACTAGAAATTATTAGGCAAGGTTCTTCGTGAGAGTTATTTTCTTATCTGTCAAATATTAGACTAATATAGCCTCCTTTTTAATACTCTGTGAAAGATTTTGAATTACTAAAATTATTTCTTAAGGTACAGCTGTCATCTCATTCATCCCTTACTTCCTTTCTTCATGCTGCATGAAAAGCTGCTTTCTTAGCTACTACTCCAAATAAAATTGTCTGGTTTACTTGTAAGTATAGTGTAATGCAGTTGTTTTCAACCCATTAACCCAAATGTCTAAAATGGATATCTGTACAACTTTAAAAAGAGGTCATTGTGAGTGACTGTGTGTCTTGTCTTCAGATTGAAATACTGCACACTGTGAAAAATATTACAACTAATATAATGTTGGAGACACAAGTTTACTTTAGTATATTTTGATAGTTAACTCCATAAAATGTTTAATATCTTAAATGCCAAAGTCTCTCCCTGCAAATGATTGTGTGCCATCCTAAAAAAATGTGCTTACTGCTAATGACTACTTGATTTCAGTGAATAAAGATTAGTAAGAAACCGAAAAATCAATATCCTTTTAAAATTTTTCAGTCCATTGTAATGTGTTTTAGCCATGAAGAACTAGCTTGGCATCATGAAGAAAGAAATAAAAGATAACTGAGTTTTGATCCTATGTCTCTCAAATGCATGGTCTTGTTCTCATTTGAAAAATTAGCATAATAATTTCTATATATCTAAGCATTAGTGAGAACGAAGTTGGAAGGCGGGTATTCATTCTTTGTAGAGTTTTTAAAGAGTTTGCTGGCCCTGGCTGGTTTGCTCAGTGGTAGAGCATTGGACCATCATGTGGATGTCCTGTGTGTCCGAGTCGGGGCACACAGGAGAAGTGCCCATCTGCTTCTCCACCCCTCCCCCTCTCGCTTTTCTCTCTCTCTCTCCTCCTCCTGCAGCCATGGCTTGATTGGAGTGAATTGGCCCCAGGAGACTGAGGATGGCTCCATGGCCTCTGCCTCAGGCCTTAGGAAGAGCTCAGTTGCTGAACAACAAAGCAATGCCCCAAATGTGCAGAACATCGCCTCCTAGTGGGCTTGCTAGGTGGATCCTGGTCAGGGCATATGCGGGAGTCTGTCTCTGCCTCCCCTCCTCTCACTGAATAAAAAGAGGAAAAAGGAGTTTGCTTAAAATTCCATTTTTTGATGCTACAATGGACACTGTTGTAGATTGAAGAAGTGTGTCTTAAAAGTATACCTACATCAACATTTCACATGTATTATGAATGATAAATATTTCTTTTAAAACTTGCTGTTCAGCTGGGATGCGAGGACCCAGGTTCAAGACCCCGAGGTTGCCAGCTTGAGTGCAGGCTTATCTGGTTTGAGCAAAGCTCACCAGCTTGGACCCAAGGTTGCTGGCTTGAGCAAGGGGTTGCTTGGTCTGCTGTGGCCCCACGGTTAAGGCACATGTGAGAAAGCAATCAATGAACAACTAAGGTGTCGCAACGAAAAACTGATGATTGAAGCTTCTCATCTCTCTCCATTCCTGTCTGTCCCTATCTATCCCTCTCTCTGACTTTATCTCTGTAAAAAAAAACAGACTTGCTGTTCAGACATCAATTTGAGGATTTTTTAATAAGGATTTAATAATGACAAGGCTATTGGACTAAATTGCCTGAGTATACACTGTGGTAAGTATATAGTATTTGTGTGCTCAGCTACAGAATTAAAGGATGCTTCCAGCAAATAAGATGATGTGATAAAAGGTTATATTTGGTTTTAAAATTCTGATTACTGTCTTAATCTACTATGAAGTAACGGCATTATTTTACTATAATGAGACATGGGGTTTTTCATATGAACCTAATTTCACATTGCTATTTTAAGTTGGTAAAAGAATTTGGTCAGTCACCAGAAAACATTTAAAACTATTTGATTCTAAAGATACAGTATGTGTATTACAAGGTAATCTTCACAAAACCACATCACTTTTATTTCATACATTGGGACCACAGTTGACCTCCAGGTGTGGAGTGTGCCCTGTTGTCTTTATTTAACTCTGAGATTCTGTTTTGTGAAGAGAAAATATCCAGAACTATAAGAAAATAAATGTCTTCCCATGGCATTATGTATACTAACTAGAAAAACCTAATTCTATCATTAATTTGAGACATTTCATTTTAAATTCTATTCTGGAGAATATGAGAGAGATGTGGTCTTTCAGGTGAATATCTGCAAGAAAAATGACATTTTATACAGATTTTGTTGGTGTTGATCTAAGTGTTAGAGAAGTATAGGAAGGGCACCAAACATAAATATACAACTCATATGTTGCCACAAAGCAAATACCTGGTCACCACTAGAACATTGCTCTAGATTATCTCACGCAGTCCCTTGGAACTCAGTTGCTACTTACTTTGCCTGCCAGAAGGTCACTAGGTAACTGCTATCTTAACTTTTACCACCATAGTGTAGTTTGCCTGTTTTGGTTTTGTTTTGTTTTTGTTTTTGTGGGTTTTTTTGGTATCATATGAATTGTATTATACATTCTTTTATATCTGGCTGCTTTTGTGGAATCCAGTTATATTTGTGAGATTTTTCCATGTTGTCTCACGTAGCTGGAATTCATTCTCATTTCTGTATACTAGTCCGACTCTACTGTAATTTACTTACCAGTCTGTGGCTCATGGGCATTTGAGGTGGTTTCCAGGTTATGAGTATTTCAAAGAATGCCATGAAGATATTTGTAGTTGTGCCCTAATTACCTGTGTATGCATTTAAATTGGGGGCATATTCTTAGGAGTGGAGTGGCTGGGTCATAGAACTGACATATTTAGTAGGAAATGCCAGAGCTTTCCAAAGTGAATACCCGTTTATCTGCCGCAGAAGTATCTCCATGTCCTCACTAATATTTAGTGTCATTTGTAGTAACTGTTTGGGTATGTAAAGGTATATTGTGGTTTTAACTGCACTACTCAGATCTGATGGAACACTTCATGTTTCTTGGACATTGGGTATCTTTTGTGAAGTGCCTTTGCAAGCTTTTGTTTAATTTTTGCCTCTTTTTCTATTGGTTGAATATCTTTTTGTTGATTTGTAGGAGCAAATCAACAAACATTGATTTCCACGTTCTGGGTATTCCCTGCCTTTCATACTGAGATTGGCAGTTCACTACTCACCATGGTCTCTCTTCACTGTTACCTTAGTTAATTACTTCCAGCTTTATTCTTTGAGACTAATGTACTGTTAGTTTCCTAACTTGTTGAAATGAATGCATAGTCCAGCCCTCTTTTCTAATAGCTGCATAGGAAGATAAATTTCCTAGCATAGATTTAGCTATTTCTTATAAGTTTAGATAACATGATACTTTTGTTTTCATTAAGTTCAAAATGTTTTTGGGTTTCCATTGTGATTTCTACCTTTAAAAGAATGGATTCTTTAATTTATATTTTCAACTGGATGTTTTACAGTTGTTATTTGTGGCTTTGGGTTATGTGAAAAGTTGTAGGAAAAACTTGAAGCCCCATGGGCTAAATTCAACAGCCCTACTGCCTATTTATGTGGCTTTTATGTTTTAAATGGTTTTTTAAGATCAAAAGAGTACTTTGTGTCATGTAAATATTGTAGCAATTTCACATTTCGGGGTCCATACATGAAGTTCTATGGAGCATGGCCACACCCACCCATCTCTTTTGTCTAAGAGCAGTGTTGCGTCAAAGACCATCTGGTCAACCAGTTGGCCTATATTATTGACTCTCTCACCCTTCAGGAAAAATATTTGTTGATCCTGCTCTGGATATTGTCTTCCAGACAGACTTTTGCTTCTGGCCTGCCACAGGAGCGCTCACAGTCTCAAATCACTCATCCAGCTAAGGGGTTGCGTGATCTGAAGGTCGGCATCAGTGACGGCAAGGCCAAGCTACTTGCAGTTCACTCTCGCTACTAGGGCCACCCTTTGGGGTCACAATATGAACGGGCTTACATTGGCTCCCCTTCCTTGGCAGGCCAAGGGTTTTTCTCCTGCTCTCTCTGAAAGGCTTTCACTCTCCAGCCCCTCAGCCTTCCCACTGAATTCTCCATGATGTGCAGGCACCTGATGGGGGCCAGTATCGGGGGGGGGGGGATATCAGGCTCACTTCTGGGTGGTCTTCTTCCAAAATCTTGGCCCCGTAATTCTTGTGCCTTCATCCAGATTTTTAAACGCTCGAACTCCGTCTAGTTGTCAGAAGGTGCGCTGGTTTGCACTACCCGTCTGCCAATATGGAAGTTCTTCCTTTAGAGATCACAGATACACTGTTTTTCAAGGTAATTCTCAGATCTTAACAGTGAAATAAGTGTGTTAATCTTGAACCTGAATCGGTTTGGGCAGCCACAAATGAAGCAGCCCCATTTTCTAAGAGGTATCTACTAGATTCGGGTAGAGGTGACCTTGAGTATGGACCCTTTGGTTTTCCAGACCAAAGTGACTCTTTCCCCACTTGAAATTATAATCAGGTTCTTCTTGCTCACAAATTTATGAGTCAGATCTGAAACTGACTTGCAAGTCCTTGCTAGCTTGTTACAGAAAAGAAGTGTGAGCAGATAGGTTCTATGTCCACGGGTCTAACACTGGCAGAGGCTTTGGACAGGGATGTGTCTAAACTGAGTTGTTTCCCTTCAAGGCCACTTTCTACCACTTCCTCCATTTCATCTCCACTTTGTCCTCAACCGAGAGTCAGCATACTAAACACAGCATTTAACAATGCCATTTCTCCTCCTCTGGTCCCTCTTGAAACTGTCTTTCCATGTCCGCCATGGAACCTAGTCGTATACTCGCTGGCTAAAGGAGTTTTCAAAGAACAGTGTCCACCTGTCATAAAATCCTAAGTCTCACACTTCTCTAACAGTACTAATACAAAGCACTTTCTAATTACGCACAACCATGAATGAAAGCATTTAGCAGAATTCCCGAAGACTGAGGGAAGGTTCCTAAAACCAGGTGAGATTATGGAAGCTGTGACCAGTGTCATCACTTCCGAGCCTATGGCAGCGTGACAGCAGGTAAGAGAGGGCATAACCTGTTCAAGTCCGAAAGCCAGGACGTGAAGCACTGTTGGTACTTGCATGGTACATAGTATCATATTTGACATTTAGGAGCTGGGCCACTGATTGATAAATGAGTCATGCTAGAAAATAGGCGTTTATCGTCTTATTTTTTAATTCATTTGTCAGTTTTAAGAATTCAATAGAGAACATGCATTAAGTGGTTTTTATTGGTTTTGCATTCAGTTATTTTCTTCATTATCAGGTCTTTAATTATACAAGTGTATGTCATATTGTCTGTGGGAATTTAAATGTAAAATAAATACAAAATACATTCGTGGTTTAATGAACACTCAGTGAAGCTTTTCTCCCGCCCTGAGGTATCCCTTCCCGTCTGGTTTTACCCCAGATCACTCTTTTACTTCCCCTAGGAAACGTTTATCAAACCACACAACAGGTCTGGAACCAGTGGACTTGTTTTAATTACATTAGACGTACTTTTTGATCTCATCGTACAATACCAATACAAAAGCACCGCCCATGCCCCTCAACACGTTGGACCAGGCCCCTTTGAAGAAAGCGTTGGCTCCTTCATCTTTCGCAATCTTCCTCCAGCAGTCCAGCGTCCCAGTGTACATAATATCCGCTGTGGAAACAAATGTTCGTAAGGGCTCCCTAGCTCCAATGAAAGAGACTTTTCCCTGAGAGACATCTCCACAGAGCATTAGAAATTAGCCACCCGAGTTCTGAGGGCCAGCGCTATGCAACATTCAACCGCACGTCCCCTTCCCTGCGTAACTGTTAGGCTCCTGTCGTCCCTACTCTTGTAGCTCAAGGAAAGAACTGGCAATGAAGCAGCTAATTCACAGACCATCAGACTAAGATGGGGAGGGAACAGAAGTATTAAACTAGACAGTTCCCCTTTTAATGGATGGGAAAACGGGGCCTAGTCTCGGATTATACCAGCCCAAGATCACACAGTTAAAAGAGCTACAGCTACTAGGTTGAACCAAATAAAACCAACACTTGACTTCTTGGACTTTAAAAATGGCAATTTCGTATGTGTCAACCTATGGAAGCCAAAACTTTCTATCACAACAGACTGCTTCAGGCCAGCTCGCATCCAACTAAATCACCCTTCCCTGCATGAAATAACTGGATAAGAAAGTTTTTATTTTTAAATAGACCAAAATCAGCTTCCCCCTTGTTTCTGCACCCAGGCTCTAAGTGAAAAGGGCTAAGGCCTCCATCAGGCTACATACCTAGTTAGGTTCACCTCTAAAAATCCCATTTTTTATGTATTTTTGTTTTTCTATTGTGTAAGAGGGAGACAGATAAGAAGCATCAACTCATCATAGTTGTGGCACTTTTGTTCATTGATTGTTTCTCATATGTGCCTTGACCAAGGGGGCTCCAGCGGAGCCAGTGACCTCTTGCTCAAGCCAGCAACCTTGGGCTTCAAGCTAGTGACTTTTGGGCTCAAGCCAGTGACCATGGGGTCATGTCTATGACCCCACACTCAAGCTGGTGAGTTCGCACTTAAGCCAGCAACCTCAGGGTTTCAAACCTGGGTCCTCAGCATACCAGGTCGACACTCTATCCACTGCACCACCACCAGTCAGGCCTATTTTTGATGTTCTTATATATATAACGAAATTCTCTAAAGAAATAGTTGAGTCTTTCTTTCCTAAATTCTTATATAATTTTAACAATTAGAATAGTGAAGACTGAAAACAGTACCAGTGTTCTCCTCAGGCAGAAAAATATGATTTAGATCAGTCAGTGCCAGGCTTACTTACCCCCTTTCCGGCCAGACTGCATCATCATCCTACGGCGGACAGTGTCAAAGGGGTAGGACACCAGCCCTGCCACCGCCGTCACGCTCTGGGCAATCATCCAGCTGACGAAAATGTGCACATTCTTGGGGTCAGGCAGCATCCCTGTGGGCAGAGCCAAGGAGCCAAATGGCAATGAAGTGATTGCTTTCAGCAGGTCAGCAAAAAGTAGGTGGGGATGGGGAAGAGGCTACCGAACCTGCCCCTTGTGGGGTGCCTCACAGGTAACCAGGCAACCCGCAAACGCAGGTGGCTGCCCTCACTGCGCAGAGGAAAGTCAGAGTCAGCGGATAGGGTATGTTGAAGTGGCCACCAGTTACACTCAGTAACTGTTAGAGCCAGGGCAAGAGGAAGCTAGTCTGCCCCTTCTTCCTGCAAATAAGGCCAGAGGTTCTTTCTGTAGAGGACAAGGAGAATCCTCGATATCCTCCTTATTCAAAAGCCTCAATCTAGCCCAGAGAGGAGGAAGAAAGATGAATAAATGAAGCCCTTTGGGAGTTACAGACCCCTCAGGATCCCTGTGCGCCTCCCTCCTCCCAGACCTCAGCCCCCACCCACGGGCCCTCCTCTCACCCTTGGCAGTATCGTAGACTCCAAAGTAGGCAGCTCTGTAGATAATGATGCCCTGGACAGAGACGCTGAAACCCTGGTAGAGACCCTTAAGGCCATCAGACTTGAAGATCTTGGTGAGACAGTCGCCCAGACCACTGAACTCACGCTGGGAGGCACCCTTGCCCACATCAGCAGCCAACCTGGTCCTGGCAAAGTCCAGCGGGTAGACAAAGCAGAGGGAGGTGGCCCCAGCTGCCCCACCGGAAGCCAGGTTACCAGCAAAGTAACGCCAGAACTGCTTATGCCGGTCCACGCCCCCCAGGAAGATCTGCTTGTACTTGTCCTTGAAGGCGAAGTTGAGGGCTTGGGTGGGGAAGTAACGGATCACGTTGGCCAGGTTACCTCTCCAGAAGGAGAGAAAGCCCTGCTCCTTGGGGATTCTCACCACGCAATCAATGATCCCTTTGTACTGCTTCTCGGCACTGATCTGTTTGCTGGCATGCTGGACCTGCGGGGGAGGCGGGAAGGGCCGAGGTGGGTGTTAGGATGTGCAGGACAGAGGGAGAAGGCGAAGAGGGCAGAAAAAGAACATACACTTCCCTGTTTTCCTTTATAAACAGACAAGGAACCAAACACATATTATAAATAAGTATGTTAGCAACTTGGATGAGAGCCAAAAAAAAATCCAATTTTGCCTCAATTATCAGGGCATTTGAGAAAATACATTCTCAAATAAATAGAAATGACGAATTCATTGTGTAAAGAGGGTCGCTTCTGTATTGAATTTTCCCTAGGTGCCAGAACTATTCTCAGGGCTTAGTGGGACATCGAAATGATTCTAGATCCCCACCCCAAAGGGCACCTGCTCTGATTTGAGACAGGAGGGGCAGGAGATGAGGATTCCTTAGTCTCACCCCCATCTTCCTAGAGACCAGGATCTCTGAGTAGTAGGAAGTCTGGAAATTTTAGGCAGATTATCCAAGTAACCAAGTACTGAGGGAGTTTGTCGCCGCTGTGAACCATTTGTTGGGGTTCTTCTCTTTATTGATCATTTAGACTCCCAAACTGAAGAGGCCCAACTGCTGACTGACAGCCCGTGTCTTTTGGAAAAGTGGAGAAGAACAGGGTAGATGGGATGATGCTGATGACAAGCCACTCAGTGACTAGGCTGGAGTGGAAATGATTTGGGGACAGCATGAGTAAGGAAGGCCATCCGAGTTCATTCCAAAAATTGTTTCTAATCTCTCACAACCTCTTTCTTCATTTGTCAAATTGGAGGTAATAATACGTATCTTACAGAGATTACATAAAGATGAATGAAATATATCCATGTCAGACTCTAGGGTCGTGCGTGGGGCACAGTAAGCGAGTTCTTCTGTAAAAATTATGTTAAGGTTTTTATTGTAAAAGGTGGGTGCACGCAAAAAGGTAGAAGGGTCATTCAAAATTAGAAGGTGAGGCCGACCTAAGAGGCCCGGGTGGCATGCCAGTGCTGTCCCAGGCTCGGGATCTGGCTGGCTGTAACCCACTCGGGGTGGGTTTCCATATATAGACACCCGGGCGCTGGGCGCCACCCGACACCAGGAATCTGCTACTGACGCTGGACCTGTGCGCGCAGAGGGCACCTTCCCCTCCGCGCAGGCCGGGCGCCCGGCCTGTGGCCTAGCGCAGATTTGCTGCGGCTCGCCCTCCCGTCCCACGTCCCCGTCGCCGCCGCGCCCCGCGCCCCGCGCGCCCTGCCCGGCCGCCCGTTCTCCGCGCCCGCGCCGCGCCGCGCCCGCCCGTCCCCACCTGCAGCAGCAGTTTGACCCTCTCAATGGGGGCGACCGCGGTCTTGGAGACGGCAGCGGCGATGCCGCCCGCCAAGAAGTCCTTCAAGAAGCTCAGAGCCTGATCACCCATGATGCCGGCCGGGCGCACACCGCCTCCGGGAGCCGCGCTCTCGCTCTCGCTCTCGCCTCCGCCGGGTCAGGCACCGCCGCGCCGTCTCCGTCCCTGCGCGACGCGAAGGGGCCGCCGGCCTCGCCCCGCATCCCTCCTTATATCCCCCGCCCGGCCTCTCGCGAGAGGAGGAGGGACCCCGGGGCGGTGCACGCAGTGAGCATTGGCTGAGCAGGTGCTTGGACACCCCTCGCCGTCCCCCTCCTCTGCAGAGGGCAAAGGGGGTGAAGGCGCTTCCGGGAGGCCGGGGTGGGCCGGGGGCTGTGCCTTCAGCTTGGGACGTTTAAAGGGCAAATTCATGTTATCTGTCCCGGCGAGCAGAGGGAACACCATGTCTCCGCAGCATGTGGGCCACTGTATTTATAGCACAAGAAGGCTTAGGCTGGGGCCGACCTGGGGACATACACGGGACCGATGCCTCAAGCAGGGCTTCCTTTAACCTCGGGCCTGCACGGGCCTGCTCCTGGCCAGGGGACTTCAGGCTTATTTTTCCTGCGTCTCCAGAATGGTGTCCCAAACCACAGCTGGCTGCCTGGATTTGCACCTCTTTCAGAGTTGTGTGTTTTCACAAATAATGAAGATCCTCCAAAATAAATACTAACGTCACTTGATGCTGTGATTGCCTAATAGAATCTGGCAGCCTGCTGAATCCCCTCTTCTCTCCATTCAATTGTTCGATCATTCATTCTGCTATAAAATATTCATGTGCCTGGCACTCTGTGGCACCAGGAAAGGCCAAGTGCAGAGGGCCACAGGGAATAATTGTTTTTGTAAGGGGGTGTGTGTGTGTTGCTTTTCTGCCATTAAGAACAGGGACCTTATAGGAGACTTATTTTCTACATATCTTAAGGGTTTAATATGCCAGCCACTCTGCTGTCAACGGAATCTCAGCACATATTCTGGAAAGAACGTTCTCAGGCAGCTGGCAGCTCCTTGAGGGCCAGTGCTGTTGGCCTTCCCATCAGAGTAGCTGGGTGACCAGGATATTAAGAGAAGGTCGAATCCTTGGCGGTATTTGCCTCTTTTTAACAGGTGCTTGGCGTTGGGAAGACATATGCTCTCTAGTCGTAGGAAGTTGATTGCAATTAGTTTTGTAAAAATATATTACTCTGAGCTTTGAGCTGGAATATATGGGGGGCAGTTCTTATTAATCATTCAGGTTTTCAAATACAGCTCTTCTTTCCCCCAGAATGATTGCAATTAGTTTTTTAACTCTACACTCGTTACCCTATTCAGTTCTTTTTCCATGTTTGTTCATGTTCTTTCATGCATTGACAAGTTTATTCATTTTTTCCCACAACCTTGCTGATGAATGCAGACATCAGGTCAGGTGTTTACTGAGCTGCAGCTTTGTGTCACCCTGGGTCTGGAGACTTCGATAGAGCACACACAGGTCATTAGTTGGATGCCAGAACTGCAAAGGATAATCATTTATCTGAGGTTGGGGCAGACTAGAGTTCGGAAATGCGGGTGAGCAATGTGAAAGCAAAGTGCAACTATATCAAGGTCACAGCAAGAACTCAGGATAAACAGGAAAGCCATATAGGCATTCATTCGACAAACACTTGAGCACCTACTGTGTACCAGGAATGAAGTATAGCCCTGTGAGTCCCATACAAGGAAGATATGGCTCTGACCCCAAGAACCTCACCCTTCAGCAGTTAACATATTTGTCACTTGCTTAACTTTATTTACCACAGCTTCACATATTAGTCATTTTTAATTATAATGGTAGCATTGCATCCCATCCTGTTACTATAGAGCCATTGCCTAATCACTTCCTTTTAATTGTGCTTTAGAGATGTTTCATATGAAAAATAATGCTGCTATGTAAATACTTCTGCAAAAATGTCACTTTCCCATTTAAGTTTTTCTTCTCATATATTCCCAAAATGGAACAAACTGAACATTTTTTAAGGCTTTTTTAGTTCCTGCTGCATATTGAGAAATTGTTCTACATAAATCTAGAGCCCACCAGCAATGTCGATGGGATTCTTGTTCCCCATAGACCCTTCTCCAGCACTGGCTTTAGAAAAGTCATCTTTTAGTTATTTGTGCCATGATATGGGTTTTAATTTGTACCTTTTTAATTGCTATGACATAATACATGTTCCTCAGCTGAGTAAATTGAGTACATATTACTCAGTTTAATTTGTCAAGGTGTTCTTTTTACAAAAAAAAAAAAATGTTTTTTAACTTTTTTTTCCGCCAAAGTTAGAAGCTGGGAGGCAGTCAGACAGACTCCTGCATGCACCCGATGGGGATCCACCCAGCATGCCCACCAGGGGATGATGCTTGGCCCCTCTGGGGTGTCCCTGGGTTGTAGCCAGAGCCATTCTAGCACCTGAGGCAGAGGCCATGGAACCATCCTCAGCACCGGGGCCAACTTTGCTCCAATGGAGCCTTGGCTGCAGGAGGAAAAGAGAGAGACAGAGAGAAAGCAGAGGGGGAAGGGTGGAGAAGCTGATGGGTGCTTATCCTGTGTGCCCTGACCGGGAATCAAACCTGGGACTTCCACATGCTGGGCCGATGCTCTACCGCTGAGCCAACCAGCCAGGGCTCTACAAAAAATTTCAATCTTCCTTGACCACTTATGGCATGAAAGCAGAGTACTTCTCTGTATTTACAACAATTTAAAAAATATATTTGGAGCAATAAATATGTGCTGAGTATTTTTCATTTTGTTCTTTTTCTTTTGATATTTATTTTATTGCATTGTTCTAAGTGTTATTTATTTGAAGCAGACCCATGATATGATATGTTTCATGTTCTGATGTAAATGTGTCTCTGTTGTATGTAGATGTGTCTGTTTGCCCTGTCAGATAGCTAGTCTATCTTCTTACTTCTCTTGCTAGTTATTTTTATAAATCTAATACTACATTATATATTGTAAGAAGGTGTGATCCAGTTTCATTTTTCTCTTTACCATTCTTAAGTATCCCAACACTAATTTCTAAGTAGATATTTTCTTTTCTTTATTATTTATTTTATATTACTAATTCTAATTTGTCATGTATTAAGTTCTCATAATAGTTTTAACTTATGAAATCACCCTACCATGACTGATTCAATCATCAGTCTTTAAAAAAGAACAATTATATGTTATTCTACAACCACTTCAAAAATAGAAACTTTTATCAGCTTATATGCCTGGATTTATTTTTATTGTCAAGTTGTTCAATTATTTAAACATCAGCAGAAGACTTTTTAACAGACATTTAAATTAAATTAAATGTTAACTTAGTACATTAATTCAGGAAATATTATCATCTTTGTTATACTTACTTTTACTAATTTTTGAGACTTTCTAAATTGGAGATACCGTATTTCTCCTTGGTTTCAGTCCAGTTATCCTGTCCTGCTGGAGGACCTGTAGCTAGAATCCTTAACAAGAGGGTTATCCACGGAAGCCCATACACTGACCTCTCCCTCCAGTGACTTTCTCAGAAAAGGGAAGCCTTAGATGCCCTCAGCAGCAGGAGCTGCCTGTGGTCACAAGATCCAGGTATCACTTACACAGGCAGTGAGAGAATGGAGCTCAGCAGAACATGTGTCCACCCACCAGTCCCAGTACTCGGTGGCTTTCTGCCAAGGTGAGAATGGACAGGCATCTGGGAGATAAGAGAGAAATCTCTACTCTCAAATGTGGCTTGGTATCCTGGAGACTGGGGGAGGGGAGGGTGGGGCTCTGTCAAAATGAGAGAAAGGTGTTAAGCTACTCATTGGAAAGTTAGTGGAAGCTTTTAAGTAATGAATCTCTTTTACCGAATTGGGAAGACGAATGGGAGCTGTTAATGGGTCAAAGGCCAAGCGAGAAACAACATCTAAGTATTTGCTGAGGGTGGGGACCATGTGTGGGTATAGATCTAAAACCCTCAGGAACTGGAACACTCTATTACTATTTGTCCATGTGGTAAATTCAGCTAAGCAAAGAGGAATAAATTCTGAAAATTAATTTTTGATCAGATATAAGATCACATGTGAATTGCTGAATTTCAATCAAAGCTTATTTAATAGACTTCATTCTGTATTGCTTCAAAGACAAAAAATACATGCATTATTTCTTCACAGTTATTCCTCAGGGTAGCTTAGTTAATTAGAACAATACCTCAGGTAACCTATTCTTTAAAAGAAAATCCCTTTACAGTGAGGTCCTTATTATAGTGGGCATGCACACACCACACATACCTTCAGAAATCATGAGTAGCCCTGAAAAATGTTCCAAGCACAGTTCCTATTTAGCGACTGCCAAGCGAAATTATGGAACTGCAGAATGTGTGGGTTTTTTTTTTTTAACCCATCTGTAGAAACTTCTTACCCTTTAGTGATCAGCTCCTTTAGGAATCCACTTCCCTCCTACTCTTCTTTATCAAAATAGATATTATTTGAATCATTTATATCTCATTCATTCCTTTTTTTTTTTCTTTTTCATCTTTCAACAAGCATTTTGAATGCCTACTCCAGACGCCACCACTCTGTGGGTACCGATGACACAAACATCAGAAAGGCAAGATAGCAGCCCTGGAGGGGCCCACATGGCAGGAACAGACACACTTGTGTGGCCTAGAAGGCTGTTCCTACATGGTGTGACACGGGACCAAGGCGGGCTTTTGTTGTACTTCTAAGCGAATGACTTTTGGTGTCTTACCTCAGTCAGAACTTGTATTTTTTGTGTCGTAACAAACCAAAAGTTTTGTGAGGAGGATTTTATTTGAAGTAGGTGATTTCTGGGACCAGAAGAACCTCTAAATCATAAAAAATAATGATCAGAGGGAGTTATCTCTGAAGACCTCCATCCCTGAAGAACTGACTCAGTGCTTGCTGGGGGCAGGGAGCAGGAGGACTGGGGGGTAGGGGTGGGGGTAACACACCTCTCTGCCAACCCACACAGGCCGACCTTCCTGCCCCATTCCTAATGAGAAATCCACAACTTCTCTCCCACTGCCATCTTCACGTCCCCTCCTTACTGTATTCAAGACTCCCAACAGCAACACAGCTGTTTTACAATTAGGCTTATTCTCGTGCCTGTGTAATAATGGCTTCCTAACTGTCCACCTTCAGGGCTGGTTTCACTGACTCGCAGTCCCTGGGAATGCAGCCATTCTTCACCCGGAGCTGACTCCACTGATTTTCAAAGTACATTTTGAACAGGCTTCTCTAGTATTTAGTGTTGCATACACCCTACCAATCATTCTTAAAACAGCTGCTTTATCCTTGTTATTATTAAAATGAAAGTTCAACAAATGTTATCCGAGGGACTATGTTTGTTCATCCATCTGGATTGGTAAAGAACGATACTTTGCTATTTTAATGAATGAGGTTTTTTTATCCTTGCTTTTACCCCGTGGCCCTTTTCTCATTTAGTCAGCTCAACTTTCTATGTCATTACCTCAGAGAAAGAAAACGTTCCGAAAGCCCAGAAACTAATGTCTATTCTTGGCATTAGACTTTCCAAAGGAAGAGAAAGAATGCGAGTATACGCAGTAGATTTGGTAGCATACTTGAGGAAAACAGTATTTCCTGCCCCCCACCCCTTCCAACGTTGGGTCAAGTTTCCCAAACCTGGGGAAGAGGAAGATGGTCAGAGAGGGAAGGGGGAAGATGCCACTGTGGGTCTGCGGGAACAGGGGCGCCTCGCTCTCCCCAGCCCAGGGCGAGGCCGCAGGAAGCCAGAGGAATGGTTGGATGTTGTTTTAGTATGAAGGTCAGAGCCAGCCCCACGGAGCTCACTGAGGGATACAAATGAGCGGGACAGCGAGTGCCAGATACCCGCAGGTTGGCCGGCTAGTGCGAGGGACCCCATTCGGCTCTGGCGCCCCAGTGTGGTGCGGAGCCGCAGAAGCACACCTTGTGCTCAAGGACACCCACGTTAGCTGAGAGGCAGCAAGCCTCTTGGTTGGAAATGAGGCAAGTGTCAGGAGTGACCTTGGCGGGCAATGAACGAGGACCAGAAAGGAATAAGGACCTGGCAGCTGATGCCAGCGTGGATGGATGAAGATCCAGACCGCGTGACGCCCACCTTCCCACCCATCCTCACTACTACGGAATTCAGATGTGCTGCTTTTAGTAACTGTTTCCACCACTTGGCAGAAGGGAGTAACTTAATCGAAATTAAGTTGCTTTGTACAGCTGAGATTGTTGACCAATATTCACTCTTGCTATAATACGTTCTTAGTTTTAAAAGATAATATCCTAAAGAAACCATAATTTTGGAAAGTATTGTTGTTTGCTCCATCAAGGACATTTCTTTAAGAAGGAGATGCACACTTAAGTGAGAGTGTATGTGGGTGGGGGGACGGACCTCAGGGCAGTTTTCCCTATAAATCTCTATGAAACTCCAGATTTGCATGCCTATTAAATGGCTGGCCTACATATGTACAACTGACTCTTTTAACATGATACCTTAAACATAATAGTTGTTCAATGAATGTTTGTTGAATGAATAAGGAAAAAACAAGCTTCAATTCCCAGTGCAGTTCTCCCCCCAAAATGGAGCACCTGGCACCCCATAATTTTTGTGGTGTACTATGAAATACATGGTACATGGAACTTCATCATACAGAAGTAATTATACCAGCAAAAATATGGTTGGCTGTACCATATTGTCTGCCATATAAAATCATAGCCATTTTAATGGTGAATTTATCAATTTCTCCTTGCAGTTCTGTCAGATTTTTCTCTACTTATTTTAGAGCTTTGTTTTTAAGGGCATACAAGATTTAAATTGTTAGAACTATGGGTGAATTTAACTTTTTATAATTAAGTTGTAGTCCTTGTTATCTGTAGTAATGTTTTTGCCTAAAATCTCCCCCCCCCCACTCCCCGCAATGAACAAAGCAATACCTGCCTTCCTTTGGTTTGTATCTGACTATAATTTATCTTTTTATATCCCTTTCCTTCCCACCATTCCACATGTTTGAGGTGCGTTCCCTGTAAACTCAAATTTTCTCTTTCCTTTATTAAAATTCTAAATTGACATTCTTATTCTTTTAGCTGCAGAATTTGAATCCATTTCCATTTTGACTAATGATGGCTTTTAAATTTTACTTTTGAAATAACTATAGGTTCAAAGAATGCTGCAAAGGAATTACTACACATGTTTGAAATGTTCTGTTTCTGCCTTTTTGTGTGCGTGTATTTTTCTTAAGTTAGAAGCTGGCAGGCAGGCAGACAGACTCCTGCATGCACCCAACAGGAACCACCAGACATGCCCACCAGGGGGCGATGCTCTGCTTATCTGGGGCATTATTCTGTTGCAACCAGAGCCATTCTAGCACCTGAGGCGAGGCCATGGAGCCATCTTCAACGCCCGGGCCAACTTTGCTCCCATGGAACCTTGGCTGCAGGAGGGGAAGAGAGAGATAGAGAGGAGAGGGGGAAGGGTAGAGAAGCAGATGGGCGCTTCTCCTCTGTGCCCTGGCTTGGAATTGAACCCTGGACTTCCACACGCTGGGCCGATGCTCTACCACTGAACCAGATAGCCAGGGCCTGTCTGCCATTTTATTTTATGCTATTTTTCCTCCTGCATATTTTTAAAAGTCATCACTTACATGAAATTTACCATGACTATCCTATGTCAACTATTACATATGTTTCTGAATTACTATGGTGCTAATAACACCATAATTGTTATTATTTTAGTTGGCTGTTATTTTGCCAGGTTCTGAGAGGGCAAACTTTCCTGTTTGAGGACTGAGTGTTTCTCGGGACCATAACACAAGCTTATTTACTGCTTCAGAAAACACAAAAGTCAGATGAATAAAGAATGACACAGCTGTCAAATATACCTAACGTGCAAGGATGAATGGAGCCGAGCAATTGTTTAAATTTCATAACATTATTCAATGTGTGACCACTAGAGGGAGATCACACACAGCTATTCTCAGAATAATATTCTAGGTCTCTAATTTTTATTTTAAACCTGTAAATAGTACACAAAACTAACAAATAAATCCTCCCTACTTTTAAAAAACCATACAAGTGCAGTCTCAAAATAAAAGGCAAAATTAGTCAAAGCAGAGATTGTCATATGGAGAAAGAAACCAAGCCCCAAGAAATACACTTTAAACATAAAGACATAAATAAAATAAAAATTTAAAAATAGAAAAATATATAACAGAAGGAATATTATCAGGAACAAAGGTCATTTTATAAAGATAAAGAGGTTGATTCATCAAGAGGACATAGCAAACCTAAATGTTTCTGCATCTAAATCCATAGCTTTAAGATACATCAAACAAAAAGTGATACAACTGCAAGGAGAAAGAGACAGATTGACATTTAGTTACAGATCTCAACATCTCTGTGTTAGTTTCCTAGGCTGCTGTAACCAATTACCACAAACTGGGAGGCTTGCCACAACAGAAATTTATTATCTCTGGAAGCTAGAAATCCAGTATCAAGGTTTAGTAGGATACAAGATCAATGTACAAAAAATAAATTGCATTTCTATATACTAGTGATGAACACTTGGAAATTGAATAAAGAAATAACATTTATTATTGCATCAGAACTATGAAATATTTAGGAATAAATTTGACATAATAGATCTAATGTAATGGTAATGATCCATTCAAAACCGCTGTTAGCTTTTTGGGGAGAAGGGGCAGAAACTGGAAGACTGATTCTAAAGTTCACATAGAAATGCAAAGGACATGGCATAGCCTAAACAACGTTGAAAAGAGCAGAACTAATTTAGAGGACTAATACTACTTCACGTCAAGATATTTTAAAGCAACGATAATTAAGACAGTGGAGTGCTTGTATAACTCCATGACTCTTGTTTTTTAGATTTGTTGGATGTTCCTGTATTCTTGTACTGTCTATATTTGCCTAGTGTAAAAAATATTTTAATTGAGATTACATTAAATTGCAAAACTACTATAATACTCAATAGTTTTTCCATAAAAATTGGATGTTTTGGAACTATTATTCATAGCACTTTGTCTTTTTGATGTTATTTTAAATGGGATTCTTTCTTATATTTCTCCAAAGATTTTTTATTTTTCATATAGAAAAACTATTGGCTTTCTCATATTTAAACTGAACCATGACAAAGAATCATGTTGAAACAATTTTTCAATTGACTCCCTTGAGTTTTTCAGGTCAGAAACCAAATCACCTGTCAATTATAATCATTTAAGTAAAATGATCTTTCCAGTTACTGTGCCCTTGCTTTCTTTACCCCTCTCGTTTTGTTTTTGTTTTTTTTTACAGGGACAGAGAGAGAGAGTCAGAGAGAGGGATAGATAGGGACAGACAGACAGGAGCGGAGAGAGGGGAGCGGAGAGAGGTGAGAAACATCAATCATCAGTTTTTCGTTGGGACACCTTAGTTGTTCATTGATTGCTTTCTCACATGTGCCTTGACCGCGGGCCTTCAGCAGACCGAGTGACCCCTTGCTGGAGCCAGGGACCTTGGGTCCAAGCTGACGAGCTTTTGCTCAAGCCAGATGGGTCTGCTCTCAAGCTGGCGAGCTCACGGTCTCGAACCTGGTTCTTCTGCATCCCAGTCCGATGCTCTATCCACTGTGCCACCGCCTGGTCAGGCTCCCCTCTCTTGTTTTAATTGCACTGACCAGCATCATCAGAAAAACGTTTAATAGTAATGGAAATAACAGATAATCTGTATCCTTCCTGGCTTTAATTATAATATTTGTAATGTTTCCTCGTGAAACATGATACTGGCTTTTAGCCTTATAGTGTTTTATTGTTCAGCTGTACCTTTAAAAACTATCCATTTTATTCTATTTTATCAGCAATTTAAAAAATAAAAGATGGATTTTACACAAAAATAAAAGAATCATAAAATTAACCATGAAGAAAATCGTGATAACTTGGACTTCTTGTGCTTCAATTAATCAATTACACCATGCATCAGTTTGCTAGGCCACGGTACAAGGAGAAATAACCACAGGCTGGTGACTTAAACATCAAGTTATTTTCTCACAATTCTGGAGGCTAGAAGTCCAAAAATCAAGTTGTGGGAAGGTTTGGCTTCTTCTGAGGCCTCCCACCGTGGCTTGTAGACATGGCCTTCTCACAGCATCCTGCTATGGTCACCCATCCCCTGTATTCTAATCTCTTCTTGTAAAGACACCGATTATAGCAGATTAGGGCCCACCCTTAATGACCCTATTTTATTTTATTTACCTCTTTAAAGGCTCAATCTTTGAATATACTCACATTCAGAGGTACTATGAGTCAGGACTTCAACATATGAATTTGAGGTTTGGGGGCACACAGTTCAGCACATAACAAACCATTAAAAGAGAAAAGAAAAACTACCCATCAAAGAGGAAGAAGACATTTAACCCAATTTAAAAATGAAGGAAAGCTTGAACAGAAACATAGACTTCACAAAAGAGGTTATATACATAGTGAATAAGCACACAAAAAGGTGTTCAACATTATTACTACGGAAGTGAATATTAGGTTGAATCATGTGAAATGACCATTTCTGTAAGGCAATTATAAGCATTTTCATGACTGAACCTAAAAAAATAAAATAAAATAAATCCCATAGTGAAATTTCACTACAGAGCCCAGAAGACTAAAATTTAAAAAGCAAAACAGTTGGTAAGTGTTGGCAGGGATGTGAAACAACCGGAGTTCTCATACGTTACTGGCAGGGACGTGAAACGCACAGCCACTTTGGAAAACTATTTGATGGTACCCACTAAGGCTAACCACGCGACCACCCCACTGAGATGCACAAACGGAACGTTCACGTGGAGCATCCTACATAAATGTCCTAGGGAAGCTGTGATAGGATAGCCTGGAAAGGGGACGCTCTGTCTCCGAGAGGCTGTGTGGACAGGTCCACGGGGAGCCCTCAGCATGCACTCGGAGAGAGCAGGCAGCGAGTGTGGCGGAGGCGCTTCCAAAGCGGCACCCGGTACACGACCACTCCCCCAACCTGGGCCCTTCCTCTGATTTACCCAGCGGGGAGGAGGGCGGCCAGCTAGCAGGAACAGAGCTATCCTTAGGTTAGCGCCTCTCGTGCATCGACCTTCTCCTGCCAGACCCAGTTCCGGGGTTCAGAGAACCCCGATTTTCCTGCGGGTTGGGGAGCGCTCCTGGCGCCGTCCCCGGGAGTGGCAGGCTGGCGCCAGCACCTCGCTCCCGGGAGCCTCCCGGGTAGACGCGGGCTGTGGCGGGACGGAAACACATCTGGGAGCGGGGAGGGTCTCCTCCCCGCTGCCCACCTCTCCATCGCTGGAGGGCTCTTCCGAGGCTGGGGGGCTAAGACGATAGGCGCTGTCACGTTGCCCGTGGCAACCTCCACCCCGCGGGAGCAGAGCCCGCCTCGCTAAGCCCACTCTTCGCGGCTCCTCCGGGAGCAGGAACGGGAGGTCAGGGGACAGCCGCCGAAGTTGCGCTGCTGGGGAGTGTGGAGGGGTCGCGGCGAGGGCTGTGACCTAGGGGCGGGGCGGGCTCGAGCGGCACTGGGAAGAAACTCTGTTGGGAGCAGAGGGCCCGACATCGAGGGTGTCCCCTTAGCCAGAGCAGCCCGGACCGCTGGCGGCGGGGAGCTCGAGGGCAGACGCGTGGACCTTCCGCGAGTCCCCGAGTCCCCAGCAGCCGGTCAGAGCCATTGGGCCGGAACGCGGGGCGGAAGGGGGCGCCCCCACCTCCGCAAGCCAGGCTCGAGGTCCGGCTCTCCCCTCGCGCGCCGCCCCCTCCCCTCGCGCACCGCCCCCTCCCCATGTTCACCGTCCCCGCCCGCCGCGCGCCGGCTCTCTTGACTCGCGCCGCCCCCTCCCCACGCGCGCCGCCCTCTCCCCTCGCGAACCGCCTCCTCCCCATGCTCACCGCCCCCGCCCGCCGCGCTCGGGCTCTCCCCACGCGTGCTGCCCCCGCCCGCAGCGCTCCGTCACCTCCCTGAGCGCTGCCCCCGCAGGGTAGACCCTCCGCGGCCCCGGAGTGGCTCTGGGTGCGCGGCGCGGCGGGGGAGGCTGGCACCCGGGCCTTGACCCTGCGCAGCCCCAGTCCAGGAGAGACCGTGCGGGGGGAGACCCGCGCAGGTGAGTGGGCGCGGGGTCATAGGCCCCGCTTCTGCGGCCGCGCGGGGGCTGGTGCTGCTGAGGGGACTCGCTAATCCAGCTCCCTGCCGGCCCTTCACTCGTCCTGGGGTTCCTTGAGGCTGTCGCCCCGTAGAAAGGACATCCATCTCCCCCAGACTTAACTCGATGATGGTTTCGTGCTGGGCACTGCCCTAAGCCCGTGACGTCATTTATCACGTTTCTTCGGCAAAATCGAGGTAGGCGGTCTTACCTTCATTTGGAGAGTAACTTGCTCTTTTGCCCTGTGACCTCCCGGGGCCTGGGCAGAACCGCAAGGCACGGCCAGGAGCGACCGCTTCTCAGCCCTGCCACGATGGAGCTTTTCAGGGCTCCACCACTTACATCGCGATGTGAATTTGGTTCAATAAAGCAAATTTCGTTTTTCTTTCTCCCTCTGTCCATCCCTTTCTCTTTCTTTCATTTGTAATCACCGGGTATTGGGCTTGAAGGCAAGGAAACAGAAGTGATTACTACCCTGACCCTGCCTTTGAGGAACTTATGGTTTAGCTCAATGTGCTTCCTTTGAGGGGTATCTGCGTTTGAAGCTTTCTGCATAACTGGGACAGGAAAGGCTCCTTACTCTCCCTACTTTCTCTGAAATTAGGGCATTGACCTTCATCTTGATTACTCCAAGGTGTTATTTCACTGCTTGAAATCCTATAGGATGGCTCCCTGCTGTTTACAGAATGAAGTCCTGACATCTTCAGGGCTGACTCGCCTTCACTGCTCTCCATCCACACCCTCCTCTGGCTGGCCATGAACATCTGCTTCTAGCTCTGGAGTCCTGCCTGAAACTCTTCATCTGCTTGAATTCCTCTTCTGCTCCTTAGCCACCCACTGTGGCTTAATTTCTCCCTCCTAAACTCCTTGTTAGAATTCTTCTTTTCCTACTCCATTTCCCAATAAGCCTTTTTACTCTACCATATACCACAGTGGTGTTGTCTAAGTTACCCCTCTGACACCCAGGCTCAGGTGCGAGGCCAGGAGGTCATCGAGGACACCCTAGTCACAGTGCTGCTCACAGATCATCTGAGAATGTTTGCCATTTATGAGAATGACAATGCATGGAAGTACTGATTATACACATAGACAATACCCATGGAAACCGGCTGGTCTTCAGCTGTCTCTCTTACACAACTAGAATCATGAAATGGGCAAGTAATAACACTGGGGAACAAAATTTTTGTTGCATCCACAAAAACACTTGTTCTTACCTAATTGGAGTGTGCTGATCTCAAATCTGACGTCAGTTTTTCCTCTGTAAGCTACAGTTTCTTTGCAATTCAAGATTTTAGGTTTTCATCTTATTGTAAAATTTTCAACATTTAGTTTAACATAATGAATCAATTTCATCCATGTATAAAGCCTATTTGAATGACTTAATCTCACAAAATAATCCTCTGGCTCTGAGATGGGTCTGTCTACACTGACCACATACACTGGTCAATAACAAGCACAGGAAGCTTGTCTGTATACCTGGCTCTCTCCTTCTCTTGGAGATGACTGAAAACAATCTAAGCTCCTTTCAAACCACAGATATACTGCTTCAGTGGTCTACAGGTTATAATGTTTATTAGCATAATAACCAACTTTTAATAACACTATAATTTTAAAGACCTCTCATTTACTTTATTGCATTTCATGTCATATTGACAAGTTATTCCATGAAGCAAGTTATTGTCTTTGTTTTGCACAGATGGTTCACAGATGGTCAGTGGCCTTGCCTAAGGCCACACAAATAGTAAGCCATAGGGCTTCTAGTTCTTTATGTAATGTCCCCTCATATATCTGGGATAATATAGATATTCTATAAAGTATCATGCATTATGTACATAATGCAATTCTATGTATTATACATGTGATTTTTCAGATGCAAAAATTAAAGAAGTATAGGACTTGGGAAACAGGATATCCTGTTGTAATTAAGTTATTTTTCTTTTGTGTAGCTTGAAATACCTATCAAAATAGTTACAGTTCCACTTTAAAGGTGATGAATAGCCCTAGCCGGATAGCTAGTTGGTTAGATCACCTTCCTGGAGGGCAGCGATTGCCGGTCCAGTCCCTGGTCAGGGCACGTACAGGAACGGATGGATGTTCCTCTCTCTCCCTTCCCCTTCCCCTTCCTCTTTTGCTAAAATCAATCAATAAATAAAAAATTTAAGTGATGAATAGAATTTAAAGACGATAGCTTGTCAAAACCCTAACCACCACGTATCACTTTTTTTTTTTATATCCACCACGTATCACTTTTGAAATTGGTTCCCAGAGATAACTGTGGGTTTATGGAACAGTGTCATATGTGTAGTTTAACCAAATGAAAATCATATTTAACTGATTTGAGGCTACAAGACTGGGTTAGCCTAAAAGAAATATTAGTTATTTCAATATTAGTTTTCACTTAAGCCATGTTTTTGGGGGGTTTTTTTTGCCTTCATCTTTGTTCCTTTTTGGGGAGTGGCATGGATTGGCCGCCCCTGAGAATAATTTTGTATAAGAAGCCCTGGGTAATAGAAGAAGCCTGTTCCTTCTGGGCCTCCCCTTCCCAAGAGGCTGGCGTGACTGTTGTCTCAGCGGGAGGCTTGTGTTGGTCCCCACGGTTACAGACTCCTGGTGCCCGCACAGAAATGATACTCAGAACTTACCACATCATCCACATGGAGTATTAAGTGTATTGTATCATCTGAAACCAAACAAAATTTAGGGATTATGAAAACATCTACCTGTCCTCATCGCCCAAACACACTCACCATTGTTTGCCTGGTCGCTCACGAGAAGGACAGTTATTAATGTGGCTTCCTTTCAGGTGATCCTTTGCATGGAACTCAGGGAATGAATTTCCCAGGTGAATTTACCTTGTTTGCTTTTCTGTCTAAGCAACCAAGTGCAAGTTAACAAAAACAATTTAATTGTTAAATCTCACAATAGTGTTCACAGTGACTAAGCCGGTATAGCAGGAAAATGCCCTCTGCTTTGCCGGAAACAGTCTAATATTTGAATTGTGTCTCTACCTCCTGGTAGCTTAGGACTTTAAGGAAGTTACCTAACCAGGACAAATTTCAGTTTTCTTAGCTAAAAAATCTAAGTACTTGTGAAACAACTGTCATGATAGTGTGTGTGTGTGTGTGTGTGTGTGTAATTAATGTATGTAAAATGCAGGCTCTGGAGAAAGGTTAGTTCTTTCTGTTTGTGTCTCTCTGACATGTATAGCTAATCCTACTTATATTGTATGTTGCTCAGTTTTGTGTATTTACTCTGTGAGTAAAAACCTCTATAGTTAGCAAGAAGTGCTTTTATTACACAAATAAGACAGAACAGGTATTATCCTTGTTTTTCTGATGGAGAAACTGAAAACAGAGATGGTAAATAATTTGCATAAGGATAAAATAGAAAGACATAGAAAACACTACCTTGTTTAGAAACACCATTGAGCAGGCCCTGGCTGGGTAGCTCAGTTGGCTAGAGCATCATTCTGAAGCACAGAGGTTGCCAGTTCAGTCCCTGGTCAGGGCACATATAAGAACAGGTCAATGTTCAATGTTCTGTCTCTCTACCCCTCTCTCTAAAGTCAATAATTAAAAAGAATTTTTAAAATGTAATAACAGTAACAATTGCATCAAATACTTATTACCTGTTCAATTACATAAAATTCAGTGAGTTCTAAGCCAAATACAATGTAGTTGTATAGTCTACTACTTCAGAGACCTTGTGGTTAAAATGTTTCCATTGTGATCTAAGTAAGTCACTACTAGGAAATTGAACAAACCTAACCCTTTATTTTATTTTTACTCAACAGTGGCAAAGAAATGGGAAAGGGGGAACTAATATTTAAATTGACCATTTACTATGTAGCAGACTTGTGCCAAGTTACATATGTTACATTTTTAAATTTTATAACACTGAGGCAGGCATCTCCATTTTATAGATGACAGAGCTGAGGCTCAGAGAAATTAAATAACTTGTCTGAAATTACTCATTCAATAAGAAATAAAATTAGATTCAAACTCATATCTTCACATTCTTATACATTGTTGGAGGCAGTATCAATTAGTAAACTTTCGGAAGGCAGTATTATCAAGAGGCTTAAATATAGGATAGGGCAAAAGTAGGTTTACAGTTGTTCATACGGAAAATGATACATACAATAATAAATACTAATACAAGAATAAACTCTGTACTGAGCAGGCCCTGGCTGGATAGCTCAGTTGGTTAGGGCATCAGTTGGGTACTCACAACTGTAAATCTACTTTTGCCTCATCCTGTATTCTCTATTACTCAGTTATTCTAATTATGTAAAGTTATCGGAGAAAATCTTGTTGCAAAAAATTCTTCATTCAAGAGTTATTAAAAGTCAGAACTTGGAAAGAAGGTAATAATCAACACTAAGAACATGGCTAAGTAAATAGAAAACTATGGAACTTACACATGATGGAATATTACATAGCCAGGAAAACAGTCCCTCCCAAAGTTTGTAATAATGTGAGAAAAAGTTCATGTATTAAGGTTTGGTGAAAATAAAACATTAAGATATATATATATAATAATTATAATTTTATTATAAATAGTTTTATTATAATTTTATTTATAATACACCCAATAATTTTATTATAAATACAATATAATTTATGTAAAATTTAATATATAAAATTGCATTAATTTGGCCTGACTGGGTCGCTCTGTGGGTAAAATGTCATCCTGGTGCTCTGCGGTTGCAGGTTTGATCCCTGGTCAGGATACCTATGAGAAGCAACCAAATAGTGTACAACTAAATAGAATGAGTTGATGCTTCTTTTGTCCTCTTTCTCTCTCTCTCCCTCTTCCTCCCTCTGTCCCTCTCTCTTTCTCCCTCCCTCTCCCTGCCACTCTCCCTCTCTTTCCCTCTCTCCTTTCCCCTCCCTCCCTCTCTCTCCTTCCCTACCTCCCCCTCTTTTTTAAGTGAGAGGAGGGGAGATAGTAAAACAGACTCCCGTATGCACCCTGACCACGATCTACCTGGCAACCCCTGTCTGGGGCCAATGCTCAAATCAACCAAGCTATTTTTAGCACCTGAGGCTGACGTGCTCAGACCAACAGAGCTATCCTCAGTGTCTGGAGCTGACACTCAAACCAATCAAGCTACTGGCTATGGGGTAGATGGAGAGAAGGGGGTGATGGAGAGGAAGGGAAGCAGATGGCTTCTCCTGTGTGCCCTGACTGGGAATTGAACCTCGGACATCCATATGCTGGGCTGATGCTCTGTGCACTGAGCCAGCCAGCCAGCCAGGGCCCCCTCCTCGTTTTCCTTTCCTCTCTGTCTCTCTGTCTCTCAAATCAATGGAAAATTCTTTTGAAATAAAATTGTGTTAACTTACAATTTATATAAATGAAATGTATAAAATCACATTAATTTATAATTTATATAAATTAAAATTTTAATTATAATATGGTTATATTATAATAATTACTAATGCTTAATAGTAATCTCAGCTACTTTAATAATATGCACAGAAAAAGATCAGGAATACTAAACACCAAATTTTAGCAGCAGTTACCTTTGAGAAGTTTATTTTTATTTTCTTCTTAAAATTAATTTTTATTAAAAATTCTAAAGCCTGTGTGTGTCCCATCCATGCTGTGCTCACTAATGAAGTTTTGGTTCTTTATCTTTATTGTCGGCTCTTGGCTATGCAGGCTCCTGGAATTGTCGCAGGAAGTCTGAGCAGGTGAACAGAGAGAGAACATAGCCAGCGGCAGTGATAGTGTGTACAATACATGGATTGATCAGTAGGAAGAAAGAACATACTGAACTTTGTTACTTTTCTTAGCTGTGATGCTGATAACATGTCCGCCACGATGAATACAGGAGTGTGTCTTTGCTAGTGCTGTGTCTTTGTGGATGACCTCGGGCCAGCACACTGACAGCAGAGAGCAGAGGAGCCATGCTGGGTGACAGGGCCAGCTCGTCATCTCACCCTGGAGCCCAGCTGGGGACAGAAATAGATGAAGTATTAAAATTGTGTGTTTTTATTTTTCTCTCTGTCTCTCATACTCATCTCTCCATTTCTCCTCCTGCCTGCCCTCTGGTCAGCACCGCTGAGAAGCCGAGAGTCTTTCCTGGCTCCTAATCCGAGTTCCTGTCCTTCCCGTATCCATGGGGAGAGAGATCTGGGGTGGTTTCGCTATGAGGTAGCAGCTGAAAGCAGTGGTCCTGAAGCGAAGGCAATATTAAGAGGCAGGTGATTGAATTAGGGCCTTGATTTCCATCTATTAAATAAAATTCTGGCCACCATTTTTTTTTATATATATATTTTATTATTATTAATTCTAATGGGGTGACATCAATAAATCAGGGTACATATGTACAATGAAAACATCTCCAGGTTATCTTATCATTCAATTGTGTTGCATACCCATCACCAAAAGTCAAATTGTCCTCTGTCACCTTCAATCTGGTTTTCCCTGAGTCCCTCCCCTCCTCCCTTTCCCATTCTTCCCTCCCTCCCCCCATCCCATAACCACCACTCTCTTGTCCATGTCTCATACCCTCACTTTCATGTCCCACCTATGTATGTAATCGTGCTGTTCTCAGTTTTTCTTTTTTTCTGATTTACTTATTTCACTCCGTATAATGTTATCAAGGTACATCCATTTTGTTATAAATGATCCGATGTCATCATTTCTTATGGCTGAGTAGTATTCCATAGTATATATGTACCATAGCTTTTTAATCCACTCGTCTTCTGACGGACACTTGGGCTGTTTCCAGATCTTCGCTATTGTGAACAATGCTGCCACGAACATGGGGGCGCATTTCTTCTTTTCGAACAGTGCTATGGTGTTCTTAGGGTATATTCCTAAAAGTGGGATAGCTGGGTCAAAAGGCAGTTCGATTTTTAATTTTCTGAGGAATCTCCAAACTGTTTTCCACAGTGGCTGCACCAGTCTGCATTCCCACCAGCAGTGCAGAAGGGTTCCCTTTTCTCCACATCCTCGCCAGCACTTATTCTGTGTTGTTTTGCTGATAAGTGCCATTCTGACTGGTGTGAGGTGATATCTCATTGTGGTTTTAATTTGCATTTCTCTAATGATTATTGATGTTGAGCATTTTTTCATATGCCTATTGGCCATCTGTATGTCCTCTTTGGAGAAATTTCTATTCATTTCTTTTGCCCATTTTTTGATTGGGTTGTTTGTCTTCCTGGTGTTGCTTTTTATAAGTTCTTTATAAATTTTAGTTATTAACACCATTTATTTTTATATATTGATTTTAGAGATATAGAGGTAGAGAGAGAGAGAGAAACATCGATTTATTGTTCCACTTATTTTGCATTCATTGGCTGATTCTTGTATGTGCCCTGACCTGGGCAAACCACAACCTTGGTGTATCAGGATGACACTCTAACCAACTGAGCTACCTCTCCGGGGCCTCTGGCCACCATTTAAATCACACATTCATGTAATACGCTTCTGTGGTGCTTGAGAAATTCTCAGTTTTAGGTATTTCAAATTAATGTTATAAATACCCTAAGCCTTGATTAAGAAAGAGGGAGCCTTAGTGGCAGAGGGCAGTAGCTGAGAGCGTTAGTTACCAACTGGCAGGGTAATGAGGAAGATCACATATTTGGGGCTCACCTGAGAGAACAGCCTCTGAAATCACACCCAGCCTAAAGGGCCAGGACCCATCTCGGCCATTTCCCGCCGACATTCTCAGGAGGTCCTCAGAACACTAGAAGTTCAGGGTAGGTCCTCCTGGCTCTTATGCCAGGAGAGATAGCGGCCTCCTGGGGTGGGTGGGGGTGGGGGCAGTTGGCAATGTGGTAAAGTGATCACTGTAAAAAAAGAAAAGAAGAAAACCAACAAAGACCATCAGAAGCCAAAGTCAACTTACAAGAGTGCCTAACTCCTGTTTGCAGGGTATATTTCTCAGGTTCTAAAGGGGCCCAAGCTCCTGGTCTGTGGCTGGAGGGGGCTGGGCTCAGCAGAGGAGGTGAAGAGAAATCTTTTTTCTTTTCCATTTTAATTCAGTGAGAGGAGGGGAGGCAGAGACAGACTCCCACATGCAAGCCCACAAGGGGGCGATGCTCTGCCCATCTGGGGCCCTAGCTCTGTTGCTCAGCACCTGAGGCAGAGGCCGTGGAGCCATCCTCACTGCTTGGGGCCAACTCACTCCATTTGGGCCCTGGCTGCAGGAGAAGAAGAGAAAGAGATAGAGAAGCGGGAAGAGGAGGAGTAGAGCAGGGGAGAAGTGGATGGACGCTTTTCCTGTGTGCCCTGACCAGGAATCAAACCCAGGACATCCACACACTGGACCGACGCTCTATGCCTGAGCCAACAGGCCAGGGCGAGAAATTTGTACAAACTTTACACTTCGCCCCACTTGTGTCTCTCCCCTTCTCTCTATACAGGCTAGTTCTTCTTTTTTTTTTTTTTTAACAGGGACAGACAGAGGGATAGACAGACAGGAACGGAGAGAGGTGAGAAGCATCAATCATTAGTTTTTCGTTGCCATCACAACACCTTAGTTGTTCATTGATTCCTTTCTCACATGTGCCTTGACCACAGGCCTTCAGCAGACCAAGCAACCCCTTGCTGGAGCCAGCGACCTTGGGTCCAAGCTGGCGAGCTTTTGCTCAAGCCAGATGGGCCTGCACTCAAGCTGGCGAGCTCGGGGTCTCGAACCTGGGTCTTCTGCATCCCAGTCCAAGGCTCTGTCCACTGTGCCACCGTCTGGTCAGGCATATACAGGCTAGTTCTTGCTGGCTCTCCTAGATTACATCCGTACCTCTCCGCTGTCATTCCTGCCTCTGGCCTGGCCCTTGCCAGGCCAGTGACCTCACTGTAGCCCCAACCATTTTTCCGTGACATTAGTCTGATGTCGCTCCTCTGCCTGCCGTCCCTCCACGATTTGCCGTTCCATCACTTCAGAGTCCAGAGCAGTTCCTGGTCTGCCTCTGCATCTTCAGCTGCTACTCAAGGCCCCTTTCAGCCTGACCCCACCTACTCAGCCTCATCTCTCTCCATCCCTGGGCATCCTCCACCCCAGCCCCGTGGGGTCACCTGCAGACATCTCCTGCTGTCTCTCACCTTCGTCTTAGCTGTCTTATATGGCTTCTGTCCAACTGCCCACCCTGTGCACACACTTGCATGTGAGCGCTTGGTTGCACGTAAATACACACACATACACACACACACACACTGCCAGTCAACTGCTGTTTATCTTTCAGAATTCACTCCAAGCATGGCCTTCTTAGGTAACTCCCTGGCACCCATTCCCCGCCCCTCACCCGTCCTCCTGATTGAAGTGGCTGCACCCAACATCCCGGCATGGCTCTCACGGCACCAGCCAGGGTGCACTTAGGTGTCCCCAGCTAGACCAGACTCCCTGAGAGCAGAGACCTTGTCATCATCTAGTGTGGATCCCTGTTGTTTCGTGAGTGTGAGTGTTCAGTTCTCAACAGATGTTCATAGAATGTCTGATTGATTAAACAGAATCCAGAAAGAGAAGAAGGAGGGAAGATGGAGAAGGTTGAAGGTGACACCATTTCTATGATGGAAACAAATCCTGGCCCTGTCAACAGCTGGCCTCGCCCTCCTCCTTGTTCTCTTATCATCGCAGCTCGGTTTGGATCCTGTGAGCGTTTAAATTCTTACAGGGATGTGCTTCTCACTGGTGCTGTCTAAATTTCTGAGAAAACATATCAGTCCCAGGCAGCACCGATGGCCCCTGCACAGGTGTGCACCTGGCCCAGGGCTCTATGTCCAGTGCATGTCATTCAGAGCACACAGTCAGAGCCGAGGAGGGCCAGACTGAGGGCTGCGTAGTTGGGAGAACCTTGCAGAGCGGTCCAGTCTCAGGGCAGGCGTCAGGGGAGTTAGGGATGCTTTCCTGCTGTCTGTCTCTCTTCCCAACTGCTGTAGTGTGTTCCCACCATCTCTCCCCAGCTGCTCCTGTCTGTTCCCACCATCTCTCCCCAACTGCTGCCGTCTGTTCCCACCATCTCTCCCCAGCTGCTGCCGTCTGTTCCCACCATCTCTCCCCAGCTGCTGCGGTCTGTTCCCGCCATCTCTCCCCAACTGCTGCCATCTGTTCCCACCATCTCTCCCCAACTGCTGCCATCTGTTCCCGCCATCTCTCCCCAGCTGCTGCCCTCTGTTCCCGCCATCTCTCCCCAACTGCTGCCATCTGTTCCCGCCATCTCTCCCCAGCTGCTGCCCTCTGTTCCCGCCATCTCTCCCCAGCTGCTGCCATCTGTTCCCGCCATCTCTCCCCAGCTGCTGCCCTCTGTTCCCGCCATCTCTCCCCAGCTGCTGCCCTCTGTTCCCGCCATCTCTCCCCAGCTGCTGCCCTCTGTTCCCGCCATCTCTCCCCAGCTGCTGCCCTCTGTTCCCGCCATCTCTCCCCAACTGCTGCCGTCTGTTCCCGCCATCTCTCTTCCCAACTGCTGCTGTCTGTTCCCGCCATCTCTCCCCAGCTGCTGCGGTCTGTTCCCACCATCTCTCCCCAACTGCTGCCGTCTGTTCCCACCATCTCTCCCCAGCTGCTGCCCTCTGTTCCCGCCATCTCTCCCCAACTGCTGCCCTCTGTTCCCGCCATCTCTCTTCCCAGCTGCTGCCCTCTGTTCCCGCCATCTCTCCCCAACTGCTGCCGTCTGTTCCCGCCATCTCTCCCCAACTGCTGCCCTCTGTTCCCACCATCTCTCTCCCCAACTGCTGCTGTCTGTTCCCACCATCTCTCTTCCCAACTGCTGCCGTCTGTTCCCGCCATCTCTCCCCAGCTGCTGCGGTCTGTTCCCGCCATCTCTCCCCAGCTGCTGCGGTCTGTTCCCACCATCTCTCCCCAACTGCTGCCGTCTGTTCCCACCATCTCTCCCCAGCTGCTGCCCTCTGTTCCCGCCATCTCTCCCCAGCTGCTGCGGTCTGTTCCCATCATCTCTCCCCAGCTGCTGCCCTCTGTTCCCGCCATCTCTCCCCAGCTGCTGCCGTCTGTTCCCGCCATCTCTCCCCAGCTGCTGCGGTCTGTTCCCACCATCTCTCCCCAACTGCTGCCGTCTGTTCCCACCATCTCTCCCCAGCTGCTGCCCTCTGTTCCCGCCATCTCTCCCCAGCTGCTGCCGTCTGTTCCCATCATCTCTCCCCAGCTGCTGCCGTCTGTTCCCGCCATCTCTCCCCAACTGCTGCCCTCTGTTCCCACCATCTCTCTCCCCAACTGCTGCCGTCTGTTCCCACCATCTCTCTTCCCAACTGCTGCTGTCTGTTCCCGCCATCTCTCCCCAGCTGCTGCTGTCTGTTCCCACCATCTCTCCCCAGCTGCTGCCCTCTGTTCCCGCCATCTCTCCCCAGCTGCTGCCGTCTGTTCCCACCATCTCTCCCCAACTGCTGCCGTCTGTTCCCCGCCATCTCTCCCCAGCTGCTGCCCTCTGTTCCCACCGTCTCTTCCCAATGGCTGCCTTCTATTCCCACCGCTGGGTGGCTGGGAGCCCAGCCCCGCCACAGAGGTAAGTGGGACTTCAGTCTACTCTCCTCCACCCTCTCCCCCTGCCGACCTTTCTTCCCTCATAATACCCCTACACACGTGCGTGCACCCAGTGTATTCACGAAGAAGCTGCTTTTTGACTGATGATTCACAGTCCACTATTTTAGCTTTTACTTTTTAATTTATTAATTTTCTTCCACATCCACTTCAATAAAACTTAAAAATTCAAAACTACATTTTGTAAACTAAAACAAAATCTGTGCTACAGAAAGAAAGTAGACGTTTATGAAAGGGATCTGGTCGTTGTCTTTGCTGGAATATAACTATGTCCTTATAGTTGGATGGCAAGCATGTGTCCACCTCTCCCTTTCCCTTCCCCATATGCATGCCTTCTGTAAGCTGAGGTTTCAAGACCAGACCAAGGCAAATTGGACAGTTCAACGCAGCAGCTCAGGAACACGTTCCTGCATGAATTCCTACCCAGTTTGACCCATGTAACAAAAAGCAGGGGACTCTGGTGACAGCCTCACAGGTCCTTGCCAACCTCAAAGGAAGAGCCCAAGAAGGTAGACAACTCCTCTCTGCTTTTGACCTAGTGAATAAGTCAGTGCATGTCTCTCTCTCTCTCTTTTTTTCGTCGCAGAGACAGAGAGTCAGAGAGAGGGACAGACAGACAGGAACGGAGAGAGGTGAGAAACATCAATTCTTTGCTGCAGCGGCTCCTTAGTTGTTCATTGATTGCTTTCTCACACGTGCCCTGCCAGGGGCTACAGCAGACCGAGCAACCCCTTGCTGGAGCCAGCGACCTTGGGCTCAAGCTGGTGAGCTTTTGTTCAAACCAGATGAGCCCGCGCTCAAGCTGGCAACCTCAGGGTCTCGAACCTGGGTCCTCCACATCCCAGTCCGACGCTCTATCTCTTGTGCCACCGCCTGGTCAGACAGTGCATGTCTTTTAGAAAAGTATTGCAAGCTCACTCAGAATGTTCAAGAGCTTATATTGGAATTTATGGGGTTAAATGTCTTACAGGAGGCTCTTATCTTGGACAAGTATGATTTTATTGGTTATTTCCCTTCTCCTTTTACATAACAAAAATAATAAAATTTGAAAGACCAAGTTAATAGGGGTCTATATGTAGATATCTGTAGTGCATTTTAGCCAAACCACTGTTCCTGTTATTGAAAATGGGTTCCTGGATGTCACATCATGGAGAAACTCAAAAGATGAAAGAAACTTAGACCAGAATGTAAGGGCATTCTTCACAAACTAGGTTTTCATATGAAAGAAATGGGAGTTTGAAAAATGTTTTAGGGCCCTGGCTGGTTGGCTCAGTGGTAAAGTGTTGGCCCAGTGTATGGATGTCCTGGGCTCAATTCTCAGTCAGGGCACACAGGGGAAGCACCCATCTGCTTCTCCACCCTTCCACACCTCTCCCTCTTCTTTCTCTCACTCTATCTTTCTCTTCCCCTCCCACAGTCATGGCTCTGTTGGAGCAAGTTTGCTCCAGGTGCTGAGGATGGCTCCATGGCCTCGCACCAGGCACTAAAATAGCTCAGTTGCCGAGCAATGGAGCAGGAGCCTCAGATGGGAAAAACATCAGCCCAGACTGGGGTTGCTGGGTGGATCCCAGTCAGGGCACTTAAAGAAAAGAAAAATATTGGCAGCTGTCATTTTCATTTTTAAAAAGTTTTGCCCACCATAGAGCAAATATTTATCTGATACAAAGCTCTTGAAACTGCCAAGAAAATGTTTGGTATTATTATCCCTAACAATACATCTCAGTACCTCGAATTAGCTGGGCTCTGAGTGTGCTGGGCCTGGGGCAATCCAAAGGAGCTACGCAGGGAGAGCGCGGGGCATGGAGCATGCTCCATCCCCTGGCACTGCCCCCTTCTCATTTCTGACCCTAGTCCCCAGCCAGGTACTTGGCACATGGTGGACACTCAGTAAATACTTGTTGAACAGCTAAGTCTAAGCCCAACTTTGTAATTGCCCCTTGGCTTTTGCCTCTGTCAGTCAGTCATGCCTCGGCCCTGGCATTTGACTCAGCTTCAAGTTCTGGTCAGCTCTGGTCTGGTTCCAACATGGTCATCATGAACGTCAGGTGTGGAGGGCCTGTGAATTGTCACACGCTGTAGTAGGCTCTTTGCACCCATATCATTTACTTCTTAACCACTGTGTGAGGCAGGTGTCATTTCCTCCATTGAATAACTGAAGACAGACTCAGAGAGGGAGAAGTAGGAGGACTTACAGATGGCCGAGTTAGGACAGAGACTCAGAGCCTGCTCGGTGTTGAACTCCGGAGCTGGTACTATCGATCCTCATGTCTGTGCTGCTTCTTGGAGCAATACTTCATTTCTGATCTTGACCTAACACCCAAACTGATTCATAGCTATTGGATATTAGGAAGGGCAGAATGAACCAATGAGTCAAAGGTTTATAGTCACCCTCTCAGAACAAAGCAGGAACTGTTAGATCATGTATTTCTCCATAATTATGTATGTGAGGGTGTATGTGGTGTACATACAGTGATGATTAAAAAAACATTTTTGCAAGAGAGAGAGAGAGGAAGAGGGATGAGAAGCATCAACTTGTAGTTGCTGCACTTCAGTTGTTCATTGATTGCTTCTCATATGGGAAACTCCCACTGAGCCAGTGACCTTGGTCTCAAGCCAGCAGCATTTGGGCTCAAGCCAGTGTGACCTTGGGCTCAAGCCGGCAACCTTTGGGCTCAAGCCAATGACCATGGGGTCGTGTCTATGATCCCACACTCAAGCCAGCGACCCCTTGCTCAAGCTGGTGAGCCTACACTCAAGCTGGCTACCTTGGGGTTTTGAATCTGGGACCTCAGCGTCCCAGTTTGGTACTCTACTCACTGTGCCACCACTGGTCAGGGACAGTGATAATATTTTTTAAATTCCAAATCGGGACACATAGCATGGCAAAGAATTTTTAAATAATTGGTCATTGTTAAAAGAAATAGACAAATCTACTATATATGCATATATGTATGTATGTCTATATATATGTATGTAAATATATGTACCTAAATATATTTCATGCTGTGTGCCACTGCTAGATTTCTGGTAGAAGTTGAGAAAATTTCCGAGGCGAAATCTGGGCTCAACAGAAAGAATGCTGTGATAATAGTGCTGCCTGGTGTGGCCCCGGAGGAGAAGTCAGTGGCACACGTGTCTTATATTTGCCAACTCAAGATAATGTACCTGTCCATTTGATAAAACCTATTTATTAAATCTCGTATCATTTCTGCTAATGCAGGTTTGATGAGAACAGATTAGGTGTTTGCACAAAAGATATAACTCTTAAAAAACTAGGCAATGGAGATCACATTACATCATCAAAAAATGCAAAAGCTTCAGGTAAAAATAAGCAGATGAAGCAAGCCACCGAGGTTTATTTAGTCTTTGACACTGTAAAGTATGCACATATAATAAAGTCACCTTTCTTGATAGAACAAACCCAGAACTTCCAAGGTGAACACTGAAAAGAGAATCTCCCGGTGGAGACACTTCAACTAGTGCGCCGCCCCCCATCCCTTTGAGATGCCCATCTGCATTTCAGCCTCTCATTCATTCTTGTTGCCACTACTGCACCCCTAAGGACTGCTCTCCCCAAGGGTGGCCTGAAAGTCCCCTCTGATTCTCTGAGGCACAGCTGAGAAAGCAGACTGTTCAGAAAGACTTTACCAAAGCCCAGTGGGTTACAAAAAAAAAAAGAAGAAGAAGAAGAAAAAGCATGCACCATCATTTGAGTGCCTTATCAGGTCGGGCTTGTCTCAGGAGTACACAGGCCACATCCTTCTCCACGTGGAATGTTGGAAACAGACGCCTCTCCTGGGTCCGTCTGTCCTCATTTCTAACCTGTTTGCAGTGAGGGCAGAAGTTCGCTTACTGCACACCACTTGGGAGTGCCCTTCCTGACGTGTGGACCATCCTGCCACAATACTCGATTCTGAGATGATGACTTGTGTTTTTCCTCCTGGGCTGATGAAGGGACAAAGTGGTCCTGCCAGGTTAATCCTCTCTCAGCTTAGAAATGCAACAGCCACCAAATACATGTGACAGAAGTACGAATTCATGGTAACAAATTGTGGCTTGTCCAGAAACAAAGTAGGAAACAAACTGTGTCTTACAGGCACACTAAATCTTAAAGCATAGTGTAAATAAGAAATGGCAGTATTATGTGATTTAAGAAATAATTCTGATTTTCACTTATACATTCTATTGAATTTAAATAAATCTTTGGGTTAAGAAGTCCTGACTTACATTTTGGATTTTTGCAAAAGTAAGCTGATTTAAATCTTTATTTCCTGAAGTAAAATGATACTTTATGCAAAGGGTCAAACCTAATTATTTTTTTGAGATTTTGTATAATTTTAAGTCAAGATTCAATTTGGTGATTTTCCTTTTTAGCCATATCTGGAAGCCGTGTTGGAAAAATATCAAAACCTGAGGAAGAACAAGAAGATTTGCTTGATGTAGAGAAGTGTCTAGAAGACAAGCTCAGAGAGGCTAGAAGACCTAGATCGAAGTGTTAGTAGGGTTGATTTCTGACTCTTTTCTCCCCGACTTGCTCAGCACCATCTTTTCCCAGTGTCTACACATAGTCCTCCCTGTTGAAGGCCTGTGTCCTAATCTCTTGCTATAAGGACTCCAGTCCTATTGGATTAGGGCCCATGCTAATAACCTCATTTTACCTGCTGGGGGTTAGAACCTCAACATCTGAATTTTGAGGGAACATAATTCAGCCCATGACACTTGCCAACACTTGGATTTATCAATCTTAATAGTTTTAAGAACTAATTTAATGGATGTAATTGGTATTGTGTCATTGAACCTGCATTGACATGTCTTTTTTCCATACGAGACAGTAGTTCTTAAAAGCAAAGTCCTTTGTTTTACTGATCTTTACAAACCCACTGGGCAACCCATAGCTCGCATTTGGTAAGTTCTTAGCATTTGAATTACATTCTTAAATCAACTTGAAAACAAAGTGGTTACTAGGTTTTGTAAAAGGCTTGGGCTGGTTGGAATTCTTATTACGAAGATATTTTCTTTCAATTTGTTTTTATTAATTTCCAGATTCATAGGGTACAGAATTGTCATTCATGTAACTAATTCCCTGCCTTGACTATTCAGCTTACATTTTATCAAGGTGCTCTGCTTCCTTCTTCTTGTACTGTGAGTCTCTGAAGAGCATTTCCCTGATTTTTAGAAATCCCAGTGGCATGGGGACACAGTAAGCAAAATACAAAATCAACTTAATTTGCTTTGTCTTTAGTTCTTCCAAAGGTATAAATCAGTTGAGTTAAATGAGTATTAAAAATGACCTAGATGGTTATCTAATCAGAAAAGATACTTCATTTATGTGTTAAGTGTTTGTTTTTATATAATATTCCATAATGTTAGGAATGACATAATTTTATAAAATTTTAAATTGTTGGTCTTAAATATACAGGTTCTAATTAGGAAGAAATAACCTTCAATTAAAACATTTCCATGCTACCTTTTTCTTCCTGGATGTTCTAGCAGGGAATGAACTCTTCTCTGGACTGCATACTTTGTATATAATCGCTCCCATAATTCTCCAATTAGAGTGAGCCCCCAGAAGACAGTCTCTGTGACTTCATAGCTTGTTGTGTCCCATACATGCATAGTAAATACTCTTTTAAAAGGCTGAAGAAGTTACCCAAGTTGTCCTTCACCATATTCCCATGACTCTTAACAAGAAGAAAAAATTTTTAAACCCAAATGTAAGAAGTATGTGAAAACTTTGCAAAGTACCAGTGTCTGATCTCTCTTTCCCTTTCTCGGAGGTTGGAAAGGAAGGTTTCTTTTCAGTCCTGAAAAGGTTTGACTTGCATATTGAAGGAGAAATATTTGGACAACTTCCTAAAGAGATGCAACCTTATAAACTGTCCAACTAGCATTAGTTCTTTGGACCTTCCGAGAAACATCCAGGATCACAGTGAAGCGATTGTGCACAAGATCCTCTCCAAACCCAGGGACAGGCTACAGGCGCTCCGCATTGCCACTGCCATTTTTCTAATCCACTCAGACCATTGATAAATTTTCAGGGAGGCTCCGCTCCTAAGATGGCTCAGCTTTTTGGTTCAGTGTCTTCTGGAAGAACTTGCATTGATGGACAAGAGGCATACAGGTCCGTAGATGGCCTCTGAGACCCATCTCTTGGTCCCTAGTCCTTTGTCTCTATTGAAGCCAGAGAAGTCTTTCTAAATTTGAATCCAAACATATTTGGTCTTTGGAACAAAGTGCTATAGGAATGAAACTACTCTGTGTTGTTACTAAAATTATTAGTATCATTATTAAAATTCCTTTCCTATAAGAACCAGTCTGCCTGAGTTCTTGTAAGAGCCCTGGCTGAGGAAGTAACCACAGTGGATGGAAAGGTACTGGACTAATTTGGTATGGCTCACTTCACCCTGACTAACTCCTTAATTTTATCAGTGCCACATTATATTTTTAGCTTTGGCCTTCTGCAGCACTTGACCTTTTGCCTGGATAGAGTAATGTACTGTGGAGCTGAAACCCACAGCCTTCCCTGTGCCATGAACCGTAGGGGGTGTATGTGCTAGGCTATCTCTCTGGAAGTCTGCAATCCAGAATGGCCCTAAAGGACAAAAGAAAACTGTTGATATTCTCTCTCTCTCTCTCTCTCTCTCTCACACACACACACATACACACTAACATCCCTGTGGTAGCATTGTCTTGCACATTTGGATTATATTCTTTTCTGAGATGTCTCTTCTGCCATCTGCTGCAGGTAATTAGTATAATCATAACATTTATGAAAATATCTTTTAAATGTGGATAAGAATGTTTTATCAAAATATCCCACTTGTTTGGGGATAACAAAAACTTAGAAACAACCTTAGTTATAGAGGAGTAGTTAAATAAAATCACAAAATATTCATCCACAGAAATATCATGAGTCCATTAAAAATGATGGCTGGCCCTGGCCAGTTGGCTCAATGGTAGAGCATTGGCTGGTGTGTGGATGTCCTGGGTTTGATTCCCAGTCAGGCCACACAGGAGTAGCAACCATTTGCTTCTCCACCCCTACCCCTCTCCTTTCTCTCTCTCTCTAACTCTTTTTTTGTTGTTGTTCTTTTTTTTCTTTAATTTTCTTTAATTTTATTTATTTTATTCATTTTTAGAGAGGAGACACAGAGGGAGAGAGAGGGAGAGAGAGAAAGAGAGAAAGGGGGGAGGAGCTGGAAGCATCAACTCCCATATGTGCCTTGACCAGACCAGTGCAGGGTTTTGAACTGGCGACCTCAGTATTCCCAGGTCGACGGCTTTATCCACTGCGCCACCACAGGTCAGGCTCTCTCTAACTCTTTCTTTCCCAGAATCATTGCTCCGTTGGAGCAGGTTGACTCCAGGCACTGAGGATGGCTCCATGGCCTCACCTCAGGTGCTAAAATAGCTCAGTTGTGGAGCAACAGCCCCAGGTGGGCAGAGGATCATCCCACAGGGGGCTTGCTGGGTGGATCCTGTTTGGGGCAAATGCAGGAATTTGTCTCTCTGTCTCCCCACTTCTCACTTAAGGAAAAAAAAATAACCCGACCTGGTGATGGCGCAGTGGATAGAGTGTTGGATTGGGATGAAGAGAACCCAGGTTCAAAATCCCGAGGTTGCCGGCTTGAGCATGGGCTCACCAGCTTGAGCGTGGGTGGCTGACTTGAACTTGGGATCAAAGACATGACTCCAAGGTCACTGGCTTGAGCACAAAGGTAGCTGGCTTGAGCAAGGGGTCACTCACTCTGCTGCAGCTCCCCAGTCAAGGCATATATGAGAAAGCAATCAATGAACAACTAAGGAGACTAAGGAGCTGCAACGAAGAATTGATGCTTCTCATCTCTCTCCCTTCCTGTCTGTCTGTCCCTGTCTGTCCTCTGTCCTTCTCTCTGACTCTTGCTCTGTCTCTGTTACAAAAAAAAGAGAAAGAAAAAATGCCAATAATTTTTAATAAGATGGTATAATAGTAATCATGGAATATTAAATGAAGAAACTTAAGTCCAAAACTAGAAACACGCCATGGTCTTAACTATGCCTTGCTTGTCTCACCCGGCTCTCGTACCAGACGCCTCAGTATGCTCCCTTAACCAGGCGGGACCCTGCCAATCCATTCTCTATACTGACGCCTAGAGGGCTTCCTAAGTCAGAACCCAGCCTTGTTCATTCCACACTTAACACTGTCGGGTGACTCCCTCTAGCCTTCCGGAGGATGTCCGGGCTCAGCACCGTGGAGTCCAGAGCCTTTGACACCCTGCACCTCCTCTCTGAGTGTCCTCCTCCCCACCTGAAACACCACGCCCGCATTGCCTACGTTTGCATCCGTTTTCTTCTGACTGGAGTGACGCTGCCTTCTTTTTGCCTTGATATATTCTTCTTCTCACCCTTCCCTCTCAGATCCGCGCTCTTTGCTCCGCAAAGCTTCCCCCATTTCTCCCCCGTTTGGTTTGCACTTCTCTGGGCTCCCGGGACTCTGTGTGTCCTCTTACCCGAGAACTTGTTGCCCTTTTACGGTAATTGCGGGTTGCCCTACCTGCGAGGGCTGGGTCTGTCCCGTCTGCTGTTGTTCCCAGCAGACAGCACCCCAGCCTAGGCACTCATTAACTGTTGAGATAGTCAACAAACCGGGCAGACACCCATCAGTGGGTTCACAGAAATTTTCCCTAAGCGACTGAATTGTGAATGGTTTTAAATTTCCTCTTTATTCTTATACTAAAACAAATTTTTATCGTGGTAAAATAACACATACGAGTAAGTTTTCCATCTTCGTTTTTAAGTGTACTATCCAGTGGTGTTAAGTATATTCACACAGTCAGGCAACAGGTCTCTGGGACTTTTTCACTGTGTGATCCTGAAGTCCTGTATCCACTGTAAGCACCAGTTCTTACCCCTCTCTCCCACTGGACTTATGTCACCTCCTTTCTGCTTTCTGTTTCTATGTTTTTGACTACTTTGTGTGAGAGGAATCATAGTTACCCTTTTGTGACTGACTTATTTTGCTCAGCATAATGTCTTCAAGGTTTATCCACGTTAAAATGAATTTTTGATATGAGCTCTATTACATCTATAACCATAAAGGAAGCTTTGTCTAGAATCATAGGAACTAGAATGACTCTAGAATTTATTGGGACCAATTTTCTTCTATTTTGAACTTTAGTTTTTCTAGATGAGAAATTCAGAAATCAAAAATTTATTTGTCCCAGGTTAAAGGTTAAATAATGGCAAAGTGACTCAAGAAACAAAAACAGGTAATAGAGGTAAATGTTTGGGTCTTTCACACAATCGACAGTACTTTCTATGCTTATTTTCTGCTCAATCTTAGCTGTTTTAAAATATTTTTTTCTAATATTTTATTTCATATTTGAAGTAAAACTCATCTATCTGCTCTGCTGCTTTCTTTGTTCAAAAGGGACCAAACACTTCCCTTTGTTAGGAATTGTGTTTCTCCACTTTTGTTTGTGTAATGCATTCCATAGGTGGTCAGGATTTCCCATTCTGGGCAGGATAAAAGGATTCTTTAAGTTTATGGGAGAATTTGATTTCTATTCCACTTTGGTTTTTATCTTTGTTTCTATATAGGTTACTTTATCCTCTTAAGACAATGGCAAAACCATCCCTTATTCACAGCATCTATTAAACTGAAAATATTTTCAGACACAGACGTTATGGAAACCCACTTCCGCTGGCACTTACATTAAAGCAATGAGGAGTTCAGAAATTGTCTGTGGTCTAGTTTGTATGTTATCAATAACTGAAGATTGTGAAGCTGCGTCTGAAAATATATTTTCTCCTCTGCCCATTCCAAGTTATCTAGGAATAAAGTAGAATGTACATATAAGTTCAATTCTCTTATCCTAGAAATGGAGCCATGTAAAAAGTTTTATTATCTTATAATTTTGAGGAGTTGAATGATTTTCAGGAAATTAGAAATATACCTACTGGATTCATGCTGACAGAGTTCATATTTCTTTTCTCTCTTTTTTTAAATTTTATTCATTTTAGAGAGGAGACAGAGTGTGTGTGAGAGAGAGAGAGAGAGAGAGAGGAGAGAGAGAAAGAGAGAAAGGGGGGAAGAGCCAGAAGCATCAACTCCCATATGTGCCTTGACCAGACCAGTGCAGGGTTTTGAACTGGCGACCTCAGTGTTCCCAGGTCGACGCTTTATCCACTGCGCCACCACAGGTCAGGCCATATTTCTTTATTTTACACTTACTTTTGACAAAGAGATTGATTAGTTAAAAGAAAACATCATTAGTCAATAATAATTCTGAACATCCATTGAAAGCAGGTAATAATTTACATATTTTTTTCAATAAAGTGCTATAAATAATGGAATCTTTGGTGATTTCACTTTTCCAAAATACACATAAATGGATCAATTTTTTTTGTTTTTCTAAGTAAAATGGCAGCTAAAGTTGATTTTATTTAAGTTTACACAAGATAACTGTATGAATGATCATTTTGAGAATTTCTGAAATTAATTGATCTTAGGTGAGAGATTTTAGAAATTTTCCCGCCCAGTAAAAAACTACCAATGACATTTTCCTGGATTTGCAATGATAATACTAAGAATTAATCATTTTATTTCCTTCCTGTATTCATATGTCTTGTAATCAAATAATTCATCTCCCTGAGTCTATGTTTTTGAGTCAGTTCCTCACACCTGGTTAGAGAGGTATCCCTGCCTAGTGACCATGCATGAAAAATTTTAAGCCACTAGGTGGCAGAGTCTCCTTGGATTAGGTTGAGTATTGCATTTTCTACTGATTGCCAAAAATAGTTTCTTGTTAATGAGAGTGGCCATTAAACCTTGTACTCGGGTATTCCTAAAATAATTTTAAAAACATACGCACCCTTAAGTTTATGTATAAAATTATTCAACAAAAATTTAGATAACGAGAGAGATAACTTCTAGCATACTATAAATACTAAAATTTTAAAATAAAATTGTTAATATTCTTTCAAATGAATCTAATTGAATATAAAATACTATAGAGATGTGATAGCCACCATCATCTATTTATTTAAATTCCAAGACAAGCTTATTATTTACAGCTGGATAATGTAGATCATTCCTTTTTCTTCTTGATTATTTTGTTTCCTATTTTACTTCCTCTACGGAATATTATACTAGTATAAAAGGCTTCGTGCTTAAAAGTTTTGATCACCCATTATTCTTCTCTGCAAAGAGTGTATATATATAAATGAAATTAAATATCTGGTATTTCCTAGGACCATAAGTTTTTAAGTGTCAAAATTTTCTATTTCTAAAATATTAGTATATAATTCTAAATTTCCCTAGAATACATCTATTCTTTCATTAATTTGGAAAATCCTGAAAAACATAAAAAAGAAAAATAACCCTAATCATACCACTTAAGTAATATTTGTAGAGAATATTACATGGCAGTGCCCCCTCTTTTGCTTGTCTCTTACCAGTTTGTCTAGATTATTTCTGTTAAGTAGTTGATGCCCATTCTTTCATGTTATTTCTAAGTTTATAATAATCTATACCTTTCAAGCTTGGAGAACAAAATATAAAGGTGCTTCAATATTGCCTTTTTTAGAGATCCTTACCCAATATCAAATACACAGTGTTCTACTGGAGGTGTGTGTGCCTACACACACACAGACACACACACACTCACACACACACACACACACACACATGTAGTAAATGAGGAAAAAGGACCATTTAAAAAAATCATTCTAATTGAGATGTGATATTGCTAATAGAGCTAAAACCCTTGGCAATTTAGGAAACTGCAGAGTTAGTGGCATGGCAGTCCTTCACAAGACCACCCTCACTTCTGACACCAACTGCATGTTGGGGGACGTGCCCCCAACCACCTTCAGGTTTGTTCATTTGCTAGCAGGACTCATAGAACACGCTGTTATACTCACAGTTATGGCTTATTACAGGGAAAGGGTACAGATTAAAATCAGTCAGCGGAGGACGTGCATAGAGCAGAATCCAGGAAATATACTAAACGCGCAGCTTCCATTATCTGCTCCCCATGGGCTCAGGTATGTGTTTGCTTGGTATCTGCATCTAACAGATGGAATATTGCCAACTAGGGAAGTTCACCCGAGCCTTGTGACCCAGAGTTTTTATTAAGATTCCATTACATAGGTATGATTGGTTGCTTATGTGACTTATTTCAGTCTCCCTTCCCCTTGGTCAGCTGACAGTGTGACCCAAAGGCTCCACCCTATATCACATTATTGGTCTGTCTGGTGTGGTCAGCCCTCACCCTAAATACTATTTGCTGTGCTAGCTTCACATCTGTATGATATTATTAGACTGCCAGCATAATCCAAGGCCCCCAGGTAAACAATGACATTCCACAGGCTTAGTCATTACCTCCCAAAGCTGGGGGAAAAAGGCCATGCCTCTTTTGGTGTAAGGTTAAATTCTTTACTATTCACATATACATCCTTACAATAAAATGCCCCCATTTGAAGCCTATGTTTCAATGAGTTTGGCAAATGTATAAATCTGTGTAACTACCACCACAATCAAGATAAATGACATTTCCATCACTCCAGAAAGTTCCTTCATGTTCCCTTGTAGTCATTTGCCTTCTGCTCCTGAGTCCCCCCTTTTCAGAACTTCATATGCATATCCAATGGAATGATACACTATGTACTTTTTGGTGCGTGTCTTCTTTTACTCAAGGTGTTTTTGAGATTATAGTGTGTCTGTAGTTTGCTAGTGCTGTTCCACACTATGTCTGTACTATATTTTGTCTACCTGTTCATCTGTTAATGAACATGTGGGCTGTTTCTAGTTTGGGGTAATTATGAACAAAGCTGCTGACCTTTGTGTATATAGGTCTTTTGGTAGACATCTGTGTTCCCTCTTGGGGTGGAAATGCCTAGGAGTGGAATTATTGGTTTGGTGATCAGCCTTGAATTTGTAAGAAACTGCCAGACTGTTCTCCAAAATGGTTGTAATATTTCCCACCAGCAATGTAGGGGAATCCAAGTGTTTCATAGACTCTCCAACACTTGGTGTTGTCAGGCTTTCTAATTTTTTCCATTTTTTATAAAAAAGGTCTTATTTATTGATTTTAGAGAGAGGATATAAAGAGAAAAAGGTGGGAGGTGGAAGGAATCATCAACTCATAGTAGTTGCTTCTTGTATGTGCCTTGACCAGGGAAGCCCAGGGTTTCGAACTGGCAACCTCAGAGTTCCAGGTCAATACTTCATCCACTGTGCCACCACAGGTCAGGCAATTTTTGCCATTTTAATAGATGTGTAGCATCGTTACTCATTGTGGTTTTAATTTGCATTTCCCCAATGACTTAAGATTGTTGAATCTCTTTTTATGTATTTATTGGCTATTCATATAACTTTTGTGAATCTTTTTTTTTTAAACAGGGACAGAGAGAGAGTCAGAGAGAGAGGGATAGGTAGGGACAGACAGACAGGAATGGAGAGAGATGAGAAGCATCAATTATTAGTTTTTCGTTGCTGTCACAACACCTTAGTTGTTCATTGATTGCTTTTTCACATGTGCCTTGACCGCGGGCCTTCAGCAGACCGAGCAACCCCTTGCTGGAGTCAGCGACCTTGGGTCCAAGCTGGCGAGCTTTTGCTCAAGCCAGATGGGCCTGCGCTCAAGCTGGTGAGCTTGGGGTCTTGAACCTGGGTCTTCCGCATCCCAGTTCAACGCTCTATGCACTGCGCCACTGCCTGGTCAGGCTCTTTTGTGAATCTTATCAAATATTCTGTGCAATTATAATTGAGTTATCTATCTTCTTATTACTGAGTTGTAAGGGTCTTTCATATGCAGTGTTCGTAAAGTCATGGTGCACTTTTGACTTTTGACAGGTCAAAAGTGCACCATGACTTTACGGACACACTGTATTTTGGATAAAAGTCCTTTTGTAGGCATGTATGTTTGTGGCTTGCTTTTTTATTCCCCACTGATATCTTTTGAATAGCAGAAGTTTTAATTTTGATGAAACTAAAAAGACTACATTTTAAAATAATTCTGTGAACTCCAACTATTTTTATGCCTATTTGGCTGCATCTAAAAATTATACCAATGTCATCCAACTAGCAACTGATGAAATTCAGGGAAGTATCCACTTACAAAGCCTTTTCCTAAAATAAAACAAGTTAGTATTAATAGTAAAATTACATAGTATCCCATATGCCATCATCAACAAAGTCCTTCTTTGGTGGAAAGGGTGGGTACTTTCTGGGTGTTAGGTATAAATTCTGCCTCCCATTCTGTTTTTCTCTTGACATAGCAGACATATAATGACCATTCAGGAAACTTAACAGTAGTAATACTGGTACATTTTTTTTTGGCTGCTGTCTTCCAAGCAGTGGAGTAAAATAATTACTACTCAAGGTGACTCTGTGATGTAGATATTTTTGTCCTCATTGTCTATTCAGATATTCATGTAAGGAAAGTAAGGCTCAGAGAAATGAAGTATTCTGACCAAGATCACACAACTAGTGAGTAACTGAGCTGGGATTCCAAGCTAGGCTTGTCAGCTCTAAAGCTCATGGTCTTCATTCATGCTCTGCACACACCCCGGTTCACTTCAGATGTATCGAATATAGACTTGGGCAGGTTGTGGAACGAGCAGGAACTGGGGAGGGGGGATATAAAGGAGAGATTAGGGATTTATCTTAACAGGGGCTGTTCACGCCTCCAGCTGCTAATCCCCTGGATGGACTAGGTTACTTTATAGCTGGTCCAGGGTAGTCAAGCCAAATTGGGCCAGTTTGAATACAAATTCAGAAGCATAACTACTGCAGATAATCTAACCAGTTAGCAAGCTGTTCAGTTTACCACAGGCCTCTGCCAGCATCTCATAAGATCCTCCTTTGATAAAGAATGTTATAGAGTGACTTTCTCAAACCTTGATTATTTGAAGGTTTGACCTATCATTTCACATGTAATCAATACTTTTGTTGGAACCACTTATGTTGGCTCTCCTCGTTAAAGCCATGTAGTTATTTGGAACTTTATCCCAGTGATGAACACAACTCCCTTCTGAATTCTTTAATAAACAATGTTATTTTCCAACTTGGCAGAATTCCTTTAGTTTACTTAAGCTGTAAGTCTGGGACATTGACCAGCTCACATTACGAGTGACACATTCTGCTAAGGCCTTTCCTTCTACTTGATGGCCCAAGTCTCCGTCGTTTGTACAGCAAAGATGAAATGCTCAATAGCCTCATAAATTGTAATCTGATTGGCGCTATGGTATCCACTCTTGTATAATTCTATTGAATTCTGAGTCTTTGGGTTTTCTTTTATTATGGTTATGTTGCATTTGAAAACCCAGATGATCTTGATTATTCAAACTGAGATGTGTTATGAGACTGTGTATAATCCATTAGAATTTATACACTTATTAATAAAAAGAAAAATTGCATTTTCTCCTTTCTTTAAGAATCAAAGGACAAAACAATAATTTAGTTTTAGAACCCATTGGTATGGCACTAAAATGAATTGGGGAAAGAAGAACCAAACTAGAGAGGAAGTTATAGTAATATTTACTTAGCAACAAGCTACTTTCAACTGGGAAAAATAAGCACCTTTATACAGAAGCCAAGGCTCTACTTTTTAATTAAAAAAATATTTTGTGACAGTTAAAATAGAATTTCTCAGCCTTTTCTTTTATGATAAACAATGACAGAATATGAGATCTACAACCTTCTGAAATCTTGTCCCATTTAAACTCCTAAAATATTTCTTATTTTTAAACCTGAAAAACCTAAAACACCTTTCTCCTGAGGAGTTCCATGTCACATTCAGATTTGTTCTAATCATCCTGCAATCTGCTATCTGATTATTAGAAGATAATCAGCATCTAGCATGAAAGATATGCCAATATTAAAGTTTGAAGGTTCAAATACAGAGAGGTGAAGGTATTGATCCCAAGTCAGTCAAACACTGAGTTGGTTTAGGATAGTTGGTTTTCCCGACCAACTTATCCAGGGCTTGGAAAAATTACTCTAATTTTTTAAGTACCTACTGTATTTCCCCATGTATAAGACACACCTTAATTTGGGGGCCCACATTTTGAAAAAGACTGTATTACATAAAATTATTGAATTCAAGTTTTATTCATCATAAAATTCAATGAGCACAAAAACAAGCACAAAAAAGTGGGAAATGTAAATAAAACAATCTATAACCCCTGTATAGACACACCTGGTTTTTGGAGCCCTAATTTTTCAAAAAGGGTGCATCTCATCCATGGGGAAATATGGTAACTTACTATCAGATAGGAATTTATTTTCCCTATAAAGTTTTTATGCTCATTTTAATGTTGCCACTTAGTATTTAAGGTCTTGATAATCATTAAAAAATTCTGGAGAATGTTTCATATATAAAAGATTGTTGAACATTATAAAATATTAGGATAAAAATAGTACACTAGCTATGTCTTTCTCCCTCCCTGAACCCAGCTTTCTACCACATCCCCAAAAAAAACTCTGCTGAAAGAAAGTCTGATTGAAGATAAATATACTGTCTGTGTTTCATAAGTAAGAGCTAATTCATGATAAGGAATAGGTAGGTATGGCAGGAAAAACCAGCAATGAGTTACAGATATACTATTTAGAAAAAGAAGTCAGGTAAAATAAATGTACCAAAAAAGGAGACAAGACATATAAAATAATAAACTCTGTTTCTTTGGAATCTTATTTTCAATGTGCTTTATAAATATACATCTTAAAGTATTCTGTGAGTTAAGTGAACAGTTAATATTCTTCTCTGTATTTGACCAATAAGATCACAAAGAGGTAAAATATACTAGCTGTTTCCCTCGCTTCTGATCCTGCAGCTGAAGCAGTAAGAGAAACTATGCCTTGTACTTTGTCCATGCTCTGCTTCTCTGCCTGTGGCACTCTGTCTAGGGGATGGGGAGAGCCATCCCACCCGACAGGGGTTAGCTGGGCCAACTGAGAAGGGGCCATGACAAAGAATAGTTCAGTCATCACTCCGCCTTGGGCACACAGAGAGAACAACTAATGGGTAAGAAGAGTCAAGTGATATTGATCTGTCGCTCCCCAGGGTTGAATTCAAACATGTTCTGCTGTCTCCTGGGTGCCAAGATTTGACAGAAAGGGCAAAGGACAACTTCAACAATGTGGGGTGGGCGGGTGCAATCTCCATTCATTGTTGTTCACGTGGGAATGGAGTGGTCAGATTGAGGGAGATCTTGACAAGTCTCCCTGCCGGTAGCAGCCTCTTGTTTCTTATCAGAAACGGAACTCGGTGCCTCTTTCTCTTTACTGCCGGGTTTGGAAAGAGCAGGAAGAGAGCACACTGGTACCAGAGGGGAGAGATTTTGCGTAAGAGGACCATTGTCCTTAGTGGGAAGAAAATAGAATAAAAAGAGAAGATTCAAAAGAAAAGGACAAGACTTAAAAGTCGGAAAAACACTCCAGAAAATAGGCTAACCTAAAAAAACAACAGTGGCCTCGAGTCACTAGAATTGGAGGGCAGGAGGTTTGCAGTGGAAAGACAAGAATAAAAGATAGTTCAAGAAGTCAAACTCTCAGGAGAAATTAGACACAACCAATATGTACATTAGTAAGAGGTTGGTTTTATAAATTATGGTACATACAATGGAATACCATGTAGACTTTTAAAAAGAATTAAGTATACAAATATTAGTGCAGATATCTAAGATTGATTTAGTGAAAAATAAAATGACAATAATTTCTCAAATATAATTTTATTTCAAAATAATTTATGTTCGTATATATGGAAAAACATCTGGCAGATGAAGCATCAATAGCCAAAGGGAGTTATTTCTGGGGGAGGGAGAGTTATTGTGTAAGGGGAATTGTGCTTTATATTACACATTTTTCCTGTGTTCAAAACTTTTTTATAAAGCTCATATAATTTTCATTGTGTATTGAGAAAAAAATACAGAAAGAAGTTATGTTGCAAAGAAGAAACATACATATGAAAGCTGAGTAAGGAAAGCTTTATTATTTGCAACAAGTCTTAAGATTGAAGTAATGTTTACCAAGGTGTGTTTGCTCTTAATTTAAGGACGGTCTTCCCCACAGAGAATAGCAAAGCACTAAACAGAAAAGGAAAGCAAGAAAAATTTACAACTATATTGAAATACACTTAACAGACTATTTTAAGTCAGATTTTTAGAGAAGAGCAGGATTTGGAAACTAACTGGATTGCAATTGTCAATCTGCACAGATGGATCTAACTGCCCTAAATTTTGAACCAGCTAGATTAGGTTACCAATGAAAAACAGAGTAATGGTGGTAATTACACCTGGGAGTTAGGATTTTCGTCCTCTTAGTATTTAGAAAAAACTCCATTGTGAAATCAGACCAAGAGCCTATTCAGTGTATTGTCAAATTTCAGCTGGTCATACCAAAAATGGTTGAGAAAGAAAAGAAAACAGGGTAACACTTTTGTTGTGTTGAAAATGACACAGAGACTGTATTACAATTTGTTTGCATGATGCAGTCAGATCAGATAGCGTTCTATTTAATAGGATTTCATTAGATAATCCACTTACATAGGGCTGGGGCTCTTTCCCAAATTAACACCAGCATAAAACAAATTTGTCTAAGATGCAAAAAATTTACACGAAAACTTAAAATATGGCTTTGGAAACTTTTGAGAGCCTGAATTATCCATTTCAGGTGGAAGCGAAGTAAAATTACAAAGGCGTTAATCCCCGTAGTATTGTAAAAAGTTAGAGCCCAGGCAGAGAAGATTTCAAGAGCCAGGATGCAGCAGTCAGCACAAGTGGGGACCGTGAACACGCAGGACAGCGGGAGTAGGCCAAAGGAAACAGCCCCTTTTGGACCATCTGGATCAAGCTGAGGTCCTAGGGAAACCCAGTGGGGAGACACATTCTTGGAAAAAGATGCTTCGTTGTAAACAAACGAAGTGGTCTTGTGTTGTAAGAACAACTCTAAAATGAACACCACTAGGGCAATTTTACACCTACAGCTGAGTAAATGAACACAACCACTGCTTCTGGGCCACCTCTCACCCCAAAAGGCTCTAAGGTCCTTCCTTGTCTGCCTGTCTCTCTCTCTCCCTCTGTCTACGGGTCAACATGGCATCTTCCAGGCATGCCCCACCCATTCTTATGGTGTCCCTCTCCCACCTCAGCATGCCCCGCCTACTCCCAGCATGCCCCTCTCCCTTAGCATGCTCCGCCCCTTCCCAGCATGCCCTGGTGCGGCTCCCGCAGTGGGTTCTCTCAGAAGCCTGTGGGTTACAGCATTGCCCGTTACAGGCCCAGAGCTGCTCAGGCACTGACTGGAGCTGTCGCTGCCATGATTCGGGACGGGGCTGGTGTGCAGTAACAGCACTTCTTCAAGGCGAGATTAATACCCAGTCCCATAATGCTTGGGAATCTCTGGAGCTTCCTTCCGCAGGAGCTCACGTGATCTTCAAAATCCCATAGACCAATGGCCCCAAGGTCTACCCGCCTGGGAACAAGCCTGTCTCCCCAAGTCAAGCTCAGGTTTGGCAACCTAGGAAGAACACCCGCTCAGGATCAGAGGTTTCCTCTTCATCCTTCATACAAATCTCCAGCTGTATCCTGTCTTGGCTGCTGCTCATTGCCTAATTGCTTCATTGCTCAGAAACTCACATTAAATCTTATTCTGCAGAAACCGAGTTTGACTGTGTCTGGAGGAACAGGGAATGCATAGGGCGTGTGAGGAAACTAGCTACCCCCCTTTTTTCAGTGTGGGTGTTGAAGTGCATACAAACTGTACCCAGTTGTATTGTTAATATTACGGACGTCGGACAGCGAGAGACTGCTTTAGGATTTATGAAGGGGTTTTATATGTTTATTAACCAGTTTGACCTGAGAAACGATCTGTAGGTTGGTAGGTTAAGTGTGACTTCCAAGCAAAGAAACAATCTGTGAGAGGTTAAGAGACTTCCTAAAGCCTCACGTCTAGTAAGTGGCAGAACTGAGTTAGGGCTCAAGCCCAAGACTTCCTTCCCACCTTATTACCTACGCTACCAGAATCCTTAAAAAAATATCCAAAACCTTTCACTTGTGTTCATTTTGGTTAACATATGGAAAGGACTACCCTATAATATCAAATAACCTTCACTTTTTTTTAAGAAAAGACTTTATTCAATTTTCATAAAGGAGAGAGAGAGAGAAAGGGGGGAGGAGCTGAAAGCATCAACTCTCATATGTGCCTTGACGAGGTAAGCCCAGGGTTTCGAACCGGCGACCTTAGTGTTCCAGGTCAATGCTTTATCCCATTGCACCACCACAGGTTAGGCAAACACCAAGACTTTAGACTTGTTTTCTTTAGTCATCAGACTGTCCTTCAGATATACTGAGACAAAAAGCTGGTTGGTGAAACCTGGTTGCTAAATAGCATCTTAGATTTATGTTTGAATTGTAAGCGTGGGACTGTTTGCCATATATTTTTAATAGGATGGCAAGGGGTGGGGGGTGATTGACCAGCACAGCCCAGGCCCTTAAAGCTGCTCTTTTTTTTCTTTTATTAGTTTTAATGGGGTGACATTAATAAATCAGGGTACATATGTTCAAAGAAAACATCTCCAGGTTATCTTATCATTCAATTATATTACATACCCATCACCTAAAGTTAAATTGTCCTCTGTCACCTTCTATTTGGTTTTCTTTGTGCCCCTCCCTCCCCCCTCTCCCACCCTCTTTTCCCTCCCACCACCCCCTAACCACCACAATCTTGTCCATGTCTCATAATCTCACTTTTATGTCCCACCAATGTATGAAATCATGCTGTTCTCAGTTTTTTTCTGTTTTACTTATTTCACTCCGTATAATGTTATCAAGGTCCATCCATTTTGTTGTAAATGATCCGATGTCATCATTTCTTATGGCTGAGTAGTATTCCATAGTATATATGTACCATAGCTTTTTAATCCACTCGTCCTCTGACAGACACTTGGGCTGTTTCCAGATCTTCGCTATTGTGAGCAATGCTGCCACGAACATGGGGGCGCATTTCTTCTTTTCGAACAGTGCTATGGTGTTCTTAGGGTATATTCCTAAAAGTGGGATAGCTGGGTCAAAAGGCAGTTCAATTTTTAATTTTTTGAGGAATCTCCATACTGTTTTCCACAGTGGCTGCACCAGTCTGCATTCCCACCAGCAGTGCAGAAGGGTTCCCTTTTCTCCACATCCTCGTCAGCACTTGTTCTGTGTTGTTTTGCTGATGAGCGCCATTCTGACTGGTGTGAGGTGATATCTCATTGTGGTTTTAATTTGCATTTCTCTAATGATTAGTGATGTTGAGCATTTTTTCATATGCCTGTTGGCCATCTGTATGTCCTCTCTGGAGAAATTTCTATTCATTTCGTTTGCCCATTTTTTGATTAGATTGTTTGTCTTCCTGGTGTTGAGTTTTATAAGTTCTTTATAAATTTTGGTAATTAACCCCTTATCAGACGTGTTGTCGAATATGTTCTCCCCATTGTGTGGTTTGTCTTTTTATTCTATTCTTATTGTCTTTAGCTGTGCAAAAACCTTTTAGTTTGATATAGTCCCATTTGTTTATCTTGCCTTTTATTTCATTTGCCCGTGGAGATAAATCGGCAAATATATTGCTGCTACAGATGTCGGAGAGCTTGCTGCCTATGTTTTCTTCTAAGATGCTTATGGTTTCACGGCTTACATTTAAGTCTTTTATCCATTTTGAGTTTGTTTTTGTGAATGGTGTAAGTTGATGGTCTAGTTTCATTTTCTTGCAGGTAGATGTCCAATTTTCCCAACACCATTTGTTAAAGAGGCTGTCTTTACTCCATTGTATGTTCTTTCCTCCTTTGTCAAATATCAGTTGTCCATAAAGATGTGGGTTTATTTCTGGGTTCTCTGTTCTGTTCCATTGATCTATGTGCCTGTTCTTATGCCAGTACCAGGCTGTCTTGAGTGAAATGGCCTTGTAATAAACCTTGACATCTGGAAGAGTGATACCTCCTGCTTTATTTTTTCTTTTTAAGATTGCTAAGGCTATTCGTGTTCTTTTTTGGTTCCATATAAATTTTTTGAATATGTGTTCTATATCTTTGAAGTATGTCATTGGAATTTTAATTGGTATTGCATTGAACTTATAAATTGCTTTGGGTAATATAGACATTTTAATGATGTTTATTCTTCCTAACCATGAGCACGGTATATGCTTCCACTTGTTTGTATCTTCCTTGATTTCTTTTATCAATGTTTTATAATTTTCTGAGTACAAGTCCTTAATCTCCTTGGTTAAATTTACTCCTAGGTACTTTATTTTTTTGGTTGCAATAGTGAAGGGGATTGTTTTCTTAATTTCCTTTGCTGACAGTTCAGTGTTGGTATATAAAAATGCCTCTGATTTCTGAGTATTAATTTTATATCCTGCCACCTTACTGAATTCATTTGTCAGGTCCAGTAGTTTTTTAACTGAGACTTTAGGGTTTTCTATATACAATATCATATCATCTGCAAATAATGACAGTTTTACTTCTTCTTTTCCAATTTGGATGCCTTTTGTTACTTCTTCTTGTCTGATTGCTGTAGCTAGGACTTCCAGAACTATGTTGAATAAGAGTGGTGAAAGGGGGCACCCCTTCCTGGTTCCTGATCTTAAGAAGATTGCCTTTAATTTTTGCCCATTTGGTATGATGTTTGCTGTGGGTTTGTCATAGATGGCCTTTATCATGTTAAGGAATGTTCCCTGTATTCCCACTTTACTGAGAGTTTTGAGCATGAATGGGTGCTGGATTTTATCAAATGCCTTTTCTGCATCTATTGAAATTATCATGTGATTTTTGTCCTTCCTTTTGTTTATGTGATGAATCACATTGATTGATTTGCGAATATTGAACCAGCCTTGCCTCTCCAGAATAAATCCCACTTGATCATGATGTATGATTTTTTTCATATATTGCTGGATCCGGTTAGCTAATATTTTGTTGAGAATTTTAGCGTCTAAATTTATCAGGGATATTGGCCTATAATTTTTTTTCTTTGTGTTGTCTTTGCCCGGTTTTGGGATCAGAATTATGCTCGCCTCATAAAAGGAGTTTGGAAGTCTTCCTTCCTCTTGAATATTTTGAAATAGCTTGAGGAGGATAGGAGTTAGTTCTTCTTTGAATTTTTGATAGAATTCACTTGTGAAGCCATCAGGCCCAGGACTTTTCTTTTTTGGGAGTTTTTTGATAACTGTTTTTATCTCATTTGTTATAATTGGTCTGTTTAGGTGTTCTGATTCTTCCAGATGGATTTTTGGAAGATTATATGATTCAAGAAATTTGTCCATTTCACCCAGGTTGTCTAATTTTTTGGCATAGAGTTCTTCATAGTATTTTCTTACAATACTTTGTATTTCTGTTGTGTCAGTTGTTATTTTTCCATTCTCATTTCTAATTTTATTTATTTGAGTCCTCTCTCTTTTTTTCTTGGTGAGTCTAGTTAAAGGTTCATCAATCTTCTTTACCTTTTCATAGAACCAGCTCCTAGTTTCATTGATCCTCTGTATTGTTTCCTTAGACTCTATGTCATTTATTTCCACTCTGATCTTTATTATTTCCTTCCTTCTACTGGTCCTGGGCTTTATTTGCTGTTGTTTTTCTAGTTCTTTTAGATGCAGGGTCAGGTTGCTTATTTGAGCTTTTTCTAGCTTCTTTTGATATGCCTGTAGTACAATGAACTTCCCTCTCAGTACTGCTTTTGCTGTGTCTCATAAATTTTGAGTTGATGTATGCTCATTATCATTTGTTTCTAGAAACTTTTTTATTTCTTCTTTGATCTCATTGTTAATCCATTCATTATTTAATAACATGCTAGTTAGTTTCCAAGTGTTTGAGTATTTTTCAGTTTTTCTTTTGTGGTTAATTTCTAGTTTCATGGCATTGTGATTAGAGAAAATGCTTGATATGATTTTAATCTTCTTAAATTTGTTGAGACCACTTTTGTGTCCTAACATGTGGTCTATCCTAGAAAATGTACTATGAGCGCTTGAGAAGAATGTATATTCTACTGCTTTAGGGTGAAAAGTTCTGAAGATATCTGTTAAATCGAGTTGATCTAGTGTATCCTTTAAGTCTGCTGTTTCTTTATTAATTTTCTTTCTTGAGGATCTATCCAGTGATGTTAGTGGGGTATTGAAATCCCTTACTATTATAGTATTGCTGTTAATCTCGCCCTTTATATCCATCAAAGTCTGCTTTATGTATGTTGGGGCTTCTATATTTGGTGCATAGATATTTATAATAGTTATATCTTCCTGTTGAATTGTTCCCTTTATCATTATGTAGTGTCCTTCTTTATCTCTTACTACAGCCTTTGTTTTAAAGTCCATTTTGTCAGATATAAGTATTGCTACCCCGGCTTTTTTTTTATTTCCATTTGCATGAGATATTTTTTTCCATCCTCTTATCTTCAGTCTATGTGCATCTTTTGTTTTAAGGTGTGTCTCTTGTAGACAGCATATGTATGGGTCCTGTTTCTTTATCCATGCAGCTACCCTATGTCTTTTGATTGGATCATTTAATCCATTTACATTTAAGGTTATTATTGATATGTAGTTGTTTACTGCCATTTTATTCTTTAAAACTGTATTCTTCTTTAGCTATATTCTTTTCTCCCTTTGAACTGTTCACAACAGGCCCCTTAGTATCTCTTGAAGAATTGGTTTGGTTTTAATGAATTCCTTGAAGCTTTCTTTGTCTGGGAAGCTCTTTATTTCTCCTTCAATTTTAAATGTTAGCCTTGCTGGATAGAGTAGCCTTGCTGGATAGGGCCACCTCCAAGTCCAGGGCCCGCCTGCGCAGGATTGCAATCCGCAGCTTATTGGGCCGGGCGTGGCTGCTGGCGTGTGCTCAGCCGTGAGCTTCCGCTCATCTGGGGCTCTAGCCCCGCCCCCGTGTTCAGAGCCAACTCACGCATGCAGGATGGCAAACCGCGGTTTCTCCGGCCGGGTGGGGCAGCTGGCGTGAGCTCAGCCCTAAGGCTCTGCCTGTCCCTGGTCCTATCCCGCCCCCACAGTCAGGGCTGGCTTGCGCAGGGTCACAGAGCAGATCTCTGCCCATTCCTGGCCTCCCGCTTTTCCCCTGCAGGTTGGGTTGCAGGTGGGCCCGCAGCTGCTGGACTGCTTTCGCACGTCCGCTCCACCCCTGCTGGGCTAGACCGAGCTCACACCGGCTGGGCCTCCATCCCCACTGACAGAACCATGTTTCCGTGTCCCACCACCCCTGTCCCTCCAGCAAGCCTTTAGTAGTGTTGATGAGGGCACTGCAGGTCAGACCCTAACACTCCATACTGTAGTCCTGGACACTCCCTTCCTCTAAGCAGCTCTGCTCTAAGTGCCACGGGAGAGCTTGTTTGGCTAGTGTCCTGTCTCCCTTTGCTGGTATTGCTAGTTCCAGGGGAAATATTTGTTTTTGATTAGAGAAGTGACTTAGCCCTGGGGTTAGGGTGGCTGTCCCTCAGAGTGTTTCTCCCTGTGCCTTCATTCCACACTCTCTTCCTGCTGCTCTGCTCCTCTCCTCTGTCCCCGTTCCCCGGAGCCCCAGGTAAATGGTTGTGAGAGAGGTTTTCTGCGCTGTCCCTTTAAGAAGAATCTTGGGTTTGAGAAAACTTTCCCTTTCTCACAAACAGTATCCTCACATGTTTCACAGCTCAATACTGTCCAAATGCCTCTTCTAGGCTCTGGGACTGCAGGCTGGGGCTTGGTTCCTGGGACCCAGGTCCCTCCCTCCCCGCCAAACTCTCCTCCCGCCACGCGGGTCTCTCCGGGCTGCCGTTTGCTCCGGGGAGCTGGGCAGCCCTCTTCACGTTTTCGCTTTTCCTACCAGTCTCAATGTGGCTTCTTCTGTGTTCCTTGGTTGAAGAGTCCACTTAGTTTAGTTCAAAGTTGGTTCTTAAAAGTCTGATTTAAAAGAAAACAACAGCAAAAACCCCACAGATCTTTTTTTTTTAATTTTTTATTTTATTTTATTTTATTCATTTTAGAGAGGAGACACAGAGAGAGAGAGAGAGAGAGAGAGAGAGAGAGAGAAAGGGGGAGGAGCTGGAAGCATCAACTCCCATATGTGCCTTGACCGGACCAGTGCAGGGTTTTGAACTGGCAACCTCAGTGTTCCCAGGTCGACGCTTTATCCACTGTGCCACCACAGGTCAGGCAGAAAACCCCACAGATCTTGAGGAGATGTGGCCCAAATGGCACACGGGAGGCTCTCTGGAGGTTTGGACTGACCTTGTACCACTTGCGCTCCATAATACCAGGTCACACCAGAAGTTCTCAGATCTCCTAAGGTCATTTCAGCCTGACTCTGGGGCACAGGGTGGAGAAAATACAACACATCACTCAGGACAGGTGGAGGGTTGTCAAGTGCCAAGAAATCTGGCATATGTGATCTGGGCTAATGTGTTTTCCATCACCCTAGGCTTGTTGCTTTGTTTTTGTTTTTTAATTGTGCTTTTGTTTTAATATCTCATAATGTTATAAAAATATGTTTCTGGACATTAATTTATTTCTCCATTTTGGAAGGGGATCAGAGGTGATGAAAACATCTTTTTTCCTGCACTGTATGTCATTGTATTTTAAAGATAAAGTGGTCTAGTTGGGGAAAAGAAGCCCAGATGTGTGGGTCCGCCCACATCTGGGAGTTGGCGGTTATTAAGCACACATAAGCAGGAACAGAGTACCAGGGCCTGGGGGCTCATCAGGGGCCAATCTCTGGGCTTGTTCTGCTAAAGCCTCCACACACACCCCAGGTGATGGGGTGCACACACTGGCTGTGAGGTGGTCTTCTGGAGCGCTGAGGACCTCCTCCAGGGGCCGCCCACCAAAGGCGAGCTTTGCCACCTCCTGGGTTTGGGGGCTGGCTGGAGGGTTCATACCAGGACATCAGGATTGGCCACATGTCCCTTCCTGGGATCCAAATTGGATGTGGGCTGTTTTCTGGAAAAACACAAGCACAACCTCTCCCCTGCGCCAGAAGGGGGTGCGGACCCTGCCACTGAGCTGTGGCTGGGTCACCCCAGTGCACCAGCGGCAACGAAGTTGGTAGGCCCCGAAGGCCTCCCCAATGCCTGCAGGCGGGAACTACGCCATCAGGATCAAAAGCCAAACAGTTGAGAGTGAATACAGCACTGAGGAGCACCTCCCTGGGCGAGGCCTGGGGCACACTGATGAGCACCTTTCCGGGTGACGCCCAATCACCCTCCCCCCCTGCAGGGGGAGGCAAACACGGGGGTAGGGGCTCCACCGAAAGAGGAGCAGCCTGCAGGATTCCAAGAATCTATGAAGGGTCCCCAGCAGGAGCACCGGCCAGGCAGGCATGCATCACCAGCAGGGCAGGAATGAAGGCCCGCCCCCATGCATCCGGTGGAATGAACAAGCCACAGGTCCAGGCAGACTGAGGCTTGTAGAGCCGGGCACCAGAACACAGCCCCTCCCGTGCAGGAGAGGTGGAAATCACAGCAACAGTCGCAGTGGGTCAGCGCTGGCAACGCCCACACCCAACTGCCCTAGGCAGCGGCAGAGGGAGTGGTGGGCCTGCAGACAGACCACACCTAGAGAACACAAAGGCAACACCCATTGGACTCCAGTGGCCACAACCTTCTCATACACAGACAAAATGGGCACGCAGAGAAATGCAACCCAAATGAATCAAGAGAAATCCCCAGAGAAGGACCTGAAAGAACCAGATATAACCAAATTACCAGATGCACATATGGGAGTTGATGCTTCTAGCTCCTCCCCCCTTTCTCTCTCTCTCTCTCTCTCTCTCTCTCTCTCTCTCTGTCTCCTCTCTAAAATAAATAAATAAATAAATGGCCACTGCCCAGGTGAAAGGTCTAATTACCTTTCTGCTTGGGAGGGTTCATTGTTATGCTAATGTTTATTGGAAGGAGATTCTGTCCCCACCACTGGGAGGTATAGGAGGATTTCTTTTTCTCTCCTCCCTGATCCCTGGCTCTCCATAGGAAAAGCAGTTTTTCTGCTTTTCCCTTGGCTTTTCTTGTGGCTTGCCTGTCCTGGTGAGACACCAATAAACAGAATGGCCCACCATCCTCTGGCTCTGTTGTTTCTTTACCGTCTGCCCGAATTCAATGAGAACCTGCACGTGAATGGCCACGACGCGGCTCCTGGCCATACAGACCCATATCTCTAACTGCTCATTGGACGCCTCCTGCTGGATGATTCTAAGTCCCATCTCAACATGCCTAAAACTGAACTCATGATCTGTGCTTGCACCGTCACACCTGTTCCTCTTCCAGTGTCCTTTTATCTCAGTTATCTTTTTATAGATGCAGAAACTGAGGCTCGGGGATTATGTAAATCACCTGAGGCCACATCCAGCAGAGTGGCAGAGCTGAGAGTCAGGTATAGGTCGTGTAAGTCTGACATCCCTCACTGTGTTGTACTACCTCTCAGAGGAGAGAAAGGGCTACTGTGCTACTGTTAGGGTGGAGCAATTCATTCTAGTATTTTTCTGAGGATTTTTAAAACCTGTACTCTATATCAATAATAATATTACTACACACAATATTTGTATGATACTTCCTGTTTTTCAAGATATTTTTATTTGCGTTATCTCGTTATCCTATGACCACTGAGTAAGCTACAAAGAAGTTATTGACCATTGAGAAAACTGAAATCTTAAGGGATTTTGCCATGATTGCACAGCTCTATAATAGTGCATATAGACTAGATTTAGTTCTCCTGACTTTTTGTCTGGTATTTCTTTTCCAGCATGCCTATGAAAAACCTGTTTATTTTCTCTTTTTAAGTACTGAGTTTAAGAGTTTAAGTCTAAGTAAAATTAGAGAATTAATTTTAAGTTCTCAAACAAAATGCTAAAGACTTATTAGTACTGATAACCTCATTGCTAAAAAGTTGAAAAAGAAAAGAGAACAACAGGGAATAAGGTAAAAAGTGTTATGTGTCTCATTTAATAATCGAGTCTTTCCTTTCATTTGTCTAGTTTATGCAACTGCAAAATCCCTGAAACGCTGTTAAAATTTGAGTCAGTACTTCTGAAATACAAGTATGTGATAACTTCATTCTTTGCAGCCTATGAAAAAGCCAGTTTTGTTTGTTGCGTTATTCTTCAATAGTGTCTATGTTTTGTTTTGTAATTATCAAGGAAGTAATAATGAAAGTAGAAATAAAAAAACACCTTTTTGTGTCATTCTTTCATTGCATTGCTGAGAGAAAATATATTCCCCTCTTTTCCAAAAGTCAGCTGGGTTTTATCAGCTTTGCAAAATGATGAATGAATGCCTTCCTTGTTCATTATTATTGCTAAGTCATTCTTATTTATGCCAGTAATTCAAGGATTATGTTTTGATTGTTCTTGAGAGATGAAAACACTTTCTCGCTGATGAATAAACACTGCCACTTTTTAAATATTTGTATGCAAAATGTCTTTAAAGCCATTATGAAATGCTTTGCAAGAGCATTAGGAAGCTATTTTTCGAAAGGCACTTTTTTTCCTCTATCTTTTCTTTCCTGCTAAGCAGTCCAGTTGAAAGCCCTTTCAGAGTTAACTTGTTTAAGCGATACCAGTGTTTTAGTGTAATGAATAACTTTTTATAGAAGACAATCACGCACAACTCAACATTCCAGTATTTCTCTTTCTGTGCCCCACCAGTGCAGGGATTCTGCGGTAGGATCTCTTTCTCTGAGAAAGCTGAAGGGATCAAAACCCTGATTAACCTCTGATATTCACGTGGTGCTCTTGATCTTGAGGACCGCAGCGGCAACAAAGCGTTAATGGCAGCCATATGCTTAGGGTATTGTGGGTATGGGTGAGTCAGATGTGGGCTTGTGGGGTGACTGAGGCTAACTGCTCTTTGTTTCAGGTCTGGGGTGGAGATTACTGATGAGTGTGAGCTGCCACTTGACAGCACCCCCCTTGATGAAGATGGAAATGTCAGACACCTCCGGTTCGTGGCCATGTCTGATTCTCGGTATTCCCTTTGCTCATTTTCTTATTCCTTCGTAGTCTTCTGTTCTTGTTGGTTTCCATACAGAAAATGAGCCCATAAAAGAATTGGGATTATTTTAAAATTTCTCATTATTAATATAAGTGACAAAGATTTTCAAATAGCAATGTTAACAAAAAAATCTTTTAATGTTGATCCATGGTGATTCGTGTAAAAATATTTAGTATCTCAACATCTGAACAATGGACATGACGGGAGTCAGTGTCACGGAGATGACAAGGGGAGAGGAACATAAACTGTGTTTGCCGAGTTGGGAAGAAAATAGCTGTAAGTGGAAAAAGTCAGGTCCTGGACATTCACTTCCTAAGTCTCACTTAATACATTTCCATGTGCATCGACGTTTTGCTCCCTCCCTCACCTCCCAAGTGCTATCCAGTTAGAGGACTTCTCACTGCCTTCCTAGGAGGCCAGCTGTGACGGTGAGGTCCACGGGCATTACCAGCGGTTGCATTAAGGCAGAGCAGGAATGCCTTCCGAGCAGTGCTCACTTGCATTGCTCCGTCATGGAACCTAAGGTTTCCCTCTTTTCTAAAACCCTTTTGTGGATTTTACAGAGTAGGTCAAGGCTTAGGTATTTAAAATTCTGATCAGTATTGGCTATTTCATTCCTCAAATACCTGGAGGGATACTGCAGTCCCAGATAGCTAATGTTTTCGGCTGAACCCACAGGAAGGTAGGCTGCTTCTTCCTAAAGATGCTGCTTTTCTCCAGAGCAATTTCAGGAAATAACTGTGTTCATCCTGTACATCTCTGTGCACTGTCCTCCAAATCTCATGGCTATCCTCTTTAACCCGGAAACCCACCCCTCATTTCCTGTTGTCTCTTGACAGCAGAGCAGACAGTTACCAGCCTGAATCGACTTGAATGGCATGACAAAACACACCTCTCCAGAATTACTTTCCATCACACCCACCATAGAGCCTGACTTTGTCATCTTAAGGGAACCAGTTCTTTGAGTCGGAAGATAACTGATCCACAGAAAAAGCTGTTAAAATATTAAAATCTCTGAGAAAGGTAACACTTTAATTCTGAGTTCAGTATTTCCCAACTACTGTATCAGAAGAATACTAGTTGCTTAGGACCGCCAAAGCTCTCACCATTAAAAAGGTTCCCATGGCCAAATAAGTTTGGGAAATTGATTCAAGTTCAAGGAATTCCTTTCCTGAAAGAATTCACGTAGTCTTTGAGATTGCCAGGGTGTGTCGTGAATCTCCCAAAGAGAAGAAACAGTTCCTAAGGCAAGTAGTTTATTTCACTGATCCCAAGAAATCCTGGTAAGGAAGGTATCAGGGAAGTGAGACAGTGAAGGAAAGTCAATTAAACCTGGATGCATTAATGAGCCAGTTCCTGGTGTGGGCATTTGGGACTTCCTCCTGCTAAGGAGGACCTCTGGGAAACTGTATGGTCCCTCCTCAGAGCTGTGCCAGCCCAGAACATGGAAACTGGAGTAGGTATTCCTACTGACTCCCACCTGCCATGGGCCGAGGGCTTCCTTTTGCAGCATCAGTACCCTGGCTCTCTGCCGGAAGCCGGCAGGGCAGGCCCAGCCAGAGGGTGCCCTCAGGCAGAGTCAAGCAGTGTTCTGCGGAACAGGGCTTGGGAAGGCTCCCTTAGTTAGGTAAATTAATCTGCTAAGCATTTTGACCTTAGAAAGTCAAGATCAGGTGCCTGAGAGAATGAAGTGGAAAAAAAAGAGATTAAAAAAATATGGAGCCTACAGAGAAAGAGAGACAGGAGCAGGGAACTGCAGGGGCATTTCCTGCCCTCCCCCCCCCCACCCCCCAGGCAGCAGAGTAAGGTCACTCAGGGCGAAGTGTCAATCCCGGAGGGAAGGTGAGGTGGCCAGAGAGTGAGGTAGAAGGTGCTGAAGGTGGAGCTGAAGTTCGCCTGGCCCAGGCGAACTTCAATTTGGGGTGGATAAGTGTTAATGACAGGACAGAGTGCTTTCAATTCTTTATATCCTTGATTCAAAAAACCAGATAATAGACTGCAATTTCATTGTTAACATTAACAAATGCCTCTATTTATCTGCTATTTGATGTATCTCATTATTACTCCCTCTTTGCATGTGGAAAAAAATGAATATATGAAAAGATTAAGTGATTCAACCAAATTATATAAGCTAATATCCAGTTTCTTACAAATTTTGTTGGAGGGAGGGTACTAGAGTTCATTTTCATGTGTTCTCTGACAATAGTAATAACAATAGCTACATTTAATGCTTACTCTTTCTCGGGCACTAAATATTAACTCATTTCATTAGCACAACAACCCTGTTAAATATACCGCTCACAAAAATTAAGGGATATTTTATTGCTTCATATTCATTTTTGAAATATCCCCTAATTTTTGTGAGTAGTATATTTCACGTACAAGCACCCTGAGGCCCAGAATGTAAGTTGCCATTGTCACCCAGTCAGTAGTGCTAGCCAGGGGCAAACCCAGACTGGCTGACTCCAAAACCCACATACCCAATACCATGCTGCCACTCCGTCAGAGGAGCAGTTCCATCTGCCTTATCAGCAAGGATACACATAGCTGTGGATCATAAGAAGTAAAAGAGTCAGAGTCTAAAAAGTACATCTGTTTTCACTATTTATTATTATTTATTATCATTACAGTATTGTTATTACTTAAATCTGAATTGAAATGTTATGTACATACAAAATAGCAGATTTCCAAGACTTAGTATTAAAAAAAGAATATTAAAACATCTCAGTGATTTTTATATTGATCACATATTGAAATGATAATATGTTGGTTATACTGGGTTGCATAAACTAAATTATTAAAATTAATTTTATTTTTTTAAACCCTTTTAAATTGACTAATGAAAATTTTAAATTACACAGCTTGCAGTGTTTCTTTTTATTTATTTATTTATTTATTTATTTATTTTTACAGGGACAGAGAGAGTCAGAGAGAGGGATAGATAGGGACAGACAGACAGGAATGGAGAGAGGTGAGAAGCATCAATCGTTAGTTTTTTGTTGCTGTTGCGACACCATAGTTGTTCATTGATTGCTTTCTCACATGTGCCTTGACTGTGGGCCTTCAGCAGACCGAGCAACCCCTTGTTGGAGCCAGCGACCTTGAGTCCAAGCTGGTGAACTTTTGCTCAAGCCAGATGGGCCCGCGCTCAAGCTGGTGAGCTCGGGGTCTCGAACCTGGGTCTTCCGCATCCCAGTCCAATACTCTATCCACTGCGCCACCGCCTGGTCAGGCTGCAGTATGTTTCTATCAACACTGCATTAAACAGCAAATCTTTTAAAAGTAGACAGCATAATGGAAGGAAGGAATTGTTTCAGTCATTGTCTGATCTCACTCAGTTCCTAATGTCTCTGTGCCTTACTTTCTCTATCTGTAAAATGTGACATAAAACTTAAAATCTCCTTACACATTTAAGATAATTAACAAATTAAGCAAAAGTAATTATGGCTCTGGCTGGTTGGTTCAGTGGTAGAGCATCGGCCTGGCATGTGGAAGTCCCAAGTTCAATTCTTGGTCAGAGCACACGGGAGAATCGCCCATCTGCTTCTCCACCCTGCTCCCTCTCCTTTCTCTCTGTCTCTCTCTTCCCCTCCTGCAGCCAAGGCTCCACCGGAGCAAAGTTGGCCAGGGTGCTGAGGACGGCTCCACGGCCTCTGCCTCAGGTGTCAGAATGGCTCCGGCTGCAACAGAGCCATGCCCCAGATGGTCAGAGCATCGCCCCCTGGTGGGCATGCCGGTGGATCCCAGTTGGGCGCATGTGGGAGTCTGACTGCCTCCCCACTTCTTACTTCAGAAAAATACACACACACACACACAAGAAGTAATTATGAATCATCGTACCCATTGTTTATTGAAGACTAGACAATTATTTAGGAAAGCCGAATAATATAAATAAATAACTTACGGAGATTAACTATGAATTAGACTATTTACTTATAATTTTCTTTTAGCAAATGTGCAACTTTGAACTCCAGACACTGACCTCCAAACAAAGTATTTCTGCAGTGTATCAGTTCTACTTTATTTGAATAATAATCATTTACCTTAGTATGGGCCAATAAGGTGACCAGGGCAGGTATTGCTATCTTCATTTTACAGATTTAAAAGCAGACTCAAAGAGGTTATGATGCAGGGCTGAACGTTTGGGCTCGCAGGCCGATACTTTTCTCATTATACTTTTCAGGTAATGAAAGTTATGTGTACTTTTTAGGGGGGGTGGTATTCAGCTGTGGTTCCCTTGCAGATTAAAGAGGGACATAGGTAAATGCAGTGAGGCTAAAGCTTCTGGGCTTTCATTTGACACGCGGTATTAATTGCTATAGCCAATTAGGACCGGAACCAGAATCCTAGACCTTCACTAGGAAGTTTGCTGTACCTGGGAGGTTGCCACAGTGGTCCTTCATATGAAAATCACAAATATGACTTAAAAAGGATAAAAGGCTCAGACAGTCCAAGCGATCCATATGTTTTTGGCTACTTGTTATTATTTTTAAGTTAGAAAAAAATACAGTCTTATAAACATCTAAATATTATGTCAGTGTATATAAAGTCCAAAGAGCAGATGGAGCTGCCCTCACCATCTTCCCCCGAATCTGGCTTCAAAAATAACCAGTTGGTTATTAATTTCAACGTGGAAGAAGACAGCACATTATTTTTATGGTTCTAAAATTTTTCATAGACTGTCATAGTATTCTATGTGAGCCTTTATATTGAGTGGAAATTATCCTTTAAAGATATTTATGTAGCCCTGGCTGATAGCTCGGTTGGTTAGAGCATTGTCCCCATACATAAAAGGTTGTGGGTTCGATCTCCAGTCAGGAGCACATACAGGAACAGATCAATATTTCTGTCTCGCTCTCTCTCCCCACCCCTTTCTCTACAACCAATCACTAAATTAAAACATAAATAAATAAAAATATTTTATATATACAATTTGTTATTCTTTGTAGCCATATATTGGTTAAGTGTATATATCTCATATTCATTAAAGATGGCAGGCAGTTCTACAAAATGGTGTGTAATTTCCAAAATAATTTTCTTATGCAAAGACTAAAGAAAAATTGAGTTAGAACAGTGGTCTTCTCCAGAGATATTTGCTAGAAAAATCAGATTATTTTTTATATCACAACTTCACTTTGTGCTTAAAGCATGGCTTAACATATGGTTTAGAAATATTATCTACGCAGTTTTATGAATATGAGAGTCTGTCCATAAAATTATAGTAGCTCTTGGTTTGTTTAGATTTATTTTGGGTATTAGAGAAATGGTGTTACTTTAAAATATTAATAATCCTTGGAAAAGAAATAATTAGGTGAGAATGGTGGTTACAGTGTAGTTTCTTTATTACTGTGAAGAACATTCAACATTAATTCCATAAGAATCATAAATGTATTTCTTCTTCACGAAATCACTTTCCTTATGTGAAGGGAATCATCTATGAGTAAATTAGGTTTGACCCTTAAGGGAGTCCCACAGTTCACTGAGCCAAAAATTGTACTTGGCAGAAGAGTATTTGGGTTGCATCAAATGGGGAAACCACTGCTATCTCAATATTATACTTAAGGAGATTTTGCAAATTTATTGACAAATTCTCCAATTCTGAACCTGTTATCTGCGAGCAAGAGGGCAGTATTTGCAAGTCAAATGATAGAAGAATCTATTGTCAGACAATTAAAACATCTTCACTGAGACCTACCGAACTAACCTTTGTGTGGTCTTGTACTCAGATGGAAATGGTTCCTGGAGACAGTTGACAGCATGAATTTAGAGACGACACTAAATGTGTGTGGGAACTTGCAAAAACAAATCTAAAAAACGGTTTAGGATCAGGATTTTCTTTGCCACTTTTTTTCCCCCGATGATGGGGTGGGAGTGCGAGCTGGGGCCAGGGCTCGGGGGAGGCAGGCGCCAGAGGGAAAGGTGACATTAGAGATGCTGGTAAAAGTTAGTCCTGGTCAAGCCTGGGGTGAACAATGACACAGTGTTGTCGTGGGCTGCCTCCGCGACTTAGATATTCTTCCCATGTCAGTATAATCACTACTGGGAGGTAGCTCGATTAAGGATTACCATATCATTAATAGTATCCACGACTTTTGTTCAAAGGCTACTTGTGCAATGTTGCCTTGTGGATGAAGCGCCGTAATCCTCCGAGCCGCAGCTGTAGAGAGGGAGGCCCACACTGACTTCCCTGTCCTCTCGGATCAGTTCTAAAAAACAGACAGAAACAACAGTCAACTCAAAGCCAAAAAAAAAAAAGAAACATCCATTCTACATTTCCACATTCATCTCCAAGCTTCAATCCCTGCCAATGTCTCCCATTCATCTCTTCTCCAACATCCAGATCACCACTCGGATGGTGGCCAGATTAAAGTGGAACAATGCAGTTTTAAATGTAAAGTTTGCATCTAATTTTTTTTTCTTTGCATGAGAAAAAGCACATTGATTCTATCTATGTGTCTGTCTAATGCTTCAGCCTGTAGTTTTTCAGGTCTTTCTTATTTTCTTTGGCAACATGAGGCATGCCGGTGTCTCTCAACTCTCTAGGCTTTCTCAGTTTATTTGGTGAAGACACCTGACATTGAAATTTGTATTTCAGTAGAAAAGTATATGCATAGATAATAAACAATGGCTTTTATGTCATTAATATTATTGCTACTAAGAAATGTCTACTTCTAAGAGTCTGAGCGCTGAAAGAAATCTAAAAGCTCAGCAGGAGCTTGAAACCTAAGCAAACATACCGAGATACCGGGGATTGGGCGGAAGAAAGTGACTGAAGAATCCCGTTTGGTGGGAAGTCCCGGTGGGGGAAGACAGGAAAGGGTGGCTGTGACCTTTAGAGCACACTTCATTTCATCAAGATCGCCTCCCCCCAAACAGGAAAATGAAGGGATAAGAAAGACCCTTACCTATTTGGCATAGGAAAATGTCAAAATAAAATGAAGCTTAGGGTTAAATTTCTTGTTTTATATCTTAATAGTCACACTTTTATTTCAAATTGAAATGAAGCTATTCCTTGATTTACTCATGAGCCATTATTTTTAAAAAGGGTTTTAATCTTACATTTTCATCTCATTGCTTGATTGAAAATCACTATAACATTATATTTTATTAAAACATAGTTGACATAAAATACATTAGGTTCAGGTGTACCACATGGTGATTCGATATTTATATACTTTACGATGTGATCACCTGATAAATCTAGTCACCATCTGCTTCCATATAAAGTTGTCATGGCTGTATTCCTTATGCTGCACTTTATAGCCTTGTGACTGATTTATTTTATAACTGGAAGCTTGTTCCTCTTATTCCCCTTCACCTTCCTCACCCTCCCCTCTGGCAACCATGAGTTGCTTTCTGTTTTGTTTATTTGTTTTGCTTTTAGATTTCACGTATAGGTGGATCATACGATACTTGTCTTTCTCTGTCTGACTTATTTCACGTAGCATAATACTCTCTAAGTTCACAGCTTTCACAACAACATACACACATAATACATAGATAAACATCAAACCTTACATAAATCAAGGCTTTTTGAGGTCCTTCCTAATTTGAAGAGTGTAAAGACTTACTTGGACCCAAAAGTTTGAAAACTGCTGCTCTAAACCACAATGGGGAGAGAAGTGCTCCCACCCAAACTGGAAACTTCTGGTGGCTCTGTTACCAAAATGTTCTCTTTGGAGAGAGCTTGCTTTATTCAGATAGGAAAAATATTTGGGATTGGGAGCTCTGTGATTTGGGACATCTCAATTTACCCGAGTGAAAAATGGAATGGGTGAACTCATAAGCCCATATTCACTGAGGGGCGTCTATGCTCTGGCCGCCATTTCCCAGGCAGTGGGGCGCTTAGGTAGGAATGATTCCATCACACCCTCCAGCAACTCACAGTATTAAGGGCATGGACCAGGGAGAGACAGCCATAATAGAGGGGTGGCTTGGGCCCTTAGGAAGTCATGGGACCCATTTAATGTGTTATGACCAGCATTTTAAAAATAGCAAAATGTAATAGAAAATATCAGTGTGCACCTTACATAGCATGATTGTTTTTTCATGAAACCATTTTTCTCATTGTATTTATGTGTGCATATGCATGAGAGAGAGAGACAGACAGTAAAGGTACAATGTAACATGTATTTCTTATTGTCTGAAATACATTCTTTTGAAAATCACTGGTCTAGAGTCTCAAGAAAGAGCTTTATGTGTTCAAAGAATTATCAACAGTAATTCATATGTGGCTATAACATTACTATGTGTAGGGAAAAAATAATTAGGATGATTGATTACAATAAAATTAAGAAAATGCCATTGAAGCACTTATCAAAGTACCTAAAGAAGTAAACCATCTAATAAACAACTGCATATTATTAAGGCATCCTGCCACTCGAGTGTGACAGAATGTCAGCGTAACAAGTGCTGGAGCTTTAGAGATGAGGCTGTCTGATTATCCATCAGACTGAGTCCCAGGTAATTGTGGTGTAGCGTTCCGGCCGATGTTTCCTACTGCTGAATGTATTCCATATTGTCAATGATAAAATAGCGTTTTCTCTCTCCACGTGAGACTCATGGCCGCACTTTCCCTAAACGTTACGTGGAATTGTCCAGTGTCCTTCTGGTCTGATACCTATGCTGGCAGTCAAGAGACTTACTCTAGCCAGGAGTTATGTGCGTGCGTATTTAAAATGCCCAGATAATTAGGTTAAATATAATTCTCTGGTTTGTGTCTTTTGATGTCTGATTTTATTTTTATTTACCTAAAGTAAATCAAGATGTAATTTACATACAATAAAATTCACCCGTTTTGGACTGACGTTTAACTCTTGCCAAGTCTCGCCGCCGCCGCGGCTCGCGGGCCTTTGGCCTTCCCGTGAAGCATGAGCCTACTCGCCCGCCGGCACCGGCGCTGCGCGGGCTGCGGGCGCGCCGTCTCAGGGTCCTCTGTGCCCGCAGTCCGGGCGCCGGAGGAGCTCGGCACACTGTGGGCGACCGCGCCTGCGGGGGACTTTGCCATCGGTCCACCAGGACCTGGGGAGGAAGAACCAGCAGCTCCTCACCCCCTCCCTCTCCACCACCATTTTGGATACTCCGCAGGGACGCGTTTTGGGGTTCCCACTGATTTCCAGGAAGGACGTCTGCCCTCTTCTGAACCCCGCTGAGGCGGCCACCTGTGCTTGCTGCGGTGACCCTTTGCCCATGACCCTGCGGTGCCTCGAGCCCTCCGGGAATGGCGCGGAGGGGACGCGGAGCCAGTTGGGGACCGCAGGGTCCGCGGAGGAGCCGTCCCCGGAGGCGGCGCGTCTGGCCAAGGCCTTGCGGGAGCTCAGTCAAACAGGTTGGTACTGGGGAAGTATGACTGTTAATGAAGCCAAAGAGAAATTAAAAGAGGCACCAGAAGGAACTTTCTTGATTAGAGATAGTTCGCACTCAGACTACCTACTAACAATATCTGTTAAAACATCAGCTGGACCAACTAATCTGCGAATCGAATACCAAGATGGGAAATTCAGATTGGACTCTATCATATGTGTCAAGTCCAAGCTTAAACAGTTTGACAGTGTGGTTCATCTGATCGACTACTATGTTCAGATGTGCAAGGATAAGCGGACGGGCCCAGAAGCCCCCCAGAACGGCACTGTTCACCTCTATCTGACCAAACCGCTCTACACGGCCGCGCCACCTCTGCAGCATCTCTGTAGACTCACCATTAACAAATGTACCGGTACCATCTGGGGACTGCCTTTACCAACAAGACTAAAAGATTACTTGGAAGAATATAAATTCCAGGTATAAGTGTTTCTCTTTTCCTAAACATGCCTCATATAGAGTATCTCCGAATGCAGCTACGTAAAAGAGAACCAAAACTTGAGTGACTGCTCTGGATAACTACACGGAATTCTAAGAACAGCTATGAACAGCCGAATTGATCTAATTTAAATGTGTGACGAGGTAGCTAGGGAAAGTTCCCTCAACTATTCGCCTGAGTAATGCTTGCCTTCCTAAAGCAAAGACCAGTTGATTCTTTTGAGTTAAAAATGTCCCAAGTAAAGGTTGAAGTAACATTTTTATCAGAATGCCTTGCCTTTCTGAGGTTCCTTTCTTATAAGTTGAAGGTCTGGGCACCAGTAGTAGAGAAAGAAATCCACAGAGAAGTACTGAAAAAGGGGGAGGAAACACAGGCTTAACTGCACTTTTAGATGCCTGGTGATCTGAGTCTATTTTGGACATGTTATATTTTGCATTTTGATGTACTTAGGGATTTTGTTGATGAGATACGTAGTATTTATCCTTCCTTTTATGCAATTAACCAAATCAACCAAAAAATGTGACTATGAAATCCTGTATTTGTCTTTTTACTACATGTATAACTCTCTCAAGTGAATGAGTACTGTAGTAATCCGTTTTAAGGGAGCCTTATTTCAGAAATATTTCAAACTGGTGCAAACAGAAAAGACTTTGTCTTTTCCTTAAGGCTAAAGACAAGAATGTCATGCTACACAGGTGCAACCCAATCCCTGTTAATAAAACCATGTAGATATAGACATTTTACCCTTTAAAATAGCTGTGTCCCAACCTGTTGCCATGGATTTTTTTGGAAATGGCTTTAGAAATTTCCAAGTTGTCCTTGAATTGTCTAACAATGGACATCAGCAGTTTCTCCCTTCTACCATGTAGAAAACTTTGACTTAATTTTCTTCCAGATATAGGGGGATTACCTGCCTGTTTTTCAAAGTGTTTATTTACTGCTGTTACTATTTGATTAGAATGTATTAAATAAAAAAAATAACTTTTCAAAAAAAAAAATTCACCCGTTTTAGGTATGCAGCTCAATGGATTCGATAAAGGGATGGCATCACTAAAATGACGGCCTAGAACACTGTCTTCACCCTGTACAGGCAGCCCCCTTCCCCAGCCCCAGGCGACTGCTTGGTCTTTCTTTGTTGTCATTATTGCCTACTCCAGAATTTGCCTGAATGATTGTAGCAGTAAGAATATATTGCTGTCCAAATCAATACAGGATGATTAGACACAGGAGGAACGGTGTTGATTCATAGGAACTCACAGCTATTTGGTGGGAGACTTCTTGCTATGCAACGTTTGGTTCTTACTGCACTGAGATGGATTCGAGACAGATCCAGGATTCCGGGAACTTAACATGTGTCTTGTGAGAAGACTGCAGGTTCTCAGAACATCCAAGTAAACACTGTGGCCTGTCAGCCCCATCACTTGCCACGGGTTTCTAATTTCCACACCCCTTTAGGTTTGACTGGAATGATCACATACTGAGTTTTAAGCTTAGGAAAGATGTCTAACCAAGCCAAAGCAGAAGGGCTTTGTGAGCACTCTGTTTCCCACAGGGTTGTATTTAGTAACCTAGTAGGATAAGCTTGGAACGTGTTCTCTCAGCCAGCGCACATATCCAAGGGTTTCTGTGTCAGGTAGGTCTATTAAAAGCATTAGGAATGGACAACCAGTTACATGCCATGGCCTTTTTTATTTTGACAGTACCGTGTATTTTCAGTTTTATTTTGTACGTTTTAATGGTCTGAAATAACTAGTAACTTGAAATCTTAAAGGAACGTTCATTTGTCTCAGAATCCCAATCATTTATACTTACTAAATCAGGAAGTTGGTTTATTCCCAGAAAATTTTCCTTTCAGCAAATCTAAAGACAATGCATTTGCTCAGTATGCATGAATTATTTTTATTTATAGTGTTTTTATTTTGCATGACACCCAGGAGAAACTTCATATTCTTAGCAAGCTAGCACTAGGAGGAAACTTAGGGTTCAAATTGGCCATCTTCTTTACAATGTAAGGAAAGAATCTGAGACTCAGGTGACTTCCTGAAGCCTCTGGAGAAAGATTAATTTCAGGAATTAATTTTTATATGAATCTAAGTACATTCATTAGTCATTTAATATTTGGAAACATAAATTAGTAATACATCTACAACAGAGCCCAAACTACCAACCCACTATAATTTCACCAGTCAATAAGACCTTATTCTATAGTAGTTTTTCACTGAGCACATTGGCACACACACCATCTGTCCTATATTACCCACCACCTCATCACTGTTATGGGCATAAACACCATCAAGTTGTCTCATCTGAAGTATCCATTAAATATTTATCTGCGCAGAGCACCAACATGACCACTATATTGTGTTCATTAAAGAACACTTGAAAGTGCCTAGCACGTGTAGGACAGAGCGCCTGGTAAGTCCAAGTCTGAATGTACATAACTTAGGTTAAAAGCCACAGAAGACACTAGAGAATATATTCCCTTTATATACAGTCAACAAGTATTATTATTATTTTTTTTTGTATTTTTCTGAAGTGAGAAGTAAGGAGGCAGAGAGACAGACTCTCACATGCACTTGACCAGGCTCTACCCGGCATGGCCACTAGGGGGCGATGCTCTGCCCATTTGTGTCATTGCTCCATTGCAACTGGCTCATTGCTCCATTGAAACTGGAGCCATTCTAGCACCTGAGGTGGAGGCCATGGAGTCATCCTCAGTGCCTGGGCCACCTTTGCTCCAATGGAGCCTTGGCTGTGGGAAGGGAAGAGAGAAACAGAGAGAAAGGAGAGGGGGGAGGGTGGAGAAGCAGATGGGCGCTTCTCCTGTGTGCCCTGGCCAGAAAATGAACCCGGGACTTCCACATGCCGGGTGGATGCCCTACTGCTGAGCCAATCGGCCAGGGCAAGAATTTTAAGAAACTACAAATATTCAATAGTCTGAGAATTTTATATTTTGAGGGAATGTTTTTCTGATTACATCAGCATTTTAGGAATGACTGCATGGACTTAGCTTTCACTTTATGATAATTCTCTAATCTTTCAAAAAGATTAATCAAATTTAGGAAATGAACGTGTGTGTGTGTGTGTGCGCGCACGCACGTGCGCCATTTACTGCCTCACTAGGCAGCAATCATTAAGTATAGTTCTATAATTCCTATTGAGAGATGACTTCCAATATAGCAGCTGTAGTTGTTTCCATGGCTACTGAGTATCACTGTATCCCCTCTCCTGACCTCATGACATGTTGCCAACAGCTTTGGGACTGTTCTTCCTTGCTCTCCTGCCCCCGCTCATATTTTACAGAAACAATTCCATTGGATTCTTATGTTAGACAGTGTATCAGTTAGGATGAGGTTCTGTGTAAGTGAAAGAGGCTTGCTATCTGTGTGCTTAATAAGATGGAAGTGTGTTTTCTGCCCCATGGAGGACGAATGGAACAGGCAGCCCAGGGCTGCTGATCTGGCAGCTTCAGGACCTTATCAGGACCCAGGCTTCTCTACCATCCTAGAGCTTGGTTTTCATATTCAGAGGTTACTTTATGGTTCTAAGGCTTGTTGAAGCTCTGAGGTTCACATTCTAGTGGCAGGCCTTAAAAGGGGAGAAGGCAGAAGGACAAAAAGGGGGGTCCTGTTAGCTGAGTCCGTTTACTTTAAGCACCATTCTCAGAAATCTCACACAATACTTATCACTATGGCCAGAGTTTAGTCACATGGGTAAACCCAGCTGCAAAGATGACTGGGAAATGTAGTCTTTTAGTCTAACTAGCAATGCTCACAGCCAGAAGGATGAGAGGAATGAAAGGCAGATGGCTGTTGTGGTAGGTGACCAAGTCTCTGCCACCGGTAATTTAGGTGGAATATTCTGTTTGTACCCACGACGCCTTATTTGCTCATAAATAGTGGCCGCTATTTTACAGAAATAGTGTCTGTGGATACCTGTTTGGTGCAGTCATTTGAACATCCTCAGAGAAGCTCAGAGATTATTCTTGTCTCGTGGGAGCACACTCACAGTCACTGTTTGCTCTTGCTAGAATGTTTTCAGTTATAGGAATTCAAATAAAACAAAATCTAAAATAGAACCACAGATAGATAATTAACAGCATCTTAGGGAATATAACAAAGAAAAACTGTGAGAAATCTAAAACACAATAAAAGGCTGTAAAAATAATTAATGGGGCTTCTTAGGAAAGAAACATTTTAAGGATGATTGCTTAGTATTACCCTTCCAACAAGCCGTTGATAATTTTTAGAAAGGTTGAGGAAGTCTCCCACCAAGTTAGGTTCTACTTCCTACCTCTTTTCTTAGGGTTAGTAATCACAGATCTTTCAAGATAACTCTTTTGTTATCTTGTACTACCATTTACCTACTGTATGATTTTTTAAAAAGTTTTATTGACATATAATTTATATTTACTCATTTACAAATTTAATCATCTATAAATCTACCCATTGTGAGGTACAAGTCAGTGATTTCAGTAAATGTATAGGGTTGGGGAACTATCACCACAACCCAGTTATAGAACACTTCTATCTTCTTAGTGTATCTATAGAATTTGTTCTTTCCAGACGTTTTCTATAAATGAAATCATGCAATATGTATTTTGTGTCTAGCTTATCTCACTTAGTATGGCGTTTTCAGGTTCATCTGTGCTGTAGCATGTATCAGAAATGAATTCCTTTTCATTGCTTAATAGTATTCCATTGTATGGATCTATCATATTTTGTTTACTCATTCGTTAGTTGATGGACATTTAGAATATTTCCATTTGACTGTTATGAATAATGGTCCTGTGAATGTTTGTGTACATGTCTTTGTATGGACATGTATTTTCATTTTGCTGAAAGGTGCATAGGAGGAAGATTCTTGACTGAATTGTAAGGTTATGTTTAACTTTTTAAGAGGCTGACATACTGTGTTTCAAAATGGCTGTACGATTTTATGTTCACCCTAACAATGCACAAAGGTTTTAGTTTCTCCATTTCCTTCCCAACACTTGTTAGTGCCTATCTTTATTTTAATGTTTTTTAGACAAAGAAGGGGAGACAGAGAGAAAGGGGGGCATTAACTTGTTATTCCATGCATGTCGTCATTGGTTGATATTTATTGGGATCTGCAACTTCAGCATGTTGGACAGTGCTCTAACTAGTTGAGCTACCCAGCCAGGGCCCATGTGTGTCTTTTGGTTATAGTCATTCTAGTGCAGGCGTGGCCAACAGGTTTTGCCTCCGGGCCAGATTAGAAAGAAAACTTTTTTCACGGGCAGGACAAAATATTAAAATTAAAAAATGTTAACTACAAAAATGATTCGTTTAAGTAAAAAAAAATTATTATGTAATTTGTTTATGAATAAATGTAAGTTTATGATAAATATTAAAATAATTTTAATATACAATTATTTCAATAAAAATATAATTGTATACCATATAAGTATCCAAAGTGTATCGCAATCAATCAAAATAATATTTAAATAATAGAATGAGCTTGAAGGGGTTATATTGCAAATAAAACAATTATTTCGTTTTACAAACAGCCTAGACACGTTTTCAGTTATCAATTGCAGCTATTGTCTATGCTGCAATGCCACTTGATTCAGCACACTTGACCACAAAAATAACGTATTGTTTGACCGTGGGTGCGCACTGGCAAACTCCGCCTAAAAGAATGTGGGTTTCATATTGCTGCTAAACGTCAAACAGTTCATATCGAGTACAGACGAGTACAAAAGTTGTAAATCTTTATAATGGAATTTTTTTTAAAAATAAAGAAGTATCATGAATCCATTCGACCAATTATTGAAAGTTAACCCTAGATTAGTCACACGTGAAATTCTTTTCCACATATCACTATCTTCTTAAATATCTCGATTTCCAATAATCAGAGACACTTCCACTTCTGAGTAGATGAGATTTTAAAGTAGTGGAGAATATTAAAAATTTAATTGCGGGCCACATAAACTCATTATGCGGGCCGGATCCAGCCTGCGGGCCCTATGTTGGCCACACCTGTCCTAGTGGATACCTAGTGGTACTTCATTGTGGTTTTAATTTGCATTTCGCTAATGACTGATTTTGAGCATCTTTTCATGTGTTATTAAACGTAGGTATAGCTTCTTTGGAGAAATGTCTATTCAAGTATTTTGCTCATTTAAAAAGTCTGATTAGTTGTCGAGCTCTCTCTATACATTAGTCATTGTAAATTCTCTCTGTATATTCTGATACAAGGCCTTTATCAGATAGATGATTTATACATATTTTATTTCAGTCTATGACTTATGTTTTTGTTTTCCTAATGGTGTCTTTTAAAGTTCAAAATTTTAAAATTTTGATGCCATCCAGTTTACCAATTTTATTTTACGGCATGTGCTTCCGGTGTTGAGTTCTGAGACTTTGAGCAAGTTGTCTAACCTCTGCAAGCCTTTGCTCCTTTGTCTGTAACATGGGATTAGTATTTCATGCCTCCAAGGTAACTGTGATTTCAGTCTGACTTCCCTGTTTCTGTTTGAAAAAGAGGAGGCTGCAAGTTCAGGGAAACGCTGATTTTTGGTACTCAGGCTGGTTTGCTGGAGTGGGGAGGGCTTGGTATGTCTAAAAGCTATGAAACATATCTGCTAATCGGTTTTGCTCTCATCTTCTGGTCCAAGGGATCCGCTTCACAGATGGAAGGAAATGACCAGGATAAGTGAGGGGGACCAAGTTACGCAGGAGGCGAAATGGACGAAGCTGCCTGGGAAGGGTGAGGGAGAGGGGGAAGGGCTATCAGGGGTTAAGGACACTTGATAGATATGCTAATGCTCTAGATTGTGACAGTGGTTTCACAGGTGTATACAGCTGTCAGAATTTATCAAATTGAATACTTTAAATGCATGCTACTTATTGTATATCAATTACCTCAAAAAGGCTGCTTTGTGAAAATAGTTCATATCCATTAGGATCATTCAAAAAACATAAAATATCAACTGTTGGTAAGAATGTGGCCAAATGGGAACTCTCGTGACTTGCTGGTAGGAAAGTAAAATGCTCGCCCCGGTGGAAAACAGTTTGGTGCTTCCTCAGAAAGTGAGAGCTTACATATGACCCAGTGTCCCACTCCTAGGTATAGGCCTGAAAGAACTGCAAGCGGGGACCCACATATTTCTGTACCAATGTTCATAACAGCGTTATTCTCAGTAGCCAAAGGTAGAAACCTCCCAAGTCTCTATCAGCAGATGAATGGATAAACGGATGTGGTATATATACACAATGGAATATAAAAGGAACAAAACTCTGATACCTGCTATAACATGGATGAATTTTAAAGACATTATGCACAGGGAAATAAGTTAGAAACAAAGGACAAATACTATATGCTTCCACTTACATGAAGTAGCTAGGATAGGCAAATTATAGAGATAGAAAGAGTAAAGATTACCAGGTTTGGGGAGGAGAGAACAATGGGGAATTAATGTTTAATGGGTACAGAATTCAGTTTGGGATGATGTTCAAGTTTTGGAAATGGCTAGAGGTAATGTTGTATAACATTGTGAATGTACTTAGTGCCAGCAAACTGTACACTTAAAAATGGTTAAACTGATGAATTTTATGTTATGTTCATTTTACCGCAAAAAAGGAATAGACAAAGTGATATATACATTTAACTGGTAATAACAGTAAAAAAATATATAAGGAGAAATTAATAAATCAGCTCCAGGGATAAGGTCAGAAGTAGGCAGATTCTTCCTTCCTGGTTCCTTTATCCTACCACTCAAACCAATCAATTATTATAAACTTATCCTTCTATTTCTTCACTCCCTTTTCTCCAGGCATTTAGATGGGGGCAAGAGAAATGTAAAGTAAAAAATAAACTGAGTGCACTTAGCCTGGTGAAGAGAGGACTTGGGGGAGGCAAGGAGAGCTGTGTTTAAATATTTACAGGCTGTCAGGTAGAGAGAAGGGGAGGCGTGTTCTGTGTGCTCCCTAAGACAGAAATCGGATTTCACGGGAGGCAGAGCTCTCCTGCCTCTGAGAAAGGAATGCTGTAGAAATACCTGGAACAGTCTGTAAGTGGAGTAGCCTCCTTGGAATTCCGGAAATGGGCAAATTCCTGCACTAGATGGAGAGTTGGACAACGTGCTCTTTGCCTTAGCATCCCAGCAGGAAGAGGCAGCAAATTGGAGTAAGGATTCTGAAGCGTATTTAACGACTATGTTCAGAGGTATGAGCAAGGTCGAGGGAGTCTGTAAGGATTGCTGAGGCACCAGTGGACTGGCCACAGCGGGAGGCCGTCAGGGCTGACATAGGGAAAGAGGACAGGGCCACCCCAGGAGCCCAGGGGAGCCGTGGAGGAGGAGTCTCAACAGCTGAAAAGAGGGCCACCAACAGCAGCTGGCGGCCACTGAAACAGCAGGGGAAACAGCAGGGGGATAGCTTCCAGCCTTTGGTCTTCTGCCACTGTATTTCTCTGGTGGACCCAGGTGGAAGCCTGAGGCCTGGGCACAGAAGCCGAAGTCATGCAGATGTTAGGGAAAAGTGAGCTCCCTGGGCAACTGAGTAGGGCAGAGAAGTGTGTCTCTATGGTTGCTTCCAGCTCAGTGTCTGTAAGCTTTGAGGCCATGACGCACTTGATTCCATAGCAGACGCCCTAATTCCCATCCCAACCCAGTATGCAAAGAGCAAGAGACCCAAAGATTATACCTGGTACTGTGTGAATGATCAGGGTATTGTGCGAAGGTAAAAAGGTGCTTGGGTTATCTGGCACTAGCCATGGGGTCAGGAACATGTCCTTGGAAGCTGAAAGGTGAGAGACAAGCCATTAGTCAACGCGTGTTTACTGAGCATGTGCTGATGCTGGGCACTGCTCTGAGTGCTGTAGATCCTGTGGTGAGTGAGGCAGAAATTCCTCTTTTCTTACATAGTAGAAGCAGGAGGCAGAAGGTAAGCATCTAATCGATACAGGGAAAATTTTAATATGTAGCTCTTATTGCTTCAAATACAGCACTAACCACATTATGGATGAAAACCTACACAGGAATAAAGCGCTTTTAAATCACTGTTCAAAGCAGGCGTGTGTCATATTGCGGTGTCGCACAAACAAAATGGAACTTGAAATGTGGAAATTAGTTACAGATTCAGAAGTTGAAAACATAGCTAAGGAAGTCATAATTTTATGAGACTTTGATTTATAATTGTTATCATTTTAGACGGACTATCCCTTGATTGTGGAGCAAGTTTAAGAAAAGTTATAAGGAGATAATTTTTTTTTTTTTGAGTTTTTATTCTTTCGTCAGTTTGATGTTTAGTATCAAAAATACCTACACCTTTCAGAATAGTGGAGAATAATTTAATGATGTTGAGCAGTATAGGAAAGTCCTTGGTATTTTTCTTTTTCTCCTTCCGAACGTGATAATTTATTTAATACGTGGGTGCTAATCTATTATATTTTAGAGGCCAAGAGCAGCTGAATATGTAAAATAAAAGAATTGATTTTATACTTGAAGATGTTTCCTTTTTCTTTTCTTTTTTCCTTTTCTGTCCCTTTTGGGTAAAGCTTACCCCTGTACAGTTCAGGAGTGGTCTCTATAATTAGGGACTTGAAAGGCAGCTGTATATTATGAAATGCATGGTCTCCCAGGTCAAATCAGTTACTTAGCATCTCTTACCAAGTACAAGAAAGATTCCTCTCCGGGGTCTCTGGCTGTCATCTCTCTCTCTTTTGCTAAGTGAGTAGGTCTTTCTTCTTAAAGGAGAACTTACTGACATGAGGTTTCAATATGTGTGGCTTCTTGTCTCAGTCCCACACCCTAGGCCCTTGTGTCCCCTTCCTCCAACGGTCATGTCCAGTGCAGTGTCCCCACTGTGCCGGGTCAGCAGGGACACCGGGTGACCATTGGCGTTGGTCATTACTTGCCTAAAGTTAGAGAAGATAATATCACTATTGATCTCTCCTCCAAGCCGTGTTGCTGTACATACAGAATAATTACTTGTCTTCACGCTGTAAGCCTGCAAGATGGCTTCCCTGCTTTTCCATTTGCGCAGGACACTGTTAAGTACTGAACCCCCTACAGAGAACTGCTGATAAAATCTCCTCGTTCCTTCCCGTCGTCACATGGAGTCTGTTTCAGGCATGTACAAGATCAAGTATCCATTAGACCTTTTGTTTATATATACTTTTGTATATATAACAGTACTGTGGCCTCTTTTAAAAATTAAATTAAATTACCTAAATAGGGAAAGAAAAAGAGCCTGTATTTTCTGGGGCTTCCCCAGAGGCTTTTTATCTGTTTAGATGAAGCAGGGATTTTTCACATATTGACATAAGCATTCATTTGCTAATTTGCTGGACATTAAACTTCACGGCGCCTTCCCCGGAATCTTGAATGAAGCTGAACCCTTGGGTCCTGAAGGCTCTAGTCCTGCAGCACTGTGCACACAGGCCGTTTTCCTCCCCTCTCTCCTTAGATAAAAGTCAGTGCTGATCGCCTTAAGGAAAGAATGAGTTAAATGGACCAACATTCTAGGCCTGGATCTAAAAAAGCCCCAGCCTTTTCAGAGGGGCCTGAGCACCTGCGGAGGCAAGGTCATTTGCACATACATAAATAAATAAATTAACAATGAATACATAATTTAATCCCGGCCGCACAATGCCACCTTGCAGATTTGATCCCTGGCAGCTCCCAGTGAATTTGTCCATTTCTAATTCTTTTTGATAAAGTCCTCAGATACTTGCTGACTGTCAGGCGCATTTTCTTATTGTTTTCGCTTGATTAGTTCTGTATGACCTGAGGTCGCCCTTAAAATCTACATCTCTCACGAAGACTCCAAAAGGCCTTTTTTAGTTCCCCCCAAAACAGGGTGGAGAGCGCCTGCCGTTTCTCCGCACAAAAGCCTGGCAGGTTTTCCGTGGCCGCCTCCTGAAGGCGCCCTCCGGGCACCCAAGCGCAAACATAACTCATTAAGGGGTACGACGTTTCCTCGACCTCTTTATCCATTGCGCTTGGGTGTGCCCGTGTCAGGGCTCCCCGGTCCTGGAGGAGCCGGCCACCTCCCCTTGAACCCTGCTAGGCGGCCCTGTCAGGGACAGGACCGGGCATGCAGCCTGCCCACCCACCCCGTTGCCCCGCTGTTCACCCCTTGTACCTGGTCTTTGGGAAGAGATGCTGGCCTTCGTGGTAGGTATGGTGCTCCCCCCTTTTTCTTTTGTATTTTTCCAAAGTTAGAAGTGGGGAGGCAGTTAGACAGACTCTCGCATGTGCCCCGACCAGGATCCACCCGGCATGCCCACCAGGGGGCGATGCTCTGCCCCTCTGAGATGTTGCTCTGTTGCAATCACAGCCACGCTAGCGCCTGAGGCGGAGGCCATGGAGCCGTCCTCAGCGCCCAGGCCGACTGCACTCCAATAGAGCCTTGGCTGCGGGAGGGGAAGAGAGAGATAGAAAGGAGAGGGGGAAGGGTGGAGAAGCAGATGGGCGCTTCTCCTGTGTGCCCTGACTGGGAGGGAATCGAACACAGGACTTCCACATGTCGGACTGATGCTCTACCACTGAGCTAGCCGGGGAGGGCCTCCCCTTTCTTTTCTCTTTAAGCTGGTGGGGAAGTTGCTGCCAGTTGCTCATTTTCAGTGCAGACTGTGGGCCCCGAAGCAAGAGACCTTTCTCATTCTCAGTCTCTACAACCCCTCCCCTGCGCTGGGTCTTCACCTGGTGTGGTCAGGCCTCCTCACACTGTACCACCACTGCCCACTCCCTGGGCATAGCTCCTAGAATGGGAGCGGAAAGGGAGACCCTGGGCTGGCTGACTGTAATAGCCTTAATTAATGGGGAGCAACTTCCTCACTTCTGGTTTTATTGAAAAATGCACAAAGACTGCTTACTCATTCAGGATCCTTCAGCAGTTCTGATGAAGTTTTTTGTAATTTCTGACTGCTCAGTCTTTTGGGTTTTCAAGGAAATTTTTCTTGCAATATTTTATCTTTCCTTCTTCGGGACTATCAACTAAAACTTGCCACATTGTATGGAGTCTTACAGGAGTCACTAATGAAACCTGTAGTGCCACAGGGAAGTTCGAGAAAGTAGTCTTCACGGCCCACATGGAAATCTACATGGTTAAGTTCTACAATCTCATCATGTATTTCTTTTTATGCAGTATTTTTTTTTTTACAGGGACAGTGAGAGAGAGAGAGTCAGAGAGAGGGATAGATAGGGACAGACAGACAGGAACGGAGAGAGATGAGAAGCATCAATCATTAGTTTTTCGTTGCCATTGCGACATCATAGTTGTTCATTGATTGCTTTCTCACATGTGCCTTGACCGCGGGCCTTCAGCAGACCGAGCCACCCCTTGCTGGAGCCAGCAACCTTGGGTCCAAGTTGGCGAGCTTTTGCTCAAGCCAGATGGGCCCGCGCTCAAACTGGCGACCTCGGGGTCTCGAACCTGGGTCTTCCGCACCCCGGGACAAATTACCTAGTCTGAACTGTCAAAGCCTTCCAAGAATTTGGTTCCACCATCTGTATTCTAAACATGCGAATAGCATTAGCCCCTGATAAAGTCATGATACCTCATCAGGAAAACCCCTTAGCTCGGACCTCCGAAGGGCGAACTAATGTGTGTAGTGCACAGGAAGGCGACCCTCTGACCACAGTGGTACAGGTGTGTCCACGACACTCCAGCTCAGGAAAGCCTTCAGGCAACGGGCACCAATGTGTCACATCTGGGCCATTAAAAATAACTCTTCATCCTCCAAAAGATCCATCACTTTGGGATGGTAATGACAAAGAGAAAACGTAACTTCGAATGTTCGGATTCCCAGTTTGTGTTCAGCACTGGAGACGCTGGGACAATCGGAATTTTATATTATTAATGAAGGAGGAGGGGGCTTTAAATGATGGTACCCTTCTTTGCAGGAGATAGTTACCCCGTCTTATTTTTTAACATTTGATATTTGGTTCAATTTATTATAACAATTACTTGGGAATTGTCATGAACTGACCAATTCCATGTAACAAGGCGCACACAATTCCTTTTCTTGAAAGAGATAGTGGGAAGTCACAGGATGATAGGTGTTTGCTGCTCGGGTTTTCTTTACAACTAATAATTCGTGCCATCAAAACAGTCTGTTTTGTTGTTCTTTTTTTGTATTTTTCTGAAGTGAGAAGCGGGGAGGCAGAGAGACAGACTTCCGCATGCACCCAACTGGGATCCACCCGGCATGCCCACCAGGGGGCGATACTCTGCCCATCTGGGGTGTTGCTCTGTTGCAACCAGAGCCATTTCAGCGCCTGAGGCGGAGGCCATGGAGCCATCCTCAGCTCCTGGGTCAACTTTGCTCCAATGGAGCCTTGCCTGCAGGAGGGGGAGAGAGAGACAGAGAGAAAGGAGAGGGAGAAGGGTGGAGAAGCAGATGGGTGCTTCTCCTGTGTGCCCTGGCTGGGAATCGAACCCGGGACTTCCACATGCCAGGCCAAAGCTCTACCACTGAGCCAACTGGCCAGAACCCAAAACAGTCTTTTTTTTTTTATGAGAAATCTCTATTGGATGTCTCTTGGTCTTTGTGAGGAGCAGTCTGTGAAGAACCGGAATTGACGACACTCCCAGAAAGAAGCCTGCAGCAAACACAGACCCCAGGAATGGTAACGCTGCTACCAACAGGTCATATGCTAAGTCGTAGCAGCAACGGTAGCTTTTCCTTACTTTGTAAGTTATAAAACATTTAGCGTTTACAGAAAAATATAGGGAATGATATAGTAAATACTTGTTTACTTACTATTCCGATATCATAGATATTAACATTTTGCTATATATTTGTTTCAGCTCTTCTAAAAACTTTACAGATGCAGCTGAAGCCCTAGTAGCCTCCTTCCCTGGCCACATTCCCTCTGAGCCTCGCCAGGGTAACTCTCAAGTGAAGTATTTTGTCTACACAATTTTCCTGCTAGGAGGACAGCATAACTTCAAATTTGTAAATATATTGTATACGCACACAGAGAGATAGAGCAGAGAGCGAAGAATGTACACGAAAAGGCTAGCAGTCGATTTTTATAACACTTTGGATTTTTCTTCTTTGTACTTTATGTATTTCATATGTTCTCACTGATCAATTAAATACCGTATTTCTTCATGTATAAGACAGTCCCATGTATAAGACACACCTTAATTTGGGGGCCCGAAATTTAAAAAATAAAATGTATTACATAAAATCATTGAATTCAAGGTTTATTCACCATAAAATTCATACATGTCCTCATCACTGTCGAAACTCCCATCCATTAGCTTGTCCTCCTCTGTGTCTGATAACGAATCACTGTCTTCAACAATGAGTGCAAAAACGAGCGCAGAAAAGCGGGAAATGCAAGTAAAAAAGTCTACAATCACTGTATAAAATGTGCCCAGTTTTTAAACCTCAAATTTTTTGGGAAAAAAATGCGTCTTTTACATGGGAAAATATGGTAATAATGGTAAAGTAATAATTAGTTAATAATGATAAAGTAATAATTGGATAAAGTAATAATTAGGTATGTTATGAGGAGTAACATATTTTACTGTATGCAAAAATAAAAGTATTACATTGTATAGAAAAGTATGCCAAGGCTCTGATTCCTAAAAGCATGGGAAGCCTTCCCCTACCTACTCTTAACTTCCTCTCCCAGAAGGCAGAAATCAGAAAAAAAAATCAGGCATAGACATAAGCCAACCGATGGACATCAAACTAATTCCTAGGAGAGAAACGTCATCAGCTTGAGATTTTATAAACCTATTATGCCAGTGAATATATATGATGCGTAGCTAATTCTACATCTGAAGATAAAGAACAATACTCAGTCTGCTAATGCTTAGGGTTGATTCCTATTGTCTGGATGAGGTTCAGGGACAACACAGCCAGTATTACTAGTGTTACTTCTGATTTCTCCCAAATAAGCAATGTTTTCTCTTCATATTTATTTTTATCATTCCTGTGCCTACAGGCAGTGACTTCTTATCCTAATCCTAAAACTTCCTTGTTCCCCTCACCCTTCCCAATGAATAAGGGCTATATTTCCTATATTCTGTCATTATTCTGTGGTTTATAACCCATTTCTAAAAACACCATTTAAGCCATTCACTGAATATTTTAAAAACTTGTTTAGAAAATTTAAGCACATTTGTTTTTAAGCCAGCTGCCTAGTAACTTTGACACATGAGAAATACAGGTAAGGATTCAGAGCAGTGATGGGGTCTGGAGCCCTAGGGACACACTGCGTTTAGGGTAAGAATTGTCTGAGAGTGGGTTTGGAGGTCTGGTTCAACTGTTAGTGTCTATCAGTCCTTTATTATACAACTGATTTTATTAGAAGTAATTCTGATTTACCTTTTATTTCATCATCATCATCGTTATTATTATTGTTACTATTTTGCTTTACTTTTTCCATTTTGGGTTTCTTTATGGTACTGTTCAGTGTATACTTAATGCAGTGTATTTTGGACGGGGCAGGTGGTAATAGCTGCCTTTAAAACCTCATGAGCTCCCCCTGCTGTTTTGAAGCTGACAGTACTGGCCCTATTCAATTTTAATTCTGGAAGCATTCAAGTAAAAGCATTAGACGCCCTTGTAGGTAGGGTTGCTAGGTCTCAGAGGCAGATTAACTCCTGTGAACTTTCTTGTGGACATTGACAAAATAAGGAAGGAAAGGGAGACTCTTTTTAGCACTTTATCTGGGCTATCGCTTAGACTAGCGCAAGGGGGGGGGGGGCTATACAAGAAGCAGGTCTACGCCGCTTTTGAAAAGCTACCAAGGAAGAATTAAGGAATATATCATGAAATTACATCAGATCTGAAATGAATTGACTAAACCTGGAAAATGGGTTTTTAGTCATTTCATTCTGATCTGTAAAGCTTTGATCTGAAAAAATTAATACACTTTCAAAATAACCCATTGATAGCAGTTCCTGTTGGGTTTAATATTTTCTCAATACTTTATGAAACTTTCCATGTGGTTTGATTTAAATTATGGGCCTTAATTTAGTGTAAATGTTTATGCTAAGGACACATATTATACAGAAATCACATTTATTCATCTGTATTTGTCAGTACTGTACAGGTTAATAAGGTACCAATCTATAAGTTAATAGCATACCATTCACAAATTAAGGACATCAGAACATACACATTCTTTAGATTACAAATACTTATTGGAGCACCTCTCAGTCAGTCTCCCCAGTGAGGGGGAGTGTGGCCATGTGAGCGAAACAGAAATTTCTGCCTCTGTGTAGTTTACAGTCTGTTAGGGTAGACATTTATGAAATAAGACATTTTGATGAGCATATAATTAAAAGTTATAAATTATTGGTTGGCTGTGACACCAAAAACAGACCAAAAAAATAGATCATTTGGACTTCATCACAATTTAAAACTTTTGTGCCTGAAAGAACACATCAACAGAGTGAAAAGACAGCCCGAGGAACAGGAGACAGTATTTGCAAATTATATCTCTGATAGAAAGAACTCCTGTAACTCAGCAACAGAAAACCACACAACCCAGTTTAGCAGTGGGCAAAGACCTTGAATAGACATTTCTCAAAACACAGACAAATAAGCACAGGAAAAGATACTCGATGTCACTAATCATCAGAGAAATGCAAATCAAAACCACAGTGGGACACTACTTTACACCCGTTAGAACTGGCTATTACTAAGAAGGAAAAAACAAACAAACAGAAATGACAAGTACTGACACGAATGTGAAGAAACTGGAAGCCTGTGTATTGCTGATGGGAATGTAAAATGGTGCGGCTGCCATGGAAAACAGTATGTGACTGCTCACAACATTAAAAATAGAATTACTCTAGGATCCAGCATTTCCACTTTTGGGTATGTCCCCAACAAAGCTGAAAGCAGCAGGGACTTCAACATACATTTGTAACCCAAGTTCACAGCAGCATTTTTCACACAAGCCCAAAGTTGGAAGCACCCAAGTATTCGTCTACAGTTATATGGAGAAATCAAACGTGGAGCATATATACCAAGGAACATTATTCAGCCTTAAAAAGAATGCAGACTCTGACACATGCTACCACGGGGATGACCCTTCAAGATAGTATGCTACGTGAAATAAGCCCAACCCAAAAGGACAAATACTGACTGGTCACACTGACCCGAGATGGCCAGAACACAGATTCACAGAGACTGAAAGTGGAGTGGCAGTTGCCTGTGGGTAGGGGGAGGGAAGAGTGGGCAATTGTTTAATGGGCACCATTTAAGTCAGTTCTGCAGATGGATGGTTGGAGACAGTTGCACAGCAATGTAAATGTACCAAATGATACAGAGCTGTACACTCTAAGATGGTTAAAATGGCAAATTGCATGTTATGTGTGTTTTAGCACAATTTAAAATAATTGTCAGAAGTAATTTGAAGCCACAGACTCTCACCACCAAATATTTAGTGAGTGGGGGAGAGTCTAAATGAAACAGGTGGTCCGGGAAGGGGCTGCTGGGACCTGACAATAGAACAGAGGAGCAGAGTGGAGAAGGAGGCCCGAAGCCCCCCTGCCGAGAAGCCCCCACCGAGAAGCACGGGGAGCGCTGGGGAACCAGGGTGGTGGGCATGGACCCAGGGAGAACGGGAGGCAGGGAGCGTGGAGGGGCGGCAAGGGTTTGGGACACACAGTCTTGCTGGCAGTGGTAAATGGTGTGGACTTGACCATAGCAATGAGACAGTATTAAGGACGTCAGTGGAAGAGGAAAATTTGATTGAAATTGCATTTAATAGGCCATGCAGGCTGTTGTGTGGAAATGGATTTTGAGGAGCCGGAAGGGTAGCCTGGCACCCCAGTTAGGAATCTGAGAGCACTGTGAGGGAGCCGTCATGGCGTGGACTGGGAGAGGGTCGGGCACAGGGAGAAGGGGGCTCTCAGGTTTGGTGACGGACTGGATGTGAGGGTAAGAGAGAGTTAAGGGCCAAGGACGGCCCCCTAGTGAGACAGCATGTCATTGCATGTTAGGTGAAAACGGCCACATGGCAGTCTGATGTGGAAAATAGGATCTATCGTTTCACCTCAGGACAGATAAATCACTAAGGTGCTTTTAATTCTTCAAAGATCAGTGCTTCATAATTCTGATTATTAGAATGACCACTTTTAAGCTATCCATTACAGGATCTAACTTAATTCTGATCAGCTGGATAATAGGATATGATGGTGACAGTGATGGGTAATTATCGTGTTGCTTTAAATGACATTGGGCCAAAAGCACATTCAGAAGATAAAAGGTGACATAAGCAACATTTCAGAATTTTCAGCGAGGTCTCACTGAGACAGTTAGAACTTCAGAGTTAAGTTTTTCCCCCTTCTACATGACCGAGAAGAAGCTGGGGTGTCTGAGTGAAGGAGGAATGGCCCTCTGTCCCATGACGTTTTGTAAGGAAGGTATCAGCAAATAACTCGGACCAGAAGCTCCCACCTTAGTGGGGCAGGGAGCGTCTGCCGGCAGCAGAGACACTGGTCACTCTTCTCCATGTTGGAGGGACTGACCAGTTCAGTGAGTGCGTGGAGCCAAAGGGGGTGTGTGCACATGCAGCGGGCGCCTCCATGGCTGACAGAGCGGGGCGCTCCTGGGTGCAGAGCAGACAGGCAGCACTCTGAGGGGGCTAACGGGGAAACGGAAAACTTGTTAACAGATCATTCCCATTTTTTTTTTAAGTGCCTATTTTTGGCAAAGGAATCAAACCTGAGTCCGATCTGGCCTCTGGACCCCGCTGCAGGACATAGAAGCCAGGAAAACATGAGCTGCACGTGTGTCTACCACCAGCAAAACCCAGCCCCTGCGAACTCTCCAGGTCAGATACCTGGACTTCCAACATAACCACGGTGAGAAAATGAAAGGCACCGAGGGGAGAGTCTATTATAGGTTAAAAGAGATTTAGAAGGCATCCAAACTATTTTTAAATAAAGAAGAAAAAACTAAACTATATTTAGGATACACATTTGGGTGATACAGTTGTTTTGTAAAAATCCAAGGAAGAAATACTCTGGTTTCTCTTGAGATTGCATAAATCTTTTGCCTTTTAAAAATCCAAGGAAGTGAGTCCTATAAGAGTTGAGATGGTGGTTGCTTAGCTGGGGACTTGGCCGCGTGGAGATGGTGCAGTTCCACTTCTCGCCCTGCGTGGTAGTTACTGGGGTGTTCACCTTGAAATAAATCATTAAACATTATTTGTTACATGGGGTTCCCCGTATCTTTAATTTTATACTAAAAAGATGTCTAAAAAGAGTTCAGCTCTTGTTATCTTTGGCTTCTTTCTAACATTCATAATCCTGTCAGCACAATTTAGCAATGCAATAGGGCTGTGGTTGCACCAGATCTTTGTTCTTACACATACGTAGCACACGTTACTGAAACCATTATTATTCGTTTCTGTGTCAAGCATTGCCTTTAATAAAGATTGGTTTCAGTCGCAAACCACTCACCTGGGGCTGGGTCTTTGGGTTGCTTCTACACCGTAGGTAATGCTTGTCATCTGGTACATTAGGAAACTGGTGTTTAATAACAATGCTGTTGTCTTAATTAAATAATATGTTTTAATAGGAATAGAAAGATACTCCATTTTGCATTGCTTTATTCAATTTGACAAGAAGAGATCCTAATCTTAGAGCTTAAGCTACTCTAAAGAAGTTCCACTGCTTGTCTTTTATAGACAATTTTTTTCATTTTTAAAAATTTATTCATTTTAGAGAGGGAGGAGAGAGAGAGAGAGAGAGAAGGGAGAGGGGAACAACAGGGAACACCAATTTCCTTATGTGCCTTGACCAGGCAAGCCAGGGATTTTGAACCGGCAACCTCAGCGTTCCAGGTTGACACTTTATCCACCATGCCACTGCAGGTCAGGCTTTTAAAGAGATTTCTTGCACTGTGTGCTAACCTCTGCTAGGTTCTGGTGCTAACAAGATGAATACAATCGACTACTCTTTAAAAAGCTCAGAAACAAGTCAGCAGTTACGAAACTCAAACTGATGTTGGGCTTCAGCTCTCTGAGGAAAACCCTATGTGAGCGTTACAAATGCCAGCCAGTGCCTCTGTCTCCAGTCTCACTCCATGCCCACTGAAACCAGAGTGATCTTTCTGACAGGCATGGCATCCGACCAAGTCTTAAAACAGTCCATTGGCCATGTAGACAACCATGAATTCCTCAAAAGGTCTGTTTCTCGCTTCTGAGCATTCACGTAAGGTGTTCTCTATCTGAAACTGTCTTCCTTTTATTCCCCAATTCATCTGGTTAATTCCTACACTTCCTTCAGACAGCAGCTGAAATGTCACTTTACCTGCCTCACTTGGTCCAGTTGGGAGCCTCTGCTCTGGACTCACCCCCTACCCCAGCGCCCAGAATGTTTCTTTCTAGCATTTGTCAAATGACTAATAGGGGCTTTCCACACACACGTAATGAGTGACACAGAGAAGTGCCCAGTGATGTTGGGTGGGTGGGGGTGGGGTAACAGACCACTTTCTGAAAGAGCTGGTGGCTGCCCCATACGAGGAAAGCTGGGATTTGCCAGGTAGGGAATGGAGGTGAGGAAATTGGGACAGAATGACTTTCTAGAACAGTGGTTCTTAACCTGGGTTCTATCGAACCCTAGGGGTTTGATGAGTCTGTCTCAGGGGTTCAGAGAAGCCTCTGCCCCGGAGGCCAGAATAAAGTAATACTGTAATTTGTTGTGAGTTCATGCACTTTGTTGGTTTTTTTCTTTGAGCAAGGTGATGTTCATGCACGGTTCATTTTGTGCACCAGTAAGAAAACATATACCTATGTCTTGAATTTGGGAAAAAAATCCTATTTTATTTATCACTGAAGAAGGGTTCGGTGAATGCGCATATGAAACTGGTGGGTTCGGTACCTCAAATAAGGTTAAGAACCACTGTTCTAGAAGGAGGAGGAAAGAGCATGTGCAGAGGCAGGTAGAGGTTGGCAAGTTAAGGGAAGTACTAGTATTTTGAAAGACAGTATTGTAAGGGGTTCAAAATAGGCAGGTTATTTAGACCCAGCGACCCTCAATGCTTAGAATTGACTGGAAGGGTGGTGTACAGAGAGCTGTGATAGAACATCGCACACCCTGAAATCCCTGCAGCCCTGCTGAGGAGCCCAACATCACACAGCTTCTGATTCCATCTCTCGTAGCTCCGGTGCTATTGGGGCGATCTCGGGAGAATTCAGTAGCTCAGTCCCTCTCCCACTGGGTTTCTCAGCAAGGCAGGTTTGAAGGTGCTTTTGACTGGCCCGTGCAATGGCCCGAGCAAATACAGCTGAGATGCTGGGAAGGAGATTTGATGGCAAAGGATCTGGGAGGTAAGTCAGCTCTAGAGAGTGAGAAAAGTGAGATACAGGTTTGTATTTTTCTCCTGCACTGCACCGTGTTTTTAAAGGAGAATTTAAATGTTGCTCAGTGTATGTGTGTGCATTGACTATCTTTCCAAGGATGCATTAAGAAAAAAAAAAACGACAACAGTAGAAATAGTGGGTGTTCTTAGAAGGGGAACTGGGAGGCTAGGGGCAGAGTGGCAGGGAGACTTTTCACTCTGTGCCTTTGTACTTGTAACATTTTATACCATATACATGAGTTAGCTATTTAAAACTTATTTAAAAATGAGTATGTGCATACAAAGGTTTTCAGGAAACAAATGCAACATATTTTAGTACTTATATCTTGATGGTGGGATGATAGGCATTATTGAATACTCTTTACATTTTTCATTGTTTCCAACTTTCTACAATGAGCAAATGTTGCTTTGTAATTACTTTTTAAAATATTTCTTTTTTGTATTTTTTTTTTTTCTGAAGTGAGAAGCAAGGAGTCAGAGAGCCAGACTCCCGCATGATCCTGACCGGGATGCACCCAGCACAGCCACTAGGGGGTGATGCTCTTCCCATCTATGGTGTTGTTCCATTGCAACCAGAGCCATTCTAGCTCCTGAGGCAGAGGCCATGGAGCCATCCTCAGTGCCCAGGCCAACTTTGCTCCACTGGAGCCTTGGCTGCAGGAGGGGAAGAGAGAAATAGAGAGAAAGGAAGGGAGGAGAGGGGGAGAAGCAGATGGACTCTTCTCCTGTGTGTCCTGGCCGGAAATCAAACCCGGGACTTCCACACGCTGGGCTGACATTCTACCACTAAGCCAACCGGCCAAGGCCTGTTAAAGTTATTTTTTAACCTGAACTTTAGAGGTCCTACATTGGGCTATCCAACTGCCCAATTTTGGCGTCCTGGAGGACCAGGAAAAGAAGATTTTTCCAAAACTTAGAGCCAAACCATACTATTCTAAGAAAGTCTAAAAAGTTCCTGATTGTGGCAGCTGTTGCATAGAAGAAAGGGCACTTGATTTGGAAGTGAACATGTTATATAGTTTAAATCCTAGCTCTGCCACAAAACGAGTATGTGGCTTTGGACAAAGTCTCAGTGTGACTGACGTTGCGTGGTTCGCGTTGAGCAGTGAGGCCCGAGGAGGAGCATGTGGTGGGAGGACGTGACAAGGATTGCCCTTCATCCTAAGAGTAATGGGCAGGCATTGAACAACTCTAAACAGAGTAATTTCAGCTCTGTGTTTTAAAGGAGAGTCACTCTGCTTGTTACTTTGAACATGAATTAGGAAGCTAAGTTGGAGGCTGGGAGAATTGGTGGGAAACTGAAAAGGGACATTGGCAGCCTGGTATGTGCTGAGAGAAAAATGAATGGATTCAAGAGATAGTAGTACAGTTAGCAAGATTCGATGACTGTTTGGCTGTGGAGTTTGGGAGACGGGAGAGAGGCTGGTCGAGGAAGAGCGATGACTCAAGGGGCAACAAACACACTGAGTCTCCATGGAGCGAGGAGAGATCTGGAAATAGGACCAGTGCAGTTTCCCTTCTGTGGCAATGGGATGGCTTTGCCTCGACAAAGGACCTCAGAGAATCCTTCAGGATAACTGGATTCTGCCCAAGAAGAGGAAAAAGAAAGCTGGTGCTCAGAGCAGGAGGGAGGCAGGCAGAGAAAGAAGGAAGAGAAGGGGAGGAAACATTGCTGTTTTGATGTATTTATCTGGGGCGGAAGAGTTTGGCCATTTTCTCTCCGGTAGTTCCAGGGTGATTGCAAGACCCTACAGAGGGCTTTCAAGAGATGGGGCTAGCAGTGGCCACCTTTCCTCCCCAGAATTCACATCAGCTCTTAAGCTCAGCAAAGCCCTTCTTAATGAAGATGAGGTTTATCATGTCCTGTCAAAAGATGGCGAGAAGTTAGTTGGAAAATGGACTGCAAGTCTTTTTTAGAAGAAGCTTACGAAGCACAGCAACACCTGCTGCCCTGAACCTCCCCCACCAGGTGCAACATAAACTCCTCACTCATCCTCTGTCCCCGCACCGCACCGCTTGGTCATCGCCCTCAGGACTCTTCTCACAGCCGCTTGATGCCGTGGGGGCATTACTGTTTCCGAAACTCCATCGTCCAATCCAAAGGTCATTCAGCTGTCCTGGTATCTCTTTCTGTAATCTGTAATTGAAAATATTAAGGACTTGAAAACATCTCACTGATAAATGTTCTTCTCATACCAAGGAAACAGGTAACACAATCTTACTTTCAGTAGTTTTTAGAAATTATCTTTCAACTTTCAATGATAAGAAATTCTTAGCTCAACTCTTCCTTCTGCAATAAATGACACAGCAGGGAATGCCTCTGCCTGCAGTCTCCCCTCCTACACATGCATGGGCAGGCGTCAGCCTCGGATTCAGGCTTGGAATGGTTATTGTTCAGTTCCAGTGCCACAGTTCTAGGGCTTCCGGAAATGCGGCAGTCAGAAAGTTTCGTTGTACTCATAAAGCTTGAACTAATACATTCTGTTGACTCTTGCTCTGAGGCTGCACCTGCTAAGTGAGGCCAGCTGGGGAAAGAAGGCGGCAGATGCCCGGGTCCCCTTCCTCCTGAGGTCCTTCCTCCTTGCACCATCTCTGTGTAGCTCAGCCCAGAGTTTCTGCTCTGAGTTTTCCACCATGGTCTTCTATGGTTTTGGTCACTTTCCTGCCATCTCCCATGGGCCCAGTCAGCACATACACTGTCTATTGACTCCAGTGTTTTGCTTTCTTCTTCCGACCATATAGAGGGTTTGTCACAGTTATGCTGTGACATATTTGTAGGCCTTTATACAGGTCACTGCTTGTCTTCCAAGTGAGCCAGAAACAGTTGGGTCCCCCCAGCTCTAACCTAGCAGCTCTTTTCAGTGGGTGGCCCTTTGCTTGGCCCCAGTTTGTCCATCGTGTGCACACGTGTGTGCCCTGGCAGGCATCCTGTACACACACACGTGCAGGCACTCCTGGACCTGCACTGTGTGATGCGTGTGCAAGAATACACCTGTATCTTCCTTCCCAGCTGCATGCGTAGGCTCCCACGTTCTGGGGTTTTAGGGTATTCAATAAATAAAGTGATTTTTCCCTATCTGTGCTTAGCATTATTTGAGATATAGGTGTCAGGTGGAGATAAACATGCCTATTTTGCAACAGATTGGAGGCTGTAACTTCAATATGCAGAGAGAGCGAGCTTGCAACATTTCACATTGGATTACACTTATGCGTGTGAAAAGCAGAGGAAGAGCTGGAAATCTTCCCAGCAGCTTGGCAGGGAATGTTTGCTCGCGTGCTGTGGGCACGTTGGCACTCAGAGAGGAAGGAGCCGAGGTGAGCACACCTGGGTCTGCCTTCCCGATACCCCCCTCCCCCTCCCCCATCAGGTAGCTGAAGAACAGGGGAGGACTGCTGGGAGGTGTGAAGAGTCATCACTCCAGTAATCCCGTCCACACGGGACGCATACAACAACACGGAGGACTTCTCACACCCGGCCCTAGGTACATGGAGGCACACATATGTGGAGCCAAGCGATCTGAAAACGAGGTAGAATGAGAGCTGGAGGCCAAGGGTGTGAGAGGCAGGGGACAGGCTCCAGGGCTGGGTGTCTACAGCTGAACTTTTCCTACATCAGTGCTCAGGTCTGGAGCCAGGAGTGGAACGGACAGCTGATGATTGGAATAGATAAAAAGGACTTGAGTGGGAAAAATATTTGGGAGAAAGCTGAGAAGAGCATAGAGCTACCACAGGAAATATAGAAAGTTTACTTAAAGAATACTGGATTAGTTTATTTACTCCATGTTTTGAAAAAGAATTTGCAATGGCCAAGATTTGTAGGTGAATATGCGTTAGAAGGAGTCCCGGGAGAGAGGATGTGCGAGTGCAGGTGTAGGAGCTGTTGCAGAATAACATGAGGCCAGGCTTCTGTATGTGAGAGCAGAGCCCTGGGTGGATATCTCGGTTGGGTAGCGCATCCTCCAGATGCACAGAGGTTGCGGGTTCGATCCCCGGTCCGGGCACATACAGGAGCAGATCCATGTTCCTCTCTTCTTCTCTCCTCCTCCTCTCTCTCAAATCAATAAATAAAAATGTTAAAAAGGAAAGAGTGAAGAGAGAGCATTCCACAGTTATTTAGAGGGGTGCTGACTACTGGTCATAACTTGGAATGGGGCTCACAGCCCCCAGATTGACCGTGTCATGATATGAGGGCTCCCGGCCCCCTGCCTGAAAGAAAGCATATTGACTTGTTCAGAACAAACCTTGGGATTTAAGAACAAACCCCAAGATTTAAGTTTTGTTCACGATTTGCCTTCGCACTTTGTTTCTTAGTTTGAGGTGGCCCCAAGGATATGGCTCTTTGGGAGAAGCGAGGAACAAATAGATACCAATAACAGCTAACATTTATTGAACATTCACCATGGATCTGGCACTGCCTAGAGAGCATTGAATGACCAGTTCACTTCATCTTCACAGCACACTATTAAGTATAGGTACTTTTAATATCTCTATTTTATGGATGGTGAAGCGTGTGCAGAGGTTCAGTGGTGTGCCCAAGGGCACAGCCAGTGCGCCACAGAGCTGGGGTGCAGATCCAGGTCGTCTGACCCCCACAACCCTCCCCCTGAAAACCCATGTGGCAGAGAAGAGGGTGGGACCATCCCAGTCTTGGATCTTTGCTGTGTGGAAGGCTCAGAGTCCCCATTGGCTAGTTCTGAATTCGAGGGCTGGACTTGTGGTCCACATTTCGCTGTGCCTGCAGAGAACCGCCTGAACCACGCCGCCAAGCACTGTCTCCTGCTGTCCCAACACAAGGGTAGATGTTCTGAGGAGAGGCAAGGTCGTAGCTCCCTCTGACAACTCCTCAGATGTGGAGATGACTCAACAGATGTCTGGGTGGGTGTGCAAGTGCTTTCTGGTCTCTGCGGAAGTGGGGTGGGGGCTGAGGGCCAGCAACAAGAGGTCTGGGGGAGATGCAGAATTCTAAGATACTGGGCACACTGCTGGCAGTTCACTCAGTCACTCCACAGCTAGATCTATTGCACTTCCATGCATGCTCCCTGTTGCCTTCCTCTTCCTGCTGTGCTGCTCAGATGCCCGTTGCTGGGTTTCTGGGCATCCACACTTTAGTGGGTCAGGCACTCACATGGCTGCTCCTCCACCTTCTTTGCCTGTGTCTGGCAGGCTATACTGGAGGCCCCACTGATGCGGGGCTGTGTTTGCTCAATAATGCTTGGAGGCGCCAGTGCGATGTGTGTCACCGGCCTTGGCCTTTTGGCAGGGTGGCTGGAGTCCCTGACAGTGCCTGGTTCTAGCCCTGCAGAGCCATGGGGAACAACCACAGCACCGGCCACCAGCTTTGTGCCTCAAGCCTCTGGAGAAAACTTTTGATTTCATGGGATGATTGTTTTTATTCTTGACCACTCAAGGATGAAGCCCAAGGAACAAGAGCTTGCCCCTTTTATAGGTGTCACCATGGGTCACCTCCAGCCAAACCCACTGTGTTTTGTTTTCTGTTATTTCTGGGTTTGGCCGAGCCTCTCTCCGAAGCCATTCCTATACAACTTACTTAAAAGGAAGAGTGAGGGAGTGGGCATAAGACACTCACATGGGGAGGGGAGCCTGGGGCTTGGGGACAGGGAGGCTGAAAGCAATGTATTGTCAGAGAGAGTGCAGGAAGAACACATTAAAGTCACAATCTGATTTGAATCAATTTCATTTTATAGTGACATTTTTAATAATCTTTTGCAAAGTCAAACTACTCCAAGTTTGACTTTTGGCCAAGCCTGTACACTTGGAACTTTGGATAAATTTCAGAAAAAAGACAACACACACACACACACACACACACACACACACACACACACACGAATGGGAGAGAGAAAGAAAGGGGAGGGAGACTTTTATCCTAAAGTCATTGTAAATCCAAAGCAGGCTTTTATCCTCCACAGTTAAATGAGAAAGAAAAAAAAATCAAGAATACCAACATTTGAGGTACAAAGACTGTCATGGGCCAGTGGAAGTTTGCAGAATTATATGTAAATGACCGAAGTTTTTTACTGTGGTGGCCCTGTGCATTTCCAGAGCTAATCCCAAAGAGAAAATCTACTTAGCAAAGGAAAGTTTTGTCTAATTTGGTTAACAGTTGAGAAGTGACAAAAATGCTGAATATATTAATAATTTATATTTCCAGGGTAACACTATATCTTTAATGCTTCACTGCCGAAGGGAATTCAGATTGGCTTAGTGCTCAGAGGAGAAAAACCTGAAAGGCCTTCTTCATACTCTGTATCCAGCGCTGATGAAATGGGTGTAAGACATGAGTTCCAATAATAGGCACGACGCATTCTCCCGTTTCCGCATAATGTGTTCACATCCCATATTGCTTGATGTGTGTGTGTTACCCAGAAAGCCTCCTGGTCTTACACCCCTTTCGTGCTCCAACGGAATCAGTTCACAAGTGAGGAGATATTGGTTTGCATATCGCATTTAAAAATATTGTAGTGACGTGTCGTGCATGTAAGGACAAGAACCGCTTACTTACCAGACCTCTTCTAGGGCTTGTACATTGCCCCTACGCCCCCAGCACATACACATTTAAGTTCCATTTTATAGGCAGTGTAATGAGGTGTTTTGTTTTGTCTTGTCTCTGCATAATCAGGTCTGATGGGTTACAAATTGCAGGTCATTCTATCCCATGACCTCAGCCGACAGTCTAGGTCAGCGCTCCTAGACTGCCCACAGAAATGGGCTAATTCATTGTCGTCCAGCTAATCTGGGAGAAGACAAGTCAGCATAGTTGATCTAAATGGCCTCTGGAAACAGAAAAACCTGCTACATCATTTCAGATTATTTATTTAATGGGCATCAAAGCTAATGGGAACAAAAAGAAAAGATGGGAACAAAAAGAAAGATCAACGAAGGAAAAAATTTAAATCCCCACAAACCCAACTTCATCTGGTTAGGCACCTTGTTAAATTTTACCTGTTTACATAAAACCACAGTGAGCCTTATTTTACTGTTTGAGTATTACAAAAACGTGATTTTAGTTCGCTATTTTAAATGTATCACTATTTTGTGGGTAAGGTGCAAATCCAACAGGGATAGGAAATTATAATCCCTAAAAGGTTAGCACCAAGTCTCCTCCAGGCCCCAAATTTACCTATGTTCTGGGTGCAGCGAGAAGGTTAAAATCCCCTCCCCTCCCCCCCACTCCCCACCCAGGGAGAACCTGCCGTTGAACCAACCCAGCGGCTGGACCCCAAGCCAGTGGCCGCATAATGAGGATTCTGGGGGAACAGTTCCTGTGGGAGCTCATCTTCTAGCCCGTTAGTGCTGGCCTCTCACCCTGATGCCTGGCGCCCCTGAAGCTGAGCTGATCTGTGCGTAAAAGGTAGTGCCAGCTTCCCTGATCCTTCCCGCGCTGGCGCCTGGTAGTTAGCATCCAAAGATTTCAAACAAAACCAAGTTCGTTCAATATTGTTTTTAAGGCATAACTCAGAAGTTACTTCCTCTACTTTTTTCTTTTTTAACACTTATTAAGGCTGTAAACTTCGTTACGCATCCTGGCCAGAGGGTCACCATGCTCCAGAGCCGGGACCTGGTCTCAGGGTAGGAAGGTCGCCAGTCTCCGCTGGCCAAAGTCCGCCAAAGCCAGTTGGGGGCGGGTCCTTGGATTTGCATTTTCTGAGAGCCAATAGCCCTGTTACTCTGCCCTCCACCGAGGCAAATGGCGAAGTTGCACGTGGGACAGGTGCAGGTCTGCAGCCGGGAGGGAGCCGCTGTATACCGACATCCCGACTCCAACCAACGCCTCCTTTTACCGTCCCTCCCCCCTCAGACTTCCTAGCGGCTCCCTCCCCAAATCACTGAGGGCTGTCACCTCGGCCCCTAGGAGCCTTGCGACCTCGGCAACTCTCAAGGAATGGGTTGTGGAGGAGCCGAAGGTAACAAAGAAATCCATCTCTCTGGGTCTTAACAAAAACCATTTATTGCCAGGAGGAAGATCTTGCAGAAGACTAATTTGCTCTTGGCCTTCCCCCACCCAGCTATTTGTCGGCACAATATTTACACCTGTACAATACACAGTATCTCCCCTAAGCAGCGCCCACGGTGCAGAGAAACCTGGCAGGCGAGCAGCTGTCAGAGCACCTGGGGATGCTGGGGCGTGTGCAGGTTGAGGCCGTTGGGGTGCGCGTGGCCGAGCAGGTTGAGGTAGTGCCGGTCCAGGCCCTGCACGGGCCCGAGGAACGGGCTGTGCTGCTGCGTGGGGCTGGGGAGCGGCACCGGCGCGCTGGGCAGGTAGGGCAGCCCCGGGCTGCGGGCCGTGCTGTGCGGCCAGGGGAAAGGCCCGGGGGGCGCAGCCTGCGGGAGCACGGAGCCCTCGCCCGGGCTGTGGCCTCCGAACTCGGGCCCCGCGGGGTGAAGCTGATAGGAGAAGTCTGGCTCTGAGAGCGACCCCAGCGGCTGGAAGGCGGGCTCGGCGCCCAGGCGGGCCTTGGACTGCAAGAAGGCGAGGATGCGCGCGTACTTGGTGTCCTTGGTCTCCATCCGCTCCACCGTGGTGAGGTAGTGCACCAGGTTCTTCATGCATTCGTGGTAGCCGTAGTGAAAGTAGTTGGCAAACTCCGCTAACAGTTCTGCTAGAGGGGCGAGAAAAACCACAGGAAGGAAAGAAAACTGAGCGGCCCTTTCCCACGGCGGCGGGTGCCCTGCACCTTCCATCACACTTTCTGGCCAAAATTCCCATTTGAGATTCGTCCTCCCTGCTTGACAGTCTGCAGACAGGAAACAGCGCAAGCAAGCAACGTCCTTTTTCTTAAGAGGCTGGCTCTACCCCTCCTCACCTGAGAGGAGGCAGCGGAAGTAGACCACCTGGTTCTCCACACCTCCACCCTCCCCACCCCTTTCATTTTTGCAGGACCCAACCCTCAAGGCTCAGGCAGTGTCCAGAGAGGAGAGTTCTCCAGCGCCCCTGCTGCTCCCCCAGGTCTCTGTGAGGCGCACGCTCCCCGCCCAGGTCTTCCTCTGCCCAGCAGCGTCCACCTTTTTCCCTTCCCCGGGGAAAGTCAGCAGAGTGAAGTGCCCTCAGGTACTGAACGGTCATCTCCAGGATCTCCGCCTTCTCCAGCTTCCCGGAACTCTGCAAAAGAGGGGTTCCTCACAGTGGCTCAGCAGGGTGGTGCACCGATCTGTCCGCAGAGGGCTGCTGGGGGTCTGCGCTCGGGCCCTCGCGACTCGCTCGGCGCTGGGGCCACCAGGGAAGGAGGCTCGCGTATAAGGCCCTCTCGGTCCTCAGACTCCCGGCAGCTAGACCGAGAGTGGCAGCAGAGAATCCCCAGCGCCCGGTACCTTATTCTCGGTGCCAGCGTTACCTGCTTGGCTAGAGCCATGGGGACCGTCTTGCCCAGCTCATTCAAACAGCGGTTAATCCGGTCCCTTCTCCGCTTCTCTATCACTTTGTGGGAAACGCGGGTTCTCTGCGAACAGAAGTTTGTTAATTTCGGATGGCTTTGCCCAGGGAGTTGACAACGGCGGCATTAGCTGCCAGCCCACCGCCTTTCAAGCCGCCGGCACTGCCCAGTGACTCGCCCTGGAAAGAGTCCCTGCCCTTTCACCCGGGACTTAAACGAGCTCTGCCCACTCTCGCCCGCGCTGGTGCGCTCCGCTTCTAGCCTCCCTACTGGCTGGGCTACACTGTCAAGCTGGGCGCCAGGACAGTGGGGAAGTGACCAAGAAGCATGGGGTCCTCCTGGTTCAGGAGTCGCCTCTCTATATTCTTATTCATTTCCCAAACCACTCAGGATTCCTCTACAGATGAAGTCACGCGTGGCCACGTCCATGCAGTCAGCCCAGCCAGGTGGCCGCTTGGAGTCAGCCGCCGCCATCACCAGGGCGCAAGAGCTGTCTAGCCTTAGCCGACTCACTTTGCGTTCCTTGAGCTTGTCTGACATCCTGGTCAGAACGCGCCCTTGGGAGAGGCGGTGGCGTGAGGCACCCTTCCACTCTCCGCCTCGTGTGCCTCTTACTGTCCCAGGTCGACTGCAGCCTCCCAGCTCCGAGGGGGCTGCCTTATAAAGCGGTCATCTAGGGCTCCAAGTGCATTCACGAGTTGAATTATTCCATAGGATTAGGGAGCCGCGTTTGGGGGATGTATGCATTCAAGATCTGTTTTAAAGAAGTTAAGAAAAAAAGTTCAGCAGCCGAGGGGGGCGAGTTGGGGCAGATCAGCTTTGTTAATCCACGTGGCCCTTCAAAGGACACGTGATCGGCGGGGAATAATACTTGCATGGCAACAGCCTAGGCAGGAAAAGGAGGCGGCAAAGTGGGGCCAACGGCGAGCGAGCGCCTGCAGCAGCCAGGCGCGGAGCGCAGGGGCGCAACGGCCGCGGGCACCGGGGGGCGAGAACCCTCACAAAACGGCGTCGCCTCCTTTAGTCCCGCCGCTGAATCTCACACGATTGACTGTTTACAAATCCCAGCAAGACCGCAGCCCCAGCGCGAGTGCGTTTTAAAGCCTGTCTAGAGTCATTAAAGTAATTAAGTAAGCCTTTAATAGGCTGTTCCGCTGGTTTCAAGGGAGAGCTCTTGGAGACGGAGACGCCCCGTTTGTTCCCAGGCTTTTCTCACACGACTTGGTGACACGTCCATCTCCCCCCTTTTTGTTTACACCGCTTTATTTGTCCGGACATCCCGGCAGGTGTGGGGCTGCGGCTGGCACACGAGGCTGTCGCCTCGCGTCGCCCCTCCCGCCGGTCTTTGGCACGCGACGTGCCCCCTACTCCCTGACCATGCCGCTTGCTTTCTTTTCTCCCCCCTTGGGCTCGCTTCGCGGGGGGAAGAGGCTCAATTTGTAGCCTCTTGTCCTAAACGAAAATGTCCATTGAAAAGTATGAATAGTTTCATTGGGCTAAATTTTAATAATGCCAGAGGGTGGGGGAAGAGAGGCAGGCAAGTGTGTGTGTGTGTGTGTGTGTGTGTGTGTGTGTGTGTGTGTGTGGTGGGAGGACGGGGGGGGGGGGAGGCTACACTGAGAAGGGTAGGCAGAGAAAAAAGGGGGAAATGCAGCTGGCCCAGGCGAGCATTATGCAACGTCACCTGCGAGAGGGGGCTCCTACAGACCCCTATTCATTTGCCTAATTTTGGTCAATTTAACAAACTTCAGGAGAAATTATTGTGGCTTTGTCAGGGAGGGTGAAGCCTTCTGATCGAATTAACAGCATGTTTTGATCCGGTAAATGTCATTAGAAAGGGAGAAACAATCGCGCTTAGAGGGCTCTGAGTAATGCGCCCAAGTGGAGACGCCAAAGCGCACGGCTCACAAAGGGAGCAAGTAGCTGCCACAGGGAACTTTTGTACCCGCCCATCGCCCAAGTTTTGACACAAAAAGGCATTATTTCATACTTGAATACGTTTAATCCAACGATTGTCTATTTTCTGCAAACATATTTTCACAGCATTGTTAACTTTTTATGTCCCTCTTTCGCGGGCGCCTTTTCTTAACGTTTGAGGGCGGGATAGCGCAGACACTTTGGGCATCAATATTTGTCACTGAAAAGGGCTCCGTGAAGTTAGGGAAGTTGATCTCTTTTTTATGGTTTTAGAGAGCGAATATATGGGGGGGTGAGGAGGGAGGGAGGAAAGGCAAGAACAGAAACCTGGGAGGACATTTGCTGGACGGGCGCAAGGAAGGAGGGGGAGGCGTCTGGGAACTCGCTCCACCGCCTGCGCCTCTGCGGGCATTCTGGCCCAGTGGCCGGGGCCTCGGCCCCCACAGATAGGGCTTGCTCACATTTGCTTCCTCGGAACCGCAATCTGGGGGCTCCAAGCTTTCAGGGTGTGGGGCGCGCGGGGGGGGGTGAGCTTTCTTGCATATGGAAACTATAAAAATGGTTTTTGTTTTATGACCGGCCCTAGAGCTATGGAGCTCTCACCTCTTTCTCATCTGTTCCACCCGAGAACCGAGACCTCTCCTTAGCTATCTTGCCCTCCTTTTCTGCTTCCCACCTCCCTTCAGTTCCCTCTACTCTGCTCAACTATGGCAAGGCTTCGGGCTCGCCCTTTGGGTGTCGTTAGACCTTGGCAGAGGTGGCTAGGGCGGAGCCCGGCTGGCCAGTGGGAACTAGCGAGCTCCCTGAGCGCAGAGTCCGCCTGGGCTGCGGGCCCTGGGAAGCGAGCAGCCTACCTGCCGCCCGCCTGGGAGGCATGCTGCTCGGCCCGCACCCCAGAGCGTCCCTCTCCTCTGGTTTAGTGTGCCTTATGACGTTTCTTTTATACTTCACGCCAGATTGGACACAACACGCCACCTCCTGCAGGTTGCTGTGCCAGCTTCGGGTGCTCTCTCTGGGGTTGTCATTTTCAGTATATTCACTCTCACACAAAGGGATTAAACAGGAACCCTTATCATCCAAATTAACCAAAGTGAATGGGTAAAAGGGAGCGCGCACACTTCTCACCCCACCCCCTTTTTTAAGCCAGCGGACTAGGAGTTGATCCTCTTACTGCTGGTGTTAACCACCAGCTGCCGGCACCTTCTAGGGGCCAAATTGCATTCTGTGCGAACTGTTTAATTTCTCGTGTCCGCTCAGGAGCTGGGCTCCAGGACTTGCCAGGGCTGCCAGTGCCCACGTGTGGTTTGGGGGCCCACGAGAATTGAAGGGGAGTGTGCAGGTGGGGATGGGGCAGAGGGACGCTTCTTCTCCCTGTTTTCCCCGGACTGCAGCCCTTCCTGGGAGGCGGAGAATGGCCGTTCCTGCTCCGGAAAGGGAGCGGATGTGTCATTTCTCCCTTGCCAGCCCCAGGGCTGGACTGCAGGCAGAAGATGCGTGTAGTGATCCCCTAGTCACCTCCCCTTCAGCCCTCCTCCTCAGGCTGGCCGTAAAGTGTCCCGTGGTCTTGACCCTGTTTCCACCCAGAATGGGCGCAGAGTACTGGAGAGTGGTGGATGCTGGAGCCAAAAGCCCTTCAGATTTCAGCTCCACCAGCAAGCTGGGTGAGACTTCAGGCTGGCCGCTGACTCCCCCTGTGCCTCAGCCTTCTCTCCTGTAAAGTGGAGATGGTTACCTTATCTACTGTGTCACAAGCTGGCCGTTGAAGTGAAGTAGGCATATGTCGGCGAGGCACCTAAAACAGGGTTCACCTACCTACTCAATGAGCAGTTTGATGTGGCGTGGAATTCGCTTTTGCGGTGGCTCTAATGTAGTTGGATTTTGTGGGGTTTACACTGTTGTGCGATATTGTCATTCATTTCATATCTTTATCTTATCCCTAAGAAAGCTTCATTTACTCTCCCTGAAAAAGCCAAATGAACTTTTCAATGCCACCTGTAACAGGTGACATCACCTAGTGCTGGCTGGCTAGCTGTGTTGTCCCGTGTGAGTGATCCTGACCTCTCAGCATCATAGTCATTTCCAGTGATTCAATTAGCATAAAAATCAAAGCAAAGCTAGGAAGTGAGACTATTAGAAATTAAACATCAGTCTGCATTTAGACTCCTGGAGAGACATGCATGCAAAAAATCATTGTGTTATAGAGCAGATAGTACCATAAACACCTATAAGAATATTGAAACAAGCAGTGCTACAGAGCCTCGCATGCTCACGGGAAGCCTTTTCTCCTAGGCAGTTCATTCATTCCACTTGGTGCAACCTGGAAGTCCTACCTTTGCTCTCCTGCTGTCATTCTGGGGTGGCCATTCCTACCTGAGTTTTGCCACTAGGCAGCCATCAGCCCTCCAATACTAAGTGCTGGCCTCCAACCTCAGCCTGGGCAGTGCTTCTCAAGCTGTGAAGTCCTCAGGAATCAACTGGCAATCTTGTTGAATGCAGAGTCTTCTTTTTTAGAAACATAATTTTAAAAATTATTATTATTATTTTTAGTTAGAGAGGAAGGGAGAGAAACAGAGACAGGCACGCACATCGATCTGTTCCTGCATGTGCCCTTACTGGGGATTGAACCGGCACCCTCTGCACTGTGGGACGATGTTCTAACCAACCAAGCTATCTGGCCAGGGCACCGTGCAGATTCCCAAGTCCTTACGTCATGTTTGCACTGCTCAGTGTTGTTTTTGTTTTTTTATTTTCCTTTATTTTGAGAGAGAGAGAGAGAGAAGCATCAACTCATTCCACTTGTGCTCCCATTGACTGCTTCTCACACAGCCCTGGCCGGGGC